>JAVTVJ010000368.1:0-1200000 GCA_034509425.1 Eopsaltria australis | reverse complement strand
TCTCTTTAATATGGCAGCATGGACAATTATAGGAGGTTTCAAGAGGGGTGCAATGAAGACAGTCTGAATTTTCCCCAAATCAGTGTCTTCACTGTTAATTCTGATGGTTATGAATAAATTCAAGCACCAAATCTGATTTCACTGTAATCCTTTTCAATACTACTGTGTCTTTCAAGAGACCATTTTAAAAGGCCTTTTTATCTTATTTATAGTATTTTTTTAAAAAATACCCTGTTGAGCGGTACCAAAAACAGTGACAACTATTCAGAATTTTTAAATCATGACCAGCAATTTCATTCTGTAAACTCTTAACATTACAGAGGCATGATATCCCAAAAGACATCTTCAATAGCAAGTAGTGAAAAATTTCTTTTGTATTTTAAGGGCAGCATAAATGTCTCAACTCAGTAAATTCCATGCACCCAACCATATTAGAAAAGCTTCAGATTTCTGTGTGTCAAGAACTCAGCAAATAAAATTAGGGTTACTTTAGAGTATCTCTCTATTTCTTCAATTTTAAGGTAAGTTGTCTCCAGAAACCTCTCTCTGCATTTCTCTTCTTTTTACCTATTTTGCACAGTTTGTTTGCTGCAATCTAATGGTGAGTACAAAAGGCTAAAATAGCTTTCAGTGAAGCTTGTGCTTTTATGTGTGTAAACACAGCAAGTGATTTGAATACAAAATGCATGAATTTCTCACAAATACTCTGGTCTATGTCCTGCTTACCACAGCAGTAGTGTGGAATCAACACGCAGTTCAATGAGGCTACAAAATATATTTGAAAAATGGACTTTCCCATACTGCATCCACATTCACATGTGGAAAGATTTTCCACCAAGTCCCTTGCTGGTCACGTGCAATTTGTTCTGGGTAAGCACGGGGAAAATCTTGGTTGCCTCCACAGAAACAGATGATCCCAAAAATGCTCAAGAAACAACAAGTACTTTTTAGCCTATTTACCTTGCATGACTCTCATGCAAACCTGCTTAATGTGCTGATCGCTTGGTTCTTTTCCCTAGGATTAAAAAAAGAGAGTTTTAATAAAACTGTTGATGTCACACCTACATTTTATAAGTGTGCCTCTTGCAAAAAAAAAAAAAAATGCTATCCAGTTGTCACAGTTTAACTCAGCTGGCAAAACACCACACAGGTCCTCACACCCTCAGCCCACAGCCATGGAAAAGGGGAAGAAAAAGAAGTTCAATAAATGGAAAGTAAGAAGTAGAAGAAGGGGTAGGAAGAAGGAGAAGAGGAAGAAGAAAATAAAATATAAAAAAGATAATGAAAATGCAAGTAATAGAAATGAAAGCAGTTGCTCCCCACTCCCACAGGTTTTCCCTGGTTACATGGCTGACCATGATGCCATGTGGTATGGGATATCCCTCTGGTCACTTAGGGTCAGCTCTCCCAGCTGTGTCCCATCCCAAATTTTGGGGAACCTCCAACCTACTCACTGATGGGGCAGTGTAAGGAGCAGGAGAGGCTTTGATTCTGTGCAAACAGTGCTCATGAGTGATTGAAACACCGTAGAATGGCTTGGGCAGGAAGGGACCTTCAAAACCATCTAGTTCCAACCCCCCTTCTCAGGATCCTTTCAGTCTTGAACCTTTCCAGGGATGGAGCATCCACAACTCCTCTGGATGACCTATTTGTACCTCACCATTCTTGCACTGAAGAATTTCTTCCTAATATCTAATCTAAATCTATGCTCTTTTGTTTTGAAACCATCACCCTTTATCCTGTTCCCAGTGTGCTGTAAATGTTATTTTCAGCATAAATCCAAAACATAAGCCCATACAAGCTACTATGAAGAAATTTAACTGTATCCCAACCAAAACCAATCCATGAGTCCTTAAAAGGTGTTCCAGCTCCTGCAAGTGCCACTAGTCCAGCTGATGTCAATTTAACTACCAAGGTAAAGTCTGTGAGTGCTGTTTCTCCTTTGTATTGAGCATGGTTTGGTTTCATGCACACCTCAGGGATGGGGTAGGCATTAGAAAACAGAGCTGAATTGAAAGCTGGGGCCCCAAGGACATAGCTGTGTACAACCCAGGATTGCTCTGGTGTACACCTGTGTCTGATGAGAGGCACACTGTACTTCAGACTACTGTGGCACTTCAGTTTGGCATGTGTACATGGAACACAAGGAGTGGTACAAGTGGCAGGTAAAGGTTCAAAAGATACCAATTACATGAGAACAGTACTTACAGCTGGACCTTCGCTGCCAGGCAGGCCTGGGGCACCCTGTTCACCCTGCAAGCCTCGTGGTCCAGGTGAGCCTCGTGGCCCTTCCATGCCAGGCAGTCCCCGACTTCCCTCAGGCCCACGGGAACCAGGGTCTCCAGGATTGCCAACCTGACAGTGAAAGAGAGGAATTTCAGTGGACTGCTGTACTAGTGATAGACTCATTCTGACATATCAAAGTGGTGACAGGAGCTATTCACAAATGCAAAGAAATAAGTGCTGAAATGTAGTTGTTGAATAGAGATTTTTTTTTTAAATAAGCAATTGAAGTCAATAGTTGCATGATTTTTAAGAGATTAATATTCTTCACTTACAGGGGAGAAATTAAAAACAAACCTATTCTGTTAAAAAAAGGTAAATCAGAATTAAAAGCGACACGCTCAAGATGGCTCTCTGCCCTCGTGCATGTCAACATGGAACATTTCTAGACATTAAGTGCTGCTTAAGGTATAAAAATTCCAGCTCCCTGCTTGCTCCAAATGCCTTTCATGTCCTTCTGTAGAATACCACGGTGTGAGCCTCTACTGTGTAGCCTCAGGCTGTTTGGGAACACATATTTTTTTCTTTGTTTACTCTGTCACAGCCAGAGCTAGTTCTAGTACCTATGCTGGAGTTTGCTGGCAGAGGGGAAGGAACATCCTCACACAAACTGACAGTGACAAACTGCCCAAACAGATGCAGTGCCACTTTGTTTCACACAGGTGAAAAAAGGGGTAGAAAAAGCTATTCCTGACCCCTGGGGAATGAAAGGATTGATGTGACTATGTCAACACGTACACTTAAGTACTGAGTAAACAAAGCTATAGCTTCTGCTCCAGTAAATTTACTAAGAGTTATTAAACATCATGCAGAGGGATACCAATGCCAGCAGGCACCTCTGAATTATTGTATTTGGTTTGAGTGGCAATGTTCTGGTAGCAGGGGTTCTACAGGGGTGGCGTCTCTGAGAAGCTGCCAAAAGCATCCACCATGTCCAGCAGAGCCAACACCAGCCAGCTCTGAGACAGACCTGCTGGCCAATGCCAAGCCAATCACTGATGTTAGTAAAGCCTCTGGGATACCATGTTTAAGGAGGAAAAGGTTATTTCCCAGAAATAATTGCAGACAGAGAAGAACAAGGTAAGAATATGTGAAATGAACAGCTCTGCAGACACCAAGGTCAATGCAGAAGGAGGGGCAAGAGGTGCTCCCCTATTGTTTTACTTCCCATTATCCTATTCTGACTCTAATTGGTAATAAATTAGTTCATTTCCCCAAATCGTGTTTTGCCTGTGAGTATAAGTGGTGAGAGTTCTCTTCCTGCCCTTATCTGGGCCCATGAGCTTTTTGTTGTATTTTCTCTTCCCTCTCCAGTTGAGGAAGGGAGTGGCAGCCTGGCTTTAGTGTACATCTGATGCCCAGTCAAGGTCAATCCACCACAGTTGCTTTCAACAGAAGTTAATTTACTCTTATTAATCAATAGCAGTGATACCAAAGAAAAATAACACACAAAAGAAGAAAAGAAAATCCACGCAAAAAACCCCAAAACAAGCAGGGGAAAAAAAAATCCTATATACTCACAACTTCCCAAATCTACTGGGGGGAAAAAAAAAGCAACACCCACTGAAAGAGATGCTGAGGAACAAATCACTCAGCTGTGGTATCAGTTAAACCCACAAGGTGGAACCATTTGGGTTCCAGCTGTGCTGCATCCTAGACAGCTGATGGCTGGCCCTATCAGAAGAAAACCCAACGAACATGCTTTCATAGATGCTTTAAGAAGACAGAATAATTGCTTTTTTGGACTCTACAGCCAGGAAGCCAGCCTGGTGAGTTATCAGGTTCCCAGACAGATTACTCATTCCTGTGAAGGTGCTCACTAGGATGACAAGCACTCAAGGCTCTCATCAAGACAAGAGGATTTTAAAAATCAAGGTGGATAAAATCATGGATTTCTCTTCTACTCTATCTCTTCTTCCTGTCCTTCTTTTAGGCTCCTCATCAGCAGTAAACACCCTTTAGCTTGCATTTTCTTAGCCCCAAAGTTATCCAGAACACTAAGAACACAAGCACAGTTTTTTGTTGTGCTCAGCCTCAGTTCCCCACAGGGAGAACTGTTGGTATTTTAGTATCACAGCCCATACTGTCAGATGCTGTAACAATCCAATTGTTCAGTGATCCCGAAATGAAATAATTAATTCAGATCTCCAGTTACTTTTTTATGTGACATATAAGATTCTGCTCACCTTTCACATCAAAGTTATTATTTTGCAATAAAACAAAATAAAAATAAAAATAAATAAATAAAAATTAAAATAATAAAATAATAAAATAAAAATAAAATAAAAATAAATAAAAATAAATAAAGGAATCTGGGCCATAAATACTTCTGGTTTCACAGACATCACAGTCCTGCTGCCAGCTTTTTAACAGGGGCATGCAGCCACTACACTGAGCGTCCTTTCTATGCAACACCTACTGTACAAAGGGTGCATTCATTTTCTTTAAAAAAAAAACTTAGTTGGCCAGAAAACTGTTGCTGAATGATGCTTCTCTTTTATGGAGTTAGAATTCAGGAAACTAATTCCTTTTCAAAGCTAATTCATTTTAATATTAACTTTATTCAAAAATTAAACAGAAGTAAAGCTGCTAAAACTCATTCAATTTAACTGTGATAAAGAGCTGAGCTTGTTATTTGCATTTTTCTTTCCTTAAATCAGAAAACCATCTACATGGTCTACTAGATTTCTGTATTTCTGTAACAATGCTGTTCATTATACTTACAGCTCCCTTTGCTCCTGGTAATCCCATATCACCCTAAAAAGAAGACAAACTCTATTAGAAAAGAGTCTTCATTACCACAAACATTAAAAATGCAGTAAATGTGACATGATATTTTTTCACTATAAAAGAAATTTCATATATTTAGTTGATTTATTCAAAATTGCACCACAAATTAATTACAATTCCTTTGAATACAAAACCTTTCTTTTGAGTGGATTTTGTACAATTCCTCTCTCAAAAATTTTTCTGTGAGGTGCAAACGAGAAAGCTTGTTTGTTATAATTGGTTTTGTATTGCTTATCTTGGAATTAGACACATGGCTCTAACCTCTCAAACACAGCTACAGCACAGGACAATCTTGGATAGCAGATTTCTTTGAAACCTTTAGGAGAAGCATTTCTTAACCAGGATTTTCTAGGTTCTGACAAGTGACAGAACTATGCATATTTGTGCTTTGTTATGCTAAAAAAACTGCAACAGAAACCAGATAAATGTCTACCTAAAGTTTTGTGAATAAGCTAATTCTCTACAAGTCCCTTTTTCCAGCAGTCTTCCTCTGGCTTGAACAATACCAAAATCCCTCCGTCACATGACTGAGAATAGCAATCTCATTATTCAAGAATTTCTAGGTTTTCCTCTCAACTGGAAAAAAAAAACAACTTTCAAAATCTTGTAATCTCTTAGACAGATTCTTGTAAACCATATTTGCCCAGTTCCTATATGTCATTGGTGAAATAACTGGTTTCCAGTCAAAGACCTGTCTGTTAATGAATATGTCATAACTGAAATAGAAATCACTGTTATCTATTTAAAACCAGACTAGTGGGCAGCACACTTAACCCATAATATTGCTTCCTGGGAATCTGTAGAGTGATTGAAATGCTCAGTTACTGGACATCTAGCTCACTAAGGCTTTCAAAATTGCAGCCTGTAGGAAAAAAACACTCACTTCCAGCATGCAACCTGGCTTCCATTCTTTGAATAGGGAGCAGTTTACTTCCTTCAGAAAGATCAGCTCTGGCTTTGCTGGATGAGGCCCCATGGGAGCCACTGCCATTCTCTTTTGTCAGGGAAACAAACCTTTACCCAAGGGCACACGGCCCAGGCATTACTCGTGTCCATTCACAACGTGCCATACTCCTGCAGCATATATATATATACATATAGATATATAGATATAGATAGATACATAGATAGATATATCTATAGATATATAATATATGCATTATCACAGTGCCACAGCCTCTTCCCAGTCCATTTCTCCTCTCCCTAACAGCTGGCTGCAAATCATATTTCCAAGGAGAAAGTCAATACAAAATATTTTCTTTAAGTGTGAGTCTTTAAGGATATTTATTAACTCTGTTTCACCTGAATTAAACTATTTGCTCATCCTCACTGACTCAAACACCAAGAATTTATGTGGCTGTGTATGCATGTATATATATATTTATATATAGACATTCTCTCTCTATATATATGTATCTACATACAAACACAGACACATCCTTTCCTGCAAGGCAGTCTGTACTGTATTGTACACCTAACAGAACCTCTATATTTCAGTGCTTTCCAAACAGCAGGAATAGAGTAACTAGGCCAATACAACTTCTGTGCTCTGCACTGGCCAGTTGGGATAAAACTGAAATGTGCCCTTCAATGGTGAAAACATAATGCTTGAAGCATTCCAATAATACTTTATATTTTTAATTTACACCAACAACATAATATTATATCAGATAAAGGAAAAAAGTGCCTTACTAAGTCACCCTTTTCTCCTCCATCTCCTTCTGCTCCAGGTGCACCCTATATTAAAGAAAGAGAGACTGTCAGCCATCAGATTTGGTCAGCGTTATGTGGCCATTGGTACTGTGACTTTGAAGTCCAAAAATGTCTAACATGACTTACTTGTTCACCCTTAGGTCCTGGTTCACCCACGGAGCCCTAAAAGGTTAAAGATGAGGAAAAAAAAGTATTCAGAATTTCAAACTGCAGGTTCAGAAGCACACTAAATGTTCTTCAATAGTACAATCTTTCATTGATGAAAGAGACCTTTGAAGCTGCAAATTTTTAAGAATGACAATGAAAGTACTTAAACCTTACTGTGTAATTTATGTGACAGACTGAAGGCAAGCACTATTAAGGAACATATAATCCACCACCACTCTGGACAATACAGATTCTGACTGTCCGACAGCAGATCTCCCCTTTACACAACAAATGCTCTTGCAGCTGCCACAGGTCTGCTCTGAGAATTGGTTAAAAGCTACAAGTAAATAAATCCAGTAAATGTATCATTTTTCTAGCACTATTATATATTCCATATTGCTGTAGGCTATACTAGCCCTGCTAATGTGGGATAAGCAGAAAGACATCCACAAGTACAGTCACAGTCTCGTCTTGCATGCTGTTTAATTCTCAATGTCTTCTAGCAAACCTGCGTCTAGAATTTTGATCATTGTAGTCAATACTGAAGGCTTTGTATCTTAAAGTTAATATTCCTTTTTAAAAAGAAATTAGATTATGTTTCATCTTAGAATCCTCTAACAAAGCATACCTGTGTGGACAGGCACAAAAAACAATAATAAATTGTAAGAAATTGATGACCTAATTCATTTCAAACATGTAATTTTTTTCTAGAGCAAAATTATTACATTTTTAGAACAGTATATCATTTAGGAAAACATTTCTGTATTTGTATTCTGTTAGAAAACAAGTCACACCACCCCTTTTATATTCTTTGCAGTCTGTGCATGTTCAAAGATATGCATTCCAGAAGAACAATAACTGTGCATGATGATCCTGTTTTTGCAAAACAGACAGAGATGCAGCAGTTTCTCTCCCATTTCAGAGATCCATTTAATTCATGTAAGATATAGGCACACAGACTGGTGGAACTTCTATGAATTTAATGAATTCTGACAGGTTCTCATGTTCTTGAAGATGAAGAGCTAATACTGAATTATCCACAAAGCTAAGCACTATAGATCACAGAACAATTTAACATTCTGACTTTGTCAAACAACACTGAAACTATTTTGTCTGAAGTGCTCTCAAGATTGTGCCTTGTTAACATTTCCCAATTACACAAAAAAGACAATGGTTTCCAATCTAACATTGTTTTGGGGGTTCTTTTTCGCCCCTTACTCTTCTTTAGAGCAATAAAACTGCCAATAGATAAATCTGACATGGAAGAATCTATTGCTTTTGTGAGCCTTGCCCTGCAATGTTTGTATAAGCAAATTTCAACTGAAAGTATCAGAATCTATTCTACATTGACTCCAAAAATGTCAATGGAGGCAATAAGGCAAGATGTCAAACGATGAAAATACTCACTTTTCTTGACACACTGCCTATCTATTTGCAAAAATCCCTCTCAAACCACACTCAAGAATTATTTGCAAAACTGCCTGTAAGCATCATCCAAAACGGTACCAGAGCTACTTTAACTCCTTAGCAGCACAAAGGATCATGTTGCAGCGCCAAGGTCTGGCACTCAGCTTGGCGCTGTTTAACTGACTAAAATAGACAGAACCCAAGTGTAGGAAACCAATCCAAAATACATGAACCAGAAACAGCCTAAATGGTGAATGCTGGGATTTGGCCATTATTGGTGTTGTATGGACATAAGCACCCCATAAGTTTCACTGAAGAGTAAGCCATTGCTCTGACACTGCTTTGTACTGCTCTCTCTGCTAGACTGTGTGTGTGCCTGATGCACACAGCTCCTTGCCCAAACTACTGGCAATCTGGTTCAGGCTCCAAAGGAGGCAAAGCCTAGGCTGTGACCTCTTCTTCCAGCCTGAAAACCCACCCAGGGACAGGGTGACATGGTGAGGATTGGTCCATGTGGGCTTGGAAACAGGAACACTGACCCTGCAATTAGCACATGATACTATGCTTGTAACATTTAATCATTGTTATATCCTTCGAATTTTGTCAACTCTCACTTTTATGTATTACTTCAATAAAAATTCTTCTGGTTATGTCTTTGGTGGTGATTTATTCTTTAAGTGGTCATCACCCACATGTCAAGATGCCAACAAATAGTGCACAATATTTAACAGCTTTTGGATCAAGAATGGCTACTGATATATATCAAATTAATGAATTCTGGCTTCTGGCTGCTATTTACATCAACTCTTATCATGCAGATATAGCTATACAACAGAACTTTATGGGACCCCTGTGTACAAAACCATGAAGTTTTGAAATCAGAAAGGGCAAAATGGTTTCTTCAGCCTAGAATCTACTCCTAGAGGCGGTTGATCCAAAGACAGGGGTTAACAGGCTACAGAGATGCCTTTTTCCAACTTGACAAGGTTGTCTGTGTAAGACTAATGCAGTTGCAAAAGCTGAAGGGAAGAGGAAGGATAGAGTGGCACAATGGTCTCTAGGCTTGTGACTTGGAAGAGATACTGCAGGCCAGTGCTGCTGGCAAGGCTGCAGCCATGTTAATCCTGCCCCAGAAAATTCATTCCAACCTGTGTGCAATTGAAAAAGAATATACGAATCGTGGATACAAGTGGAGAGCTAAAAAGCAAACTCAGGATGAGATAATTCCTAGCATAGTACTTTGGACTTTAAGGTATTTGCACAGAGCATTAAATTGACCTCAGGTTTTTAAAAAAGATCCAGGCAGAAGTTGTCATCTGCCGGTGAAATAATCAGAAACCTCCTGGCTGTACCCTGAATCTCTCTAGGGCTGTTTACAGCATCTACATTCTACTTTTAATCCTAGAGATCCAGACCATTTATATGGCAAATGAGGAAAATCAGGCACCTTAGGAGGGAGTTTGTCAGCACTGCAACAAATGTTAGGTATTTTCCTTCCACATTTACCTCCTCAGTACCTTCAAACTCCCTCTGGAGTAGTCTAAAGTATGAATCATTACCAACCTAATAAAAAGAGACTGCTTTATGTCAATACTTACATTTCACTAGAAACACGTGTTCCTGATCTCAGCATTAAAAGAAAACCAAACAAACATGAAAAAATACCTCAACAACATCAAAGCCTTAGAAGATTGCTTTTAAGTACCTGAACAGCTTTTTTAAAAAAAACTGCCAAAAACAACAGCAAACCCTATCCAGTAACCCTGTGATGTACACTGGGAGAATACCAAGGGCAGGATTCCTCTGTTCAACTAAGACATTCTACCATTCTAACAGCAGTTATATCCATGTCTGACTAACAGTCCCATAGTTCCCTGGCTGTAAGAGGCACTTCACAAGTGTAATTCATTTAATGCTGAAGTAGACATGCCTCAAGTAAGAAAGATGGAATACAGAACTTAATATTTTTATAACAAGTATGTCAGAGGTTTGGCAAGTGAATTCCATCCTTTGCAGTCTTCAATAGCCAAGAGAAGATAGGAAACATCTCTGGGTTTATGTACTGTCTCCACTGACATTTATTGAGCAAAGGAAGCTATCTTCTGCAGTTATGTGAGGCCTCCAGGCCCAATCCTTCCCTCTCAACAAAATACTAGAAGTACTAATATCCTGTAATTCTGCAGGTATGCAGAGGTGTCTCAATAGCTGCATTAGCATGTGTATTTCCATAGCAGGTCCTAAGACATATGTGACAGGCATCCCTTCTGCTGTACGTGAGGGCTGAAGTTTCAAAGATCCAGAGACCCTGATGATCATTTCAGATCTGGCTGTGTCAATGACTTGCATTACAATTTAGGTCTTTAAATTATTCAAACTTAAAAAACCAAAAGAATATTTATACCGCTAGTCTTATTTCAGTCCCTTAAGTGACACTGTCAAGACTTTTCCTGTACACATTTACGAGCTACAAGTAGTTAATGCCACACAGAGCACCACTTTCAAGCAGTTAAAATATCTACATACAAAACAAGAAAACATATTAATTCATGGAAAAGCTGAAAACAGTGCTCAACTTATTGTACGAGTGCATTTCTTACCCGGTCACCTTTACCACCAGGAAGGCCTGGAGGACCAGGCAGTCCAGGAAGTCCAATATTACCCTGGGGACCCTGTGAAAATAAGTCAAGTATGTAAACTTAGCCAATCTGGTTTAGAATGAGCAACTAAGGGTCATACCCTGAAGCAGATGGGGCAGAACCTTATTCCCAGAACAGACTTAGCTTGATGAAAGAGGATTCTCTGATGCAAATTGGGCTGACCCAAAGTACAGCAAATTAAACAGAATCTTACTATGAATTTATTGCTGACAATCACAACAGAAATGACTTAGAGGGTTTTCTACCCTCCAGTCCCTCAACGACAGTCTGATTCTTTTAAAAATACTTCCCAAGATCTTGCAGTCTGCGATTTGCACATTCCTGTGTAACAGTAGGCTCTTTCAGCCAAGACCTCCCCAGCTCTGCTTCTGACTGATGCTGTGTAAATACTGCTGAAGCTCTGGTAAAAGGTGGCATTCATAATGTGCTCCATTCATTAGTTTCACGTAGCTGCTAGCAGAAAGCCAGTCTCCCACTGCTCCTGTTCCCAGGTACATGCAGCCCACACAGGAGTGTGCAACCCAGCTTTGCATGCCATAGGATTTATGAGTTTATCAAGTAGAAGAAAAAGTCACACACATCTCCCTGTAATTTAAAACAGCATTTTCTAATATTAGCACAGTCACAGAAGACTGAAAGAGAATCACCACTCATTTCAATGTTATTTTTGATTCTCCACACAGATAAATGGGTAAGTGTAGTTCCAGATGATACTATAGCTCCTTGAAAGTAAACATGAGCACTGAATATGGAAATAAACTGCTTACCAACTTCCCTGGTAAACCTGGGGGACCTGCAGGGCCTGTCTCCCCTCTGCTACCCTGGAAGCAGAAATAGAAGGACAACATTATTTCCTGAAATTTTTCCTGTGATCTGGGAATTAAGTATGATGTTTTTCTTCTTTAATGTTAAGTGATTTAACTACTTAGCCATTGAGTTTAATTAAAACTTCTTTTTCGTACTGCAAAAATACCATATGCATTAAAACCAGTGAAACTTTCTGAGTAAACATTTTCAGCTAACAATGGCATATAACCTTTATTTGGCATTAAATGATTCAAGTCATTTTGCAGAGTGATTAAGCAGTGAAGTTCCCTTCATGGGATCACACCTGAGAGTTACCTGTCTCAAACACATTCACTTCACTATGGCAGCTCTGGCAGGCACGCTTAACTTTAGGCTTTTGCTTAGTTTCACAACCTGAATTCCTATATGACCCCATATCTAAAGCACCTGATCCCCAATACACAAACGTGAAAAGTGAATGCAGAAGTAATGCCTAAAAAACTCATTCAGGTTTAAAAAAAGTTTAGACTGTTATAGGGAAGGGTAACTTTTAAAACCACCATTTATAATAGTGATAAGCATAAATATGTGCTTTACTGCATCTTTATATCTTTACTTCAGACATGTTTATCCATTCAGATCATCATATTCACATGCAGCCTTTTGAATACATACTCTGGGTAAATCTGACATTGAGCCAAACTTGCAAAGATTTTAAACAATGTTTGAAGTAAAAGTACCTTTCCCAAAAGGTTTTGTCTCTTATGATTAAATATTTCAGAAGAGCTCGATAAGTTTTATAGCTTTACTCTCACATGTACAGACACATCCCTGAACAGATAAATTCAAACAATATCCCAACACAAGTCTATGTCTCACTTGATAAACTCTTCTTAATTTCACTGTGTGAATATGTAAGCGCTATTTGCAATAAAAGAAAGATATAACATTTAAGATCATAAAATGTCAAGAACTGAAGCTGTTAGTTATGCAAGTTGATAAACTATTATACAGTAACAGAAAATTTAAGATAAAAGGAGGTCTTAGCATTCTAGTGCTGTACTTAATGGATAATTTTAAATCTGTGATTTTTTTCACAACAAGAACACTTGTGAAATGTTGTGGCATACTAAATAAAAGGAGATGGCAGACATGGCCTTTTACACTAGGTCATAAATGCAATGACAACTTCTCACACAAGCTTAGGAAAACTAACTCTACAATTCAAGAAATAATTAGGTATCCTGGAGAGATCACAGAACCAAACATAAACAGACTTTTCAATTAATTTCCTTCAAAATATCCTATGGTGTTAAAATACTCATTACTTGAAGGACTTTGTATATTTTCTAGAAGATTTTTATGTTGAAAAAAAAAAAAAAAAAGAAAGAAAGGAAAAATGCTTCCTCATCTAACAACCCAGAAAATGCATTAAAATCTTACTAATCACAAAATTCTGAACTACATCTCTGACCTAGAATACTGCTACATTTCTGATGCAGGAAAGATGAAGACTAAAATTATGATCAGCATTGTAAACTTGTCTTCTCATATCATTGTCATAACAGTCATTGCTATACAGAGATGAAACAAAAGCAGTATAACCTTCAGAGACTTAAAATCTTTTAATAAGCCTCTTAAGCACATAAAAAGTTCTGCTGGTCATATAAAATTCAAGAAAAATCTTCCACTTTATTTCAAATTCAGGAAAAAATCTATTGCCAAATGCACACCACAGGCACTTTTTCAGACACAATGCTTTTCTAAGGAGGTAAAAAAGGAGGTTAGTATACAGAAGACCAGAATACAAACACTTAGTATTTCCTGTAAACATTGACATTATGTCTATAAGGACAGATTGTTTCAAACTATGGGCACAAGATCTGCAGTGGTGCTTTAGCAAGTAAGAGAGGAACTGGAACCCAAAGAATGAGGAATCCCACCGGCCCCTGGCGTAACTAGAGAGACTGTAATGCTTCCCCCAAGTTACACCTTGGGGGAGATGGCCCTAGGATAGGTTATACAGTGAGCTGGTTGCTCATAGTTCTGAAGAAAAAAAGGCATCTTGAAATGTCCTAATGTAAACATTTAAAATGAAACACAAGTCATGTCCTAGAAGAACCCACATTTTCCCCACAGCCTATAGGAGGCTTTCTGTAATAACAGGCTCAGGTGTTGACATCTGTGCTTGGTCAGATGAAATGCTGCTCTGTGCTGTGAGTCATTAGAGGCAGTAATGAGAGCAGAAGGCAGTCTGGCCATGTCCTCAGCCTACCTTTCTCATACAGCAGCCTTCTGTGTAACAGTGCATATCCTCAGGCCAACCACAAACCAACAGGCATGCTGCACTGGTTTTAACAAAAGGACAGCCAGAATCTGGATGGTTTTACTCACTTTTGACACACTTCAAAATCCATACTTTTCCTAGAGGTGACACACCTAAGAAGGCAAGGTAGGACAAACCCAGGACACCACTCTAGTTCAGAGTGAGCTGGGACAGACCAGCTTGCACCCATGCTGGTGAAAATTCCCTGCCTCTAGGAAAAGGCACAGGCAAAATGGAAACAGTGAAATTATAGCACAGCACTGTAAGTCTGAACACTACCAGGATGCAGCCCTTCCACAGCTCCTGTGCTAGACTGTGGTTACAACAAAATCTCCCTTCCCTTTGTTTCCAGGCACAACTGCTGAACCACTCCATAAGTTTAAATGAAGATTTAATGTCTCTCTCACAGAACTGTTATATTCAGCCTTTTAATGTAACATACATCAGAGGACCTTTACAGGATTTACACTGGACCTTAGTTTAGATTGTCTGGGATGGTTTTCATCCTCACTGAGATTTTGAAGACTGAATTCTTTTGTAGAATTCTCACAAACAAACAGTTAAAGAATGCATTCACATGCTAAGACAGTTTCACTGACTTATTGATTTCCTGTTCATCGAGTGGAACAATAATAAGAATGAGAATACACTCCAGGTAATCTGCATCTCACTTAGTTGCACAGATAATTGAAGCACTAATTACAGTCACTTGAAAGGTAATCCACAGGTTATATTCTAATAACCCTTTTCTATTTAAAAAATTTGTTTTAATAATATATGTCATAGCACTGCCATAGAGAATTAAATCTGTGCAGAATAAAGAAGAATAAACAAAGTATATTTTGGTTTTATTAAAACTTCATATTCAAATATTTTTGCAAAATGTAACCCATTTATCAACTTTATACCTATGAGACTTAAACTTACCAAATTTTTGTCATGCAAAAATCTCAGAGGAAATATACATTAAGTTCAGAATTTATCCACAGAAGCACAAACAGGACTCTTTGACCCTCAATATAGTATTGAAAAGCATCCAAGTATGTAAACTAATATGTGATAGAAGAGTAAATATACTAGTAACTGTCTCTGAGATTTTAAATGTACCTTTGAAACTTTGCCAGAGTAATAATTAAATTGTACTGCTCAGGCTAATGGTAAGAGATAGATGCAGCATGAAATGTTCCCTGCCCTTAACCTTGCCATGCTTTGGACACAAGTGACAATCCTTTAGCTGGCATTCTCTTCAAAAGTGATACTGTGGCCAAGTCAAAGTACCTGGCAAGATGGAAATGCACTTTGCCCTTTTAATTCTGCTATAAACTCTGTCATGCTAACTAACCCCTTTAGCTCTATCTTAAATGTAAACTATGACACCCCTTGTGGAACATGTCTGAAATTATATATAAAAAAACGTGTCCACTAATTCCTAAACACAGCATATAAACTGAGACAAGGACATTTCATCCTACCACACTACCATTGCCGACTACAGAAAGTGACACAATATTTCAGTTACAGTCATGTAAAAGGAATACGACAGAAAATCTACATTTAAGTTACTATAACTAAACTACTTAGGGTAACCAAAGTTACATTTCAGCATAGGCAGGACAAAAATAGCTTTAAAGACCAGAAAATTATTTAGCTGAAAGTGACTTAAGTTTCTGAAAACAACACTCTCCTCTAACTTTAGGCTGTGTGACATTTGAGTACTAAATCCAAGGCAGGCTCCTGGTTTCCTCTTTGTAGTGTTACAAAGGCACTTCCAGAGAGGAAGCCCACCCGACTGACCAGGACCCCTCAGAGGTCTCTCAGAGGGACTGTGGTATCAAATCTTAGGCAGCTGGGTATTTAGTCTGTGTTGCTAATGTTGGGAAAACATGTATTACTTCCTAATTACAAGGCAACATATACAAATGCTGGCCTGCATATACATCAAATTTGCTCAATTTGCTAGACACGTATTCAACTTTAAGCAATTATTTCAGTATTACAAGCTCTCTGCAAAACCACAGGGTGCCATACATGCTCTCCAAATGTTAGCAATTTATAGGTTAAATAGCTGAAGAAAAGCAAGGGATGAAAAAGCAGAGGCAGGGGTCAGTATTTCCATCAAAAACTAAATTAGATTCCTAAATCTCAACAAATATGAGAGAAAATGGTTAAGCAGCTTAGGGAGTAGATCTAAATTCCACTGATTAGGAATGACACTCCCACATTTGAGAATTCCTTCCTTTGGGCCACCTGCCATGATGACTGACTTAGAAAGGTTTAAATCACAAATGAGTTTGATAATTACTTGGATTGGTTAGAAAAATGTGAAGCAAATATAAGGTTAACCAACAAAACAATTAGAGTAGGGTGGAGAATATGTTTAATTTAGAAATAAAAGGCAAAATTTCCACAGTGCTCCAGTTGTTTTTCAGGTGTCCTGAACACATGAACAGCAAAAGGGGTTTTTCTCCCTACCTACTCAGATGCCAATTAAATTTTTTTAAGTAAAAGAAATAATAAGCTAAAATGATACTTTTTAAAGTGAATTTCTTCTAGAGATGTTTTTCAGAGGTGAGGAAAAAGAGTCTCCTAACACATGAGTTTGCAATGAGCTTTTAATTAGAGCTAATAATCTTGTTTTCAAATATTTAGTATTTTCACTGTGGAACTGTAAATGTTTACAGACTCACAAAAGGCCAAAATTTTAACCTGCTGTTTAGTAACAATATCTTTCCAACTACATTCCAACAGCTGTTTAACAATAAAATACACTGAAAAATCTGGTCTATGCCAGAAGACTCTACAAGTTATTTGGCAAACAGTACAAAAGTATTATTTGTCCCACAGAGCCACTGATGATAGTGTTCCTTTGTGTAGCTTTTCAAAAAACTACACAGCAGTTGTAGTGAAAAATTTCCCTCAAAAAAGGGAAAATTTCCCTCAAAAAAGGGTATTTTGCAAGTAGATAAATCTGAAAAGCCACGTGATTTTTAAATACAACACAAATGTAGGCATGTAGGTTTTTCCTAATGCAAATACCAGCTCTCAGGCCATATTAGCAGAGTTAGCCTTGTTATCCCCCACAAACCTTCACCAGATGTCCTTTCCTCTGGAGTTCTCCTTTCCTCCTGGAGCCCCCAGCCAAGCTGTTTCACCCAGTCTCAATGCAAAGAACAGGAGTAAGTGAAATACAGAAGTGAAGAGGATTTCTTGTGGATGTTGCTGTGCAACCACTATGTTAAAGGACTGAAATTCCCCATACCCTGCAAAATATCAAGGTTTTTCCTTTCTCCAAGGAATAAGCCAAACCCCTCTTGACTTCTACCTGAGTCTTCTATAGCAAGAATAAAATGGAACAAAGGGGTAAAGGAGAAAGAAAAGAACTGGAGTGCTAAAGTGGATAATTCAAAATAAGAAGAAATAGGCCAAGAAAAATACCTGGATAGTAACCATAAATTCCTGAGGCTTTGAAAGTGTTTGGTTATGAAACTTCGGTCAAAAACAAGCAAGTATTAAAGCTGTGAGAAAAATTCAAAATAGGAAAGCAAAAAAAAAAAAAAAAAAAGAAAAATTCTCTTTAGAACAATTATAATTTAATTGCTTTTCTTAACTTATTGCCAAATTGTCCAGTTTTAGAAGTTTGAAAATCATAGCATGTAGAATTATTTAACCAGCAGATTTTTTTCCCCCTAGAAATGGAAAGGCAGAATTCTGAAAGCTGAAGTTCAAATGTTACATGTACATGCTGCAGAAGAAAGAGAAAACATTCTTTATTGTGCCCTGGAAATAAATATTGACTCAGCTTAGACCAAAGCTCTCTGTAGTTCAATAGTTCAACAGTCTGCCTTTCTAAACAAAAAAACTCTCATCATCCTCATTTTTTGTGTAGATGCAAAGTGGTCCTCAGAAAAAAAAATAGAAAGTTATTCCAGTCACATGCTGCCTGTAGTCTCAAGATGATGGGACCCAAAATAGTTATTATTCAAGGCCCTTTATAAATTTAAGGGAACTACAGATGAGAAGTAGGTTACTGTTTGCTGTACCACATACAAACTTACTTTATAATGAGTAATTTACTTCCTTTCTCTATGTTGTATTGACCAAAAGTTTTTCTTTCTATGCTTTGGTTCTAATGCTTACATGTTTTCTAAAATTACTTCACTTTGTAAAAACAGAGGAAAAGGCAAGGGATCCAGTTGTCTTGCTGGTCTCTAGGGTGATAAAAGGAAAAATCACCATATTTAATCTGCTTTAAGTATTTCTGTCCATCTACAGGGTTACTAATAATTAACCTTGTGTGTCAACCCCTGTTCTACGGACTGCTGATTTTGTAAATTCATGTTCACATTGAAAGGATTAAAAGAATAGTTCAGCAGATTACAGTGCTTTATCAGAGTGGGCAATTACTTTGGTCTGATTCAATTATAATTCTTGTTCCTGTCACAAGTGTACAGTATCAACCTAAGAACAGGGCTGAAAACTTCTTCTAGTGTACCCAACACTTTTAAATACAAAGAACAAAAATAAAGACAAAAACAAGAACTTGCTTGCAAGTTGGGTATTTGAGAGGCTGAAGATAGCTGCATTCCACCCTAGTAAATTCTCTTATAATCCCCTTTTTGAATCATCCTTGGGCAGTTGCAGACACAGCAGCAATGCAAAGATTGTCCAAAATAAATGTGATCTCATGAATTAATACATCTAGCATCCAATAGCATAAACCACAGAAAAAAAACAGAAGAAAATGGAATCTGTTACTTGGCTGGCTGCTGGTGTATGTTTAGGAGCTAATTCAGAGAAGATATTCCTGACCCTTACAAATATATCACAGACTGTAGCTCACTAAGCATTGTATGAGAATAACCCTGCAACTGCATGAGCAAAACTTGTGTTGTCATTGTATTACCGCAGAAGCTCAAAAAATTCCAGGAAAACCTCCCCAAGGCATCAGTGGCAAGAGGGAAGCCTAAAAAAGCAATTGCTTACAGAACCTGGAGCCTGGTTAATGTCATTAGGGTGAATATTTGTACATGAAAATTTTCTTCAAATCACTGATCCTCTCATCCCCCTCCATCCAGAAGGATTAACAGCAGAGGGAAATTAGATCAGCCTTATGCGGCTTCAAACCATGTCAGGTCCCCTCTAGAGAGAATCAGAAAGCAATACCCAACACCCTCCAGTATTCAGTTGTCCTTTGTCTTCAAAACTGAGCCTTAGCAAATGTCATCAGTTCACCTTTCTTAGCAGATTTATTTCCTGCAGCAAGCTACCTGCCCAGCAGCAATTTCTCCAGTCTTCCAAATCTTTCTAGTGTGAAGGAAAATCTCCAGGGAAAGAAATTACAACAGCAGTGCTTCCAATGAAAGATAAATCCTATTCTTCACACCACTCTATCTGTGCTAATAAATGCCCACCAAGGTGCTGCAGGGGAAGAACAGGAGTTTGATTCCAGCTTTTGGTCACAAACCACACTTATTCCCTCTGTTTAGGCTTATTTAAAGCATATTGCTAAATACAGCATATTTAAATACAAAGGCAAGAAGAATATAAACAAAGGTTAAAAATTTAACTTTTCACCAAGACCAAAAACAATTATAGGACATTATTGGGCATGTATTGGACTATTTCTCTATGTGATGGTGCATATCTTCTTGGTACAGAAGATAAAGAACTGATATTTACCTCAAAAATTAGAACTTATGATAAATAATAATTTTACCTTGTGGCTAGCTTCACCAACCCAATCTTGAGATACTGCAATTTTACATATGCTCAGTTAGACATTTATTAAATACTTACTGGTGGTCCCCGGGGTCCTGTTGGACCTGCTTCTCCCTCTGGGCCCTGTTGACCCTGTTTTGGAGGACAAATTTGAAATGAAACAAATTTGAAAAGTGATTTTTTTACACATTTTTCCAGACCTTTTGTATAAGATTAGTGTTTTACCTGTTTACCAGGATTTCCCATTAAACCTGGCACCCCAGGAGGACCTCGATTACCCTGTTGGGCAGGAGATGAAAAATATTAGTTGAGCCAATGGTTTGCTCTTCCATTTTAAAATAAAAAATTAAAATAAGGAAAGCAATAAGATCTAAAAAAAACCCCAGCCTGTGTTAATTTCCTAACTTCTGCCTTATTTTTGGTGTTCTTTTAACTTTGACCCAGCCTCTCTAAGTTTTCAGGAGTCAGATTTCAGTTTCTTTGCTGTTTATGTGCTGAAAGATCCCAAATAGATTTGATTGCTGCTTTCAAATCACAGAAGGCAATATCACTCCGTGTAATTTCAGACAAAAATTGTGTCTACTTTTCTTTTTCAATTACTTACAACTAAACTCAAACATCATTGTCTGAAACATTCCACAGTCTCAATCTTACAACAATTCTTCAAACTAAATTGGAATTGATGCTGCAAATTGGTGCTACCTAAACAGAGGTAACAGCCTCTGTGATTGAATCAGCTTAGGGTGTCTATAAAAACTATTCTTATCACAAGATCATTCATTTCAAGCTGTAGTGAGGTAGGCAGGTCACAAGCTTCCTCTAACAATGACTTCCACAAATTCAAAAGGAAATGGCCTTTTTTAGGTATTATTTAATGCCTAGAATAATGAAAACCATGTCATGTAGCACAAGAATCATGAAAATACACAGGCGAAAGCTGATTAAAAACTACATTTAATTCCTTCAACCTAAGGATTGTCTCCTAACACAAGAGAAGGTTAGTACAATTTCATTGAATACTTTAGCACAAATACAGTGTTATAAGACAATACTCAAGATGTTTTACCTTTGGGCCAGGAATGCCTTTCATACCTGGAGAGCCTGGTAAACCCTGAAAGAAAAAATATTTACATTTATTTGATGTTAAGGGGATTGGAAACGGTGTTAAAAAAACATCTTTCTCACGTTTGAGTATTTCTTGTCCTTTTGCTTGATATTGAAGCACTTTTATTCAATAAGGGACCAAGCTTAAATTCTTTCTGTTTACAAAGTAACAGATAAGGAATATTATTCTTACTTCACAAATTGCAAAAGGAGCATGGATAAGTGAGGAGCTGTGAGGAGTTGTGACTTTTTCTGTCTTAGACAAGAAATACATTATTGGCCCAGTATGCTGAGACTGGAGGTGCTGAGTTTAACAAATACCCTTGTACATTTTTCATTCCCTCCCCACTTCTCTGCAACAGCTCATAGCAAGTATGCTTTTACCAAATTGTCTTCCAAGCTTAAGAGTTCATTTAGTATTACAAATTTATGTCCAGTTCAGTTTTAAAACATCTCCTTTACTGTTCTCCACAGCAATTACTCCTATAGCAAAGTGTTTTCAAGAGGTTTCTATTTAGCTTTTGACAACTGGTACAGTTTTCATACTTAGTTAATGCACAAGGGTTACCTTCTGAGAGAGCCCATAAAGCACTACTGATTCCCTGTAGCTCACCACAGGGGATACACCAGAGACCTCCAATCCACCCACAGAAAGAAGCACGAGTCTGATGCTTTCCAGATGTTCTGAGCCAGCAGAATATCAAAGGAAGATTGTTCATGTAAGGTGTGTTAGAGTAGCAGCTCAGCTTTTCCTACTCAGCCTGGGAATAATTTGGCCCCAGATGAGACCAGCCCCAATTGTGGCATCACACCATGGTACCCACGGGGTCTCTGGAAGGAGAAACACTGGAATGGTCACATCCTGGCCACAAATGTTTTGTGAGGCCAAGTTCCTCACAACAGCATCATAAGGAGATCTAGACATTTGTGCAAAGGTTTTGCATACACATAGCAGAATTTCCCCTTGAATTACACATACACTGCCCTGAGCCTTTTGCTTAGATTTTCATTTCAATTACTACAATATCAGAGTCAAATTAACCTATACACAGCCTTTCAATGATTTGAACTGAGCCTACCTTTCAAAGGTAAAATACTTGATACTTACTGGCAATCCCTGGAGCCCTGTATCACCTGGAGCTCCAGGTTTTCCTGGTTCACCCTGTAAAACATTTTAAATTGTAATTTATGCAAATCAAACATAAGGGAAAATTTTATTTCTGGAACACAGAGTTGACATACTTTTGGATCTGTAGTACAGGAATGTTAATTCAAATACTCTAATAATGTGCATAAAGCCACGAGCAGCAGCCACAAATGAATGAACAAATCTAGGGCACTACCAAAGCTCAGACATGTGCCAATTGTGCCTTACTTTAGCTCCAGGCATTCCAGGGATCCCTTCACGGCCATCCACTCCTGGCAAGCCCTTGAAAAAAGAAAAAAAAAATTACTGTAGCTTTGAAGAGATTTTTCCCAAGCACTAATATACAAATTAACATCACATGAAGCAAATAAAGAAATGAAATATACATACAGGCTCTCCTTTAGGCCCAGGGAGGCCATTTATTCCTCTTGTACCTTGAGGGCCCTGAGAATAATAACAATATTTAAAAATTAAGCTAAAGACAATGAAATGACGGATTAAAAGAATGTCAACGCATACTCATTCAGATATATATTATTTTGAGAGTAGCAGTTATGCAATGCTTATATGCTATTAAGTAACTAACGTTTGCAAGTCAACAAGAGTCAAAATTTGTCTGTACTCACCCTTTCTCCCTTCGGCCCTGTCTCCCCTAGTGGACCTCTCTGTCCTTGATCCCCCTACAGAAACAAAAAATATTTTAGAAATTAAACCAGAATAAACTTCCTTGTAGTTTTCAACTAAAACTCTCAGAAAATGAACAAGTACAATTCACATTTGGTGACAGTAGACATCTAAAATTCACACTATATTTAAAAATGCAGTTTCTTAAAACTGCAGGTGACAGACATATTTTTAAAAACACAGTTCAAGCCATCACCTGGGATTTCAGGAGCATCTATACAAAGGATATTGCACTTGTTTGTTTAACACAGAGTATCTGGCTATTCCAAGCACAAATTCCAGCTATAGAAGCAGAGAGTAAGGAAGAATTTAAGAGAAAAACCAACCAACCAACCAACCAACCACCCCAAACAAATAAAATACACGCACAGTAAAAACCTCCAACAAAAATTGCACAAATCACTCTGTACGGGTTCTGTTCTAGTTTGATATCTGAAAAATTCCAAGCCACCCTAATGCACAGTAGGACCCAGAAGGAAGAGGTAACCATAACATACTAAGAAGTTAAAATGGGTTCATCTACCTCCAATTCTTTGGAAACATTAAGACATTACAGACTTGGTATCACTGTAATATCATTTATTCACCTGTGGGGAATCAATAGAATTGGATTAATCAGAGGCTTTTTTGATTCACAGCCACAAAGTTTCACTAACTGGGAAGTCTACACTCTACTTACAGGTGCACCAGGAAGACCTTGTGGACCAGGATCACCATCAAGACCACGAGCTCCCTACAAAACAAATAGATAACAAAGATATTAAAGTGAACTGCTGGAGCATAACAACTTATATGTCCTCCTACTTTGCTAGGAGCTGTAAAGTCTCTACAAATGAGGGGGTTTTATAGCTCCAATTAAAAAAAAAAAAAAGCGCAAATTATTTTCATCTATCTTGTTTTTAAAGGAGATATGAAAGCAAATATATATTAACTATGAAAAAATATCAGTCAAAAAAAAAAATTCAGATCATTCTCTAAAAAATCTGGGAAGGAGGTAGACCTTTACATGCTACTTTGAAAAATCTCTGTGTCTTCTTTAATACTACTGTATCCTTCACCCCATAAGAGAATAACATGAAATCATCAAGTGCAGTGCAACTATTTTCATCATATATGTCTCAAGGAAACAATGCAATCACTACCCTGTAAATAAATATAAATGGAGAGAAAAATAATGTTTAAAAAAAGATTTAGAGAGAACATGGAACTCCTTTACCTAACAGATATAGTAAGTACTTCAAGTAGACAAAACATTACAGAAAATGTAGGCAAATAACTACGAAGAATTAGAACACACAAAGGTCAGAAAAGCAAAGTAAGATAGTAATAGCTTAGAAAATATATCCAAGAGGTTAGGAAGGATCATTCATGAGAAGATTCATAATTACAAGAAATTTGATGTTGTCTCCAAAGACAGATGATCACAAGAGTTACGTGATTTGACTTCTGGAGAAGGAGACAATGGCAGGATTGCTACATTCTGCTCCTTTCAGAAGATTTTACCATATAGATTTAGTAAGATCTCAAGACTACAAATGTAACATCCAGGCTTGAAATAACAGAAACACTTTGACAAACAGAAGGAAAATTGTCCAGCAAAGTCAGAGCCCACTGGCAGCAATTTAAGACACAGAGATGTCAAAAACAGAAAGAATGGGAAAAAGAAAAAACTCTCAATAAAAACTCTTGACAAAAATTGGGATGATGATGATGGAAGTAAAAAGCTTTAGGAAGATACAAATCACAGGAGGCAATACTTAATAAATTTTAGCTTTAATTAAAATGTGTTATAGTTTACAATTGTTATAACTTGCTATCTTGCTAACTACAGACTTGCATACATGGAAACCTACCATAAATGCAAGGATTGGGGGAAAGGAGTGAAGAGTACATGTCCTTCACCAATTACAAGGACTTTGTTACCTTTCTTCCTAACAAGAAATACAGTAACCATTGAAATACAGATGGCAGGAGAGAGAAAATACAGGGGAAATGAAGAAGCTTAAATAAGCTTTTAAAACTTTCAGAGGTGTACATTTTTTTTTAATATAGGCCATTTTATAGAAAGAAAGGTTAATACTCACTTTGGTACCTTTAGGTCCCATTATACCAGTTATACCTCTGATACCTAGAATGCCCTGAAATAGAAAAGTATATTCAAATTATGGTTAAGTCTTCTTATCAGAACTGACCTAGTTTTCAGACAGAAGACTCAAGAGTTCAATACCCTTTCTTTTTTACTATTTTACTATTTTCTTTGTATTAAAGGAGAAATCCAACTACTGCTGTATTAGAATTCTTCATTTATATGGTAATTTGATATTTTACTAATTTTAGAATTTTAAAAAGAATAAAAAAACTATCAGGTTGTATTATAGTACCACAAATTCCCCATAAGGACCAAAAAAATCCACTGATTTTATTTCTTGATTACCACAGAGTTGAAGCATTCTCACCTGCAGCTTGTGTGAAAGGAACACATGATGGCCAAATTTGCAAAAGTGCTAAGTTGTCTTAAGTGGGGACTGGACAGATGAAGGAGACTTTACAGAACTCCAGAGGCAGATAAAATAAGGCAAAGTTTTTGAAAGTACAAGTGCTAAGTTTATAAGTCCACTAAGAGGCTAAACTGAGTAGACACCCTAATGCAGCAGGATATATCATAACTATCATCACTTTCCTTCAAAATAGTCTTGGGGAAAATTTAGGTTCACTTCCTCTTCCCAAGAGACTGACACTACCTGTGTGGAGGAGATGTCTCCTCCCTGCAGAGACCACACCCTCATAATGCACTTGTCCTGCAAGAAGAGCGCACTAGAACTGCGTTATTGAAACAGCTACAGGCACTTCCCCACAGCTTAGGCAAACCTACTCCTGGAGCAGATTCTACATTGGCAGCCTCTACTTGCCCCTCACAAAGTTAGACAGAATCTAGCACAGAACATTTGAAGCTTTGTCAGCCCAAAAGGTGGGAAAAATCATGATAATGCAGCAATCATTACTGCAGCTCCACAAGGGAGATGGATATAGTTTAATCCTGCTTCCAAGATCGAAGTTGGAAATAGGCACACTGTGGTATCTAATACTTTCTATCAAAAGTAGCACCCACGGGTGGCTACCTTATGCAACTCCTGTCAGTGGAATACATTGGTTGAATTGCAGGTGCTCTGATGGAGACTGGATACTTAACCCCTGTCAGTCATTTATGTAAAGAGCATATAAGAAGATAAGCAGAGTCTACAGGCTCTCCACCTGTGCCCCTAAAGCATTGTCTGTTCTTTTTCACATGCATTATATGATATTGTTTTCTGCATATTATGAATCTTAAATTTCAATGAAAAACAATTATTTTAGTTTGTTTGTATGGTGACCAGTTGGTGATACAGTGAAAAGTTTTAAGTAACACATTAAAAAAAAAGGAAAGAAAAGTCAGTCTTTAATTGTTCTTTAATTCTACTGTGTTATTTCACAGTGATTGAAGAACTTTACCAAACTGAGTAAAATGAATTGGTCCCCACAGGCCTTTCAAACAGCAGAAGCTGCCTCTCACACAAGTACTTTGCATCAAGGTCTTAGGAATAATTTTTCAAGATCAAGCATTGGAAGGAATGCACTCTTTACTTGGTATGTTCTTTATCTTTTTCTAGTCATGTCCAGATATTTATGTTGTCATATGTTTATGTTCATAGGGAGTTCTGTATTTTAGCATTTAGATGTCAGGTCCATTAAGGTAAGCTCCTGTATAGTATCACATCTGTACACCAATGGCATTTGATAAATACTTATACACCTAAGAAAAAAAACATGAGACCTCATCAGAAAATAAAAGTAGAAATAGAAATTAAAGGTGTTATGCCTGTTTCTCCTACTTAAAATGAGCCCTTTATTCTGTTCCCTAATCCTTTTCAGCCATGGGAACCCTAAGAACTCCTCACAGGGAGCAAGCTGAGGAGCTGTGTGTCAGAACGCAGCACAGTGAATCCGGACAAGAAAATAACTAGGTATGGTTGAAGGGTACTTCTTTTGCAAGCCAAAAGACAAAAAACTTCAGGGAAAAAAAATCCCTGTTCTTCAGTGGCTGCAACTTCATCCTCAAATCTTAACTAAGTCTGAATTTCACAGCTGACTGTTTCAAACAAAAAGCTCTTTGCAAGGATGAAGTCAGAGTCATCAAAATTATGAAATGGAAGGCAAAGGGAAAAAAAATACACAATTATGTTCACAATCAAAGCACAACACAAAATTAAGGACATGAAATAGTTTTTAAAGTGAGCCTTTCCATAGACCTATATGGAGTTTTGTGCCAAGCAATAATGGAGGGACTTAAATAATTCTGCTTTCATTAATAGGCAATATGGCAGAATAAAGAGAAAGGTGCATGGAGGTTCTATAATATCTGTTTTCTTACAATAACAAGAAAAGATATGTCATTATGAAGCAAATGAGTAACACTTTAAAAGGAAATACTTTACTGGAGGGCCTTGAGCTCCCACTTCACCACTGGGTCCTTGGTCCCCTTCTTCACCCTGGGAAAGCAAAAGGAATACATCTGTAGCCAATCCATACCAGGCATATTGCTCTGTCATTGTATGAGGTGCATTTACTACTTAATGTTTTCTGTCACCATGTCTTGCTTGAAAGAAATCCAAATGAAGTCACACGACTTTCTCAGACAGATACTTGTTCAGGTTCATATTCCATTCAATTATTAGTCAAAAGGCTAATTTTAAAGAAACCTCAGTGTAAAGAATAATGATAATGATACCCTTAATCTGTCATTCCACTTTTTCTTGACATTAGTCTCTTTAGGATTTTGTCAGGAACTGTAGTGATAGGACAAGGAGTAAAGTACAAACTGCAAGAGGGGAAATTCAAGTTAGCCCTTAGGAAGAAATTCTTTACTGTGAGAGTAGTGAGACACTGGAACAGGCTGCCAAGAGGGATTGTGGATGCCCCAGCCCTGGCAGGGCTCAAGGTCAGCCTGGATTAGGCCTTGAGCAACCTGGTCTAGTGGGAGGTGTCCCTGCCCATGGCAGAAGGGGATGACTGGATGATCTTTAAGGTCTATTCCAACCTCTTAACATTCTATGATTCTATGATTTCTTGTTCTTCCAGACTAAAAGTGCAAAAAAAGTTTTCTCTAACATTTTTTTGTACAACATAGAAGCATGGACCAAGGCAATTCTGAAATTTTCTTGCAAATATTTAAATATGAAGGAGACTATATAACAAGGTTAATTCAAATGAAACACCTTAAGAGCGGTAACATTTCAGTTTTCAAGATGAATCGGACATGGTTTCTGTTTATGAACTTATGTGTCCTTTCCCTCTCAAATGTACTTTTCCCTCTCATTCTTCACATAACTACTCATCTGTGCTGCAGAACAGCTAGCTCAGTAAATTCAAGGAATTACCCTGCATTTAAATGTTTGAAAGTTTTTCAATTAATAAACTAAGCTTCAATTCTTCCCCCAAGTTCTATAATAACTAAATTGAACAATCAAAATAAAAAGCAAGAGGAGTATGACTTGTGCATCATAATAAATACATAGTACAGCTAAATGAAGAATAGAGATGTGCCTTTGGTTACTCTGGAGCACCATGATATGCAGTATCACTTCATGCATTCTGTTAAAACAATACTTTAACAAAATATAACACTGTTTTTGAAGGCAAGGCTAAACTACTATTAGTGTGTTAAAAGCAACAGCAGTTTTTTCCTCTTTATTTTACCTTATAACCTTGTTTTCCTGGTTCACCAGACTCTCCTTTTGCACCTTTTTGCCCCTGAAACAAACATAAAAAACCAAAATAAATAAGTTAATAGTCACTATTCATAATTAGAATACAGTTTTCCAAAATGGACATAGACTGCTGAGAGCTGTCTTGCTGTTCCCTCTCAACCTCCATTCACGGCTGCTTCTTCACTTGCCTAGGAAACACTACATATTAAGTACCATGCTCAAAGTATCTGCTTCTAGATCTGATAAGGCTGCATTTCTAGGGAGGTTTGTATTTCTTCTTATGTTATCCCCTAAAAATTTCCTCAGGCCAACAGTATTTCTACAAAACAGCAAGGAATATCTATAAAAAAAAATCTTAGCTAAACTGAGACTCAAAACATGATAGATTTCAATGTAGTATGTTACAGGTCTCCCAGGAAGAAAACAAGAAGTCAAAAAGATTAAGGATCTGGGGGAATATTTAGAGTTTCTGGAGTCAGACCACTAATAATCCAGGAAGTGAATGAAGCAATCCTTCACATACTCTAATCCTCTCAGGACCACACATAAATTTTACAGTGAAGATGAGAGGAGTAGCAAGAGATTTCAACAACAAGGGGTTATTTTGGTAGTCAAGAGTTGAATAACCATAAGCAACCACACTGATGCAATATTTTTTGAAATTAAGAGTGAAATGTCCTTTTTCAAGTCAGTAATTACCCTCCCTAGAGCCTTGATACAGCATCTCTGGAAGGAATCCTGGAACAAACAAGTGCTCTTACCTTCATACCCATTAAGCCAGCATGTCCTGGTCGGCCAGGTGGGCAAGCACTGGGACACTGGAAAAGCATTCACACAGTTATTACCACATAGGCAGAATAAGATTGTCTGAGGTTACTTAAAAAGAAACAAAAACATAGACAATAATCTTACCAACAGGTCGCCATCTTGCAGGCCAATTGTTCCCTAAATTAAATTAAATTAATCAAAGTCAGCAATACAGAAATAACCAGACATGACTCATCAGGCAACACAGTCATTAGACAAAACTACTATCCAAACCTGGAATCTGAAATACAATCAACCAAAGGATCTCTCATATGAAAAGCACCTTAACTGTAGGATTTTACTGTAGGACTGCAGGTCCTGTCCTCTAACTTGGAGCAACTTCTCAAAAAACTCCAAAATATTTCTCCCGCTTTTTAAACTACCTCAAATATATTTTCTGTTAGATATAAAACAAATATGCCCATACCCCATTAATTTCCTACAGAGCCCAAGACAATTTCTATAATAAGAATAATTCACCAAAAGATTCAGGTCTTTACAGAGAAAATTATTTTTACAGGGAAAACAATCTTCCCAAAAGTATTGCTAGATGGCAGTTGCAATAAACTAGACATCAGTGTACAATGAGATGGACTCAGTGGGGGAAAGGCCTTTTCTCATATTAAATCAAATACTTGATGGAAACTAACAGGAGGCTTATGAGGCACAACAGGGAGAAAGATTATTTCACAGCAGCAGCTGGATTCTCTGCAGCCCTGTGGGAGGGAGCACACTGTTTCAGAGAAAAGCACAGGAGAGTTTAAGGAATGAGCTTCTTAAAGAATGGTCTCCTTATATACAGGATTTTTAAAAAGCCGAGGGTATTTGGGTCCATAATGTCATCAACTGGAGTGGGACTGTGGCATTTCAGAAACCTAAAATGAATGAAACTTTAAGGAATAGAAGCACTATATGCCACTACTGAGAGCTCATTTCCAATTGTTCTCAAACTACTCTTCTCCAATTTACCATCCATGTTTTTTAAAATGCCTCTGCCAATTCTCTGACAACTTTCATTAAAACAAGAACATGGCATAAATAAAGCATACATATTTAGGGTCTGTCCCTAAAGAGTGGGGTGAGGAGGTTCCCAGCAGAGGAACAGTACAGCTTTTAAAAAGACGTTAGCACAACACCTTTCCCAGTGGTTTGCATTTCCCAGCACCCAGACTGAGGTGTGTCTGCCAAACTCTCCATTTTATTTCTCTGGGCAGGTAAATTGCCACAAGACAAAGGCATAACACACATCCCTCCTCCCAAGAGGTTAAAAAAAGGCAGCTATTCCCCTGGAGAGGCAAAGCACTGCTGTAAAGCTTTCTTCTATTCCTTGCAAGTAGCAGACCTGATTGCAAGAAAGTCATTAGAACTCAATCCACCTGGAAGTGTATATTTCTGTCTCATCAGCCAAATATTTTTTTTTCTCCTAACAGAGAAAAGCCTGCCTCTACTGAAGTAATACCAGTGAGGCCCAACAAAGACTACATTTACAGTATTATGATTCACAGAGGAATTTAAAACCTGTGTATTTGCAGTTTACAGAAATGGGAAGGCATCATGACAGAAGTTACACAATTTGCATTTCAAACTACATTTCTATAATCATAAGGAGTAGAAACTTTCTTCCTAAATGGAAGATCAAAATCCTACTGAAATCCTACTGTCAGTATTCGGCTGTAGAACTTGGGGAGAAGTTTTATTCAAGCAACAACAACACAATACTCAGATGTAAGTACATATTAAACAAAATCACTTACTGGAGGACCTGGAGGTCCTGGTAGACCTGGTGGCCCTCTTTTTCCTGGATCTCCCTTAAAAAGGGTAAAATAATTTAGTTCATTGATAGAAAGAATAACAACCAGTAGTCACATATTCAGATCATACAACAACAGTGAGAAATTAAATGGCTACAAGAAGGACAGACCTAGGTAGGCAATTAAAACATCAACCCACAACATGGCTCCCATAGCAGAATGGGAAAACGATTTTTTTTAGTAGAACAGCAGCCATGTTGTGAAACAGGAGCCACAAGAAAACCAAAACATTTTCACCTGCTTTAGAAATCTGAAACATCTGACCACACTATCATCTCTGCACTCCTCCTCTCTAACTGCTATTAAGTTATGAATGAAAAAATTCTAGTAACTGGCAAAAATGTCCAAAGTAGACAGAGGGGAAAATCTACTTTTTCAGAGCACAAGATGAATTCACCATTCTTTCCTGTTTGTGAAATTTTGATGCTGAGTGTTGTCATAAGTAAAGACAATGTGGAACGTCTGCAAATTATTTTTCTGAAGGTCTGTAATCAAAATAGATCTAGTAACTGAGCAGAGACCACCTTTTAACTTAATATTGTGATTTCAAAGTTTATTTTTACATCCTAGTAAGTCATAAATGGAATAAACGAGATGAATATAGAAAAATTATTAATTAATTCTCAAAACACATGCGCTGTAGAGCCATTCATTTCCATGCAATGCATAATTACATTGTGGGACTCATTATTACAATGTGTTATATATAGGCTTGGGATATAAATGGATTCAGAGACCAACTGCAATAATGGAGGATAGGCTCACATGCAGCATTTGAAAAGGCATCAGAGATGCAATTTCTGATTCAGGCAGTCTCTGAACTATCAACTAACTGTGATAGAATATGTGACAGTATGACAGAAAAATGCCATTTTACAAACAGCCTATACATTTCCCTCAGTATCCATTCTTGCCCCTCCTACAGACATGACAGTGAGCTAGATAGACCATCTTCTGAAACAAAGTGGCAGTTTTTAATAATCTTTTAAAGTTCATTCATATAATTGCATTAAAAAGTATGTTTTATTAAACAAAATTTTAATGCTAATTCAGATTTCAAGTAGAAAAGTAGCAAATGGTTTCAGCTTCCATTTCAGTGAAGTGTGGTGTCAAAATATGACAGTGTGGTGAAACTGAGTGCACGGTTCAGCAGTAAGGTCAATAGATGGAGCCACATGTAAAATGAGACCAAGAAGAAATACTGAATTGCCATGTTCACTGATATGCAGATGAAGATCAGTAGTTTAGGTAGTTAAGGTTTACATTTCCTGTATTTGTGTCAGGTCTGCTTTTTGATTTCAGCTTTCCTTGAATAAGAGAAGTAGAATATGGGAAACTCAATGAAACATTTAATTCTAATCTGACAGGTGGCCCTGACTTTGCACTATTCATTGCTCTTATTTCTGATGACCTCCAAACATAATCCTTCTTCTACCAGTGATCACTGCAGAGGGGAAAAAAAACAATTGAAAATGCCCAAATAGTATTTATATGGCCCATTTTTAGTTTAAGGACCTTCTAACAATTGAATAAACCTGGATTTTCAGCAAACACTGTAGTACTTACAGGCGGACCAGCACGACCTACTTCCCCAGGAAGTCCTGCTGCACCAGCTGGACCCTACAACAACCAAGGTAAATTGTATTTTTATACCATATAATACCTGTGTAACAAGCCTCCAGGGATTGAGGACATGTAATTCTCACAAACAAACTATGCCTTCACACACCAATATTCTTGCCCCATACACCAGAGACCTGCACAACCTCAGGGGTAGCTGAGGGAAACATACATAATAGACATAGAACATTGGGATTAAAATCATCTTTTTTTTCATTGAATTACTTTTGATTAGAGTATAATAGCTTTATTAAATATTCAAACAGATTCATTGAATAGTATATTTACAAATTGTAGAATTGATACTTACAGGTGGTCCAAGAAGCCCCTTGCCCTGTGAAATATGAAAAAAAGGTCAGAAATATTGGGAGGGTTCCAGATTTAGTTAAGCTGTTTTCCAAGAATAGAATATTTGGGATAAAAAAGCAGTAAAAAACACCTCATTTGATTCTGCAAAATCATTCGAAAATTTGTTTAACCACTGTTAAAAATCAATTTTATTATTAGGTAATAAGTATCAGTAGAGAAAATTAAATTACTGGTTAACTTGCCTTTCAGTATCATAAAATTTATTTATAAACATATTTACTTCCACAAAGTAATGAAGACATTAAAAGTTTTATGTTTAGTTAATTTTCAAGTACCATGATAAACTTATCTATGCTATAATAATTTCCTTCAAAGGGTACATTTGAATTTATAATAAAAGAGAACTTTTTCCCCCCAGTGCTTCCCTGAGGCCTAAATCCATTAAACTTTTGGTAATGAGAAAGAACTTCTCCTTTTTACATTTTCCATCAGTATTGTTCTGAATCATTTTAATGAGAAGTGTCCAAGATACAAAATGTGTTTCTGCCTATTTGGATGATACACTCCCTCTAAGGAAACACATCCCTCAGTCTTGTATTATTAAAGCAAATGGAAAATTTGATGGAGAACAGCGCCGGTGATACATATGAAACACTAAAATATAAAATCCCAAATATACTTAAATATTCAGGAGACTTAACATAATAAGGCACCTAGGCTGAATGTGAGTAAAAAAGCCACAGAATATCAATCCAGGGTTGTATTTGTAAGGATGTTTAGAAAAGTCATATAACACAGGGAAAATTTCAAGCATTCATCAGAATCATTCCATTTTAACCATTTAATACACAGCAGACACTAAGCTTGCATAACCTACATAATCCCTTTGCTATTGCTTCACACTTTCTTGCTGCGATTCATCATTTTATACGTGTCTGTATTTGACTATACAAACTTCCACTGCATCACATATTCAATATTATAATATCACCTGCCTCTGAAAGAAGGAAACCACCTGCTTGCAGGTTCTCATTGGAGTACCCCTTCCTAACACACCCCCTAACAGTGGCAGGGAAGGTCAAGGGTACCAAAAGAAGCAGCTAGAGCTACTGTGTCCAGCCCACACAATGGCCAAGGAGAAGGCTGTCCCCTCACAGAATCACTGGGTTGGAAGAGACCCTCAAGATCATTGAGTCCAACCCATGCCCTAACACCTCCATTAACCATGGCACTGAGTGTCATGTCCATCTCTTTTTAAACATATTCAGGAATGGTGACTCCACCACCAACTTCCCCGGACAGACAATTCCAGTATTTAACCACTCTTTCAATAAAAAAACCTCCTCTGACCACTTCACTGCTTCTCCTCACCTTCCTAATTAAAACTATAAAAAACAGGAGCTCTCCCCAGGCAATCAACGTCTCCTCACAGAGCTACTCCACCTTCTGGCCATAAACTCTCAACAAGCAGACCAGGACATAAAACTGAGAGCTTCAGGGCAATCATCAGTAAGGATGTACACAGAGCAGTTCCTGTCCTAACCAGCTGCCCATGTTCCTTCTTCTGTCTGTGTACTAAAGGGAAATCCTCTCCACACAGCCTGGGACTGCAGCCTTACATGCCCAGGTGCTTGCTGCCTGCCTTGGGGGTGCTCATCTGACCCACAGAGCACACAGAGTGCATGGGCCTGGGCAGCAATCCAGAGTCTGCAATCCCCTGCCTCAGAGACACCTACCTGTAATCTGGTAAGTACCCCTGCCATCCACCATGAAGAGCCCAGTGTTTGTAAACTGGACGTTGTGCTTTAGTAGACCTTAAATATTTTCAAATTCTCTGTCACTAAATGCACATATCTCCCCATATGCCAGATGTGTAAACCACTAGCAATACATCAGCTCAGAGAAAAGTTAGAGGGGACTAAAAGTGAGAAAGGACTGAAGAGTGCAATTCCTGCACTCAATGCAGCAGCCCCAGGTCCACCGACTGTTCCCAGGTCAAAGACATCAGTATATTTAAATTAATTTAATAAAAAAAAAAATTAATTAATCACAGGAATCCTAAGAACTTTGTAAGCCTGTCATTTGAAAGATTATCTGCCAAAGAGATGAGAAAAGAATAAATTTAAACAAAATTATAAAACAGGAAAAAAATACAAAAAGGGGGGGAAACAAGATGAGTGAAGATTGCTGAGGTACATTCTGGGGAAGAAAAGGTCACAGAAGCAGAGAAGTAAATGCTGTATATAAAACTTTATGTTCTTAATATTCATTCTTGAAGATACCTGGAAGTCCTAACTTGGCTGATAAATGTCACTGGATGAGCATGGAAAAGAGTGATAATAATTTAAAACTAATTAGTGTTGCATCCAAGGCTTCTGATTTTCTGTCTGCACTGAGCATTTTAATAACTTAACCAAGAGTTTTTGTGAGAAATGAAGTCTTTGTATAACTATCCAGGGACTACTCCACTTGCAAATAGCCACTGACAGTATTCAAAGCAATGCATAATTGCACCTAAGCACTCAATTAATCATGTAGTCACTATGCAGATTCATAATTGTGCTCACTATGTTTCTAGTAAATCAGGTTTCACGGATCAAACTAAAGGTTAAAGAGCCCTATTACTTCACATTTGTGGTAAGAGCTTCTCCAAAAGTCTCTGAATCTGAAAGTTAGAACCATCACACTCCGGCACTACCATTTCTACTTTTTTTTTTTCTTTTGGTTTTTACGATAGGTGAGTTCTGTTGGAGTTTTTCAAGGGGCTTTTTGTTTGTTTTGGTTCCGGGGTTGTGGGGTTTGTTATTGGTTTTGGGTAGGTTTTTTGATTTTGCGGGTTTTATTAGGTATAATCTCACTAAAGGTCAGATGACCAGTGCTGGCCATTTTGAGAATCTTCCAGTAGGTGCACAACTTCTTTAGTAGCATACAGCCATTCATCAGAGGGAAAAATGCATTTATACTGGCCTTCCTAAGAGATTTATTTTGAGCATTAATCTCTCCATATGGATTCAGCATGTATGGGTTAACAACCATGAAGCTACAAAATCAATCACTAGGCTTCTTCCTAACATACGAGGTCTAAGGATAAATCTTAATAAGTACAAGGGTAATGACATGAAGTGACTAATTATATCCATTTTTCTCTTCTTTTAAATAAATTGAAATTCTCCTTTCCTCATTATAAATATTCCTGAAAATACAAGCTTCAATTGCTTATTAAGCAGAGGCGGAACAACTCCAAAGACAATCCCTACTGAGGTTCACTGAAGTGTTATTACTTTAAGACTGAAAGTCTCAGGGCAAACAAAATCACTCAGCTTTGAACAATAGCACAAAATCTTATCCGATTTATTGCTTTTACAGCCTCAAAATATGGTGACAAAAGCCCTGTTGCTCTGAAAAGAATCAGCATTCCACCTTGACAAGTTGGTCCAGTTACCTGCTTTCGTAAATTAATATCTCCAAACTGAGATTAACCCTCTTTATACACATTTCATGCACCCACTTATTCTGGAGGGTCTTAAATTAATCATTCTTGCATCATTCTGTAAATGGTGAGCTAAAATCATGTATGTTTTCCCCAACTCAGTTTTTCTTTCAGTTGGCAGGCTAAAATGCCACAGTACTTTAACCAAATATTTCAGTAATTCAGTTTTATTTCCCCATTTTTTTCCTGTTAGAGAATCACAGAATGACTTGGTTTGGAAGGAAGCTTAAAGATCACCTAGTTCAAATTGCCAGGAGTAGGGACACCATCCATTAGACCTTGGTGCTCAGAGCCCCATCCACCTTCCTTAAACCCTTCCGGGGATGGGACATCCAAATCTTCTCTGGGCAACCTGTTCCAGTACCTCACCACCCTCACCTTCCTAATGTCTAACCTAAATCTTCTCTCTTTCAGTTTAAAACCATTTCCCCTTGTTCTGCCACCACATACCCTTGTAAAAAGTCCCTCTTCAGCTCTCTTATAGGGTCCCCTCAGGTACGGGAAGGCTGCAATTAGGTCACCCCTAAGCCATGTCTTTTCCAGGCTGAAAAATCCCAATTTTCTCAGCCTTTCCTCATAGTTTGGGGTGCTCCATCCCTCTAGTCATTTTTTCCCAAATCATCTGAGTAAACATACCTAAGAGAGTTTAACTACCTCTTGTTTGCAGCTGGATGTCATAAAATGCATTGCATACAACCCAGAAATTATTTCCCCATCTAGTTGATGTAAAAACAAAACAATACAAAAAAAAAAGAAAACCACCTCAAGCATCTAACAGAAAAATGTAGGGGTTCCTGTCTACCAAGAACCTACCTCAGTTCTGCCATTTTCTGTGACTAAATTTATCTCATATATTGAGCCCACAGACCAGCCAGCCATTATATTTTCCAAATTTTCAGGTAAGGATCAGCATCCATGAAAATTAAAGCGTCCACAAAGGAATTCATCTTGAGTTTGAACATGTCCATAACATCACACCTTCAAGAATAACTTTACCATTTTCTCTCTTGCCAATTAACAAAATAATTGTTTAATATAAATTTAATGAGAGTCAATAGGACAAGGTCAAAAATACAAATACACAAGGAGTGTTATACTGAAATACAATACCCCTTCTATTTAATTTAAATAATTTCTCCAAATTGAATCTAATTTTTAATTAAATTTTAATTACATGCAGCCTTATTATAATTTATTCTAGTCATCCATTACTCATCTTCCTTGAGGTTTTTTCCTAAGCTAAATTTCTACATGCCAGCCATCATTCACTTCTTCTACTTGCAAAATTCCTAAAATTCAAAATTATTTTCAGCCCCTAAAAATGGATGTTAGATCCATCTGCTTGCCAATTGGAACAGTCCTCTTTGCATGTCCTTTCTCATATTTTGGCTTGTTTTCATACAGAACAGCAAAACAGCACAAGGAGTCTCACAGAATTTACACTTCAGTGATGCCATTTAAACACATGGCAAGAAGCTGAGAACAGGAATAACTGTAGACTCTCATATGCAAATGAAACATGGACTCTCTCATCTCCACAGCATTTTCACAAAGGGATGGAAAAGAATGGTGTAAGTCCAAAACTTGGGACTACGTCACACATGCTCCTTTCTTTTCTACAGCATGCAAAACAAACGTAACCTTTCAGTAATAGTTGCACACTTAGACATAAAGACAAAAAGGTTCCTTAAAGTACTACTTTCATAACTTATGGGTTCTTTGAAACCTCAGAAATCGTTTTGGGCTTCTCTTCACCACATTTAGTGGCAAGAAGCCTTCATATTAATACTTAAGGTGTAAAAGTCCTCTTCATATACTAAATGCATTACTTACTGGAAGTCCACGAGCACCTGGCAGTCCTGGCTCTCCCTTTAAAAGATAAAAAAATGAGTTTTTAAGAAGCATTAGCATCAAGTTTTGCAAACAATATACAGGAAGATGTTCTCTCACCCTTTGGAGGGTATAATTTAGTGGACATAGTCTGCAAATATTATTCACTGCATTAATGCTATGCTGGTTTCAGTAAGACTTAATAGAAAGGAAAGACTTCCTCAGTATTAAAAAGATACAGCCTCGGGCCTTTAATCCCCCATCCCCCAAAAACTCAAGCATGCTTGTTACTCTGACTTCTGATTCATATTTCATTTGTTTGATTGATGATGAAGTCATGTTTCACTGTTGTGGTTCCCACTGCATATTACGATGACACAATTGTAATTCAAGAAGGAAAGGGCCTCAACTTTACTGAAGATGCTCAACCTTAATGTCAACAATGGAATGCCAGCCACCATTCCTTACTGCTGGCTGGTGGAATGGAAGCTTCACTGTACTGTGTGAAAAGGGCCCAGTACATATGTATTACATAGATATTTTAGGGTGGTAAGAAAGGCTGCAGCATCTTATTAGTCGCACAGAGGCAAACAAAAATGCTGCTTTAAAAAAATCCATCATTTTATGCATAATTTTGTTCCTACCTTCTGTCCTTTTGGTCCCGGGGCTCCACGTGAGCCATCAGGTCCTGTGAATCCCTTTGGAAGTAAGGTATACAATGTTAATGCAAGGGTTTTGTGTTTTTCTTAATCACAATGGAAAACATTATAAAACATAGAAAAACAAAGCTATTAAATGAAATTAGTAACTGCAGGAGACTTGCAATCCAACTATTCATTTACAGGTACAGATAGAACTGCACAAGTTCAAAGTACTAGCTTCTGGTGACAAACATCAGTGCCTGTGATATGTATCTTCAAGAATTACCCAGTTAAATCACAGTTAAATTAAACATGTGATCTCACATAATCTTATTTCCTCTTCATGGAAGACTGATGAATTTATTTCATTGCTAAGGTTAAAAACAAAAACTGTCAGTGTTGTCCATTTCAAATAAAAGTTTCATTGACAACAACAACACAAAACAAAAACTCAAAGCTGCCAGGGGGGATTTAAATTTATTTTTTGAACTTGTCTATCTGGCTAAAATTAAAAGCCAGCCACAATATTATAACCAGGAATTCATTTGGAGTTCTTATTTTTCCTTTTTTTTCCAATTTTAAAGTCAGCTTATATTGCTGAGAAATTTCCAGATATCCAGAAGAGCTTTCCTTTTACGTTTGTCTAATACTTTTGTTTTTATTGTGACACATCCACTTTTTTTGGTACATTTCCAGCAATTTGGTTTCCACACAATTATTCCGACAATTTGATTTTGAAAGGTTTCATGATCATTAAAAGCAATTACTGTACAGTATCTTTTCACGGTCTATTAAACCTGACACTGAAATAAATTTTGAAATAAAATGAGATTTAAAAAGACAGAACTGCCTCACCAATTAAACACAGAAGGTATTATAAATCTAAAACCCCAATTAAAAGTTGAATGCAATGTGGAAATACAATATGGTCTCACTTTTTTTCTTCAAGAGAAAATAAAAAAGGTTCAATATTTCAAAATACTGTACTCTAGTACAGTACTGTACTCTAGTATCACTCATGCACTAATATGAGGGAATATACAAGTGTGAACAGATACCATAAGCTGAGCTGAGTTTAGTGTGTTCTGTTTCACATGATTGTGTCCCTTTGGCAAGGAAAATAAAACTATGCCTTAAGTGAAAATTGTTAAGAGGTAATGAGTTTTAAAGATTTGCTTAGAGGGTTTTGACATGTGCAAATGGGTTGTGGGCCTGTATTATTTTAAGAAAAAGTGAAGTGGTATGAGATGTCACTCACAAAGCCCATTTCCTCTTACAGATATGAAATTTGAACTGTTTGATTAAAGACTCTTCCAGCTCCATGTCTACTGAATCTCTTCCCAAAAGCAAATTAAGTATTAACCTCTAACTGCACTGCAACCTTAAACAGATACTAGGCTTTTTCATTTATATAATTTGCAATACCCTCTAATACACTGGTTTATGGTATATAATTTTATTTTTGATATTTTAAATTTTTAAAGTTTTACAAGCTTATGTAAATTAAACATAAGCTTGCCTACCTCCTGGCATAACATCTAAGTACTAATGCAACAAACTTGCTTCATAACAAGAAATGCTTTCTAACAGTGCTCTCAAGAGAGAGAAATATGAAGTTTCCCAAAAATGTTTGAAGGCATTTTTACAGCCACAAATTTAATCAAGAGGTATGACCTAACAGGCCATCAACACTAGATGATGTTGAAACTTTGATCTTCTCTATTATTTTCCACAGGATGGGAACATGGCATCAGCAGGCCCTCCTCATGCCCTCGCTGCCCTGCGACCAGAGGTGGCTTCCAGAGGTGGCAGCAGGAGTCTTCCCTGAGACCACTGCCCAGCGCCCTCTCCAGGGCAGCACAGACAGCCCTTGGGCTTTATTCGTTTATTCTTGGAAAAAAAAAAAAAAAAAAAAAAAGAAGAAAAGAAAGAAAGTTCTAGAAAAATCAAGTGTACTCACATCAGCTCCAGGCTCTCCAGGCAGCCCAGGGGATCCTGGTTTGCCTGCATCCCCATCTGGACCCTTCAGGATTTAAATGGACAGTTAAAACATGTTTCACAGGGGGAAACAAAAACAAAACTCAAAGCTTCTTCTCTCACAGAAGCAAATTAAAAGTAGCTGAAATCACTTACCGGCAGACCAGGGGGGCCCTTTGGGCCTCTCTCCCCCTACCAAGATATGAAAAGGAAGGTGTTAGTCAGAGCTGCAGCAATATTTTATGGTCCTTCTTGAAAGTCACTGATTTACAGATTATCAGAAATAATCCTGAACTGACTCTTATTGTTGAAAATAAATATTAAATCCACATCACTTCTCTTACAGACTAACAGAAATCGTCTCAGAAACTTCTGACAGGAATCAAGGGAACACACACAGTAGCTCCTATCAGGAATAACACTACAAATCCTTACCATGACTTAGTATGAGTGATTCTATGTAATCCCTTTTGAGACTAGATTTATAAACCCCCTACACCACGTTAACAGCAGATAATCACAGCATATGATGCTGATTATATAAAATAAACAATTCTGAGTTTTCTGTATCAAAGATAATCTGAAAATCTGCTTTCTTCCCTCATTCCATCCCACTACAGACTATGAGACCAATCAATTCCTTTATGTATCTGCAGCCAGATTCAAACTCCTGAGGATCAAAGGCTGACAGACAATGCAGACACACTTCAAGGCATCTCCTATTTCCTAGGCAGGACATGGGAAACACTTACATCAATGCCATCAATACCGGGAACTCCTGGTGGCCCTGGTGGACCTGGGGGGCCTGGTGGACCAGGGGGGCCTCTCTGATAAGGAGTAAAAAAAAGAAGCAATTAGAGCGTGGCAAGCAACTGAGCCATTCTGGGGGACCAGCAAAGTCAGAGGCTATGGATTAATCAGGAGTTCACAGCTGTGACAAGGAGCTGCATCTTCACCCTATGTATATCACAGGCCCTATATCCTATTTTGACTGTTACTATGAGGACTGGCAACACTGCCCTCACCAAGGGAATGGGGAAGGTGTTAAACCCCCCTCCCTGGGCCCAGCCACTCTCCTGTGCCCACAATGTTGGCAGGGCCAGGTGGGCTCCACTCCCCATCCAGCAGGACCGGAATGCCACATGGCAATGACAGGGTGGTAGAAATAAAAGCGATCTTTGCGAATCAAACACTGAAATTCACTACGCTAATTACTCACTCGGCCAACACAAAGGAGACAGTCTTCGTCAGAGTTCATGCTAGCAAGGAAAATTTAAAGCAACCCTTTCCCCGCTTCACTGACAGGCTCAGCAGTCTCCTCTGGTTCCACAGGATTACATTAACATCTACAGAGGTACTTTCTCAAAGCGCCAGGCTCCCGAGGGGAGGCAGCAGGCGCCGCCAGCCCGTGGAAACAGGGAAAGGTTGTTACAGGTCTCCGTGCCTATAATGGGGGGCTCTGTTCTCCTTGCAGTGCGCTCTTCCCGCGGCCCCACAACAGGGCTCTGTGAGCAGGAGGCTGCCCCGGGCCCTGAGCCTGGTCCCTTGGTCCCCACAGCACCGCTGCTCTGGGCGCTTTTCCTCCACACACCAGACTTCCCAGAAATATTCCTTCCAGCGGCAGTTGCATGTGGAGCTCAAGAGCCGCCAGTGTCCCCGGCCCTGTGCTCACCAGGTAGGGACACAGGTGCCACCAGCGCCCTGCGGTCAGCTCGCCCCTGCCGCGTCACCCGCAGCTACTGGGGGGACACGGGACGGACACGGGACCCGGCTCCGGTGGGTCGGCACCAGGGCACGGCAGAGCAGCCTTCGGTCCCTCTGCCCCAGCACCTCGAGCTCCGTCCGCTCCCTCGCACTTACCTCGATTCCCGTCTGGGTTACCTGCGAGGGAGAAAAGCAAAAAACAAACCAGAGCCAAAATCAGAACAAACTCACTTGAGCCAGGCCGAAGCAAAGAGCCTGCAGGAGAAGCCCCAGGGGCAGGAGGCGCCGGGCCATGGGTGGAGGGAGCAGCCTGCGGCTGCCGGGGCGGGCGAAAGGTGAGCGCGGCCAGAGCCCCTCCCGGCTGCGGCCCGGCCCTGGGCAGGGTGGCGGGGATTGGAGGAAGGGTGGCGGCCGGGAAGGCGAGGACGGAGTGCCAGCAGCACATTAACCCTTTGCCCTGCTGCTGTTGTGGGGTCGGACACCGGCCCCGCCGCGCCCGCGGGTCACCCCCGCCAGGCTCCCGGTGCGGCGGCGCTGCCGGGGGCGGCCGCGACAGCTCCTCTGCCTGCGGGGCACAGCGGCCACAGGGGCCCAGCCGAGCAGCCCAACACGGCAGGGTTAAAATGAGGCAGACAGCAAGACACGGAAGGGTTAAAATGAGGCGGCGGCTGCTGCTGCTGCCCAGGGGAATTGGGTTTCTGAAAGCACCGAATACCAGGCAGGTATAGTAAAAAAGATCATAGCCAGGTAGGAAGAGGGAGAAAAAATGAGACTCCCGTGGGCTGCAGCGGAGAGCACGGCAGGGCAGGGCAGGGCAGGTCGCTCACCCGAGCCGGCAGCTCGCCGCAGCCTTCTCGCTGGGGTCTCAGGGGGTCGCAGTGAATCACCATCCACTGGATCTCGAACTGGCAAAAGAGAAGAAGATCATGTTAATTCGGGTCAGGGGATCACGCTGGCAGAGGTGTAAGAGGAGGAATACTGACACACTACGGAGAGGGTTAAATGCTAGGTATTTCATGTCAATAGCTACAGGTAGAGCCGTGCTTCGCCTTACATTCCTACACCCCTAACTAAAGAGGGAGCACAAACCGGGCGAGGGATTTAAAGACGAAGACAGATTCGTCAGGTGCCATGTCATTCTTTATAAGCGCCGGCATTTTTCGTCACACTGTATGGCTGTTTTATTAGAGATATAAAAAGTTTTTTGCTAAGTGGATAGCTGTGCTCATGCAGAATGGTAGGTCTGAGGATGGAGGTACGGTCCAAGCGTGAGAAGTTCAAAAAGCAGGATCATATGCACACCAGTGACAGACTGCAGCTGAGTTACTTCTGTGAAATTTCACGTCTTCTTCAAACTTTACTATTTGGTGCTGGAAAACAACACAGGATTAAGGTAAATCTCTTTTCAGCAGCTGCTACCAGAACTCACTTGATGTGCTATATAGGTCAAAATACAAACCGGCTGCTGACAGTCACCAAATCACTTGAACATAGAGCTCCAGAAGTATGTGCATTGATATATAATACATCACATGGAATTCTAAGTAACAAAAGCATATTAAATTGTGTGTATTTATCGTATATCAGTTTTAAAGTCTTGTGTTGTTTTCCCTTCACATCACACATAGTATCAGTCTGGCTTATGTACCACTGAGTAGTTTATCTAGAGTTTTTTAAGTTTGATATAATTCAGAGGCTTCTATTCCTTTATTTTCATTATGGATGGCTGAGGAGTTGGAGGGAAAGAAATTTTATAGTTTTTTTATTTGGTTTTTTGGTTTGTTTTTTTTTTTTGTTACAGCATAAATCAGAGTCTTTTCCATAACAGGGTTCTATATTTTCCTGAGAAGCAGAAAATAGAAGTGAATGTCCAGAGTCTTTCAGTTCTCATTTCTTTGCCTTCCTGAGTCTTTCTTCCTATTCCATGAGCTAAAGAAGCTCCACCACTCTCACGAAATAATGTCTTGGTGCTTCCAGGTTGCCTTCTGTGGGATACCTCATTGTGCTCTTCAGTCCCAGCCCATAACTGATGCAGGATGCAGACTGGTTGCCATCCTTACATTGACTAAGTTGCTTACTGACCACTAGAACTGGTAAATGCTTTGAATCTGAAGTCCTTTAAATCTCTGCAAGACACCACATGTCCAAAAGTTGAAAAGTTGCTGCTTTTTTTTTTTTTGCCTTTCTCCTTTGTCACTTCAGGGCTGCCACTCCTGAAATCCTCTTTATCACATCTCTACAGTTCTGTTTGCTTTGCACACAGTTTCCAGAGTGCTGAGACTGGAGCACAACAGAAGTTGTACCCTTGTTTCCTTTACCTGTTATCTGACACCACAATCTGTGAGCCAATTCTTTCCCTCCTTTATCCACTTCTCATTTTCAAGCCTTCCTAATAATAGCCAATTGAGTGCCATAATATACATATAAAAGAACTAATACTAATTTAAAGCTACAAGGCAGCCATACAACAGCAACAGCCAAAACAGGAGTAAGTAGTCAACATTATCCTCACACTAAATCCAAAACATAGTACTCTACCAGCTATGAAAAGAAGAAAGCTAACTCTGTCTGTCTTGAGGCTATATAAAACAAAAGCTGATAGGAAACATCTCTAACTTTCTTTTAAAAGTGAAAAATAAAACTCTTCTGGTGTCAAGGTAGTAAAAGATGTAACTGGCTTCCCATTGATTTAGGAGAGGTGAGAGAAGGGCAAATATGTTCTAGCCTTGCTGTCAAGGCGTCTCTTCCCTTGCCAGTATTTCAGAATGATCTTGTTGATTATGTTAAGCTGATTTAAAGGATGCCACTATTTTGAAGACGTCTCATATAGGTATTCTATCACTATCAATATGCAGAGTTATTAAGGATTAAGTACAGGCACAAAGCTCTCAGAAATGAACTTCAGGTAATTTAGGGGTAATCATAAAGCAAATATATCAAAATATAACCTTTTAAACGTGAAGGTGGTGTGCTGGTTTCACCTGGGGTAGAGCTAATTTTCTTCTTAATAGCTGTTATGGAGCTGTTTTGGATTTGTGCTGGGAGCAGAGTTGATAACACTGGGATGATTTCATTATTGCTGAGCAGTGCTTGGACAGAGTCCAGGCCTCTTCTGCTCCTGATCCCACCCCACCAGCGAGGAGGCTGGGGGTGCACAAGGACTTGGGAGGGGACACAGCCAGGACAGGTGACCCCAACTGACTAAAGGGATATCCCAGACCATACAGCATTATGCTCTGAATATAAACCTGGGAGAAAAAGAAAAGGGCAGGGGAGGGTTTGAAGTGATGCTCTTTGTCTTCCCAAGTCACTGTTACGTGTGATGAAGCCCTGTTTTCCTGGAGATGGCTGAACACCTGCCTGCCATTGGAAAGTGGTCAATTAATTCCCTGTTTTGCTTTGCTTGTGTGCATGGCTTGAGCTTTACCTATTAAAGTGTCTTTATCTCAGTCCGTAAATTTCCTTACTTCTACTTTTCCAACTCTTCAGTATAAAATCAGTCACAGGGATGTATTTAACAGTACCATAGGCTTTAAGGAAAACCATGACCCTCAGAGCACAGTTGTAGGTCTCCTCTGGGAGATCTGGCTCCCTGTACCCCACCGGGCTATTGCTGGCTTGGTGATGATTTAGGGGAAGTTATCCCTCCTGGGGAAGTACAACTCAGCTAAGAAATTTTTCATGTGGAGATTTTCTACAATACTTTGTCAAGGACATCTGTATTTCTTCCAAAAGAGGCCTGCTGCCAACTGTTTGTACATTTCTTAAGTGACCAAGAACAAACTACATATATTTAAATGTATCTCATTCCAGAGCTGTTTTAAACATGTTTTATCCATTTTTTGACATCTCTGAGATAGGTTTTCAGAGCTTCATTTTCCCTGCACCTTTTATCAAAGCCTTTGAACATTACAGTCAATTCTGGTGTTATTTGGCTTTCCATAGCAAGGGTTCAGCCTTCTGAATGTGAGATTTCACAGGGTGAAAAAGAAGCAAGATGTGACTTTTTACAGTACACAGACACAATCTGTTCTATGGTGTAAATTAATCCTTGTTAAACAAATATTGACAAGCAGCTTCCTCTTAGATGTTACAAGTCATGTCGCTTCCCTGAGCTAGCTAGCAGCATTAAATGTCAATTAAATAATGACCAAGTGTCACTTCTAGTAAAGTGTTTAGTGTCTATTATGAGAAAACCATGGTAATGCCTCTGAAATCACAGGAACTAAGGCAATTATATCACCTCACTGAAGTTATAATTTGAAAAGTAAGAAATTAATTCCCTAATCTCCCTATAAAAACATGTCATTTAGCAAGTAAATTCCTTTTCAGTTTTGAAATTATGCTATATCTCATATTGCTTAGATTTTATAATGGATCATATTAATTACTTTTAGATAAAAAGATAAAACAATAAAACTTTTAGATACTTTTATCTAAAAAAGAGAAGATAAAACACAACTGTAAATCCATGTAAAAATTCGGCCTCCATAAAGTATTCCAGAAATCCTGGAATAAATCTTTGTAAAGGCTGAAAGGCAAGATGCAGTTTCTAATGAAACTGTATCTATTACTCCCAGGCAATCATAGTAGTAACAAGTAATAAAGAATCCCTTTTTAAATTATATGTATTACAGTGCACCTATGAGAAGTTGACCTATTCTGCAAGATAAATAGGGTCCTCACCAGAATGCTTCAAAACAGAATAGGAAACACATAATTTATGTCCTTTTAAAATTCTACCTGGAAGTAATATACTTTAACAATGCCTGGGAGTAAATTAAAAACTATGCCTAGGGCATATTAAATAACCAAGACTGCTGAGATATTTAAACTTATAGTCAAGCAAGTTATTGCCTAAAATAGTCCCAAACACCAATTTGTTTAGTCAATTTAAAGAGAAGTAAAGTACAGAGAAGTAAAGTACAGAAACTGGAACAGAAACTTCTCCAATATAAATAGGCATTTTAAAATTACTAGTCCATATGACTGTGTAATTCCTTTATCATTGTTTCAGAGGGTATAGGGTTCCTAAATCTACATTTTTGTAAGATCCGGTTGAACCACTACTGTTGCCTTTTTGGGCTTCCCAGCATAGGCCATGCAATTCAATCTAGTGAGTCCTTAGTCACTTCTATCTAAAATAAAGTGTATTTTTAGACATCCAAACTCAGTTTAAGAACATAGTATCATGCTTACTTTCTGTCTTCCCTGATAATTTGTTCCAGTGTTTCATTATTTTTTTTGTCAAGAAGTGTGCATCATACTTTTGTATAAAGGCCTAACTCATGCAAAGATTTTACTTTTTTTCATGAAATATACTTCATATGACTGAATCTTCCCAGAAACATGCTAAAGTTGTAAGCAAATATTTTGCATAATAAATGGTGAATTGTAAAAATTATTTAATTCCATTTTGTTGTGTCATCCTTAAAGGAGTTTGTCCTGTAGTTAACATAGATCCACACTGGTGCCTAGTGATGTACAGGCTTGAACACAGGCAAGGAAGAACTTAATGCCAGATGCTTTTCCCCACCAGATGTCTGAAGAGCCCTGGGTGATCAATGTTGCTCATTTATATACCTTGCTGAAAAGAGCAAGTCTCTGCAAAACACAGGCTGGAGAGGAAAGGGCATAAGATTCCAAACTGCTCTTTTGCTTTTCCTCACTTCTTTAATCCTGGCCAAAGGTCAGCCAGAGTACCAACAGAAGACCGAGGTGACCTTGATACCAGATCTCTCTCCTCACTTGTCAGCTTCCATTTGGAATCACTGCTTCAACAGGCAAAGGAACCTGCCTCGTTTTTAAAGGGATGACTCTGTGTCTAACTTGAGGACACAGTTTGCTCTAGCACTATATACCAGGTGCTGTAAAACTATTTCATTAGCACCTATAACTTTCTCCACATTTAATCTAAATATCTTTCCAGAGAGGAAAACAATATTGGCATGGAATTTTTTCATCCTAGTAACATGCATAGAATATATGTAATGTGTAATGTTTTCATCATCCCAACTATCCATTCACCCATCAGTATTCCTCAGAGCAGTTAGCAAAGCTAAGATACATATGCTAATTTGTAATTTCTAATTTGTATTATCACCTCCAGCTGATTATTTTTGAATGACATTTTCAAAGACTAACACTTGTTTTCAACAGAATTAGTATAACTTTTCAGCTATTGAAATTTCCTAATCCATATCTATAACAGCATGCTGAATGGATCCCTTCAGACACATGGGTCAGCTTTCTCAAGTAAAACTGCTTTCAATCCAATGCAACATACAGAGGGGATGAAACGTGAGGTACTTCTTTTGTTGTAATGTTTTCCCTTTCATATTTACACAACACTGGTTAACCTGTGTCCACGTTTTTTTTTGCAAACAGTGTGAGATATAGTTTAAAATTATGTCTCACTTCATTCTTTTATTTAAAAGTTCTTGTAACAAGTACAGGGATGTCTACGAATTTTCATTATGGAAATTTAGACATAATCTGTGTCATCTCTTAACTTACAAGGTATAAATATATGTGTGCAAGATTAAAAAGCACAGCTAGTACTTACCTGCCAAGGACTTGTTATTTTCTGCCATTTCTGCTATCAGAAATAATTTAAACATTCATTCCACAAAACAAAACCCCACATTTAATGGAAAACACTTTTTGCAGAAATAGAAGATTTTGAAACTTACCGGAACTGAAATTTGAGGATTATTTTTAAGTTTTCCAAGCACAGCAAAGCCATCAGTGTTGATTTTCCCTTTTGGTTTTATGTTTAGGGATTCTATTTTAATACAGTCAATAAAAAGAGTGACACTGTTTGCTTCCACAATTATCATAAGCTTGTGCCATTGGGAGTCAAACAAGAAAGGCAAATGTAAAAATGATGCCGTTTGGTGTTTTCCATCTGCTCCTTTGTAAGAAAACTCAACACTTTTCACTTGACCATTGAGATTCACTCCAACTTGTTCTTTTCCTGAAGAATCCTGAATCTGCCAAATAGTCCAGTATTTCTGAAGTGTGGCCCCAGTCATCCGAAAAGTAGTTAGAAAGGAATATTCATCAGGCAATCCATTGGAATATATGGCACTGTGTAGGATTAAAATACATTACATTTGTTCTGTATTTGCTCTGAAAAACTCCACATATCACCACAGAGTAATGAGAAACCATTATTCAGTGGAACCATGTCTCAACCATTCTTGTAACAATGCTCTTCTGCATGCTGAGCCCCAAAACAAGGTGTTATTAATGGCAAAAGAGCTGGTTCAGAAGTGTGGGTTCTTACAATGTTTTACAATTTTTATGATAACCCTTTCTAAGAGTAATGGATGGAGTAACAACTACTTTTTACTTCAGATGTAGAAAGCGTCCTACAATTACACTATTTCCTACTATTAGACTTAAAAAATCAGTCAACACAGTATGAATTTACAATGACCAGGGAGAAAGTGCAGATCTGATTTGATTTTGAAGGCATAAGAATGTCTTCTGCAAATGCATTTTCTTGTTCAGCCTGCCAATAACCCTTTTGTTAAGGTATAAACTATCACTTCAGCAGAAATCATTCAACAAATCATTCATTGACAAATATACACGTGGTGAGAACCCACACTCAAAGTTGGTGACATTCATGGTGACATCCTGTGACATTCAACCACAAGACTACAAGTAGCAGGGAACAGATTTGCCACATATAAAACATCTTATATTTTAGCAACTCTTATAAGGTGAGCTTTGGAAACACAGGTAACACTGGCTGTGTCACTGTGCAATACAGTAATGTCATTTTTTATTTCAAATGTATCACGGAATCCAATACAATATTTAAGAAATAGGCCTTTCCTTATTTATTCTATGGATCATAAAACTCTAGTGTCATATCCAGTTGGCATCAATATATTATTTGCAATCTATCAACATTTAAAAATAAGTTTGAATGAATTTCTTAAGCATAAGGATATACAGAGCTATTTTATTAGAATAACTTCTCAAACAAGTAGGCATTTTGAACAAAGATGATTTTTGGGTGGCAGATCAATCCTATCTCAGCATCTATTGAGACAGCTTTAGTGAATCTCAGGATTTAGGCTATGGGAGGGGGCATGGGAAAGCAGAAAAATTGAACAAGTTAGCTCTTATTCTGTATGCTTGATGAGTACTGACTGAGAAAGAGAGTACTTCCAGGAGCAATCTCCCTAGTTTGTGGTGTGCCAAGCTGCAGTGCAGCTGTGTTCCAGCAGGCAGCGGCACAGCCTCAGCAGAGCTCAACGAGGACAGAGCAAGCCTGGCAGCGACAGCAGCAGCTTCGCCTTACAAATAAAGTACCCGCACTGCTGGCGTTTCTCCTTTTCCCCACGAGCCTTTGCATACACCTGACAGCTGGGCTATCAGGAAGGGAAATGTTTAGCTGGAAAGTTTAGCTCATTATCTAAGGTGTGGAGATATACAAAGTTGGAAGAGGAGGCTCCTTGCCAGTATCTTTAATCTGTCTGTGCTATGCTCTGAGTTGTCTCTTTTGACTGAGGATGAAGTAGTCTGCCCCAGCTGGTTTTCTTCCACAGGATTTTATCTAGCTGGTTGTGTTCTGTCATCATTTATTTTCAGTTTGTACCTTGCCATCTCAAATGCAAATGTCAACGTGTGGCTGTTGCAGCTTTCCCTCGGTTCTGAGCACTTTGCAGAGTTTACTGTCCCCTATCCCTCCCTGTGTTAGGTTTCTGCCCTACACAATAAGCATATATATTCTTTTCTCCTTCAGGAAGGTAATTCTTCTTCCTATCCAGACATACCTTCACTCTCACTAAGCGTCTGATCCAGTTCAGCACATCTTTTATGGCCCTTTGTGTCCTTCCTATATAATATCTCTTTTAAAGGTATTTCAATCTCCTCCACTGCTAAAACCTTAGCTCAGCTGGGTCATTTATTTCTTCAGTTGCTGAACCTCATTTACTCTTGCAGAAAGGCTGGTTTTTCTACTACCACACTGAAGGTGGTATTGTTAGGTAACCTTTAAATTGCCTCCTTGTGACATTCAGCTTTCTCTGTTAAGTTCAATGACTCCAGGGTGTCTGATACACAAAGCCTAAAAGGAGTACTAATCCCACATCTCTGTGAAGAGGTTTTCAGTCTTTCTCTGCACTGCTACGTTCTGCTGTCATGGCAATACTTCAGCTATCACACACATTTCATCCCACCTCAGCTGACACAACTATATTGCAAAAAAACCCAAAACAACACAAGAAACAAAAAAGCCCTAGTACAAAAACCCACTTTTTGATTAGAGGATTGCTTATACCAGATTGGCAAATGAATTCTTTGCACCACATTTAGCTATAGACTTAGTACTTTTCAAGACTTTATATAGGTTCTCCTTCTTTTTCCAGACATTAAAATAGGAAAGAAATATGTTCATTTTTCAGGAGGTATGCAAAGAAGAGAAATAATATAAGAGCTTCTGACACTGATAAGAGAAAACTAAATTATAAGAAATTTATATCAAACACTGAAGATAAAAAGTCAGTGCACAAACATGGATAAGTATTTACATTTAAAAAAAATGTTACTAGCCAATCAGAAGAACTGCTGGCTTTAGACTAAAGACTCAGTATCTGTAACTGGACTCAATACAGTGAAGCATCACCCACCACCAGAAAGGTACTCTGCAGGGGACTGTTACTGTGTCAGATTAATATCTATAATTCTACAAGTAAAACAGAGAGAGATTCTCATCTCAGCTACTCCAACAGTAATTACCCTTTAGTGGTTTCAGTGCATTTCAGAACACAGTTCTTTCCAAAGCCTGTAATCCTTATATAGGCAGAACCCTTCTGAAATCAGCAACTTAAAATGCTAAATATTTGGAAACCATGGCAAATTTAGTATGATATTTAAATAAACAATTGTAGAGAAGCTATTCCTCCATCTCACTGCCAAGTGAAGAGTGACAGACTCTAACTTTATTGAACAGCTGATAGCTGTATAAGCACTCAAATTATTTCTGGAATTTATTTTTAACATAGTTGTTTAACATCAGTTCCACTGATTTATTGAAGGGAACCAAGCAATTATAAAGTTAGATTCAGGTAAATGAGCAAAGAAAGAATTTATACAGAAACACATTTAAAGGCCAAAATCCTTATTTATACCTGACATTATTTCCTCTTCACTTAAAATCGTGGGGACATAAGCCATCAGATTTTTTTATTTTAGTTTTTTTTTTCAATTTGTAAGAAAGCATTCCAGTCTTGCTTTCCTTTTATACTCATACTATTGTTAACTGCTACAGTTTTATAAATACAAGGTTAGGTCAAATTTTTTTAATCACGTATTTGAATATTTGCCTAAATTTTTAAAGTATTGGCAGGTGCATTTGTACTTCATCTAGGGGAACTTCTGAAGTTCCTAAGACTGTCATCAATTCTGTATCTCGAATACTTAGCAGGAGGATTTCTTTGAAATTTCAAAGTCCTACCCAGGCATCAATACAACCAAGGTAAGTCATCTGACTCTGGTGAGGAAAGCCCTGACCCATCCCACGGACTCCAGGATTCATCAAAAGTGGAAGAGCATGTTAAAAGTTCAACTACGTACCTATTTAAATTCTATAAAGTAATTGTTGATTTTATTATATTTGGGGTTTTGAGTTAATTTCTTAGGTGAGCTCTATTGATCACTGGCTTATCTCAGTCCTTGCTAAATGAAGATTTTAGAAATGTTAGCACAACCCACTGGAGGTGGCTGTGAAAATTGCTGTGGCCATTCTCATTATAATGCAGTATCATTTGCCCAGGGTTGAGGGTTCTTTGTTCAATCTGAAGACCCTCGTGTCTACATCTCCTGAAGCTGCCTAAAATCACAGCTGACCTGGCAGACACTACCTGGCAACAACTGAACAAGGAATGATAATAAAACTTAGCTCAGCACTTTTAAAAGCATCTGTCCTAAGTCGTTAACCAGAAGCCATTTGTTAGGACTCATTACCCTCAGCTGATTTTTATTCTTCATAAACTTCCAGTTCTGAGCTAATTAATTCTCTTATGACCTAATTAGCTTCTTAGCTGCAGTTTGTCTTTTCTATTTCACCATCATCATCAATATCTGGGTAGGATAGCTTACTTGCAATGTGGAAGGGAAAGCACCTGAAGAGCTTTGGTGGCTGAATGTAGAAAAGCCAGACCTCCAAGCACATGCACATGAGGAGCACTACTTCACTAAAAAACAATATCCCAAAGGAAAAAAAGTCAGAAATTCTCTGGATGTTTCAAGTTTATTGATAAAACTTTATCAGTAATCCTCCCTATTTTGTTTGTGTGTGTGTGTGTGTGTGTTGTGACAGTTACATCTGTGAAGTCAAAGGTTTAAGGTTTCATCCAATGCACAAAGATATCTAGCCCTTTTCCCACATTTAAAAAATGTGTTGTGAACATATTTCTTTGTGCCAATATATTTTTTTAAGACTTCCATGAAAAATAAACACAATTATTATCCAAGTAACCAGGATTAATTTTGTACGCACTAAGTTGTGGACACCTGCAACACACACATAGATTAAACTGAAAAATGATGGGTTCACCATGTCCAGCGAAAACAGCTCTGTGTCGTGGCAGTTCCACACAAAGTTATTATACCATTATTGCACCACACCATTACATGGAGAACACTCCATTGATCCTTCGCTAGATTTTAGTCTAGAAGAAGCACTGGTCAATGGGAATTTATTTGGATGATGGGAGAAGCTAAGTTATGACATGCGTGCAATCATTTTTGTTCTTTCTGGGATATATTTCTGGGCAAGCACGCTAAGCAGCAAAAAGACCAAGCTACAGCTACGTAGCATTTTAAGGAAGCTCTGTGGGTTTTCCAAGGCATAAGTTATTGCTACATCAAAGACTGAATGCTGAGCCATCCCCATCCAATTGAGGTCTCATTCCCATACCATACAGCCACTCTAAAATGGGCTCCTCTGCCTTAGTATAATCATCATATGTTAGCCTAAAAACTTATTTGCCTGTTGCCAACGTGTTTGATGAGGGTCCGTCCCCAGTGCTCCTATGGCACTTGGGTCGTATCAGCCATCCAGCCCGGAAAAGCCATGCTGGCCGTTTTCCCCAAGGTCACTCTATTGTTTTTCCTCCCTCACCTCTCGATGCAGCAGGAGTGCACAGGCCGGAGGTGGGGGTCGGAGGGTGATCCCCTGTGTGTGAGCCCCGGTCGCAGGATCCCGGCCACGGCACCCAGGCCACGGCATTCCAGCCACGGCATCCAGGCCACGGCATCCCAGCCAGAACAGCGCGGCCCCGCCACCCGCCCGGCCCGCGGCGGGCGCCGCTTCAGCACCGCGGGCACGGACAGCTCCGGGAGCCGGGGCGGGCCGGGCGGCCCTGCCCTGCCCTGCCTTTCCCTCCCCTCCCCTTCCCTTCCCTCCGCTTCCCTCCCACTGAGAGAGCCACGCTGAAAAATAACTCTGAAGCGGAGCAGCGAGCTCGGGCTCCGTGGCAGAGGAGAAGCACACTGAGGCACTGCAGCACGGTCGGGACTCAAACCTTAATCCATTCCCTGGGCCAACGACCCCAAAGGCAGGAGTCAGCTCAGACGCTGTAGTAAGGCAGCTGTTATAGGCTTGTTCAGGGGTAACTTGTGTATATCAAGGAAATATTTCACTAGAACCATCTAGAGCAATAAGTCTAAACTTTCTTAAAAGTGAAAATATTGCAGCTTTTATCTGAGACTCTCCAACTTTCAGTGAAGTGATGATCCCATTTGCAGTCTGTGCTTGCATTCACATTCGTGCACTAGCAGCCCTGATCTGTGTCTGGGACTGAGCGCAGCCATGAGCCCAATGTAACTTCAGCTCTAAAGTAGCTTAACCTGGTGGCTATGAAGGTAGGAGCCGGGGAGGACTGCAGCAAGAAGAGTTGTCAGTGATAGGTGGAGTAAGACAGAAACACTTCACAATCCAATTATTCCTAGCTGAAACTGTAGTACTGTTAATGGTCTTGTAAATTAATTACTAAGTTGAGGCATTTTTAATTACATAAGGTGCTGGAACAGAATCCAGACTTGCCTGAATTTGGCAAAGACATGTCTACCCTGCTGTACTATTCCTTCACCAGCAGCAAGTCTGGCCTGTAAAGCATAAACACAATTAGATTCCTAAATCCTGGATTCTATCACAAATTCACTGTGACATGTTAAATAATAATTTTCAACTTTTATCGATTAAGTGACTATAAATCAGCCAGGAGCATTCATGTACCTGTTACCTAAAACAAGCACACAATGAAAAAACCCCTTACCTCAGAATCAGTGAGTTGTTACCTTACCTCGTCTCTGCAATACTCACATGATCAGAAAGATCCCTTTGTGTCAATATTTTCAGAAAACTTTCTTCCCTCTCCTCCTGTTACATTTTCTTTGCCTCCCTATTCAAGTCATCAACAACTTCTGACATTACTTTCTAGAGGTGAATCCCTTAGTACCAGTGAATCTTGAGGCACTCTGGGCAATATCATTGGCTAGAGGAAAGTGGAAAACCCTGAACTTGCTGCTACAGAATCAGTCTGATCTGGTGGCAGCAGTGAAAAAATTAAAAAGTTCATTTCCTCTTTCCCCTTCCAAAAGATTTTCAAATTAGGTGATCTAGCTGGTGAGAGATCTACCACTTAAACAAGAATATTGCAAAATATTGTATTTTAAAAACAAGCAAGGAAGGCATTACCTGGTTGGTATCCTGAAGTCTACATTGGGTCCCAATTTATAAGCCACTTGTAGAGAAGTGGATCCCACTACTCTCTCGATAATTCCTTGGGAAGCAGCTTTTTCTATTTGAAACTGAGAAATCAGGTCAAAGCCTGAAAAAAAAATATGCATGTCCATAATGCAACTTTCATTTTAATTTGAGCATTGTGCTGTCACAGTGCTGAATATAACCTGATAAATTTTTTAAACAGCAGCTTTTTCCTGTAAAAGTCAGGATGCTACTTGCCTGGTAAGTCATCTTGGCCAATCCTGATTGTTGGGCAGATATCAATTCTGCGACTGGCACCCAGAATAACTGGTAGTCCTGCAAGAAAAAGTGGATTTACTAACCATGTGCCTGTATGTTGCCTAAGATCAGTTTAGAAAATTAACTGAAGCAACTGTAAGATTATTATGAACTAAATAGAGCTATAAGTAATAATAATAATAATTAGAGGTATATGATAATTTAAACTGTACTTAGTAAATAAGAGGTCTAAGAAAATAATCATCTGTTTCTAGAGAGCTCCAGATTAAAAATGGTGACTTGATACGCTATTTGATTTTTTTTCTTCAAGCCTTTAAATGAGAGTGTTACAATAATTCTTCTCTTGCAGAGCTGTTGAGAAATAATAGTAGCTTAAGAAGGCCTGCTGTGTAAGGAGGTTTTGGGTTGTAATTTTTGGTGGTTCAAGCAAACTTAAGAAAAAAAGGCCAGTTACCTAAACCAACAGTCTCCCTAGTCCCAAGGAAACATAAACAAACCTCATGCCAACTAAAGAAGTTGTTGAGAATCAGTTGGCATCTTTTCCATCCTCTCTGGTATTCCAAGTTTTCCCACTTTCCTCTGTGCCAGATTTGATCAGAAAATGAATATTCATTAAATGTAGGGTGGGGGCAAGAACTTACAGACCTTTTTTTGTTCACCCAAAAGAGAACATAGAAGAAATTTGTTCAAGGAAACTAAATCTAAAAATCCAATTTTTCAGAAAATTATTTGTCAAAAAAGCCTTGTAATGACCATGAAACCTCCAAGATTCCCAGATTTAAGGAAGGAGAAAGGAAAAACAGGAATTTATTTGAAGAGTTTAAGAGCCATGTACAAGTCCAGTACCAAGTCAATCTGGAAAATGTTAGCAGAGTGTGGATAGGGAAGAATGAAGAGTGGGAGCTGGAAGGAGAAATATTTTTAACCTACAGAGAGCCTCTTGTGTGCTGCAAAGGCTCAACCCTAAATGTGGGTTTCCTTCTGACAACATAGGCTTAAAGAGAACATTCAGGTTGACATGTTACACCTCAGAAAAGGCCTCATTCTATATTCTTTGATGAGACACATGGCTGACATCCAGCTATTTACATTTTATGCCCAGCAAATAAAGTAGAACCAGTTTATTGCCACGCATAGCAGGAGAATATCTAACTAGAAGCACTGAAAGACAGGGGAAGGTTTGTGTCCTGTATCTACCATCTACATCCAGGTTTTAATCCTTACCTTAAAAATACATCTAATAGCAAATTTAAAGCAACACACACAGCTCTTGCTTTTTTGCCTGTTTTTCGTATACATCCTTCTATCCATACATACATACATAAATGCACATAGACAGTTCTCACTTTGTGTGATGGCTAGCTAGAGAGGATTTTAGCTTTGAATAAACACACAATAATTCTTTTGACATTCAAAATTACACAAAGATACAATGTAGATAAAATCTGTCTCCTTACTTGATTGGTGCTGTATGGTGGCTGAGATGAAAGACCACAGAAAACTACACAGATAGAAGAAAGCTGTAATTTTCCTGTAAACAGAAAGAAAACTCCAGTATGAATCTATAGTTTCTGACAGGTTTTGTTATTAAATTTCTCCCCCAGGCCATGCATATTAAATATATAAAATACCAGTTAAGGATTTCCTAACAGATTTGACAAGACAATTTCTTTGACAAGAAAATTTCTTTACATGACAACGTCTTACTTTTGCCTTATAATAAAACATGTCAATAAAGCTCTTTCTATTGTAGTCCCCTGGTATAATGCTGGCAAGGACAGCTTTCACTGTTCTAATCTCTTATTTACAGATGTCTCTAAATCCCACTTTTTCTCTTACCAGTGGCTTTTCATCTTCACTGCTTGATTTCTTCACTTCTCTCATGTGAATAGGCAGTGTATATCGTCACACTGCCTGCTTCCCTCTCATTAGTCCGACAGAGAAGTGCAGCAGTGGGTGCAGACAGCTGCTCCTGCCCCACCAGGACCCAGCAGAGAGGGAGGTGCAGGCTGCTGGGCTGGTTTTAATCTTTCCAAGGGAAGGAGGTGGAGGCTGGACAGATGTGTGTCCTGGTGGGCTCTGAGGGCCGACCTCTGGAGCCAGCTGTATATAAAGAAGCCAAGAGCACAAATTAAAGACTGCTTCTTTCACCAGCATGAGGGCAGGGAGATTCAGAAAATGTAAGCTCAGCAATGCCAGTGTCTGAAGGGTGGGATCTTCTGTTCAGCCAGGCAGGGGAACAAGTTATATGTACCCAGAGGTGTGAAGAAGCTGGTGGCTCTGATGTGGTGTTGAGACTAAAAGCTCTGAGAAGAATCAAATCCCTGTCCTATAAAGAAGATATTTCCATTTCTCACTGATTTACTCGTCAAGTGACTTCAGGAGAAGCCTGTCTGGTGAGGTCCCAGTTGGTTTTTCTGAATAAAACGGGTTATGTAAAAGTGTTTTGATTGCTAAGATTCTAACCTCAAGGCATACACGTAGGCATTATTACGCAGATTCCTGCACTGTTGTCATTGATAAAGCACTCCCTTTCCAAAGGGACTATTACATATGCTTGGACACACAAAAGCATTTACTCATATTTGTTCACCCAGATGTAAGAAAGAGAGAGAGAAACTGAAATCTATATGCATGAAAAGACTAAGGAAAAGATGATAAAAAGCCAGAAGGTCCTGATAGGAGCTACAGTCAAAATTCATGTATGTATGGAAAAAGTATGCTAGGTCTTTCTTATACATCACATTTGAAAAGTTTCATCTTCTCTAGACTACTGATATTCTGGTTAATAATACCTTAAATTTCCTGATTTTTCTAAGTGTGGTATACAGGAAATGCAAAAATCTCTGCTGTCTGGTAAGTGTCTGGAGAAAAAACTGAATAATGAAGTATTCCATTCATCCCAATTTGCTGTAAGTCACATTCTTGGTATTGGTAATTTCAGTGTTAATGTGGTTTACAGTTTTAAATCTATTATATTAGAAAGGGTGGGGCTGGATCACAAACGTGAACAGTTTGCCATGAATAATCTAATCCAATCTAATTTTGATGCCTAAGGCAGCGCAGCTTTGGTGATACCATTTTTTCACCCTTCAAGAGAAAGGTACACCCAGGGACTCTTGTGGTTCAGCATGATTGTGAACATAAGGATTTTCATGTGACAATCAGCACCAGGATTGTCACATGAAACCTCTGTCAATTAAAAAAACAAAAAAGGCAAAATATTAATTTGATTTCACAAAGAGTTTGCCCAAGTCACCACACACCAGAGTACCTTATCCCCCATGCAGGTATTTCCATTCTGACCTGCCATGGTACCCGTAGAGCACAAAAAATGTCTATAAGGGGCAGGAGAAAGAACAGTTCATGGAAGCCACTTAAAGCTCTATATATGAATGACAGGGGAGCGTGGCAGGTGAAGGAACAGCCAAGACCACCCAGGGCTTAGAAAGAATATCAGAAGGTTTGTGAAGGAATGGAAAAGAATCAGGTGCCAAACCATCTTTTTTGTTGTATATAAGTTGTGGCATTGCCTTTGCCTTTGAGACTGCTTAGTATTGCAAATTTATGTAAGCCAGTGTTAAGGAAGAAAAAGCCATTCCAGTAGTTAGGTATGGAACTAAGTATTACCACCTTGCAGTGAGTTAGCAATGTTTTCTGGTACATGATGTGAAGATGTCTGCCATCAGTTGTGTCTGGGGTTATTGACACACACATCATCCTCTCCAAACGAGGGAGTCTTGTTCAGAGAAATTCAGACAACATATACTCTGTTTCTGGGCAATCTATAATCTAATTTTTCTTGCATTTCATTACAGCAATTCTCAAGGGTGGAACTTCTTTTATGTCTGGAGTATTTTTCCCAATACAGTATCTTCAAAAGACATTTTTACTGAAATAAAACATGGGAGACACTATGGTACTAAAGCTAGGGAAACACATCTACTATTCTGTTTGTAGGAAAAAGAAAAATTCTTTAGAAGACTAATAGCCTCTGGCTGCTCTGTGTGCATTTTGATGTCTTCATCTTGAAGGAAAACTCACAGTCTATGATGAAATTCCTGATTAGATGTTCTGCTAATAATTATCACATCACCCTGAAAGTGCAAGAAAAATATTAACTGACAAACTAGTCATAGCAGATTTAATAGCCCCACAATCTAGCCAATATTATTCCCATTTCAAGAAAATGTAAACTGGGATAGATGGAGTATATGTCTTACATATCTCGCTGTCCCAGAGACAGTCCCCATCCAACTAACATTAATGTTTGGCTGATCTGACTATTTTGATGTCACTTTACGTTACTCCGTAATTTTCTCTTCTTATGAAGTGGGCCAGTATGGATTTTTTTTTCAGAAAAACTCAGTGCACAGTGATTGCTGTTTAGCCACTTGCTCAGGGATTCATCATCTAAACACTAACTGCTCATCTTTTGAAAGTGGATTAATAAGCAGTGGTGATTTGTTCAAGTACTATCTCCTAAAAATAAGCTTTGTAGGAAGGTCATCACCTTGCGAGCATGTGGAGGTGTGCTTACACACCTGACTTCACATTCCACTCCTCAAATATCTGATTCCATATGCATTCCATACTCCTGTTCTTCTGTGTAGCTTGAGTTGTAGAACAGGTATTCATACAGCTCTCTCTGAGAATATGGCTGAATTGGAGAGAAATAGCAAATGGGTGGATGGAGCTTCTCTTGCAGATATAAAGCTTGCTCACTTTGATGAAAAGGTTTGCAGCCAGGTGGCTGCAGCTGGACTTTCAGAAAGTGCAATCCAGCAAAAACCACAGAAACCAAAGTTTGACTCAGAAGGAGCCATGTAATGTGGCAGAGAAGAAGGTTTCTCAGTTCAGGCTTGGGTTTACAGCAATTTAGGATGACTAAATTAAGTGAAAAATCCTTTACTGATGTTTATTTTTTCACTGGGCTTGAAGGAGCTCAATGTCACTGGCATATACTTTTGAGCAGGACTTTTAGGAGGAACTAGGCGAGTTTGTTCTTCCCCTGAAAAATATTTGTGACATATATGTAAGTACTGTTGTCCCAAGAACAGGCTTTGGAGCTGGAGGAACTAAAGTCCAATTTGCTCTGTTAAAGTGGGGCCTCTTCCTTGGTGTGTGACCCTGTAAAGGACAAGTGATTGATGCTCCTGCCCTACACTGCCCTTCCATACACAGCTGGAGAGGAGCAGCAGGGAGCACATTACTTCTTATTTATCATCTGTCTCTCTCCTATCTCCTGGAGACCACTCCTCTCCCACGTGGTCTTCTCTAAATTGTGTCTTTAGTCTTTTCCTGTGACTTCAGCTTCTTACAGCCATGTTCTACATTCAGTTTACAATGACAAAAATCCTGTTTATACATTTTAACCTTCTTTATCCTTACCTATAGTGTAAGGGTCACTGCTCTCCCTAGGGCTTACCAGACCCCAGGATAAGCACATACCACACTCTTAACTTGGGTGAGTTTGTTGTTATGTTGCGTTTGGCTCTCTCAACTCAAGATTAACTGTGTGGCTGTGAGTGATGGCATTTCTGAAAGACCTGCTCTTTATGAATCATGCTAAGAGTTAAGGTAACTTGGACCTAGGACTGATCTCATTGACATCAGGAGCAAAACTTGCACTGACTTAAGCACCTTTTAATTAAACCAGCAACAAATAATTAAACCAGCTTCCTCAAGTGTAGGGTAATTGAATTGACAGCAAAACTATAATCCTTGTCAGGTTTCAACACATCATTGGAATTTAACAAATAATCTATTACCAAATAAATTCTTACCTTCATAATAAAAATGTACTTTTCTGTCCAAAATTTTATGAATTTTGGCATGGGAAGAAAAACAGCTTTTCTTTCCAAGCCGTCAGATGCTGTTTTGCATAAAGACCAAACAACTTCTTTGTAGTAGAGGTCATTCAAACTCAAAGAAACGACGGAATTCTTGGGGCCAGATTCTCATTTTTTCAGCACAATCCTCTTTCTAGGTGAACCTCATTGTGATGGCACTGCAGCCAATTTGTGAACACCTAGGCTGTCCAATGTAGTCTACAAACAACAAATCCCTCAGGAGTGTTCTTGGAGCACAAATAGAGATGGTCTCTATATGGGGCCACAAAAACTTCCACCTCAGCTCTGTGTCCCCTTGTCATAATGATTCTTTCTGTGGATGAGGTTTGCAGTTCCCAGTACCTTTGGATGAAAGTCTATATTGTCTTATATTTGTTTCTTTCTAGGTCAGAAGATTTGTATGTTGTCCACAGCAGTGCCAGTCAGTGTTTCAGATTACCTTGAATACAGGAAAATTTATTTTCTAGTGGAATGGCAAAGAAAGTGAAAAGTTAAGCAGATTTCAAGCATAACTATGCTAGTATTGCCATGAATACTGTTGTGTTTCAGCAAAGATTATGACTCCAATCTCACTTAATATACATCTGTGTCCATCTACTGATCACACTGATTCTCTAAAGCTAACATAAAATCAGAAACAGGCTCTGCTGTTATTCATTAGTTATTTGTCGAGCATAAAATGTAGTGAAAATTTGCTCATTTATAATAGCAAACGCAATTACCAAGAGCTGCATCCAACTTTCATGTAACTAAAAACAAAACAAAACAAAACAACCCCCCTGCCCAAATTTGGAATTATTTTCTGTCAAAGTTTAATAAGTCTTGATAATAGTCTTTTATATGGTTCTCTCTTTCTAATACTTCTAAATATATTAAGGTTTTCTTCTAGCCAAAATCACATTAACTGAACTTTTATTAAGTGTTGACATGATGGTACTTAGTTCTGTTGGTATTTATCTCTAAAAACTGCAGCAAGCATAATTTATTTCATTGTCATTAAATACCCTTTGAAAGAGATCATGATACTAGTAAGAAGATATCTGTTGATTGAAATAGAATCAGGCTTTCCCTCTCTTACACCAGCATATGTGCATCACAACCCTGGTTCATAGGTAAAAATACTCATTAAAATAAAATTAGTGTATGGCTACTTGAGACAGCGGCCAGGCTTTCTCCATCACTCCCCTCCTCTCTGCCCTGGCCAGACTCAGCACCCTGTCTCCTGTCCTAAGCCCAGTCAAGCTCCAGCTGCCTGGACCCAAGGATGGGACAGGTTTCCCCCCATCCAGAAAGCAAAGGATGAGAGATCCTGACAGGGTGGGAAAGGAAAGAAATATGCATATATTTCTACTTGTTACACAAAACAGCAAATTCTATGGCATAAATTCTGATTCTTGTGGCATAAGGGGGGAAAAAGGCTATTTCATGCTGTTGATGACCATGAGGTTTCTGTAAGATTTTTTTTGCTAAAACAGTCCCCAAATTCCTCAGATTTTCCCAAAGTAATTTCAGGATTTTCACAGACTCAGGGCATCACTATATAGTTTCATGCTTGTTCAAGGACCATCTGAACAGCTCCGGGATGGGGACAGTAGGGTGCTCTGTTCATTTTGAAAAGAAATCTGTGATTCAACAAAGTGTGGTATTAGGACCACAGAAAACTGGCACATACAGACCTCTATAAAGAATTGATGACATTTAGAATATGCGTTTTCATCTTCAAGACATATTCTGTGTCAAAAGAACCGTTTAAAATTTTAAAAATCACTATTTTCTCTCTTATGAGAAATATAAAGGACATAAATATGTAGCAATAACACAAGAATTAAATACTTGAAGTACAATATTAGAAACTTGTAAGTATTTAAATCTGTATAATTAAGGTCTGCAATTTCATTGTACTGATTATGCACTTCCACTTACACCTAGTTATTGACCTCAGCAGGACAGGAATTCATTGAGAAAAAAGCTAAGAGCCACAAAATCTTTTTAACATTATTCCTTCTGTTTTCTCTCAGTGAACCCAACATTATGCCGCACCTTGCAACTTCTGAACACCAAAATGACAACCACAAAGTGGAAATCAAAGGGCAAATTTCATGATAATTTTCAAAGCAGAGGGAAACTTACTAGTGAAGTCTCACAGAGACTTGTACAAAAGCCTGTGCCGTTCAAAATATTCATAAATGTGATCTGGAGGGCAGATGTATAATGGGGAAGTAACATCTGCAGATAAAGGAAGTTACCTGAGCAATAAAAATGAAAATTTGAAATTTACCCAAGCAATAAAAATTGAGCTGGCAGTGTGCCCTTGTGTCCAGGAGGGCCAATGGCATCCTGGGTTGCCCTTTACTCTGCCCTAGTGAGGCCACAGCTGAAGTGTTGTGTTCAGTTTTGGTCTCCACAGTCCAAGAAAAACAAGGAGCTACTGGAAAGGATCCACTGGAGGTCCATAAAGGCAATAGGGAGTCTGGAGCATCTCTCTTATGAGAAGAGACTGCAGGAGCTGGGCCCATTTAATTCAGAGACGAGAAGATTGAGAGGGATTTCATTGATACAAAGATACAGCTCAAATGCAGGTGCCAAGAAGTTGGTGCCAGACTCTTTTCAATGGTGCCCAATTACAGGATGAGAAACAGCGTCCATAAACCAAAATATAAGAAGGTCAACATGAGGAAGAACTTTACACTGAGGGTGGCACAGCACTGAAAAGGCTGCCCAGGGAGGGTAGAGTCTCCCTCTCTGGAGGCATTCAAAACCCACCTGGATGCATTCCTGTGTCACCTGCTCTAGGTGACCCTGCCTTGGCAGGGCTGCTGGACCAGATGATCTCCAGAGATCACTTCCAACCCTTCCAACAGTTCTATGATTCTGTGATTCTGTGGCTCTGCAGTTCTGTAGTTCTGTGATTCAGTGAAAATTGATGGCATAAATTGTTGGAAGTTCTCAAAATACCTAGCAAGCTTTTCACAAAGGAGCAGGTGAAATTCCATATAAATAAAGAGGAAATAATTGTTAGTGAGCAAGCAGTCCTAAATTTATGGTATCTTCTACCATTTGAGATAGTTATGTGTCAGCTGTGATTGGCAGAGCTATGAAAACATACTTTAGTACTCAGTAGTGGGCAAAAAGCACACTGCATGTTAGGAGAAATTAGGAAACAATAGTGAGCAAGGCAGAAACCATCAAACTGCTGCATTATAAACCATGGCTGGCAGGCATGATCAAAGGTTTGAACAGTTTTTAGTAGGGAAAACACTTAAATGGATGAGGATTCTTCGAGCCTAAAAAAATGAGATCTAATGAAATCTAAGCACTATGGGAAAGTGAGTAAAGAACAGTTGTCATTCTCTTGCAGAGCAAGGACTAAGTTTACCAAACAAAGCTGGAAGCCAGAAGATTCAAAACAAGCAACAAACAGCACTTCCCCATACAACTCCTAGGTGAGAAGAGGGATTCTTTTCTGTCACTTTTAGTATTCACCATTGAAAGTTCTAAAATTTTTATGGGATCAAAAAGAGATACTGGCTGGGAAAACACATGGGAGAAGTGTTCCTATGTACTTGTGCTACATTTACCTGCTTCTCTAGGCATCCACTATTACCTTGACCAGAGAAATTATGCTGGACCAGATGGGCCTTTGGTCTGATTTGATACAGCTGTTCTTACCTTTTAATGTTTAAACAATTTGGAATACTGAAAATTCAAAAGGGAAATACTGCCCTTTTAATGCCAGAACACATTTCAGAGGACTTAGACCTAGTAATACTCTTTAAAAAAACCCAGGCATGGTCTGAAAAGGAAGGGAATTTTTTACTTATGTTTCCTAATATTTTCAGAGTGCAAGATACTGGGATGGAAGTTTTCCTCTTGTATATGAAGAGGATTCTCAAAGATCACCTCACAGACTGGATGTTAGAAAAGAACCCAAAAAGTACAAAACATAGAAGAATTTAGTCCAGGAATGATCCAGGGAGACCACCTCTCAATGCAGAATCATATTTCAGAGTCAGAGCAGATTGCTTAGGGCCTTAGCAGTCTGGGACCAGAGTTTCTCCAAAGACAGAGATTCCAGAACTTCTCAGGGTGACTGCGCTCTTTGTCTGAGCAGAATTTCCACTTCTACATCTAAAGAACACCATGGAACCTGTGTTTGTTAGCATTCAGTTTCTGGACCTCATTCCTCCCTCTCTTGGCCCTGAGAATGAATGTGAGAAGGACTTTCACTACCATGAACAAGTGATTTGATAGTTATTTTCTATCTAGTTTGTATGGTTGTAAATAGCTATTTCTGCTGCAAGAACTTGAGGAATCAAGTGCTCAGTTTAAGAGCAATGTTTAAGAGACATGCAAGACCACATGAATTCAGAAAAAAAACTTAACAGTGATTTCTGGAAGATATTTCTTCTGGAAAACTACATGAAAAGCTTTTCTTAAGAAACAAAACAAAACAAAAAATATAGAGGCTGAATAGAAAAGTGTTTACCATCTTTTCATCTTGATTCATGTTTTAATGTTTGACTTTAAAAAAGATCAGCAAATCTTTTACTGCAGCCCACTGAAGGAGAAAGGTGGCACGCCTATAAATAAATCCTAGTTGATTATGTAGTGGTATAAGTTTCTCTGTCTCCTATGTTACTGATGCAATTCTCTGAACTGTATCCCATCAGATATGATTAGATATTTCCTGTTGTCATGTGTAAATTAGTCACTCACTCCTGCAAATGTCACAGAACTTGTTTTGTTGCTTTCACATTTATTTTTGTTAAGTCCTATAGCTGGATTGCCCAACATAACTGTTGTTACTGCCTTTTTTTAATTCTGATTTTTTTTGCTACCAGTGGGCTTCTTCTACAAAAAACCTGGTAAGTCTTACCAAAGATGCTATATTTTCTGTGTGTCTTTTGCTTAAATTTTTGTATATAAGATTGAAGTAAATATTTTTAACAGTAAAATTACCTCAATATTTCTTACATTTGCTTACAGTTGAGATGGTACTTTGCTCATGTGCCTTCCTAAACTAATTATGAATCTAAAAAAAACTCCAGCAAAGGTATTAGGAAGATGAGCATTCCAATCTACCTGCTATCATGGCTTACAAATCAAGAGTCAAGTGCCTCCCCACAAAAAACAAGTAAGAATGTCTCCTGGGTACAGGATTCTCATCTCCATCCACAGGAACTATGCACAAAAAAAAAAGGGGAATAAAAATAACCTCACTACAATGTTCTGAAATGTCAAATACATTTCTTCACAAAACCTGAGATCTTGCCTGGGTTATGCAGACTGTATTACATGCTGCAGCCACTCTGGAAAGCAGCCAGTTACTGAAAAGATTTACAGCATACTTTAAATAGTTGAGAGGGAAGACGCGTTTTTCAAGGGGGAGGCAGTGGAGCAGAGAATTAGCCATGGGAGAGGACTCCTGCCTCTTCTAGGTCAGCGCTCAGCCTTACTCAGAACCAAAGAAGTTGTTACTATCTCATGTCTGCTAGACCATGTGAAATGAGCTGATGATCCAGGGCCAATCCTTGGCATTCAAAAACCCCACTGCAAGATCACCCTCCCTTCTGGAAGCTTTGTAAGAATACCAAGACCTATTTGGGCATGGAAAATGAACTATCTTGTCTTTTCTAACCAAGATCTTTCCAGGCTAAGAATAAAACCAAGAGGTGGAAAAGGGTGAGCAAGTAGCTGCTTGTCTGAAACTACCAATTTTGAAGATGATCAGATGACTTTAGGGGAGCGCAGTATCTCTCAAACCCTCGTGAATCCATCTGGAAAACACAGGTGCTTGTGAGCAGTACTCTACTCAGTACTTTAGTGAGTATTTAAGACATTATGTTTGAATTGTTAGGACTATTTAGATTTGTGTTAGCAATTTGAAGGATCATTTAGGTCTGAGTTTTCTTGAGCCAAATCATAAAATAATTAAGGTACTGGACAGAAGAGCAGAAACATCCTGCTTGTGTTGGGTTATAGGGAGTTTACCAAAGGTGTGACAGAGACTCATACACTAGTTCAGCTTTGGAGGGGTTTCTGGAGATCCTCCAGTCCATCCCCTGCCCAGAGGAGGGCTAATCTCAGGTGCTGAAGACCTGTCGAATTTTGTTATTTCAAGAATAGACAACTTGTTCCCCCATTCAATTACTGTCTTATGTGGATATTTCATAAATATGCTTACTCCCAGCATTCAAGCTGAACTAGTCAGCAGTCCTGGAGCACAGAAATACCAGCAAAACTGCTCGACACAGTCAGCATATGAATATGGGAGAGAACCTTTTCTACATTCATTGTCAGTCAGGCTGTCTCCTGTAGCTCTAGGACATTTCTCAGGGTATTGCAGATGCTTTGATGTAATTGAGAATAATACTCCAGGGCACTGAACACAGTTTTCAAGGCAATGCAGCTCAAATTTGACACACAGTGTTCTCTGGTTCTGTGAAATTTCAGTAGGTTTTTTTCAGGAAATTTCCTATTTTCAAGTTATCTGTGTCTTTAAGCCTCCTCCGTAATCCCATTTAATGCCGCCTGTGGAAAACTTTTTTTAGGATGAGTTCAGGTCTATATTGGAGAAGCTTTTCCTGGCATAATAATGACAGAGTGTGGGATTTCTTGTGACATTTTTATACTGGAAAAGTTTTAGTGTGTATATATATATATATATATATATATATACAATTCAACAGATAAATGGGCTTTCATCAGAACTGGCATAAGTGAGTCCAAGAAAAGCAGAGCTTCATTGCAAGGAAATTATCTAAACTGAGAACTCTTTTTCCAGTGTGAAGAAGGCACAAATAACCTGCCTGTGGCAACCCAATTAGTGAACTGACTTATCTGTCCAACAGATGGAGTTTTACAATCACCAATGCTCAGATTCTCACACTGTGCTGTTCATTCATTATAAATTAAATTAGTTCTAGCCACATATTAGTACTGCTTTAATATTGATAATTCCAGATGGATATATGCATAGATGAATTAATTATTGGTCTTTTTCATCTTTATGAGTATTCAGGTTGTTAAGACACAGAAAGTCAGCAGTACTGTTTCTATTTTTAGTTATATTGCTGAGATAGTCAAGAAACATTATCTTTTTAATTTTTTATTTCAAGTACTCTAATATTACTTATACCCAGCTTAAAGACAGTTTTGCTGGAAAAATATTGTAACAATTAATTCTGGTAAAAATAATAATAATAAATACTATTTGTATAATAATAATAGCAAGCTTTAGATTCTTGTATTATGTTGACTGCTACACATCTGACGTAGATGAACATTCTTTTATGTACTCTGCATGTTTTGAGGAAGTAATAAAACACATGTCAATGATTGTCCACCTTTTAATTACATAAAGACATTTCATGAAGTTCTCTGTTGGGATCTCATATATCCTATAAACTGACATTTCTTATTGGCTCAATACTGTGGATATTGCAGAGTTTTCATTTACTTTGCAACACAATAATCCTCTTATCGCAAGTGAAAAACTCTGAAAAGCAAATGCAAATGCAACAGCAAGGAGAGATTGTGGTCTGAGTTGGGATAAAGAGCTGCGGACTGATGGCCATTCCTAGCCTTACCAGAAACAAGATCCATTCCTTTGGGGGTTAGTTCCAAATTCTCATGTTTAAGTCATGCAGCTTTATTGTATCCTTGCCTTCTGCCCTGATGAATCTTGCATCACTCTCTGCATGCAGTGTAGCAAGGAGCACCCATGGAATGGCTGGACTTCAGTCACTCCCTACAGATGGAAGAAGAAATTGAACCTTGATCTTACATATGCTGGACATCTGGGCAAACTTGTGTGCTGTTACATACAAAACAGGTGTGGTGGTGACGCCACCTGTAACCACCCTGATTGCTGGTTTGAAAAGGTTGGGACCTCATCATTCTTCCCTAGATGAGGTGATCACCAGGGTGGACCCCATGTTCTGCATGCCAAAGGTAGGGAGGAAACTTCCTCAGGCCTTGAGTCAGATATCTGAGCTCTAGGTGAGGATTTTAAGCATGTTCCTGTTGGTTTTCCAACAGGCATTAAGGTATGTCTATCTCTCTTTATGCCTACTGAATAATTCCACAGCCTGGATTCTTTTTGAGGAGGAGAGCTATAGAATTAGAATTTTGGGTACGCATATAGTTAAATCTCTTGTTTAGTCTGTATTCTTTTTTAAAAACTTGCTGGGCACTTCAGTTGTTACATAATCTTAACATTTACCCTGGGAATTTCTTGGGAGAGTTTTCTTATGCTACATTTTGTACAAATACTTTAAACCAGTATGAATAAAAGGAAACGCACAGAAATGGGCTTGAGGGAGCACATTAGTTGTGCAAGAGTCTCTAGAATTTCCCAATGCTCTCTGTTGAATTAATCCTAAAAATTTATTCAACCATCTATCACAAACTGGTAAAAAAGCTGAAGAAATTAATTAATTGACTGGCACTCCCCCTAACTGGCCACATCTTTCCCTTTTGCAACCAGGGTTGAGACACTGCAGCTTTAGCAGGTATTTTCTTTGGGGGAGGTTGTTCTCTCAGGTGTATTGAACTGGATGGAAGCCAAAGCTAGAAATGTCTGTTAATTATCACATTCCAGAATAGTAATAATCTCTGTGTGTCTCTGACATTCAGAAATAGAAAAATATTACTTGGATAGAAATGTGTATCTTATAGCAAAGAGGTCAAGAAAATACTGTAAATGCTGTGGGTATAAGAAAATCAGTGAGTACACACCATGCTGTATGCACATTCAAATGCTGTGGTCTGGCATGTGCTTAAAATTGATGAAAAGGAGATAGAATTAGGTTTTCTTCTCTAAATTATAGCTACATTTATTAATGTTTATAAAATATCTCAAAAATAAATGTCAGGGATGCTGAATTCATCATTACTTACTCAGTGAAATAGGATGTTGATAACTGAGGGACACCCAGCATTCTGAAATGCTGATCCATAATATTATTCTTGCTGAGTAAACATGGAATATTATACTGTGAATAAATACACACTCACGACTAGTGTGAATACAAGTTTTATCGAGTAGTTCCTGGAAGTCACTTTTCTATCACGGTGAAATATGGTTGAGGCCTGAACAAAGTGGGCAGCTGGCACACAGGGTTGGACCAGAGTTTATGTTCACAGTGCACAGTATAGGCACATCATGTAAATCCCCCAAGCATGGGTACATCTTCATCTTTTACCTATGTAACCTTCCAAAACCATTGAACAGTTGTGCGAGATCAATAGACAGTTTTCCTTACAGCGTTATCAGCCACCTTAAAATAGATGTCCCAAAGAACACATACCATGTTACATGTTTCAGCTGAGATTTCCATTTCTCTGAACATACTTCTGGAAGTGAAGTGAAACTGCTAAGTGCTAAATGTTGGATCATGACCTTGGGTTGCTGTTCTCAGCTCAGAACACTGAGTGCCAGACACAGGTGGAAAGACTAAAGTCTCCGGAGAGAGCACTGACCTTCCTTTGGGGAATCCGCCCATCTCTGTACTAGCAGCAATGAGGAATGTACTATCTTCTCTTATCCTTTAAACACTCATGGCTAGAACAAATTTTACACTTATTATTAAAACTGCTTTGTAGAAACCATATAAAATGCAACTCCTGTTCCAAAAGGCTAGGATTAAAATGGAAGAAAATATTGATGGTGATGAGTTTTTAATGGCTTGCAGCTTAAGACAGCTGATTTGGAGAGGGTAGATACTTGATACTGTTTAGGGAACAGGGCCTTTGAAGGAGTCTGCCTGGAGTAGCAAGGACTGGCAGCTCCCTGGAGGTCCCCCAGGACAGGACTGCTGTGGCATCACTGGAGAAGGGCCTGACAGCCCCAAGGGTCTGACACGGGGTCCTGAGCCAGGGCAGAGGTGGGGAAAGCCAGGCAGGGACAGTATCAAAAGAGAAGTGACCATTAGGTTGAGGGAAGTGATTCTTTCCAGCTTCTTCACTTCGGTGAGACCTCACCTGCAGTGCTGCATCTGCTCTGTGGCCCCAGTATAAGAGGGATGTAGACCTGTGTGCAGAATGTGAAAAGTCTAGAGCAGGACCCTGAAGGTGATCAGAGAGCTGGAGCACTCACCTGTGAAGAAAAGCTGAGAGAGCTTGGGTTGTTGAGCCTGAAGAAGAGAAGGGTCCAGGAAGAACTTAGAGCTGCCTTCCAGCATCTAAAGGGGCTTATAAAAAGCCTTTTACATGGGCAGACAATGATAGGACAAGAGTGAATGTTTTTAAAATTAAAGAGGGGAGAGAGTGTAGTGAGGCACTGGAGCAGGTTACCACAGAAGTTGTGGATGTCCCAAGTGTTCAAGGCCAGTTTGGACTGGGCTTTGAGCAACCTGGGCTAGTGGAAGGTGTCCTTGCCCAGGGCAGGGAGTTGGAACTAGATGATCTTTAAGGTCCCTTTCAACCCAAACAATTTGATGATGATGATGATGTATGGCCCTCACTAGAAGCCTCAGATTTTTAGGTGATACATCCAGAGCCACCGCAGATCCCTGAAAAAACCTTAGTGCCAAACCCCACAAGACATTTTTAACATGCAAAGATACTATATCCATAGGGAATAGCTTGTCTGGGGGTGACTTTGGCTGCAGCTATGCCAACTCATTTAATAATTGATACATCATGAGACTATGCAGTCTTTTCGCTGTTTAAAGCCCAGAAAATTAGGAGATTTAAGTCAACATGTAGTTCATTAAGTAGCCATGGGAAGAAACTCCAAAAAGGGCTTCTGTTCTGGAAGAAAAACAGACAGCTTCAGGATCTGAGCTGGATGGTCATGAGGGGGGTAATTTCTGGTAACAAAAATATTAGGAGATTGAAACAGTGAAATCACAAGAGTAGAGAGATCAGGAGATGGTGGATTTAAGAGAAACCTTTTCTTGCTTTTTCTAGAGAAAAAACCTAGACTTTTTTTAGGGCATAAATACAAGCAGAGTAAAAAAGAGGGAAAATTCAGATGATTCCTAGGATGTGATTCATATTAGTCAGCAAAGCCCTGGAAAAGGGGTATTTTCACTCTGTGCAAAACCCTGAGTATAAGAAGTCTGTGTGATACCCAGACTGTGATGGAAACTTCCCCTCTGTACATTCTAAGGTCGCTGTCTTAGAAGAGCATCTACACCAATGTTGCCATGCACTAATGTCCATGAGCTGCCTACAAACCAATGAGAATCTAAAAATTAAGCTCTGGGGGATGCTCAGATATATTGAAAGAATAGCTGGGGGATTGAAGAGGAGACCCAGGTGAACAGCCTAGAAAACACAGGAAGACAGAACATCAGGAAAAGTAATATCCATCCAGAATTTAAAAGACAACAAGTATGAAAGGAAGACAACATAAAGCACTTAAAGCCCAGCCAGGAAAATGGATGTTCAGACTCTTTGCACTGTTTCTGCTGCAGGTGTTCTGTGAAGAAATACCAGGCTTTGGCAAAACCAAGCATGTTTACAACATTTATCCAGTTTTATACGTTTCAAAGCATACAACTAGACATTTCACTATTGCTCACTTTTATTCTCTTCCCAAGTTAGTCCCCATGATGTCCACAGAAATCAATGGAAGTATCTCAATTTTCAGAGATGCAGACAAGACTGGATCTTGCCCAGGAACATTTATTTCAAAACAGCTGATTGACAGCAGATATGAAAGCCCCCGAATAAGTATTGGATTCTTTCATGTGCCTTCTTGGTCTGTGTGTGTTCTTCCTGCTGCTTGCACAGCAGATGCTGTAAGAGCTGCTGGAGGGAAGACAGAGACAGCAGACATGCAGGTTAAACATGAGCAGTGATGCTAACAGGGTTTGGGCAGCACCTATTCAGCAAGCCCATTAGCTGTGAAAGGCACTCTGCTGTGAGACAAGCTTATATCTGACCGAATTTTTTCTCACTGAACACAGAGATATTTTAGAATTTTTTATGTTGTTCCCATGGAAACTTTCCCCATGTCACTCACATTTTTCTTGCTGCAGGTCACATCCTATTTCATCTTCAGTTATTATTATCATTATTAATGTAGATGGCAGTTGCTTTATGACTTCCTTGCAGATTGCATAGTCCTAGGGTCACCCTTTAAGATAAAGATATAATTGTCATAATTGTTAGGATTTAGCTGTCATTCACTTCCTGTATAAAATATGGCAAGGAAAAGATCCTCATGGGCTTGTTTGCCAAAGCAAGCAGGCTGTTTCAAGTACAATGGTCTAAAATAGCATTGGATGTGGTTTGCATAGGATACTCTTATTCCAACATCTGTAACGTCCTGATCCCCTCTACAAGTTGTGAAAGGTAATTAATTGTACTCAGCTGGGCCTATTACAGGGTAGAATCCACAAGTCAATTCGTTGCTCAGGGTTGTAAAAACCTGTATTTGTGGGAAAAAAAATGGCCACTTTTGCTTTTCTTCATTTTGACTAGTAACATTCTAGCTGTAAACATTTTCAGACAGATACTGAAGTGCTCCCATTACGTTCTTCTTTTTTCCATTTATTCCTTCCAGAAGAATTTTACCTGCTGGTTGCAGGTCACTGTAGCCCAAGATAAAGCAATTTTGGATCTTGAATGAGTAAAGAATCGTATTATAATTATTTGTGTGCATGTGTGTATATACATATGCTTTTAAATAGATGCAGTTCTGCAATTGCTTGGCTAGAAAATAGTTTAGCAAAATATCCCACAGAGGGGAAAATTATATGGGTGTGTTGATGAAAATCAGTTTAGATCTGGCCAAGTTACAGCTTGCTGAAAATAACTTTGTGCAAAAACAATCTTTTTCTTTAGAATGAGTTCTTAAAATTGAAAAATACTGCATGAGTGCACAGCTAATACAATCACCTATTTTCTCCAACAGCAGCTGTTTCTGAAACAACTCACTGTAATACACAGCTTTTGGCTGCAGGCCTTTCCAGTTCTTTCTAATAAACAACATCCTGCGTTTCTGTATACCAAATATGTCGTAAGACAGAAGAAAATGCTATACATTTATACTTAAGATATAGAAACAGCATATCAGTGTGTATCTGTGCAATCCTAATGGATCAGACAGAGATTTGGTCAAGACTGATGCCCTGTTTCCTCCAGTTGCTACAGAGGGTTTTATTCACCCTGGCTCCTTTGTAACTTTAAGAGGATAGAAAACTCTACTTATTGACAATGCACTATTGTCAACCGTCTGCTACAGTTCTTGTCACCCACAACAGAGCACGAGATACTGACAGACAAGGAGTAAAAAGTTAGGCAGCAGCTCCCACAAAGCTGCTTTTACTATGGTGAACTGGAAAGGGGGAATTTAAATAGTAAATTATCTTCTTGTTCTTTCACTATCTTGCGGCAAGCATAGCCCTGACACTTCCCCCGTTTACATGTGCTTTTAAAATATTTTTCATCATGTATCTTTGTCTTCTTGCTAAAATATGCAGTGCCAGTATTTTCAGCCTCTCTTCAGTGCAGAGACATTGCTCCACTTTTGTAATTTTTCTCATTCTTATATAAGGTACAGACTCTCTGAGTTAGATCAATCTGCATCATGCAGCACATGCATGTGAAACCGCAACACTCACTTGGCTAATAGCTGCCTTCTCTTCTTATTTGGTTCTTTTTCCTCCTGCACCTTAACATGGCTTCGTTTTTCAGTGCCCAGATGCTTGTGAATGTCATAAAACTCATGTTACAATTTGCTTTTTCCACATGAGATGCTGGGCTCTCTTTCTGGGTTGGGAGGGGACAGGTCTGTGAGTGAGAACACTTTCCAACCTCCAGCCACAGAAGAGAGCATCTATATTAACAATGCCCCTTAATTCTCAGTGGCTTTATTGTCAGATGTATTTTTTTGAGCATTCACTGAATGTATTTATGTAGCAATAGAGAAATCATCACAGTGGAAGAAAAAAATATTTTTGAAAGAACTCTACTTTTTGGAATTTAAGCTTTATTGAAATTATCAAAATAATAAGATCAGAATGAGAAACATCTCTCCTCCCAGCATTTCATGTACCTCTTCCTATGTATTTTCAATCAACTAGCTGATTTAGTGAAAGAGTATTTTCATTATCCTATACTCTTTTTGAAATGGTAATAAATTATAAAACAGTTTTTTTAAAAAACTAATTCAGACAAGAAGCAGGCAATGACACATTACTGACTGTACATTTTATTCTCCTAAAGCAATGATCAGAAAATACACACCTTTGTTAGCTCTCTTTCTGACTGGAGTAGAAGTAAGAATATACCTTTTAAATTATTTTTATACCTCATGTTTCAGATACATGCCCAAACATAGAATCTCTAATTTTCTCAGGATATACTGTCCACAAAACAAGAAACCATGTCCTACATTAGGATGCACAACTCATCAGGCAAGATAAGACAAAGATGTATAATTACAAACTGTTCTTTTTCATAAATATAGTGTAGCCATTGTGCTACCTTTAAATACTCCTCTTGATTGGGACATAAGCTCAGACACAGATCAAACAAGTTAATTAGTGTTACTGCAATTGCCACTGATCCCACAGTGTTATAAGAGCGATTTATTTAAACAAATATTTACTCTAAACATAGACCCAGGGGACACAAATCTATGCTGTCTTGAAGGCCTCTCTATGGAGTAAGTCAGCCTACAGAGTGTCCAGGAAAGGAAAAGATATTCAGAAATAAACTGGGATGCTTTTAAGAACAATTGACTTAATGAAAACAAGAAGGTTCCTGAGCCACTTAATTTCTATTAACTCTAATTAATCAGAATGAATTTTTACCTTGTTCCCTAACACATTTAATAGTTAAGTTTTCTTTTTAAATGTATTTTTAAAAACAATCTATATATCTCAGCTGTCCAGAGTCTGCCAGTTCTCTGTATTCACTCCAGATCTACTGTGGCCCTATCCATTGATATATCCTATATATCGGGTTAAGATTTTAACATCCTCCACTAATTTCACAAAAAACAATTTACACAGACTTGCATAGCCCAGGGCCTTCATCATCTATGCATGACCATCTAAGCTAATTTTAACTTGCAGAGTTTCTTGAATACTCTGCAAACCCTTAGTTGCCATGGAAACCCCTGCACCTCTGTGTGCACACATGAAACTTCCACAAGGAAATCCACACAGGGAAATAGTGCCTGTTTTTAGGTTAAATGCTAGTTAGAGATTATGAATATTACAGATCTCTAAATCACCAGTGTCTATGCATTTCAGAAAACGGTATGGTTTCATCCACAACAGAATGTGTGAAATGGTACTGGGTGAATGTCCTGCAAAAAAGGAAGAAAATCACTCTTTGCTATTGTCAGTCTGGATAACAGAATAAAAAATTTTCAAAATTTCCATTAAAAAATGGCCACTTCTTATAAAAAAGTCATCTTGTCCACCATTATGATGCTAAGGATAAGCATTAAACAGAATAATGTTGTTTTAACTTGTCCTTGTAATAAGTGACTTCTCCCAGGCAAATAGGCAGCTGGAATTTTGAAATGATGTCTTAATACAAAATGCTTCAATAAAATTTTTAATACTGATGTGACCAAAAATCAGCTGCTGAAATAAAAATGCAAATAGAACCACATTAAAGCATTACTCAATGGCCATAAATACATGCTGTTTCTGGTGCTTTTTTAGCAAGGCCAGACTAGCGAAAAGCAACAGAGACATACCAGAGAAAAAGTGGAGACAGAAGGAATGTGAGCCAACAATGCAGGTAGGACTCTTCCAGATGTAGATTATCATGGGGCACCATTTTAGTGCATATTTATTCTTTCTATATTGATTGTATCAAATAGTTAGGTCTGTGTTTTTCCTGCCTTCTCTTTATATTGAAATATATTAAAAATAGATTATAGAATATTATAAGCAGAAAAAAATTATTAAACCAATGTAAATGTCACAAAGACTGTCCTTTATGTTTCCACTGCACTGGTGGATAATTTTGCCTAAACAGTTTTGCCTTTTACCACCCCTCTGGACTTGGTTGTTGTTGTAGTGGGTTAAATCTAGATTAGAATTGATGCATGTCTGACTTCTGTCCCTGGTATTTTCTGACTGTTTCAAAGGGTTCATTAAACCTCTCTCTCTTTTATTTCTACATTTTTATATGGAAGACCACATTATCTATTTCCAGTGGCTACTTTTGGTTTAGACTAGTTGTGTAGCAGTGCAAGCAGATAAAACAATGTCTATACTAAAAATTATTGCAATGACTATAAATATTATGACTAAATAAAAAAATGAAGAAGTTTTTTTCTTTGTTTTTTATGGTTTTGATCCCAGCTTACATTACTTTGTAAGCTATTGTAAGAATTTTAATCAGAATGGTTGTAAATCTTTTTTATATAAAATAAATATCTGTGGTGCAGAGCTCACTGGAGTCCATTAAGAAATAACACAAGAGATAATCCTCTATCAATTTCAAAAGATTATCTCTTCCTGATAAGATACTTCTTTATTGATTTCTTGCTTGCTAACCTCCCCAGGGTCTTTCTATGAAGGATGCTTACCAGCCTTTAACTAATGGCATTAAAACATCATTTCTACTTTCTCTTTCAGCAATAAAATGAAATAAAACAAATTATCTGCGAGGGAACATCTGCTGCAGAATATGAAACCGCTGTGTTCACCTTTATGTTAATGGATAAAGGTCAGGAAAAATGGAAAACTAAAGTCTTTGGCAATTTTAATGTACATCCCACCTGATTTGAAAATGAGCTCACTGTTCTGAAAGCATTTGGTATGTTGCATATGGGATGTGGTTATACAGCTGGTTTTCTGTCAATTGGTTGTTGATGACATCAAATACAGTAAAAAAAGAACAAACATCAATATCATCATCTCCTTCTTATAATTAAAACCTTAATTCCATTCTCTACCTCAAAGAGAGATGTAAGAAGAGCATTGTGAGATGCTAAACATAATATGTGTCCTTTTAGAAGTTAGACTTGATTAAAGGTTCTCATTCAGGTCAGTTGCCCTCTTCACCATAATGCTACAAATTCAATCATCCAGCTGAAAAAGCACTATGCATAACAAATTTATAAACTTAATAAAGTTCTTTTTAAGAAAGAAAAGTGACTAACATGCAGAGGCCTAAATCTTGACTTAACAAGGGTCACACTTGATTTCTTTGCTATTAACTTTTCAGTGAAGGAGGGTGACTCGGTAAGTCCTTTGACAAAAGCAGCAATATATGGCAGAATCCCAACAAATTCCATCCAAAATCATGAAGAGACGTTCCAAGTAATAACAGTTATTATTAAAAAAAAATTTTTAAAATTATTTTTAAAATAATTTTTAAACCATAACAGTGTAAAAATATGATGGGGAAGTGTATTTCATTTTGGTTTTACAGGTGAAAAAAACTTAGGGAAACTACAGGCAGTGCATCAACAATAAAACCAATACAGAAGCCCAGAGTCCTGAAGACTACAGTTCCGATAAATGAAATTTTCATATTCATATCATGTCCATGTAGGATGTGAAGAAGTTGACTTGCTAATAATGCTATGAAGATGCAATGTATTACTTTTTTGAAACAAGGTGTTAGGACACTTGGCCTCTCTACTGAAGACACTGACTTCCTGAATAGTTTGAAAGATTTTTTAAGTAAAAAAAAACCACCAAAGAATGTGTCAGGAGATATCCCAGCAGTTCATGGACATAAAACTCTTTTTAAGGGGTGTGAACATTGTTCTTGTCTTTTCTGATGTGTCTGTGCCTCAAACTGCATCTGGATTCATGTCGCAAAAGAAAAATAACAGGTGAGGAAGAGAAAAGTTCTCCCGTAAATTTTTGCTTGATCCAAAGGGATGAAGTTGAAAAGAAAGCACATGCAGTATTTCCTCTATGACAGCTATTTTATTAACTTCCCTAGTCTTTTTCTTAATGATTTCATAATTTTTTCTCTGTGGGTCTTGGAATTTTGGGGGGGATTTGGGGGCTTTGTTTGTTTGTTTGTTTGTGGGATGGGTTGTTTTGTTTTGTTTTGTTGAAATGGCTTTTCTAGAGGAGGGGATGGAAGGAAGGAAGGAAGGAAGATGTCAATGGAAATCATGTTACCATGCTGCATTAGCTGTAGCTGCTGTATTGGACAGTTTTTCTGCACTGGGACCAATGTGAATCCATTTGGAGCACATAATCTCTATCTCCTTATCTTTTGACAAGCAGATATACTGCTGCCAATACAAATTTGAATGTTAGCTTACATTTCTGCACTTAGTGTCTTTAGCTATAAGCTCAGCTACTTAGATTCAAGTATTTCTTCACTGTCTGGGTAGACACTACTGAACCCTCAAACATCTGAGCAATCTTCTGATTCAGAACAGTAATACGCCAGATAGTATTTAATAACTGCAACCAGAGGATGCCATCCCAGGGCATCTAAACCTCAGCATTTCAGCCTGCAGCTCTTGTGATGTTCATTCCAAGCAAAGGTGGGAAGGTCGGGCTGACTGTTCCAGGGCAGGCCAGGTGTGAAGGAGGGTAAGGCTACACAATCAGAGCATGCCAGAGGAGGGGAGCAGCTTCTCACACACCCCATATGCAGCAACTTCCTCACAACCCTTCACTCTACACTTCTACAAGGTGAACTTCCTCTTGTCACTTTTGCCCCAAGAGCTCTTGCATGTGCTTTGCATAGCAGTGATTACAAGATGTTCCAAGACTCTACATCCAGCCTAGATTGTAGATGTTTTTCTCTACGTCCCTCTCTGCTAAGTCATTAATCACTCTGACATCCTCATCCTCTCTCATTCCTCCTTTGTACTTTTCTTTTATCCTTCTTCATGCAAAAATAAAACTGTTTTTTATTTTCATATTCAATCTTTATTCACATCCCGATACCTCCATTCATATATTACAAATGGTTTTCTTATCTCCTCTCCATCATGCTCATTTAAAACTTCAGGTCCCAGAAGCAGAAATTGCTTGTGGGTGCCCAAAGCCTAACTGGGAGGGCTAGTACTACTCTACAACTGCTACTAGAAGGATATTTGTAACACTGATTCTTAGAGACTGTAATTGAGTAAATCTGTTGGTGATTTGCAAACATAATACTGAGGACAAAAACCCAAGACAAGAGTGGCAAAGCTTAAAACTTATAACAAGTTGCTGAATGATACACTGACACATTACAATATGGAAGGAAAAAAGATGCATTCAAATCTTGAACAAATCTTACAAGTAAAAATATGACACAGATTTCACTACTGAGCTATTCAGTTAAAACACATACTTATCTTTCTCCTTAAAAATTTTAGTAATCTTGTAATAAAACTTACCTCAAGCAAAACTCAGCCTAACAAACGTTTGTGTCTGAGGAGCAAAATCACTCCTGTCAAGTAAAGCTGATAAAAGTTCAATTGTGGGTTCTCACAGTGGATAGACTCTATGGACTGAGACATGAGACAGCAGATTAGATGGCTGAAGCAAACATTTTGATTGTTATCATGTGTTCAAGGTTTGCCAAAAGACCAGGGCAGCTCCTTTGTAGCAACTCATAGTTCCTATAGCCTGTGTACCTGTTAAGTAGAGATGAGAAATGATGAGGTGGTAAGAGTAGTTTGTTGGTTTTACAGAAGGGATTTCAAACATTCACTGGTGTTTCATGTGCATCAAAAAAGAGTAAATGACATATAAAAGATCAGTGAATTATGTTCTCAGAAACTACACAGGTTTCGATTAGCTTTAAACATAGGCATTTGTTTATGTGCCATTGTCTTATACTGCAAACTACATTCTCAGCAGCTCAGATGTGTCACACAGCCTCATGTGATCATAGATACTTGAAGAGAGATGTCTCTTAATCCACATTTTAACTTTACATTTTTATCTTTACCTCTTCTACGCAGTCTTACTGCACAGCCTAACTGCTTTGTCCTCTTGATTGTCCCCTTCCTTCTATCATGGATTTTGGCCTTCCTGCAGCCTCAGTACTGGATATGACCTTAAAATCAACAGCTGGGTGTAGGCAGGAGCAGGCAGTCCTACCCTGCAGGCACACCCAGCCCTGCGAGAGGAGGTTAGGTGCTACATGGGCATGAGCTTCTATTACAAAAAAGGCTATGTCCACAGATGAGAGAAATTCAACCCTGTGTGAGTACATACAAAGAGCAGCCTCCTTCATGACAGACACTGAGAATGGCATTCATTATTTTTGATTTTTACTGTTTCCATTTTAATTTATGCTGGCTGTTAACTATAAAGCTTTCCAGACGCTTTCTTCACATTTTTTTTAAACCACCTCAGTTCAGCTGTCCTCAGCATTGTTTCTTCCTTGTTACCGCCCTCTCCTCTGGTCTGTTTCCTCATCTTTTTTCCCTATATTTATCTCTCTGTTCATTAATTATGTTTTTAAAAGGTCAGCCTCAGGAACTGAAACATCCTTCCATTTACTTCATGGAAAAGGAATTGAAAATTGTGGAAATAGCAGAGTATTTTCACAGAGTTCCTCAGCTTGTAGGATTTATCCTTTCCTCAAATGGTTTCTCTCTCTCTTGACTATTTTGTTGGTAAAAATTTAAGAAAATAGAAGATTTTCCTAAGGTAGTTTGTATGATGGTACTTGGTGATAAAAGGCCATCCAGAGTGGCCTATAATGCGCTGCAATATGCTCTTCCTGTTGCTTTTAACAATGCAATCCTTGGAATATGAGGATTATATCAGAGATAACTAAAGGTAACCTCCTGTCATAGACACTACTCCAGTTGATGAAGGTGTGAATAGAGTCCAGCTCATTGCTTACCAGAGTGGGATAGAAACTGAGCCACCTGATGATCATAGAATGTATTACTCATAAATACATGGTGATAAGGTAATTGTTTAATATATGTTGTTGCCTTTTGTAACGTGTGATCAAATAATTTAGAGGATGCAAGTACATGTTGAAAAGGACAAAGAAAACGTGGATATTGACACTGAACACCTTACATTGTGTGTTAATTGAAGGTAGAATTTCCAACAGCTTTCATTAGCAGTGCTCCTCCAAGCTTCTTTGTTGCTTTCCTTCTTATTTCAGGTTCCATGTAGCTCAGAAAGAAAGAATTATCCATCAATAGCAATAAATTAAATAAAACAATAAGAATGGATAAGATCTTTCCTTATGTGAACAAATGACCATCAAATGCTTTAGTGAAAGGGCATCTAATATAAGAACTCTGAATCTGCCCACTTCCTCCAGGGCTGAGCACAGTGTTGCAAAGCAACCACATTTTCTCTTCCATCTCCTGCACACTGCCTCATAGATAACACAGCCACACTCCTGGTGTGTTTCAAATTGCTTATTAGGTGCAGATTTATAAGATAAAAGCAAGAAAAAAAGCACAGTTACCACGGGCTGCAGAATATACAGCACAGCTATAGATGGGTATTTTAGGGGAAACCATGGAGCAAAAGCCAGCTGCTGCAGGGTGCAGATGGCAAAGCCCAAGCCAGAGTTCAGGTTGCCTTTGTGGCAGCTGTCACACAATACTCTGCAGCTGCTTCCTACTCCAGCTTCTCAGATTATCACTGAATGCGTAGCCCAGCTAATAAATATCTTTAGTATTATGGAGGAAGACTAATTATTTGTTTTCAAGGTAAGACATGCTTGCAAAGTTTGTATTTGGTGAATTATGAAGTCTGTTTTGTCATTCTCTGGTTTTGTGGTTACAAAGTGAGTTTTGGTAGCTAAAGAAGGGTTGCAAAACAGTGTTATTAAGCAATCCTGAATTCAGAGTGTACAGATACAGATCAATTCCTGTTTAGTTTCAGACAAGTACATACAGTGAAAGAATATCATTGGCTGAAGTTTTCGTGCTGTTGCAAATGTCATAAGTTCAGCCCATGGGAAAAACGTGTCACTACTTCTACCATGTCAAGAAATCATGGCAAATAAGTGGTTCATACAGTGCTCAGTGGTTGTTTTATGAAGTAATTTCATGCTCAGATCTGATACAGAGCCAGAAATCCCAGCCTGTACTAATTGCTTGGCTAGTAGAGCACACAGTCCTAGCACTCTGACCTTGCATACTCTAACATGTTAATGTTCCTTTTCGGTACAGGACCAGTATGTTCAGCCCTCATCTCTTCTTTTGTGCATGCAGCTTTTGGAGAGGTCTTTTTAGGGATAAGAGAGGTAGGGGGTGCACCTCAAGGTGCTAGTTCTTAGGTTGTTCAGAACAGGGACCTCATTTGGGAATTCCATTGCTCTCTTCTAGATCTCATAGCTTAGTTTCCCCAGGAAAAAATGAGGTTTTCCATGAGTAAATAAAGAATGGGTGAGATGAGGGAAGGTGTGGTGAATAATGAGATCTCATTCTGACATGGACGTGACCCATGAGGATCAGGAGATGTGGCTGGAATTCACAAGGCTGGAAATATTCCCAAGTCCCCTAGGATAGACAGAACCCTGACTTGTTCTTAGAGTTTCAGTTTATCCCAGGGCTGGGACCATTCTCTATTCAGTGTTATAAGAGTCCTTTGGATAAAATCCTAGTTTTACTGAAAACTGCTAACTCCTCCAGTCGTCAGCAGGATGAGAGTTTTAGCCTTTTTTTTTTTTTCCCTTAAATATATATACATGTGTATATGAAAGAAAGAAATCAGAGGTATTTCTGTTCTATGTCCATGAAGTCACTGAACATATATAATCGGTTTGCTTTCCTCTACTCAAACCAAGAACTGAGGCCAAGTGTTCATTTTTGTATAAGCTGAATATTGTGACTTTCAAAGACAAATAAAAATGTGGGATTTTTTTCATAATAAATTTGTATTAAATTTTTGAAAAATACATTTGACAATCAAAAGTTTTTATCCAGAGTTATTTACAGTTAGTTTCTGAATGTCAGTATTTGTGTCCCAGCTGGGGAGGAGAGCCACCACAGAAGGAGATAGAAAATATAATATAAATAGTACATTTGCTGTGACAACTGTACTAGCAATCTTTCAGAGTGAGTAGATGTATCAATGTGTTAGGAGAAGAACCTCACCCCTGTATGTTTTATATATTCATTAATTAGGAGTCTGGTTATAGACAGTTATAAGTATCCATCTGAGTTTCACCCCCCTTTTTTCCAACCTCTCCCAGTGTCCTTTGTACTTAGCTGAATGGGAAGGTGAATACATTACTGTTTTCATAGATGACAACAGTGAAATATATTTGTTATTTCTCATCTTTATTCCCAGAGACTGCCTCTTTAATTAACCAGATGAAGTTAGACTTAGTACCAGTTCAGAAATTCTAAAAAACCCTGATTGTCAGCTTTATTTTTTAAAGTATAAACCCAAGTCTATTGTGAAAAATATATTATGGACCTCTGAAATTAATTTCTTCCCATTATAAAATAAATATTGAATAAATTTTAAAACCTTAACTAATAAATTATTTAAAAATCATTAAGAAATACATTGTATTTTAACAGTCCTGATTCTATCTTCTGATTTCCTTGCACTCATTTTAAATCTTATAAAATATTGAATTTTTTCAAAGCCCAACCTTTCATTTACATAGTAAATAAATAGTGTATCAATGTTATAAAATCCATATACTGTATACTTCTGAAGGCAGTATGTCTTTGCAGTGCTTGTTTTGCTATGCACACTCTTTAATGCCAGAAAATATTAACATGATAATAGCTGCAACTATGCAATAAAATTTAGACTGTAAAATATGTCTGTGTAGCACTAAAAAAAATAAACAAAAAGTCTTATATACCCATTCCTTGTAAGATGCAGGCTCCACTTACTCTGCAGGCTATTGGGAGACTGCATTTAATGCCTTTGCTGTCTCAAATAGAGCTGGATATCTGTTCAATCCAGCTTGCCTTTCAGGCATTTCTAGAGATACTTAAAATCTCTGCACATACATAATGCTTTCTGGCTGAAAATGAAACCATTGCCACGCTGAGTTTTCAAAACTGCTGAAGTCATGAGCATTCGTGCAGCCTGCAGTACTTTGATGAAAATCATGCAAGTAGTGAACAGCTCAAGAGATTTTCTGTGAACAGTGAGATACACAAAATGTACACATCCGTAATACTCAAAACATGGAAGTATATGGAAGATAGACTAGAGTCCATATGCTAGTTCCTCTTTGCTTATATGGCATCTAATTTTATTTAGGATTTTTTGTTAGTAGCACTGCACTCAAATTATAAAGTCTTAAAATGAGTATGATAAGATAGCACAGCCTTATCCTGTGTGGTAACCACACACACACAGACACACTCTGGGCCTCCTAATATCTTAGTTTATTGGAGGCATGAAGGATCTGAACTTTTAAATTCACAATATAAAAAGATCTCCAGAGTATGTCAGAAATTCTGATTTTTATGTTTTTCTGAAAACCACCCATCAAACCTTAGATTGTGATGTATTGGTATTGCTGTTATGTTGTATTCTTTCTATATTACCATAATCACAGTTCTGCTGTTAAAACCATTTTTTTCCTTTAAGTACAATAATATTTTTTAAAAACAGAACTGAGGGGTTTTAGATACAAATCTCCTTTTTACACTGTTTTTGCAGAGTGTGATATTGATGAATACAGAATCTGTCCTGAAGATTGCCAACCAGTCTACTGTTGCTGGATCCTCTTTTAACCTTACAATTCAGTTACACTCTAAAGCTTCCTTTATTCATGCACAACTCATGGCACTGATATTTTCCTCCTTTCCTTTAAGGTGGGATGTCACATGATACTGCTGTTATAGCACAGTGGTCATCCATTGGAGTTGTACTCCTCTTATCTTTGGTAGAACATTTCTCCCTGTTTTTAGAATTGAGATTTGGTTGGCACTCCAGATCCTATATAATATCTTTCAGAAATGTTTAAGAAATTATGCGACTGGTCAGGGAAAATTCAAGCCAAGCACTGCCATGCACACTAATTTTTGACAAACACAACACAGCTCATTGCAAATCCTAAGAACTTGCTACAAAGAAGGAGCCCCTGTTGACTGGAGGCTTGAACTTTGGAGCCTGTGCAAAGCGTGAAGGGACATATTTGTTTTCATACTGAGATGGATGTTTATGTAAATCACAATGTAAACAGGGAAAAACTGAAAAATGGCTGGTTTATTGGAAGAGACTTGGAGTCATTTCCCACTATTACCAAACTTGTTCTCGTGAAGCTGGCATTTATAATCTTGATGTTGGCACTCATAGCAGGCTGTTAAGGAGTTTGAAAGATCTGTTGTCATGTTTGCTCGTATTCCATAATGTGCTTTGGGGAGATGATTCCCACAGGTTTAATCCATTTTTCTCACTCAGAGAAAGGGTGGGATTTCCTGTTTGAGCCAAAAAGGATACTCAGCACAAAGATGTTAGAAAACAAATGATTACTGAGCTGTTGATCCTGTTACTGCCATAATGAAGTTGGCATTACAGTTTTTACCTAAGCCAACAAGTTGAGATAATTTTCTATAAACTGAGATGAGAAAATTCACAGCATACTTATGTTCCAAAAAAAGACATTTTGTTCACCCAAGTTTACTTTTTAAGTGTCTAATTTCTAAGTGTATCCATAATAATGAGAGATCGGCTAATTTGAGTAGTAAATTCTGAGTGGGTCTGGGAGATAGATTTCTTGAAATTGCTGACCAAATTATTACAGAATTCGTAGCTGAAATGTTTAACTTGCCTTATGCAGCAGTAAATTACCATTTTATTTGGCAATGTATTGAAATAAAACTGCGACATAGAGAAACCTGTCTTCTCATTTAAATAATTATTGACCTACTTTTTTTTTTTTTCTTAGTGGACCTGATGGCAACAACTGCACACTGTCAGTAACACAAAACAATCTTTCTGCATAAAATGACTGGCTGCATTTTAATCAAGAAATTAAAAGAGTTCAGAGGAAAGTGACAAAAGTAATTAGACTCAAGAAAATACTTCCATGTGAATAAGAATTGAAAAGTTTAAGTTCTAAAGGACATGAATAAGAAGAGACATGAAGACATAGACTGTTCAGGATAGGATATTTACCAACTGCAAGCTGTGGGGATTCCTCCACCTTCCCTCCTCTTGAGGACCTTTGTAGGAACCCAGAAACTGGAAGAAATGCTCATTCACTCGTCTAAGTCCCTTTAACTTAAAATGCATACAGAGGCAGTACCCCTTACCTCACAAAATCTGGAAGCCCCTTTTTACCCCCTTCATAAACATTTTCCTTGTTTTAAAAGTTCATCATTATTGTTAGGGAGAACCAATGAGACCCCTCAGAAGTGTTTTGCAGAGGCCACAGTCTACATCTAACCTGCCTGACAAGCGATGACAGCCTTGTAAAAGCTGCTCTCCCCTCCTTCTCCTTCGACTGCACTTGAAGGTGATGTCATTGAGAAAACAGAAGCAGAGAAAGGGAGAAGTGAGTCCCAGCTTACCCAGTCTGGAAAGAGCCCAAGGACCCTTCTTCCTGTTATGTTGGTGTGGCTACTGCTCTCTCTGCCAGGGAAAATTCCCCATTGTTAGTCTCCATTTGCTGCAGAGTTAGTGGCACGTGGCTGGTACGTATGTGGGTAAACATATTGACCTTTATTATTAGGATTTCATACAGAGTGTGGCAAAGGATGACTGACAATGGATACATCTGAGCTAAGGCTTTCTGCATCACATGTTTCAAGTCTACTGGCCTCCTTAAGAGACAATATGGACATAACCACTGTCTATTTTTTACTGTTAGTGTGATACTTGCAAGCAGACAGTTGTTATTTTCTGAACTTGCACAAGTCTTCTTTCACTTGGAACATATGAATGACATTTAAGGATATATTCCATATGAAAAACTGAGGTAATAACACTAGAACACTCCTTCAATGTACTATAAAGGTCAAAAAATGAGCTTTGTTTTCCCAAGAGAAAAGACCTTTCTGGCCTGAGCTGTTCCTTTAGAACTGCCTCAGTGTGGATGTTCCTGTTCAGTCATTACACTGGTGCAAGCAAAGTACAGAAACCTTTTTATATCAGCATTCTTCTTACCTCTTTAAAATACCATGTTCTGTGCAAGACACTGTTTAAGAAAATGCAACTCAGAAAAGCAGGTGTGCAAAGATATGTCTGTGAAGGAGGTGAGAATAACTCCTCATCCCTACACTGCCAGCATTTTTAGTTCTTCCATGATGTCCACACTTCCTCTGTCCCTATTGGGCTACGAGGCCACTTCATGCACAAATGCACGCACATGTAAAGGTGTGGCTGCGTGGGTGTGCAGGAAGCAACCAGTATGAAGCAGGACAGTTGTGTTGATAGCAATGGCAGGTTTGTGTGGGTGAAGGGAGATGCATTTAGAAATCTAGGACAGCAGGAAACAGACGCTCACTAAAGCCATATGTAAGAAACAGACAGCTCATCTATTAAGTCATTATTCATTCCTGTGCCAAAGCCCCATATCAAAACTCAGAGTAATTACTGTTGAGTCATGCAGACAAGGAGACGAGCTTGGAGCTGGCACAGGTATTGCCAAGAAGTGATACAGCAGCAATCACCTGGGGTGGGGAGAAGGGAGGTGCCGCTTCAAAATCTTGGGCAAGGCTGAAGGCCACACAATGAACTCAAACTGCCAGTGTTTATTTTAAAAGAAAACATTACCCATTCTGTCTGGGTATGAAGAAAACCTTAAAAATATAAAAAGCTACCTACTTTTTGGTGTACAGCCTGATATATTAACTTCATTAGGAGTAAGCTGTCCTGCTGTGTCTCTGATAATTGTTGCCTGCAAAAGGAGCACATGCTGTGACATCAAGTAGAAGCAGAAGTGAGAAGGTGAGACAGTGCAGTTTCATACAAAGCTTGGCCTTTCTTTGGCTCTGGAGAGGCCCTGTCCATTCTGGGCATGGCAATCTTCATGCAAAAACCTATCTGCTCACATTTTCTTGCTCTCCTTTGCATAGTGACTTTGCAAAACTATCAAAAGATGATTTATGCATGACGTACAAGAGGGCTGGCTATGAGTCACAGCCAAGATGCACAAGTTCATTCAATGGAATCTTCCACACTACACCAGTTACTATTTGAATTCACTGCCTTGGTTGAAAATTCCTCCACTGATTTGCATAGTAAACAAATAAAGCACAGAGTTAACTAAGCTACCTAAGTTAACTGAGAACATAACCATGTGTCTTTAGGAGACTTCTCCTGGCACGGTGAGGGATGAAATTAAGTGTGCTTTGGGGAGCTGGTTGCCCTCAGGAGAGTGCAAGGTGTCAGAGTGCTCTGTCAGCACTGCCCAATGAATCAAGTATTTCCTGGCATGCCCTGTGCAACAGAGGCTCAAAGCTGATGTGGTTGCAAGGGAGCGGAGTCTCATTCCCAGGCTGGAGGGTACTGCACTTCTTCCTTGGCCAGTTGCTGCTCCTGTAATGTTCCTGTGTGCCAGGATGGAGTCTGTCACTGTAGACCAGATTTTTGTGGATCTTCAGAACCTGTTCCTTTCTCTGTCAGGAGTGTGACATTCTTCTTGGCTATTTAAACCAGAATTGACAGGCAGCCAGGTTCCTCTTATGTGCATTTAATTTGGTAGGTCCTCATTTTCCTCTTTAAAGTGCATTGAACACATAGAAATGCATACAGCTTAACACAATCATTTAAGTGAAAAAAATTACTACTCACCAAATACATAACAAATTGGAACTAAAAAAGCTTTAGTAAGATTTTTGTCTTGTTAGTATCTAAGTGATTAAATACATTTTTGGGTAATAAATTTCCATTATTACTCTGAAAGATAAATTAATTCTTTCAATCATTAACTAAAATAAAACTGGTATTGTTATTTTGCAAGTAACTCTGACTTCACAGTCTTTGCTTAGAGAGTAATGATTAGAGATTTTGGGAGTCCAGAAATGAAAAATATGCGAAATAAAACAATTCATTAAGAAGTTCTTATGATTCACTTTCCTTACCCCTGTGTAGAAAGTTTATGCTGTTGTTGGTTGCTTTGCAAATGAGTCTGTTCTTGGAGGAGCCTAAAAAATCTTGGTCTCACACAGAGACAGGGAAATAAAAGCTATAAAGCTGAGGGTGGGACAGAAATCCATTTATTGGATACTCTAGACATCTAATCTCTTTTTTCCCTTAATAAAAAGAAAAGCCTAATTTGAGCACATCAGAAATACGTGAAAGTATGTGTAGAAGGACTGTGGAAAGATAGATCATCTTTGCTATATTACAGACAATTGATGCAGTTTATTTATCTGTACACTATTTATTATCTGTATACATTATCTATGAAAATGGTAGCTAAGAGAAGTTATGAGGATAAACTTTTCAATAAACCTTCTCCATTTAAACTGTATTCAAAAGAGTAACTTTTTATATTTTCAGTGTTTGAAATGTGTTTCAAATAAATCCAAATAACATTGCTCATGAAAACCTTTCATCTCACTAAATTAATGAAGAGTTTCTGACTTTTAAGTAGCTATTCAAGAATACATTATCTTGTTTTCATAATCTTTTTTCTGTTAGAAAAGTGGGTGTCATGTGAGTCATTTCTTTTTGAGTTGCATAAGCCAAAGACTTGTGTAGGACAGCCGGCCAAATTTACTTCCTAATTAATATAAATAACACAAATATCTACTTTCTCTAGTAAAAAAAAAAAAACACCTTGCTATACAGTATATTATATGCACTCAGATGATGAAGGTACCAAAAAATTACTGTCTAGAGTGTGTGTTAAGATTTGCAGCATTTCACACGGAATCTGAAAAGAGATATATGGTCTCAAACATTTAAATAAACAAGGTTTTCATCCAAGAAAGAGAAGACAAATTATACAAACAACCTTGGCAGAAAATTTTGAATGGTCAATGCTTGATTTGAGATAAAAACGTTCAAAATATTACCAGCAGGAAAAAAAATTTCCAGTAAGAAGAAACTTCAACAACCTTTTAAAAAATGGAAAATTGGTGCAATGAAAGAGTCATGGTCCTGAGAGCAGTAATGGGCCTGCCTGTCCCTGCCCAGCTCCCTGGGTGTCCCTGCCCAGCATCCCATGCCAGCCCCCTGGAGCCATCATTCCCTGCTCCAGTGCTGCTGAAGCAGGGCTGGTCTCCAGCTCCCACAGCCCTGTCCAGCTTGGCCATGGGCTCTGCTGAGCTGGGCCCACATCCTGGCCTGGCCACAGCCCATCCCCACGGAGGTGCCCAATGCCTCTGGCTCAGGGCTGGGGCTGCCTCAGTTCCCTGCTGCTCCTGGAGGGGCAGTGGGGTGGCCCTGGCTGCCAGACCCTTCCCTGACAGACCCCTGGGGGCTCCCCACCACTCCATCCCCAGGGAGCAGCCCTGGGTGCCAGAATAAGATGGCTGCATCACAGGGCTTCTTTCAGTTCTGTAAAAACATACACCTACATTCCTCGGCCAGATTTTTTCACAGTGCTTTTTTTTTAATCAACAAATTTATATTTAAAATGGAAACACATTAGGAAGCCTGCCTTCCTGAGGTTAAGAGTGCGTACATGCCAATACTAGAAAGGAGGAGATTTCCCATCCTTCCCCTAAATCAGAGGAACAGCTGCTGTCAGATTTATGAACTGTTTCCTGACCAATAGCAGGTACCTTCATAATCTGTGTTTTTTAATGTGTTTTTAACTTCCAACAGTAAACTTCCAGTAGGTATGTTGAATCACAATGTTCAAGGCTTGCCTAGCACTTCTAACATGGATTAGAAAGAACTACAGGGGAAAGCTGAAGCAAGTAAAAACTGCAGAGAGCAACACATTATGCCCCAGAAGCAGCCCCAGAAGGAGTGGAAGGATGGCCTCCCACAGTTGCTCTCCATGCTCTGGCCAATGCCACACAGCACATCTTCACCCCATGGGTTAACTACTGACTCCTACTCAACCTCTTGTCATTAAGGTCCCCTTCTGCAAACCTACTTTCCACACAGTCAGTGTCCCAGTTTCAACACTGTATACATTTGGGGTTTTCCTGTTCTTCTTCAACTACCCCATTCAACAGTCAGTCTTGCTGACGAGGCACCTACAGAACATTTTTTTTACATTTCTCACCAAGTTTAAATCCAGCTGAGCTTTGGCTTTTCCATGCATGCCTGGGCAATGCCTCTGCACTCCTCCTGTGTAACCTGGCCCCACTACCACCTTATGTATACTTTATCTCAGTGGTGTGCTCTGCTTTCAACCAAGCTGGCTCCCAGTCATGCTGGCTAGATTCCCTGCTTAAACATATTCAGGAGTTTTGGACAAAAAAAAACTATTAGCTTGTTATATACAAGCTTTCTGGTTATCAAACATGTAGATATTATTAACAGCTATTTTGAATAGCTTTGATGTGTGTAAGTTGAGAATACATCTCCTTTGTCTTCTAGAGTCATCAATAACAATAATTCTAAAACAATGAAAATACCTATCTAAAATTTTTCTTCTTCCTAGATTTCTCTTATATTATTATTCTCTTATTCTTACAACCAAGTGTCTAAGTCTTTCTGCTTCCTTTGTGTACAGAGGTATAGATAAAGTAACATGTCATCAGCCTGTGTAAGTAAAACATGGTAAATCATCCAACAAGTAACATGCCTCCACAATAGTCATCTTAAATATTTTATTGAGTATAAAAATTCAAGTGGCTTAACTGTTTTATGTTCATTAGTCATCTATTTAATTTTACTCTTGAAAGCCTTTTATTCTGATACATCTTGTATGCTAATACACCTGTGTTCTTATACACCTAATACGTTTTAATGCACCACAGTACAGATACAAAAGTTGTGCTCATAAAAGCTATTGAGTAACTGATTGGTAGAATCACGCACATTTTTATACTCTGTTAGAACATTATAAGTCAAACACAAATTAGCTCCTCTCATTTACTGCTTTGACTGTCACATAAAATGAAAAAATCATGAAGAAATTTACAAAAAAAAAAAAAATTGCAAAGCATTTTCTTACAAGGATTGGAAAAATCCATAGAAACCAAATCGCATGAATCATGAGATAACACATAATTATCTTTCAGCTCTCTTATTGTCTGTGTTTATGGCATGAAGGTTTTTTACCCTACAAACTATAAAACTCTTTAACCATGCTTTCTGCCTTCTATCATCTCCTCACATCTCAGAATAAGCAGAAGGATGTGTCACTGTGAAAGGTACACAGGTAGCATTTAAGTAAGGACAGCAACTGGGAGGATTAATTTTTCCTAAGTGATGTGTGGTGACTCAGTGCTTCTGTTTGGGACTACTCCACCTTTGAGATGAGAGCATGACAGAGAAATTGCCTCATCCATAGGAGTGCCCATGGCCAGACTTGCATTCTGCTTTTGACTCGGCTGTGTCATGTTGACCCTTACCCTGGCAGTCCTGGAGGCGTAAAGGAAACACTGCAGCCTAACCACCCCACTCCCAAGACTGACAGCAATTTATGACTGTGCCAGATGTAATTTCTTCAAAAGATACATAGAATAAATGGGTTGCAAAATGTTACAAAATCCAGATACTTTCACAATGTAAGCTTGTAGCTGCAAGTCAAGTCTGTACTGAGCTAAAAGACATATGGGTGTAGCAGTCAGTCTTCTGAATCCCCTGTGTGTGTATCAAGGGAGGGTCACTGCCAGTCAGCCTAGAGATGCCTCATTTGGATTCCCATTGCAGGTTTTGAGGCATAAAGGTATGGTAAATGAATATTGGTAGGTACAGTTTTTCACCCCTGGATGTGCTTTGGTAAAGATCAAAGATGTATAAAATACAGAGGTAGAAATGGACTATCATCAGATGTATTAACTGCTGAGTCTTTGAAATTAAAATCTCAAAAAAGAAAATGTATGTGTTTTTCAGCTGCAGTGGGTGTCTGAGATTGACCAATAAGGACAAGATTTTTCCTATGTGCTCTTAAGAAATTTATGAAGCAATTATTTCTGGAGTGTTAGATAAATATTGTATTTATGATAATTGAGGCTACCAAAACCTAAGGTATGTTCACCCACATCTTTTTCTGCTTTCTCATACTGACGCCTCCCAGATCTCATCACTCACTACGCATGCAGCTGGGGGACATCAGCCCAAGCTCTGGATTCTCCTGGAGAAGACAAGGACATGAAGGTTCAACACTACAACTATTTTCCAGAAACCTTGATCCTGAATAGTGCCAAAGTGCACATATGCTTTTGGGAGCAGAGGATGGATCTGCACTCATGTTATGAAACTCAGCACAAATATCCATGTAGATATGCTCCAACAGGAATCTGGATTTCCTGAAGGCATGAGATGTAGAAGGTGGATTTCTGGCCTCCTTGTTCTCATTGCAGGATTAATACTCCACTTCGTCTTCCAAGAATTGAAGTGGGAGCTCCATATCCATAACTTCCCAGGGCTGGATCAGTAGAGCTTATGCTGGTGTTGCTCACTGGAGGTGGACAATGGCACCATGTCCATGTCACCTGGGCAGGAGGTGGTGCAAATGCCAGGATGCCACATGAAGGCCAAGTGCCTGGACCCTCAATGCACACCAGCACATGTCGAGTATTTGGTTCTCTGCTGCTACTCTGAAGCGGGACAATCGTCGCTTCCTAAAACCATCATCCGTTTTTCACCTTGGATTCAGTAGTATTTCACATTGCTCAGAGAGCCAGACATTTTCAGGGAAGGCTGATCCTGCTGCACCTGTGCAGGACCAAGAACATTAATGAACAGTAAAGCTGCTGATCCCAGACGGTGCCAGAATCATGGTGTGCTCAATTAGTTCATCCAGTTGAAAGAATGAGGATGGTGTGAAGCATCTTGTCTGGGATGGTGCTGCACCCTATGGCAGCAGACCCAAGGGCCAAGTTTACCTTGCAGACTGACTTGCATACTGAATGCCCTCAGAGATATAATCTTGATACTCATCAGTTACTTATCCGGAAAAAATTTTATAAAGAATTCCATAAAATTACACTCTTCACTACTGTCCTGAGGAAAAGAACTAGATCCAACCTTCAACAACTACACAAGTCAATTATTAAACAAAATAAGAAAATAATAATAAACCTAAATCTCTGGCTATTGATGTTAGGGTGCTGCGTGAAACATTTAAAAGTCTGCTGTAGTTTTGGTGCTGGCCATTCACTAACACTGTCAAGGTATAGAGGAAGTAGCAACCAGAGTCTGAACCCAATGCTGAGTGTGACTAGCAGTATTTTCTATACTTCAGATTGTTTAAGCAAGTTATGAACTCAGAACCTGTTCAAAGTCAAATGGAGGGTTTCCTTTGCTAGAATGTCTTAAATTTCCAGCTTCTCTGTCTTAGCTGGCTGTACACATTATCCTAAAGGCTCCCTTTTCCCTACTCTTTTGCAAGAGAGTTCCACTGACTTGAAGCTTCCAAATGAAGAGAAGACACAAAGTTGCTGATATGGTGCCTTGTTTCCTAGAACAATCATTGCTTTTGGTCTCTCTTACCAAACAAGACCCCCTGTAATGTGTTCATATGCTTATACTCAACTCTGACACTCCTTGTGCTTGTGGTTGTTTCCATCTATGCCACATTTTCAGAGACTACTGATTTTTTTCTTGACTGTCCAGATGTGTTGGATAATGATAAACAGCATTTGGTAACCTGAGAAAATTATCTGAATACTCTTTGTGCCTGAAGAGAGATCTGGTTCTTCCCAGAAGTTCTATGTGTTTGTTCCACTGGATCATGAGAATCATTCTGACAAATGCAGATATTCTTTTGATGGGTTTTATGTGAACTCCTTTTAAAAAAACTGAACACATGATTCCTAAAAAGAAAATGAAATAGGGCACATCTTCTTTGGCAATCAGAATGCATCTTTTAGACTGATAAAAAATAAAAAAGGGCACAAGTGACCTTGAAAATTTCACACATTATTGTTGTGTATACTGTGCCAGATTTCTGACTGTGAAGAAGATGAGTGAAAGTCTCCTTTTTCTTTTTGCATTTACTTCAGTCTGGTTGACAGTATTTAGCTGACTTCTTTTCCCTAGTGAGGCCCGATCAAGCTGACACTTGTTTAATTTTAAGACATGAGTAACTAACTCCACTTGCTTCAGCACCACCAGGCATTACAAACACCAGGGTTCTCACCAGCTCGTGGATGATAATGTGGATCACCTTTGCAGCAGGCCCAAAATGGCAGTGTAAAATCTGAAAACTGCTAAAGCAGATAGCATGGCTTTTTTTCATTCCAGTTTATGTGACCATCAGCCTCGGCTGCTCAGGGCTTTCCTTCCAGCCTCTGCTGCCTATCCACTCATTGGATATAAGTGGTATAAAGTAGTATAAAGAACTAATAGAAAACTATTTTCTTTATATTTTATAAGAGGCATTCCATGATAATTTATTTCCTGGGATGAGCTTGCCATGGAAGCAGAAGGAGCCAGCCCTGCAGGTTTGGGGGGGAAGGCTGTTAAAGGCTTTGAGAGAGGAGAGTATTCATGTAATGGCCCAAATCTGATGTCAGTTTAAATTGCTGTAGTACCATATCCAATAGGCAAAATATTACCTAAAATTACTTTCAACTGTAATTAGACTTGTTGACTTTCATACTGATGGTTTCTCTGAAAAAAACAGCTGGCTTCATTCTTTTCATCCATCTGTAGAAATTATTCTGAGCTGTTAATACAATGAAACCAAAATGGTGAGAGGAATATTAGTGGTCTCAAGAATACAAAAAAACCCTCCTCTCCCAAGGGCTCCAGGCTGTTCTAGTGGTAGTGAAGAAGTGGTTTGAGTATTGGTTTGTTGTTTTTACAAGGCAGACCACAATATTAAAATAAGCAGATCCATCAGAGCCATAATGCATCCCTGTAGTTTAAAGTATTTAAAAAACTAAAGCAATTGACCTAACAGTGTTCTTTCAATTTTATACTAATTTTGATTTATAAGAACCAGCTGTTTTGGCTCCAAGACACGCTAGAAATTAATAAGCCATTTAGAAAACTTGAAATTGCTACATTAAGCACAGAGTAGTAAAGAAACAGGGATTTGGATCTGAAAGACAAAGGGTTTTTCGGTGCTTTAAATGAAAACTCACTCATCAGTACCATCTGAACCTTCCCTTTGCTTCAGTGTGTTTTCTGCCCAAAAGACTAACTTTTCCGCCAGAATCCATGGGTGCCTTCATTTCTGTCCTAAAGATCTTCATACAACCCCCTGTGGTGCTTCGCACTTAAAACTCAGTAAGACTCACAAGAATCTGTCCTCTACCTGTTTTAATGCTTGACCCATCTGACAGTCCTTCCACTGTCAGTAACTTTTTCCTAAGTCTTGGTACCTGTGCTCCTAGTCCAGATGACCTCTTTCTTAGCTTGCTTAGTATTCTTAGTTTTCTTAATTTTCTTTCAATCCTGTTTTTAGGATCTGCATAAATACCTACAGACTGAAAGTGGGGCTAATGAGGAGTTTGGAGAATTAAAATCAAGGTGTAGGAAATCCCCACCACTGCTTTTATTTGTCCTAAAGTTTTTGGGCATGTTTGGTTTCACCAGAACAATTCTTGGGGAACCTACAGTTATTTCTTGTGGGGTTCGCATTACCTTAAGCTGTTTAGATCTGTCTGCTAGTAGTCTTTCCATCCCAGACCAGTGTGCAGGTGCAGAAGATGTTTACTAGAATCATGTCTTTATCTTACATCAAATACTATTAAAAATTGCATTATGAAAATTCTCCTGTGGCTCTGACCTCTGATTTCTCAGACATCAGTAGTTTTCATGTACAGAGTATGCTTTTTTTTAAAAAGATATTTTTAAAATGTAGTTTTGTTAGTTTGTAGTTTTTGTAGTTTTCTTAGTCTAGACTTTCTTGCATACTTTGACTTCCAGAGAACAATTGACAACTAGAAGACAATGTTTCCAGTATAAATATTTCTCATAAAATTATGTCCTTTCTTCACTGTTTCATTTCCCTTTTACACCCTTCAGATTCATTATTTTACCCCTTTCTTGATTTTCATTTAAATGCATTTTCCTGAAAACATGGCAACACTGCCAAGGGGATCCCTTGCTTTTCTTGAAATTGCATTGTACCTATGACCTTAGGTATTCTCATAAATCAGATAGAATATTTGTGCTGAAGAGCAGAGACCAACAGAAATATGAATGTCAGAACTGGGAACACAAATATTACCAGAAATCAAATCTTCCTTTAAATACTCTCAAATGAGGAACAACACACTGAATGAGGAAGAAAATTCCTGTTGTCTAACCACACTGTAGACTTCCATGAAGGCTTTATTAAGTCTATTTTTGCCCCTACATCCAAGCTGTTTCACTTTAGCTTTAAAAACTGAATGTGCTTGCTTTCTTACATATTTACGTGACTACAGTGCTCAGTTTAGCCCTCAGCTGCAGGCAGATGAGCAATTCTAATGCTACAAGGACAAAAAACATGTATGCAGGCAGAGAAGGTTAAAATTAGATGGGCTGTTTGCTACTTGTCACATGCTGGTTTAGATTGAATCGGCAGCTCCATGTATGCTATACTATAAAAAGATTAGTCAAAGCCAATGAAAGGAAAATATTGAAATGGTAACACACTGGAAAGGAAAAAGAAAAATAATTGTGTACCATTAACAGTCCAAATATTTACCCTTAAGCACATTTTAAAAAAATTTTATTGGTGTTTTGCCCACTTTATAAAAATTACAAAGTTACAGCATTTAATTATAGGCCGAAAACAAAGGTGAAAAAGTGAATATATTAAAGTACAATGCTTCCACAGAAAGGATAGTTAGAATTAGTGTGCATGATCATCCCTGGAAACCTATGTTTGAATCACTGATTCTAATGAAAGGGATGTGTACAGTAAGACAAACCACAGTGACACATGATTACATTAAACAGACACAGTAAATCTCTCACAGCAGCTGTAGGTTATAACTCAGAGAATTGCGAGGGATTGGGGCAGAATCTTGACCTGACAGAATTCTGGCTGATAAGGTTGATTTAGTTAGAAAATAATTCCAAATATTAGGGAAAATATTTCACATTCCCATCCTATATATAAAAAATAAAGCAAACAAAAAAAGTGTTTTGAGATCATAGTTTTATGTAATTTTCTACCTTTCCTGAATTAAAAAGTCTAGCATTTTATTGTGACTCTTGCAATATGTGGATTTTGTTAACATTTGATTAACACATTAAAAAAATGAAGACTAACTTCTTTGATTATTGGATATTTCAGAAATAAGGTATTAAAGTATTGGTGATAGTTACCTATAAAATTCCTAAAATTATTAATTTTCACTTCCACAGGAAAAAATGTTGGGTCAAATGTTTTAATGAACAATTCTTTTGCCAAAAAATCTTCTGGCCAAAAGAAAAAAGATTGATTTTTGATGTAAAAAAACCTAGTAGATTCAGAAATAGAGAACTGCTTTGCATAAACATTTTTAAATTATTTCATATCATTCTAACTCTTAATTTTCAAAACCATTCTCTCTTTAGGAATGTTTTCTGTATTTTCCTTTCCACAAGGATGAATCAGTTATTTGAAAAGAACGATTTTTTTACTACATTTATAAATGGGTTACAAGTAAACCTTATTTGTACATTTAATTCTGGCTTTTTCAAGTAGGTAGAAATAGCCAGATATTTCTGTGTAAAGTCCACATTAGTCAGAATGTATAGTCAAAAGAAAGGCCCACTGTACTCAGTGTAGTGAAAATTCAATTTCAAAATTGAACTTCAGATCTCAATAAGTGAACAGATAAATAAATTACTTTCATGTAAAAACAAAACAAAACTAATAAAGCAGGCTGGGAATCCGTTATAGGCTGCACCAAATCCCGTCGTAAAGAGTTTTCCATTAATAAAAGTGGTAGATCTTGCCTGAACAGTTAGAAACTTTAAGGACAACACTGAAAAGGATGCATAGCGAGAAGAAGTGGTAGAAGGTCAGATTACCATTGCTTTGAAGAAGAAGAGTTTCCTGAATTTGCCTCATCTGACAGAAGAGACATGCTTTTTTCCTACAATGTTCAGACAGTGCAGGAAAATTGTAGAGGATATTACAGATTGTGCCCACTACCCTTTTTATATGCTAAGAAGCCAGGTCCTTACTCATGTGGACTTTTTTGAGGCTCAGGAGGAAGGTGGGGTCTAAAGATGAATAATAATATCTAACATAGACTTCAAAGTGAACTCCTTCCATGCTGACTGGTTGCTACTACTTAAATAGGCAGTGAAAAGAGTGTGAAAATATACTCTTAGCCATAAATGCATACAGCATTTTTTAAATTGAAAGTAATAAACTGTTAAAGGGATTAGATTAATAAACAGAGAAATAATTGCTGTCCTATACCATGGTACAGTATACTCTTTCTAAAATACCCTGCCTTGAATAGGAAACAGTTTCAGAAGCTCCAAAAATACCTAAACAAGAAATGGGAAATCTCCAGGATTTAGAAAGGGAAAATGGTAAGAAATTACTTAAGTAGTTATTGATCAACAAACTGATAACACAGTCTTTAACTGCTTACATCAGGTTCCCTATTTACAATTTCATTACATAATCTAAACAACATATCTTAAAATATGTGCATGGTCAAGATTAGCAGATGGCCATCTTTCTCTGCTTAAAATGCCTTCAAAAGTTGGTCTCTGAATAGCAGTTGGCAGGAAAAATATGCAGATGGCTGAAGTAACTTTAATATACATCCATTACTGATACTGAATTAAATGGAATAGATAATTACGCATCATAATCACTGACGATTAATTACAAACAACAGACATAAAATATATATGTTTCATATGTTAGTTCTTCAAGTAGACTGCTAAGGCAGCTGGGCATTGAATAAAAAGATTAAAACCCAAATTAGACATGCTGTTGGCAAAAACAAAACCAAGGAAAAGATCCATAACTAGTCAATCAGCTGCTCAATACAATAGACATCTCTTGCACTGTAGCCTGAAGGTCAGTCATCTGTGACTCTGATGGCATGTCAAGAAGAGTGATTTGCTTCAGCTGAAAAGAAATCTGCCCATAATTGAAATATAGCCAGTCCACTTTAAATTTAGATCCTTTTTTTCCCTCAGAAAAACAAGAGACAATCTGTATTGTGTACCCAGAGGCATAATAAAGAACATGACAATTGAGCATGTATCAGAGAGCTGAAATAGCTTTAGGATACCTATGGTTGGACTACAAACATATAGCAGTGTTTCCTAAAACCATTCAAAATGGTCATGGAGGCAATTAAATCACAATTTGGACTAGTGTATCATTTGTAGCACTATGTCAGCGCTGCAGAACAAATAGACTTCTTTACCTTGGCCTACTGGCTTCCACACCAATGCTACCTGATGCCAACATCACACATCCCCTCTAGGGTCCTCAGAATCCTCTTTCAGGCTGCTGTTAGTGGTGTCAGAGTTTGTGTGTCCCTTTAATGCAATGGAGTTCTTCCCCAAAATTGCTGAATCTAACATAGATCAAACAGCGTCAGCATCGAGGTGATATTTCAGATAAAATAATTTTCTTTTTTGATGAGAGACTCATACTGTATTATCTACATCCTTACTGAAATACATGTTAATAGAGAACAAGGGAAAACATGGGGGTAAAAAAGCAATGCCTTTCACTAAACTTTTATTAGAGGAAGTTTCAAAAGAATATGTTGTATTTCCTTTCTCAGTAAGGATGTTTCCCTTTCCCTTTAACAAGCAAAGTCAATTATACCCATCAAAATAGAGATCTAATGTGTCTTCACCACCTTGTTTATTGTTTCAACTTAACTGTGGCGTAGTAATTACTGTAGCAACTGACCACAGCATCAGCAATGACAGCTTTACCCTAGCGTGATGAGCACATTGATCACTGACACGAACCATGGCCCAAGCCCATTTCAAATGCTTACTCACAGCTTCCTGGTCACCAGCCTCAATTATTAATTCTATTGTTGTCACTACAGAAGTGACATACTGCAGACCCTGAATATTTTTCAACAAATAACCCCATCCTGGTCCCATGGGATTCCTGTGTCTGAGTTTGTGATTCTTTTTTCTGATAAAACTCTGAAAGGCAGAGGAGTAGATTAAAATACTGCACACAGGACCTGCCAGAAGAAAAGGATACTTGGGTACAAAGAGCCATGGTACTTACCCATCTACTGACAACATGTTCTTCTGATGGGAAAATCAAGTTTCAGTCATTGTGACACTATCAAACTGTTCTAAAGAGTATTGAAGGCTTGACTCTACTTCAGGTTTAATCATGATTTGATTTTTTTTAATAGCAGTTTCTAGGCATAGCTATTTTGAAATTATGTGTTTTTAAAGTATTTGAAAAACAGTGAAATATCTTCACTTTCTCAGCTTACCGGGTCTCATAGCCATTTTTTTTTCTATTATTGTTTTCCATTCTCCATCAGTCCACTCAGACTTACAATAAAATTTCCTTGAGAATCTTCACTTGAGAAACATCAGGAAGATTGAATGTACCAAACTACTCAAGACAGTAAGATTAAACCATCTCCACTAAGTTGGTGCAACTCTAGCTGAGAAGGAAGATACCAGCTCATAATTTCAAAACCAGCTATCTTATTAAACAATTTTACTCTAAAATGCAGGATAAATGTGTTTGATACATAATTTCAGTGGATTGCACCTGACTAACTGGACCCATGGCTTATAGCAATACTGCATAAGAGTAATTGTACATGAATGATACATTTTTCTGATATATTCTGATATATTCTGTAGTGTTCCAATTTGTTCAACTGCCAAATGATAGAAAAATAAAACTGGGGATATGGAGAGGAGAAACTGAAATGGGTATTTAAGTCCCTTGGACTGTATTATCATTCTGACATTTTAAGACAATATATAATTGTGAAATCTGAATTTCATGAATGTTACAGGAGTTTTGCAATTTAATCTTTATGATTGGTGAAGGCAAGGCATGTTACCAAACACATTTTGTTCTCAGTGATTTATATTTTATGACTTCTCTACATAAAGGAGAGATATAAATTGTGTTTATGAACCGAAACAAAAATTACTATGTTTACCTTGAGAATAAAATATACTTGAGGCTATTTAACATCTAGACTTGTTTAAAGTGCCTCTCTATATTATCTCTTTTGTATTATACCTTCATATAATTTTGCCTCTGAATTTTATAATACATACATACAAATTTCCATTAAAAGTTTTATTAAAAAGATAGGACAATCTTTGTGATGGATAGCCATTAATGATTTTCTGCAGAAACAGATAGGAGGGATCAAGTGTAATTTTAAAAAATATTAATTAAGTCATTACGAGTTAACCTTAGCCATCCAGAATTTTGAAGCAAGGGAAGTGCATTGATTTAATTGCGCTTTTTATACTCTTAGTCAAAATGTCAAAGGTATGCTCTGAATTGTTTATTATCTGATGGCTTGATTACTTGCTTGTTAATAATTGTATCACTCATCTGGAAATAAACTCTTCTGACATTTAGCTTTACTCTGTTTGCTTTTTAAAGTAAGACGTGATTTAGCTAAGGCAAAGAAAAGAACATGAAGTAGGAAGTATATGGAATTAATTATTTACTGTGTAAAACTACATTTACATTTAACTGAGTTAGACCTGATAGCTGGGGTTTTTTAACTCCTACCGGCTATGGATGTGGATGATGCCCTTTTTGGATTCATCTGCCCTCTGCCTGCCCTCTGTCCTTGCTTTCACTGCTGCTGATCCACCAAGAGACCTCCTCACATTTCCCTCAGAAGTTCCAACCCAGCAATGGCTGTTTGAATAGTCAGGCTAACAGTTTAAGTCACCACATTGTCTGGACCAATACAAAGATGCAGTGCTAATAACATATTACTGAAGCTAATACATGTCACTTCAGATGAGAAATCCTCACAGGAGCTGTTGCTGCAGAGCATGGCAATGCCTTACACAGAGGCTTTGGAAAGGATACATACCCACAGCTAAGCTTTTACGTAGACTTCAGGACTTAGTGTGGGCAGGTCATTCTCTGGCTAAATTACACCTTCCAGTGATGATGTTCCCATCCAGACGTAAAAAGCTTTGGTCATACAAACCCTGACAATGTTGTGCAAGACCTAGATGGGAACTAGCTCTCAATAGAAGAGCAGAGCACAAATCCTAATGTGCTCTGAGTTCTGCACCAGAGGGCTAACCATGCTGGATCTAAGTTAGTATCTGCTTTGGCCTGTCTAGGCTTGTTCAGCAAACAGAGAAACCGGCCTGAAGGACTGCTGACAGCACAAAGGAAATTTCAACGCTGGATTTAGTTGTAACAAGTACTTTGTTTGGGGTAATATCTTCAACATAATAACTAGTCTGGAGAAGACAAGGCTCTAAGAGATCTCATAGAAGCTTTGCAATACCTAAAGAGGGCCTACAAGAGAGGTAGAGAGGGACTTTCCACAAGGACATAAGACAAGGGGGAATTAATTTAAATTGAAAGACAGTAGGTTTAGATTAGATATTAGAAAGAAATTCTTTACTGTGTGGGGGTGGTGAGGCACTGGAACAAGTTGCTGAGAGAAGTTGTAGAAATTGTTTCCTGGAAGTGTTCAAGGCCAGGTTGGATAGGGTTCTGAGGAGCCTGGTCTAGTGAAAGGTGACCCTGCCCATGGTAGGGGGCTTGGGACTTGATGATCTTTAAGGTTCTTTCAACCCAAGAAATTCTATGCTTCTGTAATAATACAATTCCATTTTGTACTACAGAGTGGACTGTCAGTAATTATTGGGCCTGCACAGACAATTTTTCAAAACAGTTTCCTATCGGGTTACAAACAGACTGTATTTTATTCATTTCACTGTTTAGTGGTTAATACTAGCAAATAGTTTCAATTTCCTAGGCAACTGGGGGAAAAAAGTGATTGTAACATATTTCCTGTCACTGCAACTTGTTCTTGCATGGATGGGCATGGTAGAGAAGAAATATTTCATTCATGTCCTTAAAAATATTATGTCTAATATATTGTGTAGCAAATTATAAAAATTAATAAATTGTCTCAAGTAAGTAAACTGAGAGTCTTCCAACTCTTTAAGTCATAGCTCACTTCCCACAAGATCTCACAGGGATTCAAATTTCACTGTGGTGCATGCCGTCCAAATCTAAGTGGAAAACTCAAGAGTTTCCAGTGCAGAGCTCCTCACCACAGCACCGTGTCTCACAGTCAGAGAGGTGCAGAACTAATGAGCTGTTTTCCAGTAATGTTTAGACACATCATAGTAAATTATTGCAATTTAAATATTTCCTATTGTTATACTGAACACTATGTCAAGCAGACAACAGATGTGCTGGTTCTCCTTCTCCAACAAGCTGATTTCACATTCATCCCTTTCCCGTTGCGAGGCTGGGGCTGCATTACCAGAGCCTCTGAACACTGTTGATAATTTAAATGCAGTCAGAGCCTAGAGAAGATAGGAAATAGGATAGAGTCATATTTCCAGTTGCTGCTTTGCAAATCACAAGGCTGAATCTCTCATTCAAAAGGAAAGAAAAATAAAAAAAAATAGAAAAAAATCCCCAAAGTAAAAAAAAACAGAGCAATTAAAATGAAAATGAAAAATTGGAACAGGAACTGTCACATTCCAGAATTAATTACTGTGTCTGTCTGAGTTCAAATGTCAAATTTGCTACTTGAATGGTGTCTCAAAGGTGCTGTATACCACCTAGCAATTTCTGCACTGCTTCCTCCTGCCATCACTTACCTTCTACCAAGAGCAGGTGTCATAAAATTAGGCCCAAGATTTTACCTAGAGAAATACAGGAGGATGTATATTTGTTAACAGACTGATGATAGACATAATTTAATGTATTGCTGTCTTTTCATCCGTACTCAATGCATCAAAGTTATCTTTAAAGAATTTGGATTAAACTTACCCAACGTGGATAAAATTTGTTGCCAGTACTGTGATGCTTGACATGCCCTGCCCTGCTCTGACAGACCCTGCAGGCATGGCCTCCTGCTCCTAAGGGGAGCCCTCATGGGGACACCAGGGTGGGAGGTCCATTTCTGTGACAAGATTATGCATCCCCACCTGCCATGGTTCCTTTGTGCCTCACTTTGTCCAGTGAACCACAAACAGCAGGTGTGGCACTGGGAAATTGCAGTGAGATGTGACCTGCTACAGACACCTCTGCAAGCCTCAGTGTTTTTCAGCAAATGCTGTAACCCTACAAGTACAATGACAAAGTTATTACGGCTTATAAAGTATTCTGTTAATTCCAGTTATTCATGAGTCAATCATATTTTCATGGCATTATTTGTGTGAATATTTAGATTATGTCTTGTTACCTACAGCATGTTCTTCTTTCCTTTAGCCAATAATTAATAAACCTTGAGTCTTCTCAACAGTTCTGTTGTGATTTAACCCCTCTCAGCAACCAAGGCCCACACAACCACTCACTGACTTCCCCACCAGCAAGATGAGGGAGAGATTTGGAAAAGTAAAAGGTGAGAAATTGAGAAAACTCATGGGTTGAGAGAAAGCCAGTTTAATGGAGAAAGCAAAAGCCACACACACAAGTAAAGCAAAACAAGGAATTAATTCAGTGCATCCCATGAGCAGGCAGGTGTTCAGCCACCTCCAGGAGAGCAGGGCTCCATCATGGGTAATGATGACTTGGGAAGACAAATGGCATGACTCCGAATGTCCCTTCCCTTCTTCCTTCTGCCTCCCTCTTTATATACTGAGCATGATGTCACATGGTCTGGAATATCCCTTAGGTCAGTTTGGGTCACCTGTCCCAGGTGTGTCTCCTCCCAACCTTCCATGTAGCATCAACTTCCTCACCAGCATGGCAATATGAAAACCAGAAAAGGTCCTGACTCTGTGCAAGTCATGCTCAGCAATAACAAAAACACCTCTGTATTATCAACCCTATGTTCAGCACAAATCCAAAACACAGCCCTATGCCATGCACTGCAAAGAAAGTTAGCTTCACTCTAGCTGAAGCCAGAACAATTTCAAAGGCAATTTTTTTTAAAAAGCTCACTGAAACCCTTGCTGAATACTTCTAGGTGTGCATGCACACTTACACATGATAACATGGCATCAGAGGTGAAGAATTAAATAACTGGTACTTGTATGTGTATTTCACTGACTTGGTTTCACCATGTGAAATGCCAGGGTGCTCTAGCTGGTACTAATGCCATTTTTATTCTCATCTTTTCTGGTACCTTTTTTTGATCTTTTTCTCCTGTCTTACCTGGTGGTTTTGCTCATGAAGCAATGCCAATCTCACCTTCTACTCACAGTACATAATTTTTGTGACTTTTGTGTTACAGATGAAAGCAGGAAGAAGCGATTTCTAAAGGTTCCAAAGCTGGGGAAAAAGGTTAATATATTGAGAGTTTGTTTTGGTAAAACCTCAGCATTTTTTAAAGCTCAGTATTGGTAATTTGAAGAACATGTATTTCAGGAAGAAAAGAAGGAGTTTCTGCTTTCCTGCCTAACTATTTCCATATATAACAAGCAATAAAGAGGCTGAGAGGCAGAGCATCCATGAGGTAAAATTTTCATAGGCATGGAAGAAACTATAGCACTCGGTCCTTTTCCAAGGAGCAGGTATCAAAAAATGAATTGAAGGGGTAACAGGGGAAGGAGAGAGGGAACACCTTACAGAAGAATGAAATCTCTGCTAATGATTGCAGGCCATATACATTCAGGTGTCTGTTCTCCTTTGTTTTGTAAACCTTGTGTTCTTGGTCACCTCACTCCAAAGTGAAGACGACCTTACACAATAGGACTAGAGAGGGCATCAGCTTTGAAGAGAAAGTAACTGAAAACCTTCTCCCACCCCCTCCCTCTCCTTCCTCCCTTCCTTCCTCAGAAGACATTTTTGTGCTGTATCTGAGTGAGGTTCTGATAACTCCTGCTCAGAACTTAACTGATAATGCATGCTAAAAGTCTTTTAATACTAATTGCAGATTATTTAAGGCACAGAGGCCTGATGCATTGCAGAAGCATCACATCATTAATGTAAGTGCAGTGATTGATAACCGCACTCTGTATCTGCATTTGGCTGTAACAAGCACTTCTGCTAAGAGAATGAATGTTCTCTAACCCTTGATATCATCAATCATTGCTCTGTGGAATGCTCTCAGCAAATGTATAGTGAGCATTAAAATATGAAACAGTCTAACACTCGGAAATACTTCCCAGAACAACTCAAGCTGACGTGGCAGGGAAGGCACACTGAAGGTCTGTATTCTTCCCTATTTCACTCCTTTCTTTAGGAAATACCTCAGTGAAAATGGGATAAAAGCAGGAGTGGGGTAATGGAATTTCTGCAATGCTGAAACTTTTGGGGGTTTGACCATTGTGCCATCACTGCTCAGAATTGTGTTGCTTTTACTCTGGAGCTTGGCAAAACAGAATGAAATGAATTGGACAAGAATTGAGTGTTGGCAATTCAATCGTTGGCCCAGCAGTCACAGATGTTTTCAAGGCAGCTCATGCTGTGCTGTTCACCAGTGTAGTCAAAACTTGAAATATTCCCCAAACAGTTGTCTTTAATTGTGTTTAAATGGGTGGATTATGGACTGAATGCATATGTATCACCAGATATGAAACTAGCAAGCACAATAATAGAAAAACCCTTCAGAAATTTGGGGGCTACTTTTCTGTGTGAAGGGATTAATGGAATACAGGATGCCTTCAATATCCAGAAATCTGTTATTAGGGTTGTGGAAATATTTTATTCTGTCTTTGCAGTGTCATAAATGATGTGTCATGCCAACCCTGGTTTTAGGCAACCCAAAGGACCATCTGGTGCCTCAATTGCAGGCGCCTTGTCCTGACATGTGCCAGCAGGACAAGTGGCAGCATAATGGTGCTCAGAGTACCGTGCTGGAATGTGACCCTGGACGACTGACAACAAACCGGGTCTGTTTGCTCTCTTGTTTGGCTACTGGGCATGTTTTCCTCTTCGCAGTATCTTTGTGAACAAAGAAACAGCTTTGCAGCCACCAAATACTTAAAGCTGTCAAAGGTGCATTGTCTGTCTCAGCAAGGATGATAAGGAACACCTGTATGTATTTAAATTCCCAGTCTTCTCAGTAACATGTTGAAAGTCATTCAATGATCTTATAGTTCACTGGTGCACTTGCCTTGTATTTAAATACAGCATTTTTGCAGGCCTCCAATGTGAGTGAAATAGCTGCCTGACTGTGGTGAAAAATGAAAACATTGCATATAAATTTGTCACATCCTGATTTTACATTCTTTTGACCTTATTCTTTGAAGAATATCACTATCATTGAAGGAATAAATCCTGTTGCACATGAACCTGATAGGGGAAAATAGGGTTTTTTGAAGTATAATGTAATTCTCTGCTTGCAGTACACAGCCATAATTGAGAAGTAATGACTTCTATCTAAAGAAAGAATCCGTTGTGCTAGCTGGATCTCTGAGACAGTCAACTTCTGCATATAGTAAAATTTTGTAATAGAATTGTTTTCCACAGGAAAGCAACTGGAAAGTTGATTATTAATGATCTGTACATTATCTTCCAAAAATATATATGAATGGGAGGACAGGGTCCCAGCAGGAAGAGCAGTGTTTTAAATCCTTTTCAACAGGCTAAACCTTCATAAATGCCATGATGTTCAGCTATAATCCTTTCCTGAAGAAAGGATGCCACACACCTGTGCAGGCAAAACCTTCCCATCTCTTGCCATATAAACAGATATATACTATTGCATTCAACCACCGTCTGCTGCTAGTTTGAAGGAAGGTTTTTCCCATCACTGCAAGCAGAATAATAGCATGAGCAAGGAAAAAGGTCTGGCCTGTAGCATGGGAAAAACATCCTCTGAGCACTGCTGCAGAACCAAGCATGACATGACAAAACCCACCCATACATTTCACATTCTTTGTGCAAAAGAAATAGAGATGAACCTATCACACCCCATGTTGATGATCAGTTTCCTCTTCTCCCTCAAACTCACTTTCATCCTTCCTTGTCCAAAGTGAGGAAAAGGTAATTTGAACTAAGAATGATCTGATCAGCCAGTATGGGGGGTTGAATAAGAGGGGAGGTTGTGATGTGCCTTTGCACACATCCCAGTTTTGAACATGTACCCATTGTTAAATGAGGCTCCTTGCTCACCGCAGAGTGGAGCCTGTGGCTCCAGGCTGCCAAGGCTCTATGGGGTTTCTAAAGGCAGATCTATTGGAAGCAGTCCTGAGGGTGACACATTCATGTTAACTCAGAGCACAGCGAATTAGTCCCATCAGTACTAGCTCACAGCTCTCTGCACCACACAGCAGTAAGCAGTGCAGCTGTACCCTATGTGCCTATCGATCTTCTCATACTTTGCATCCTCTTTACCCAATTCTTGCACTCGTGTCGAACTATCTTAACACCATGATAAACCCTCAGTGTGCAGACTTAACACCGGACAGTTCAGTGTTGCACTTTGAAGAATTAAAAACATGTTTTCTTTCTTGCTGTGGTCCAAAGTTGTATCTCAGGGTCATTTTCAGCTAAGCAGTTGCATGGTATTACTCCTGGATCCCTATACCAGTGCACAGGATTGATGCGCAACAACTTGTGTAAAAACACCATTTTGATCTGACTTTAGCAGCAGTAAATTTGATTTAGTAGTGACAGGATAAGCTCTTTTGGTGTCTGGCTCATAATTGTGTATAGAATGGTAAGGTATCTTTGCAGGCATTCATGAAAAGTTCTGTTAATGCAGGCTATTCTCTGAGATGTTAATGGCAGCTAGCTTTGGATTTGTACCAGCAGTAAAGACACACACCTGCTTCTTCTGCTGCTGCTCTGGATAGGGAGTGGGATGGGGGGAGCCAAGGTATTGCCCATTTCAGCCCCACCTGCTACGATGAAAATATAAAGATATGCTTAGACCCAATGTACAGGCAACCACAAACAGGCAGAAAGCAAATTACTCTTACTGTCTTGACCAGATAGTAGTAAAAGCCATAATATTGACTGGAACTCTTTTGTTTACCTGAAAATATATACTATTTTTTCCATAGTATGACTTAAATAATCCAAAAGATCTGAATTAAGGGATAAGTTTCACTAGCTTTGTAGCTGTCTCAGCTGCTGGGTTTCATGTTTTCCAGCCTATGTTTATAAGTCTAAGAGCAGCAATGCAGCATTTCAAATCCCAGACAATGTGAGACTTATAATAAAATAATAAGAAAAAATATTTTCTAGCAGACATGGTAGATGATGAGGACCTTCCTTTCATTTTATTAGTGCATTGCAAAATTAATTTTGTGCCAGAATTGGCTGAAGTAATACAGTAGCATAAAACTGAACAATAACCTGAAAACCACTTTCTTTTTCTGTATTTGTATTTGTATTTGGCAGTATTTTTATGACTTTTGGTTGTGAGGAGAATTTGTGATGCTTTTGCTCATCCTTCTTTATAAAAAGAGTATTACAGCTTTCCACTTTGGCAGATATCAGCTCATATGTGAGGTAGCTGAAGAGAAAAACAAATAAATGTTCTTCTGTTGGAGATATGAAGTGGCCTACCCCGACACATGATCTTTTTTCCCAAAACTTATCTCACTTTTCTCTAGGGCAATCAAAACCTAAAACACTTTCAGATTCAGTGGAGATGAGATGGCTTCAATGGTTAGTGAAATTTGGAAGCAGACTGACTGTAGTAATAATGAAAGTATTTGCCCACAGATGCAAGGGACAGAAACCTTCAAAATATTATTGCTCCTGTATTAACTTTGAAAAAGACAGTATTTTATTGCAAAAGCCCTTTATTTCCACTGAGTCTGTTTAAATGCTTGCCTGACATCAGAAAAACAAGATGTCTCTTTGGATTTTGCTGTTTCAGGTTGGCATTTCTCCTGTGTATTTCCATTTTCATACTTTTCAAATTGTTCTGATCATTAGGATCTTAAAATTGCAGCATTTCAGAAGTTTCTATCTAAGCAATTGTTTCTCTTTCAGGACAGTACTTTTTAAATCCAAAATATAGGTACAACTGTGGTAGATTTAAACAAATGACAGTACTGAAATTGTGCAATATGATTTAAATTTTGCAAGGATGCATTTTTTTAACAGTTGAGGTTGTAAATGTAACAGATGCTTTGGAAAGAATCAAGGAAAGACCATCAGGATGTTTTAGTGATTTTCATATTCTAACTAAATATTATACACAACCATTTAATTAAAAAATAACACACAACTGTCTGTATCAAAACCTCCTACTAACATATTCAAAACCAACAATATCATAGATTTGAGATTATCTGTATTACATATTTTTGTACTCCCATGCTTTAGAAACTTCATTGTTGACTGACACCAAAGAGGTACACAAAGCTTTTAAGACATTTCCACTAACAGAGGTGCATTTTCAGGAAATCAAGTAAATAAATGAGACTTATGCTTTAATTCACCTCCAAATCTCAATGAAGTCTCTCCCTCTTTTTTTTTTTTTTTTTTAATGTGATTGCAGTTACAATGGTGGGGATCTGTTGTGCCAGTCCTATAACAAACCCATACAGGACTCATGTTCTTTAAGCTCTGGCCTCGGGGCATACATGACTGTTTATGTCCTTGACAAACACCAAAGAGCAAAGGAGTGAGCAAAACAGGGTTGAATCCCAAAAGGTTTTTCGTCTCTTTCCTTCAGTCTTGTCACACCACACTTCTCTGTCTCTCTCTCTCTTCTTTTCAAGCTTATTATGAGAGCTGAGAGCACATTTGAACCATCAGTCACATACTGTAGAATAAATCCAAATGGATTTACTGCATTGCTGTGCTTCCCAGCTCTCAGAAGGATATACTCTCATTTAAAAAAAGAATGGTAAACCTTATACTACATGATCAAACAGAATATTGGGAAAGATACTGTATACACAAAAGACAATGATAAATAGCAACATAAAAAGTGGAGGAAAATCATCTAGTTGAATATTTTAACTGTTGTTTTTACGTATGGTCCCAACAATTTTCATTCGTATTGCAGAAGCAAAATCAAACAATACATTAGTTAATCTTAGAAATTATATCCAAACTGTGTAAAAAAATTCAGCAGAAAGCTCCAGAGAAACTAGATAAAAATAAACTACTCCTGACCTCAGAAAAATGCAGGCAAATAACAGGAGAGAGAAAATACTCCAAAATATCATGGAGTTGGTATTGGATATAAAATTGTTTGAGGAAATCTCATTTGATGTTGCCAAAACATGAATTAAAAAGTTGTGGAGCATTTGACTTGAATACTCAGACTGACTCAACAGGACATGAGGTGGTCTTGCTCCACCTGGCACCAGTCAGTTTATACTTCAAGTACTGTGTTTTCCTCCATATAAATTCTACAAAATATTGGAATGAATTCAGAAACCAGTTACCAAGTGAAGTTACCTTATGGGAAGAGCTGGTAATCCTAAACTTCTGAAGCTCAACATGATAAACAGAGATTTCCAGTGGAAACATCCGTGTATGTTGCTATTCAGGGAAGCAGAGTGCCCAGAGAAGCCGTGGAACCACCATCCCTGGAAGTGTTCAAAAGATGAAGCCCTTGAAGACATGGTTTAGTAGTGAACATGGCAGTCCTGGGTTAACAGTTGGACTCAATGATTTTAGAGGCTTTTTCCAACCTTGACAATTGTATGATCTGTCGTACTCAGTGCACAGCATAAGAGAATTGTTGATGTTAAGTGCAACCTAGGATAAAGCAAAATGTGATTTCAGCATAAGAAAATACTTAGCATTAAGGTCCAATCTGCTGGGCTATGAAATATCCTTCCAACAGCCAGGGCAGAAGTCCCCAAGGCAGAAATCACTTGACACGTGACCTGACCACTGCTGGGTGTTAACCAGGACCAGGCCCTGGGTATCGCTGAGAGGAGGGGGAAATTTCAATGTGGGTGCAGCTGTGGCCAGAGACACAAGACCCTACCCCTCCAATGACAGGGCAAGGGAAAAACCTGGAGAGAACTATTTTCAGAGACTCCACAGAGAATGCACCTATACCCTGCAAACAGAGCATTTCTGCTCTCGTCACTGCCTAGGGGAACTTGCTCAAAATGTACTGCTGTTGCACTGGGGAAAGTATAATTAGTTTCTATTGTTGCCTTTCCAAAAAGGGCGAGAATTGAAATTGTTAGATGTCGACAAGATTTTTAAGTATTACTGCATTGAGATATTCAGGTTTGATACATGGGAACTTGCTAAAGAGCAATGACAGTTAATGCAAATTTATTTCCTGTAGCTTCTCTAGGCACTAGAGTTTTTAAACAAATCTTCAAGTAGATTACTTTCTTAAATCCTAGCCAAGAGACTCAGAATTATTTTTTACATCTCCTTCCCTCACTGCCTTTCATTTGATGAACACGAATATAACACATGCCATGCCCTTGATGCTTGCAGTTCCTTCTTATGTAAAGAAAAGCAAAACCAAATGCAGTTTTCTCTGCAGAATCTGTCTTTCTCAGCATTTCTAACTGACTATTGGTGCTTTGTTCCAACATCCTGTGGACTATATTTCTTCCATATCCTTGTTTCTTCTTTTTTTTAGCAGGGTAATTAACATGCTGTATTTTAAATCTTGTTTTTTCCTGCAAGTCTGCATTGCAGTCTAGCGGGTTTCTGCTTCCCTTTTTCTTTTTGAATGTACTTCCACCTTTGGATCATCTCTTCTCCCTCTACAACTACAACTTCTCAATAATTGATCTCATTGCATTAATTCTGTTCCCATCTTTTCTTGCACAGTTCCAACACCTAACCTGTGTTCATTCTTTTAATCCCATCTCTAGCCACTTTGACACTCCCTGAAGGTCCCTTATTTAAAGTCAGGGCATCTAAACTGAAATTCCTGCGGCTGTGTGTGAAACCACTGACTACAGCAATGGTATGAAGTTTTCCCTTTATCACTGTTAGCATGCAGTGTGTTAAAAAGCCAGTTCCTTATTTTTGCATCAACCTAATGCCATGCAAGCTGAAGGTAGCTACAGCACTGAGTTCTCCATCTTGAGCAGCCTTTAGAGAGCTTCTGCTGACAAGAGGAAGCTGACCTTTTAAATTCTATTGCTGTATTTTTATATGTCTCATTTATTCTCCATACATGATTTGTTAAATTTCCCCTATTTGCGTCGCAATTCCCAACCAACCGAAAAATGATCCTTATTTGTCATATGAGGAAAAGTAGCTTTTAACCAATCTTCTGTGAATCCTATAAATATTGCATTCATTTATTATGTAATAAAGTTTAAAAGCTACTTTAGATTGTTTTGACCAAATTATTTAAAGCAAAAAAAATTGTAAGTGTAATGTTTTGTATTTTAGTAGCATACTAGCTTAATTATGATTTTCTAATTATATATTTTAATGAGAGCTTTGCAAACCCTTACAGTACACAGAGGCATCTTTTCATTCACTGTTTTCAACACACAGTTATCAAAATGTTCTCAAAATGTAATTAGTTTCTATGTTTTCTTATGATTAAAGCCATTGCAGAGGATGTTTAACACAAATCTGTTATCTGAAAATGAACATGCTTAGTGCTGTGTATCCTATATCTAGATATTCATTTAGGGCACACAGCCAAATCTGGCAGTTGTCTAGAATTTTGTTTTTATTGAGCAATCAGTTGAACGTTCATTCAGCATTTTTCCATATTTTGACAGCAAACAAGCACAATCAACAGCTGCTTCTCTGACAGGAATCATTCCTCCACTCATACTTACCCAGTTTTAAATCCTAGACACAGTAATACACGAACCATCCTTGTGATACAATGTTCACTCCAAATCTGGCAATCTTTATCATCCTACTCTACACCCGATGTTTTCTCCTCTGGTTCTGAGATTCAAGCTTTCTCTTTGTCCACCTATATAAACTTCTCAGAAAAGCTGTTTACTCCACATTCTTCTTGAATGGCCTCCTGATACACCAATCACTTGTGCACACTGCTACCAAGCTTCCTTGCCAGAATATCTATTGTGGGTTTTTTTTTCCAGGAATCAGGGTTGAGTCTTACAGAATATTCCCAGACTGGTGGTTCCATTCGGCTTCACTAGCCCTTTACCGCATTATTTCCACAGTGTGCTTATCTGTACCACACACAGGAGCAGTGCAGGAAGACCCCCATGGTATCACTGGAGATGCTGGCTCTGAAACTGGAAGCTGGGCAGTTGATTTCATGTGGCTTTGCATCTGTGTTCCCAGTCCTGCTTCTCAGTTCAGCTCCTGGTGGCTCCACAGCTTTTGTTTCCTAGTCTGCATGAACTTGATGCCAGCTAGAGGATACAGACCAGTGTGAGTTCTGTATTGAACCTGGCAGACATATCCATACATTAATAACCTATTTTTTAACAAAATCCTGGACTAGTAAAAATGCTCAGCCCAGCAATATGAACTAAGGATTTAATTTCATTTCACATGGAAAAGACAGCTTCATCAGAACTCAAATTGCAGAAGTGGTCTCTAGACTCTCCTACATCATACCTAAGCAATCAATTACTTCCAGGCTTCCCTGTTTTAGTTATTAGTGAGAATAATCCGTAAGTTCATGATAGGTATCTCTAATAAGCAATCCTTATCAGTGCATCCACGCTTGAACAGGATACCCTTTTTGTGGCAGCTCTTATGCACAGCACCCAAACTTTAAAAATCTCCTGGAAACAAAAGCAGCTTTGCACAGACTGAGAGAGCTGCTAGTCCCCAAGGTTGTCTTCATTCGGAAGGGCTGTCAGATCATCCCTCTTTACATGGACAAGCAGGGAGGCACCAGAGAGCACACAGTGTGTGTGTCGGATATCGGTGGACCCCATCCCCAGTACTCACTGCTACGTGCAAAAGAGGAGCAAGGTTGGCAGCTGGGCTGATTGGTGATACATCTCCACAAGTGGGTTTTTGTGAGGGAGGAAATTAGATTTCTCTAATGGCAGCTCTGCCATTTATAGGAACAAGCTGCCAGTTTTCTGCTCATATTAGTGGACAACACAGTTACCAAGAAATGCTTCCCCCATCTAACGGGAAAGAAACCTGCAAGACATATTCTCCTAATAGCAGAAGTCCAGTCAAGGTTAAGGAGAGATAAAATAACCAAAAAAATACAAGCCAGACAAGAGTTTATCTGTGCAGATATATAAAAGCTCATCCAAACTGTGAGGCCAGATTCCGGACTTTAGCAACCAGAGCATCTGCAACAAAATATAGCTTTTGAGATCCAGAGGCACTATCTTGGTGCTGAGGATCTTTGGTACAAAGCTGCTGTATTTCTAAGGCAGGTTTGAGGCATGTTTAGTCCTGGTGAGACCTTTTGTCAGCCATGCACAACTGTTCCAGTATTTTTTTGGTTGTTGGAAGTAACTCTGTGGGACTACAAAGCAGTTACTAAAGCCTATCCCAAAATAACCACAGACAAAACCAAAAAGTGGCAGCCATTGATAATTTCAAAACTGCCTTTTTAAAAAGCCTTGAGACACTCACACGCTCCTGATAAAACAGATGCAAGTTTCATTTAAATCATTAACCTCCCATGAACTGAAATATCTTTCACAAAAATTATATTTCCAAATAGCCATGAGTTCAACCTGCAGTAAGTTTCTGCCAGCAGTACAAGCTCAATCAGATTTCACAGAAACAAAAGGTGCTGAGAACTCACAAGGATGTCTCACAAAGCTGGATTTGGTGCTCTATGGCAATCAGCTTCTCATCCCCCTGTCATTTATCCCGACCCAGCATCAATCTGACTCCCTGCTTTCACAGTCAATTTTCTGTTTGCATGTCTAGATGCTAAATCAATTGGTGACAAAATTATTAAAAGAATTCTATGCAAACAGTAACATAAAATTTAACATTGCTGTCTACCTGACTGGACTGAAAGACCCCTTTAATTAAAAGGCAATTGTCTGCTTTCCAATTCCTCTCTCTGCAAAACAGCTATAGGGTTGGGTTCGGCTTTGAGAAAGAAGTCCACATTGGGAGTCTGGAAAACTATTTTTATGCAAGCTTTCTTCACATCCAAGATTTTTTTTCAGATAAAGGCAAGCAGATAGAAGAGGAAGAAGAGGATTTTTCTTCAGACAAACAATCATTTCGTTTGCAATAGTTCTCTGAACAAACTAATGTTCAAGCTACATGTTGCACTTGTTAATGAGACAGTAGTATCCAGCATCCCTCCTCCTCAATGTTAAAGACTATCAGTTTTAGTAGTGCCGTTTACAGCCGATTTACTTCTATTTTGGTATCACGTACTGATAAAAAGTCTTACTAGACAGATGAGTACGTTTTCTCCATAAAGGCTCATCACCTCCAGTCCTGCACCCTATGGCAGGTGCCCCACAGCCGCCGCTCCGCTGCCCCCCACAGCAGCCCGGGGAGCGTTTTCCCCGCGGGCCGCTCTCCGCTCCGCGCCCGGGCCGGGGCAGCGGGCAGGCAGCCGCGCAGGAGGCAGGCCTCCCCCGCCCCACAGCGTGCGCCACGAGGGGGTCTCTGGGGAGCGGGCCGCGGGCTGGAACACAACCGGGGCCAAGCCCCGGGTGGGTCGCGTCCCTCCCGCCGCGGGGGTCTCCGGGCGCTTCGGGGCCGCCCCAGTCCGGCCCCGCGGAGTCGCGGGAGGGGCCCCGAGCCGCGGCCCGGCCCGGCGGGGCGGCAGGGGGAGCACGAGCGCGGGCCGGGGCTCCGCTGCCAGCAGCGGCCGCCGCGGGAGCCGCACGGGAGCCTCGCCGGAGCGAGCGGCGCGGAAAGCCCGGCGCGGGAGCCGAGGATGCGGCCGCTACCACCGGCCTCTGCTTAGCCGCCGGCGCAGCGCCCCCGGCCGCGGCTCCGGCACCCGCCGCCCCTCGGCGCCGGGCAGCAGGAAGCGGCTCTCGGCCGGCTCCCAGCGCCCCCCCTCCCCTCCCCGCCCAGCGCAGAGCGGGCGCCGGCGGCACGGGCCGTCGCGGGAGCAGTAGGCGCTGGCGTCGGATGCCTGCATTACGCCATCCCGGTGCTGCCGCGGCCTGGACTCCGCGGGAAGCACGGGCGATCGGCGGGCAGCGGCGGCAGCTCCTTTGTGTCCCAGGTCCGTGTCGGGGAGCGGCGAGGGGGCGCAGGGTGGTCGGGCAGAGCGGCGGGACCGTGTCCGTCCCCTCTTGGAGGGCTGGGGCAGGCGGGCACCCCTCCGTGCTTGGCCTGTCTCGGGGGCCGCGAGCATGGCGGGCGGGGGACTTGTTTGTGTCGGTCTGACCCCCCCTCTCCTCACACCCCGGCAGGAAAACTCGGGGAGCCTTTCAGCAGCCCGACCGTGTGGGCGGCGAGGCGGGGCGGGGGGCTTGGCCGCCTCCGCCGCGGGGCCAGGGACGCTTCCCCCGAGCCCCGATCGGGGGGCTCGTCCTGGCCCCCGGGAGCGGCTCTTGGCCGGAGAAGTTTTTGCCCAGGCAGCGTTTCGCCGCCGCTGTTGATTGTTTATCGCTCCGAGGCGGCGCCGAAAATAGGTCAGAAATAATGTCTCGCTCGTCCCTGCCGCAAGTGTCCGAGGGCCGGCCGTGGTGCTGGGAGCTGCCGGAGGCGGTGGTGCCTCTCCCCTCCTTCCTTTCCTGAGAAATACCGGACCCTCACGAGGTTTGAAACAGTGTTGCGGGGGGGGGGGCGTTAATTTATTTTTTTTTTTTTAATGTGGGTTTCTGCGTGCGGTGTGGAAAGTTGCTGGCCGAGCGTTAGGAATAACTCGCAGCTATTTCCTGGTGCGCGGAGGGCGGCACTGGCGGCTCCCGCCCTCCCGGTCCGAGCGGGAACAGCCCGTTCCCCTCGCAGCGCCGGCGGAGCCGGGCGGGCTGGGCTGGGCTGGGCTGGGCTGGCGGCGCCGTGCCTTCAGCAGATGCTCCTAACCCCCGTTATCGTCCGAGGGATCTCGTCGGGGCTCAGTTAACCTCGGGGTGCGCTTGGCAGGATTTGCATGATCAGTAAGGGCTCTGGTGGAAATAATCTTTCTTTCTTGTAATATTTTAAGCAAAATTTCGAGCAGAACCTATTTGAAGGCTTTATTTGATAATTATGTGTTGCAAACGTACTGCTTGCAAGAGAAGTTGCATAGCATTACAGATTTTAAAATATTGTAATTGGGGGATTTACAGTCATGTTGATACTATAACTAAAGAGGTATTTGTGCTAGTGTGTTTACGCCCACTTCCCCTTTCTCCTGGTTGCAGTGGATTTTGCTGACTGAAAAGTAAACAAGCTACTGTTTGAGATCTTACGTTTTATCAAGTAGAGTGGACATAAATGCGTATTTTGTTTTACTGGGTTTTATGGGCAAAGCCTGAGGTAAAATCCACATGCACCACCTTTTGGTTTGCTTGACCGATAGCAAGTAGCAAATGCTGCGGAATCGGTATTACTCTGAAAGGGAATGTATTACATTTTCATCCATAAAATAACTCCACCTTAGTATTTTATTTGTGAAGATAAAATTGCTTGGCCCTTGCTAAGGGATAAATAACACAGCCCATATCTGGTTCAATAAATCTCTGCTTTGCTGGAACATTACAGCTTTTTTACAATGAAAGAATTCTGGATTTGTGGAGGAACAAATTAGCATAGTTTTTATTATTCCGTTCAACAGCCCATTAGAACTGAATTGTTTTGTAGGAAGTGAACAATAATCTGGGCTCTTATCTTTGCAAGTACTTTAAATGAATGAAGCGCAGAGTTGTCACCTTGTTCTGTTTCTTCCATGACTTCCATGACTGTACCAGTAGTCACAATCTGAGTACCTGCATTTGGTATGTCAGGGCACAGCTACAAATCTTAGTCTGCATTTTCTTTGGGTGGACCAACTTGTTTTCCTTTTCCCACAACTCGTTTTTCCCCCTGTAAGTGGCATAAGTCAATTCTTAAGCTTTCCTTTGGTAATTGATAAAAGTCACAGAATATGAATTTGAACTCATTATTTCGAGTGGTTTAAATATCCCTTGTGTGAAATACAATCCTATACAACTCTTACCTATACTGGTAAGAGTTGACTGATATGTGAAAATACTGGTTTGGGACTTAAATTAGCACTTTATTAATAAAACTGATTTGTACCTTCAATTATGGTCAATGTGACTGGCCTGAATAAGGTTTGGTGTGAATAGTAATCAGTAGTAGTAAAGTGCACACAGCAACCAAAATCTGTCTTCAAAACTGTGATTTTGAAAATGTGCCAGACAAACCAACACAGTTGTTGATTCAATTTAATTCCATTGCAATAGAATTTACTTTCGTTGTGAGTTAAGTAAAACCTCAAAAATAACACGTTGGGCTCTGTTCAGATTTCAGAAGAGCTAAGCCCTTGCATCTCTTCTGAAGCCCCAGTGATGGATGTGACACTATTACCTGACACTGCAGTATTGTGGTTTTAACATTTCCCTTGGCAGTACATGGGTGTCAAAGCTCAGTTCCAGGACTGTCTCTGGTGCTTTTTTCTCACAAATATAGAATTAGTGAATTCAATTCCCAAGCAGGGAGAGATGTGAAAACTGAGATCCATTGCTCACTCTGGCATTCCCTGTTGACTTTGCTATCAGTTATCTGCTGAGAAAGACTCTGACAAGTTCTAGTGGACTTGGTTGTGGTTTTGAGGTATGATAAACACTCTTTGACAGGATGTTTCTATCAGTATCTCATTCTCACCAGGTTACAATCTGGTGTTTTGGTGCGAGCTTCTCTTGCTGGAAGTGATTAGAATGGGATATGAGTGCCACAGCCATCTGTCTGGCTGGGGAGGTGCATAGGAAAGCAAATCCTGGCAAAGGAGTGAGGCAGATTACTCTGAGTTCAAGATTTGAACTACTGCAGGTAAAGATTTGGGAGCCCTTTTTATGAGCTCTGATTCTTGTACTGTTTTTTTCCTTGAAGAGAACCAGATTCCCTACACCAACCTAGGAGGCAGGTTTCGAAGTGTTTATTAATGTAGTGCTGAGAGTACTGATGCCTGTGTCTCTCTCTTGGCCTGGCTGGTGTCCCGAACAAATTTGAAAGTTGAATCAGTATCAAAGATGGACCTCAGTGTGAGAATCAACAAACAAGGGTTGTGAATTCTTGTTACTGTTGACCTTGTTTCAGTGTTTGAAGTTGTTATTGATAAAGGCTAACGTTTCTCATCCTTGCTTGGTAACTGTTTAATCTTTTACTTCATGCTTTCTGTCTTGAAGTCTTTTTGTTCTTGTTCATCTCCCAGTGCCTACAGACTATGTATGCAACAGTCTTGACAGAATATACTGTCTTGTTAACCAATGTGGAAGAATTGCAGTTTTATTGTATGAGCTCCCCCCCTCCTTTTTCTCAGTATGGAAAAATACAGTCTCACTAGTGCTTTGTTTTCATGACAGGAAAGATGAGTAGCACCTGTGTGTTGACCAGCCGTTGTCCCTGATGGGTATTTGTTTTGACAGCTTGTTGTTGTATGTCAGTTACCTCTGACAGGCTGTTGCTCAGAGAACTAGCTGCCTAAATAAGCATTACTGTTTCAAGTACCCACACATGAATTTCTTTTGGTTAACTATGAGCATAACTCAGAGTTTTTTGAATTATTAATTATTTAATCTTGCATTCAATGTTCCTCCTAATGAACAAGTATGGGAAATGTGATTTTTTTTTGTTAATGAAAAGTTTGTTTATCTCACAATCTTCAAAAGCTTTGTAAGTTGCTATATCCTGTTGATACAGTTCAGGGGTTACAGTGGCAGTGCTGGGTTGACATTTGGACTTGTTGATCTTTAAAGGTCTCTTCCAACTTTGATGATTCTATTCTATGATTCTATAAACCACAATCCTGCTGCTTTAGAACAGGAATGAGAGATTGGTAAAATCCACTCAAAAGTCACATTTTTGGTCCCTGTGAGCTTGTTACAATCATACTATGCTTCTAAAAAAATGCTAGTTCAATGTTTTTCTGCCACAGCTAGGCAAAGCAGTAAAGTATGTCCTTGTATTCTGTTAACATTAATGCGCCATGTGTTTTTTCCTTGGCAAGACACATGATTTTATGTTTGCTATGCATCTGCTGATTTTGGCCTTCTCTAGCATTTTGCTAAGCACCTTTTGAACACATTGATTCGTTGGATACATATCATTAAGTATTGTGTGTAGAAAAATAAGTTACTGTTGAAATATGAACATAATTAAATATTTATGCTTTCATTTATAGCCAAAGCAGTTGGTATTTATTAATGTGGTGTTGCTGATATTTGTAGAAGTCTGTTGAACAAACTGTCTTCCTCAAAGAACAATGCATGGAACCTTTGTGGTAACAAGAGTATACAACAAAGAGTATACAAGAAAAAAATCTGAAAGGGAGGAAATAAGTATGCCATAGTTTTGGGTCAGGAAGAAGTCAGGTGAGCAAATTGTGTTTACTTCAAGCAGGAAATTGGTGACAGCATTGTTCTTGGAAAGAACAGAGAAATAAGGAAAAGAATCAAATCTCACAGAGCTCAAGTTACGAGTGGAACAAAAGTTGAAAACGCTAAAGCAAATTGAAATGACATCAATTCTGTTTTTTGTTAGATGGTGTCAGTGCTTTTTTTTGTAATAGATTTTCTGTAGAGGTTTTGAAATTGGGAACATTTTTGTTGCTAAGAATTTTGAACTTACATTGTGCAAGAAATTTTGTTGGAAACAAGATACAAAGCTTCACTTAGGAATATATCTTACTAAAAATAAATTTTAAAAGTCCACATTTCTGAATTGCAAGTCTTACATCAGAAAAAAGGGAAAACATACACATTTTGCAATTTTTAGCTTTCTAATGAAAAGTTAAAAATCCGTTAGCTCTAAGACTATAGAATTATACATAAATATACATACGTATGTGTGCATATGGTTTGCTGAATCTTGTTTGTAAAATAAATCACAAACCTCTGCACACCATACCCCCAAATTTAGAAGAAATCTAAAGCATTCATCAGTTAATTTTGCAGGAAGCTTTACACTTGACCTCTGACATTTTGAAATAATAAACTGACTTGTTTTCCAGATGCAAGTCTGTTTACTATAATCACAACCTTGTTCACGTGCTGTGACCTCATGAATTAATCCCTGTTACTGACAATGCCATGAGTCACTCATTACCTGTTGCATAAAGGATGTTGAGAGATAATGCTTTATCATGCTTTCTAGCTATAAAATAAACTGAATTCTCTTTATGCTTTAGATAATTTTTCTAAAGTTAATAAGCAAAGTTTCCCTTTCAATTTTCATGTTAGAATGGCTTGCAGTACATCTTTTGTCTTGAAATTTACAAGGAAAATGTTGTAGTATTTGTGCTTCCGTAGGATAAGCTGTACTTTATCCCCGGGCTGTCAGTTCCGTTATCACTTGATGATTTTTCTGCATAATGATTGTGTATTTCCATGTAAAAAAAATCCATCTAAATAGTGTAATTAATGCTCCTGGGTTTTAGTGGTAGCGGTAGTAGTAATTCCATATCCAGTGCTTTTAAACTTAGTTATAATTGCTTGCCTGTCTATTTATATATGGCCCATCTAGCTATCTATAAATGCATATATATGTTTTTTAAATATTTCCTGGGTAAATTCTATGATTATACCAGCTGTCAGATAATTCCAGAGCCTATATTTTCAGGCACCTCTGACCTTCAGTCCCTCACTGTGGTGAAATAATCCAGATCAAAACATACCAAGGTACTGAGGATATTTGATGTACTGATACAATAAAGCATAGATAGTAGAAAATATGTTATACTGCTTTACATGTAAAACAGCTTAGAGGAAAAAATCTTGTAATGGGTGAGGTGAATGCTAGACCTGAATGTGGAAGTCAAGAGCTAGATCTCCACATTTGTGGCCATTGTGTCATGCTGGACTTCTTTTTCTAATGAAGGCCCTTGTTGCTGGGGCAGAAGCTCTGAGCCATTGGGTTTTACCTGCTGTTAATTTTATTTTATGTTCTTAAGAGACAACCTGTGGAAAGTGCATTGTATGTCTCTGAAATTGGTTTGAGTTCCAGCTAATGCTACTAATGTTTGGGCTTAACTTGAGTCTGTGACTAGAAGCTCTAATGGATGTGTTACCTGCCTTTTGATTCAAATGTGTAAAACCTGATGGAGTTTAGCTAGAAAGATGAATTTTCATGGCCAGTCAGTATAGTTTGTCCTTCTCAGGTAGGACAGGAAGGAACAACAACCTGTTTGAAAACCAATCAGCCATGCTATCAGCAGGGTAGGGAAAGCCTCTAATGACCTTGGTACTTGGTTGTTTGGCCTTTTTTTCCCTGAATGTTTATGCTATATTTAAGGGATGGTTTTACTTGTTCTAGTTGTAGCAAATTTGAAAGCAGCATGTAAGGGATTTAATGGTTACAAAAGTTAGTACAAGAATTTCTAACTAAACATGACAAGTAAATGTTAGAAGAAAAGAAGTGAATTAAAACTGTTCCGTACAAAACAAAAATTGTTTAAGTAGCATTGGTGATGGTTCAAGCTAATTCAGAAAACAGTTTTCTGATTTGTTTTGGTGTAACCTTTCAAGTCTACCCATTGAAGTTGTTAAAGGTGATCATTAGATTTGTTTTGTTACTCCAATGTGTTATTTTGGAAACAGAGTCTTGCCATTTTAGGTTTGTGTCAGTGTTTTTAGCAGCTTCTCACACGTCAGCATCGTTCTGTTAGTGAAATGCCACATGGGGAGCGGGAGGTAAGAGGAGCATGAGGCCTTCAAGCTGCAACATAAACAAAAGCAAATCTTGAAACTGAATTTGGTAATGCTGCTATCCTTGTCTGTTTAATAGGGACTCTTTAGTAAGATATTCTGGCACTGTAGTGGGGGAGGAGTAATGCCAGCGCTCTGAGGGAGAGTTGCAGCTTGTGGAGCTCAGGTGGAGGAGGCTGTGCTGACTGGGACAGCCCTGGCGCTCTCTTCCTCCATGACAGGGAGCAGAAGAGCCCTTCTTCAGCAAAAATTGTGCCTGTCTCCTGATGCCAGATGTGTCAGTTGGTAACTACAGGCAGAGCGTGTTTCTGGGTCTGTTGGGACAAAGCTGCTGGAAGCTGCTTGGCTTTCCATCCTTCCATGTCTCCTTCTTGAAGGAAATGGTCTGGGGTGCCAAGGAGGGTTCCCAGGTGAGATGTTGCCACCCTGGGAAGCCAGGCCTGTGAGTAGAGAGCAGAACTTGTCCTGTGGAGCAGGGGGGAGGTGAGACTGAGCTGCTGCTTGGGCTCTGGGGTTGTGTCCTTCCATGGAAGAAGTGGGGCAGGGGTAGGGCATTACTTTTCAGCTTTTGAGGTGAATCAAAGAAAGGAATGGAAGGTAAAAATATTGCCTCAGGAATGGCTGCAAGAAGGGGCAGTTTCTTTCACCCTGCTACTGAGACCTCTCTGCTTTGCTGTGCCAAGTCTGTGCCTTAAGGAGGCTGAGGGGACAACTGGCCATGGAACCGCTGTGTTGTGCTGCTGCGTGCTTCCCTTCCCTGTGCTCGATGGCACTGCTATTTGTGGAGCTGTGCTTTGAAACCGGATAAGGAAGTGATCTGATCAAGCCCTGCAAAAATAGATTATTCTAAAATGGTAACTAATTAATTTTAAAATGCTGTCCCACGAACAGTGTGTTGGCAGTGTTGAGGGGGCGATGTACTGATGCTATGAAGATGTGAATGAGCACCTGAGGCAGAAACTTCTGAAGCCGTTTCTAATGTGGAAGACTTAGTGTAGTTTCACAAAGTTGGCTTAAATTCTTGCTATGCCCTCACTCACCTCTTCGGGGTTAGATGTCAATATAGGCATACCCTTTGAGTTAGAACAGTGCAGCTGTTTGTGGAACCATGCTGTATTTAAATCAGTGAAATGTTGCTGTGTAAATTAAAAATGCAAAAACTAACAAAAAAAACCCCTATACCCACCAATAACTTACAAAGTAACCTCCAAAATAGCTGTAAAGGTTTGGTTTGGTGCTGTGGGGCTTTTTGCCTCCCATCACTGCCAGCACAATTGCAGAGATGGCTGTTTGTGGCATGGGTGCAAGCAAGTCTGCAAGAGTAGCAAAAGGATATCATTTAAAGACTTCACTATTGATATAAAATGTGCTGCTTTCTCAGGGTGCTTGCTGACATCCAGTCTTCTTATAGTGTCTGTGATAAGATCTGCTCAGTTTGTTTAAGCTACCATCACAGCTGTCCACCAGTGCTGATCAGTGTTATCTTTACTTGACACTTGTTTCTTCAAAGACTTCTTTGCCTGAGCATTTGTCAATAAAAAAAGCACACACAGTACTCTGCATACTGTGTTTAGTCCCTTCTCTTCTAAACAGCTAAAAAAAGTAGGGAGTGATTAAATTTTGTTGTGATTTTTTTTTCCTTAGGAATGGGGAGTGTAGGTTGGTTGGTTGTTTTATTTGTGGTGCTCTTGTTTGGTTTTCATTGTTGTTATTTGCTTGCTTGGATGTTTTTTTTTGGTTTTTTTGTTTTGCTGCTAGGTCAGACCTGTTTTGCTCCATGCTTCAGTGGTAGAAAAAAGAGTGAGGAACATCAAGGACAGAGCATTAAAATCTTGTGCTTGACTAGTTTGGGTAATAGCTAAGCGAACTTAGAAGTTTAGATATGTTTCAGCTTAGTGCTTTTAGATTTGGAGGTGTGCAAGACATGAGCTGCTGGAGGTCCACCTGAGGTTCTAGAGAAAAGTATATCTCTTCCTCACCTGGTCAGTATGAAGATAAGTGAGCATCGAGAGAGCTTAAAGCCTTAGGCCAAATTGACATGTAGATGTTTGTTTGCTACAATGTTTTTGAAAAGCTTTAATGCACATTCTGAAATACTTTTTATGACCTCGTTAGGTCATTGCTTGCAGTGGCAGTCTGCTAAATTGTCCTTCAACTTTGCGCTTGTATCATTCAACCATAACTAAATTGCACTTTGTACTAGAATAATATGGAATTGACTATAAAATGAATGAATGCAGAAGAGTTATAGACAGGGTCTTAGAAGAGGGGTCAGTTGTGGAGAGGGCCTTGTAGAGCATCAGAAAATCATTAACAAAGGAAGAACAAAATAGGAATATATTACTTTTCTTGGGTAGGTATTGAATAAAGGCAGTGGGCAGATGCTATGAGAAGTTAAAACCAATGTTTTATATTTCCACAGTTTTTAGGTTTGGAGTTTTTTGTGCTAAAGATCAAAGAATCAAACTTTTAACTTACATTTATGTGTTATAATGCTTACCTCGATTTGTTTTGTTAAAATGGTAGGAAACTGGAAGCCAAACCACAAGGAAATTGGCAATAGTGTGGCCAGCAGGACCAGGGTAGTAATTTTCTCTTTGTACTCAGCACTGGTGGGGCTGCATCTCAAATCCTGTGTCCAGTTCTGGTCTCCTCACTAAAAGATAAACATTGAGGTGCTGGAGCGAGTCCAGAGGAGGGCAGTGTAGCTGGTGAAGGGTCTGGAACACAAGTCCTGTGAGGAGCTGGGGGAGGTGGGGGTGTTTATCCTGGAGAAGAGGAGGCTCAGGGAAGACCTTATTGTTCTCTGCAGCTACCTGGAAGGAGGGTGCAGCTAGATGGAGGTTGGTCTCTTCTCCCAAGTAATAGGTGATAGAATGAGAAGAAATGGCTTTAAATTGTGCCAGGGAAGGTTTAGATAGAAAAATTTCTTCACTAAAAGGGTTGTCAGACACTGAAAAAGGGTGCCTTAGGGCAGTGGTGAGATCACTGTCCCTGAAAGTGTTTAAAAAAGTGAGGAGTTTACACTTGAGGACATGGTCTAGCAGTGGAGATAGCAGTGTTAGGTTAAAGGTTGAACTTGATGATTTTAGAGGTCTTGTTCAACTAATGATTCTGTGAGTCTGTGAAAAAAAAAGCAAAGTCAAAGATTATGTTTTTAAATATGTAGTAGCCAGCCCCAAATCAGCTGCCTTTATATTGGGTTATTAACATTAGGTGTTGAAAAATGAAATGATTTTTGATACAGTATTCCTGTGTATTTCTGAAAGAACTTGTGTTTATAAGAAGGTCCTGTCGGACTCACTGTTTTTCTGTGTTGGCTGATCCAGCCTATCACCACTGATGCTATTATTGTAGGAACTACCAAGGAAGTAGTTTTGTGACCACTGATCCTGGATCAGATTTACTATCAGATTATCCCCTAATGTAGCTTCGATCAGGCAGCCAAACTATCACATTTCTTAAGTTAATAAGAGTATGCAATATATCATTTGTGCTAACTTAATGTCTACTGTGGGAGGAAATACAGTAACTATTTGGCATAAAGCCTTCCAATACAAAATCGACCTGTCAAATCTAAACTGTATTTACTATCTTGTCAAAAAATGACCTCAGAGCAGGTATTGGAACAATGACTCAACTCTGTAAATTGTGCTCTTTTATTTACAGAGGACAATAATACAGAATTATTACCGATTAAAAACAATTTACTGATCATATGCCATTAGATTTATTTTTCATTTCTCTTGAAATCAAAGGTTTATTTTTTTGAAAACAAGTTTGCTTGTGGGAGTGAAGTCGCAACTTTCTTTTGGAGACTTTTGATTCATAAAATATGGCAGAGTAATGACATTAACAGTCATTGCAGACATTTGAATGCCAAATTCATCCATCTAGGAGTTATTTTTCATGTAATGACATTGTTGGGACATGGAATTCAAAGAGAGAGAGCTTTCTTCCTTTGCGTAAGTAGGAAAATGAAGTATGTTTTAAGTACACTTAGATAGACCCTTAATGTTTTATGAAGAACCTGTTCCATTGGAGAGAAATTATTGTAGTAAGCTTCCCTCTTCTACTTTATTAATTTTTATCTGATGCATCGTTCATAAATTCAGGAGTTTATAAGGTGAATGTATTAAGCTATGCAGTTTGGTTTTTTGAGCCAAAATACTACAGCCTGTAATTTAGTGGGGTTTTTTTTTTCCATTTACTGTAAGATTCTTACTTGCTTTTTATGTAAAATTCCGAAATACTTTGATTATTTAGTATAAGCACTTCATTTTGCTTTTTTCCCTATAATGCTCTTCTGAATAGGTTAGGAAATATAGATTGTGAGTTCATTAATGGAAAATGATAAGCAAAAGAAGTAATTAATTTTCAGATTTATTTCTACATTTGTGGATGTATTTCTAGATAGAGTACTGCTGCTGTAGTTAGAGGTATGTATTTTCATCACTGTTGTTGAGGTAGCTGAGCTTTACTGCTGGTTTGCACTTTTCACTCTCCTTGGTTCTTGGCATGAATGTGTGGAAGTTCATTTTTCTCACTCAGCCAGTTTATGGGATCAAAGTGGGACAAGGTGGCTGACATTATGTAGTAGCACATATCCTGAACTGCTACTGCTTATCATCAAAATGCTGCATTTTAGCTGTTTCTGACTCAAAAGCAGTTACATTTGTGTCAGTTATTTCATACCCCTTTAATAGTTTTTAAAATGTAGGTTTTTCTTTTTAGGGGATGTCTTTGTAAAAGGCAAATAAAACACTGTTTGGTTTGTTCATGTTCTTTTTCCATTTTTCTGTGCAAATTACTGTTGAAATCATTGCTCAATTCATTTTAATAAGAAAGAGGAGAAGGGATCTCAGAAATGATGCAGTTTTTGTTTAGTGTAAATTGGTGGCTGAGGAGAGAAGACACTGAAGTTAGTGTCCATACTGGGAGGAAAAATATAGAAATCTGTAAGCGTAGGGTCCATTTTGCAGCAGGGGTATTTGTGATGGAAGGAGAAGAGCACATCAATAAGAAAGAGAGCTTTTAACTGTGCTCTCATAGAACTTTTCATGTTAAACTTTTTAATGAGAAAGCTTAGAAATAACATGTCATTTGTCAAACAGACAAAAACCAATGCTAAGATAGAAGGGAATAAGCCTAATAAGTGTTCAAGATGAATTATTGTATCACATGTATGATCTATTAATAGGGGAGAAGAAAAGAAATAAATGCAACATCTTAATGACTTCTGTGCTCAGTGGGAATAATCAAGTTGTCAGCTCAAAGTAGTGAATATGTTGTTTTTATCAGTGTGCTGCATAGAGGATGATATATTGGTGCTAAATTTAAAGCAAAAAGTATGAAAATTTGAATTTTAATGCCTGATTAAGTTGGTTGTTTATCTAGCTCATTAAAATGTCATAGGTATATTGTATTAGCTTTGTTAGAATCAAACCTTGTGGTTGGCTGGGAAGTAGTCTAGACTTAGAGAACCAGACATGAAGAAAATTGTAATGGTTCAGTTTTGCCCTGAGCCCATGAAAATTGGGTCGTTGTTTAACTACATACATAGTTATTTACTTCACGTAATTATTATAACTGTGAAGCTTTAAAAAATTAATAAGGAAATCCTGATGTAAAGCAGTCTGTTCTGAAGTATTTTTCTAGTGGTGCTGATGTTGTCTTTTTAAAATTGAGATAAGGAATTGAATAAGGTATTCTAGATGTTTCCGTGTAAGGGCTTTGTTTGTTTGTTTGCTTGTTTTACGACATGATGATTATGCAATCCAAAGTTCAATTACCATTCCTTTTCTACATCCTCACCTTTTTAATTATGGAGAAGCAGGGTTTATTTCTAGTGCTGGGAAGATCCAGTCTCAACCAGAACACTGTGATACTGGGTTCTGCACAGCTGTGAAAGGATTTCAATGGACAGGAGAATTATGCTTGCAGTAGTCCAGGCTCTCTCTGCAGGGAGTTTAGAGAGAGAGGTGAAATGATCAAAATAACAGACTGGTTCTTTGCAGCACCATGCTGATCTAATACATGCAGTGAATTATGCTTTCTCAGCCTCACAGTAATTAAAATAAAAGTATATTAGCTTGGATGAGTTTTGGCTGTATGGATAGATGGGACATATTTCTAATCTCATGCAGAAAAATTTGGCAGGTCTTTTGTATAGTCTTGCCAAAGTCTATGAGAGCCCAGAGAAAACTAAATGAAAAACAGTGTCTAGGTTTCCAGTCAGAGTGTGGTAGTCTGCACATTCAGAAAGTAGGCATTAGGAATAGCCTTGCTGGTCAGATCAAGAACTTTGTTTTCACCACATTAAGTTTCAGCTGAAGGCTGTGTCCAAGAAACAGCTAAAATTGGAACTGAAGGCAGTTCTCAGGTGGGGGGACAAACCTGTGAGTCATCGGCACAGAGATAGATGGTGGCTGAATTTGTGTTGGCAGGTGCTGGATCTCTGAGCATACAGGAGAAGAGGACTGGTATAAAAGCTCAGGGACAGAGGTGTACAAGGCTCCTACAGCAACTTTGAAGAAAAATACTACTTGAATGTTTAACGGACAGCTAGAAACAGATTGGAGCGAAATGAATGCTTAGTTGTATTTTCATTTGTAGATTCTGTAGTTTTACTTTTAATTTCCACTGAATATAAAATACTAAATCTAAGGCTAGAAAAAAATCAGTTCCTCAGAATTTTGCATGTTTTCTCCCTCTACCTCTTTTAAAAAAGGAACTCAGGCCTCTTTAAAAGAGAACGGGTATGACACAGGCTGTAATGCATTGTTAAAGAAATGTAATAGATGTTGGTGCCACATTTATGTGGCATTAGGGCATCAGGATTTTACTGGGTCATTATTAATACTTGGTGATATCAAAGATGTAATGCCAACATGACACGGACAAGTGAATGCTGTTTAAAAAAATCCAGATAATGTTTTGGTTTTTTATGTTCTACTTTCTCTGTTTTCTTCCCTCTGAAGCTAAGGCAAAACCAGTTTAGTTTCACAGCTTGCCTGCACAAGCTGTGATAGATTTTGTGTTTGTATTTCTCCGAAATATACATACAGAAAGATGCAAAATTCCTTTAAGAGGGTAGAACTAAGTGTTCTCATTTCTGTGTCTTTGAAATCTAAAGGTCATCAGATAAAAAAGAGATTTTGCATTTTTTAAAATGTATTTTTGAAGTACCCTAATGATTTCAGAGTACAGGAGAGATGAACTGATTCTTAATACACAGTTTTAAGGTAGTGATTTATCAGGAGCTCCAGGGAGAGTTTTAGAATATTAGGTGGTGTTGACCTACCTGCACTGTTTGCTCTAAGAAAGTCAGTTTGCGGTCTAAGGCTCTCCTCCTTGTCCCCTGAATTTCGGCTCCTGTGGAGAAGGGATGTAAGATTTACCAGGAGAATCTCATCAGACCTGTTCTTATAAGTTGTCTCCTCCCTGGTAGCTATGTAAGGCTGCGTGGGGGCTTGAGCTGTATTTGATGACTCAGGCCAGAATATCCTCCTACCTCTTCATGGCTGTGATGCTGCTGGTGAGCTGAGTCTCTCTCTGAAGACTGGGGATGCTGTAGGGTGGCTGGGGGTGTACCAGAGTCCTACGGGAGCTTAGAATTCCTTGGTGAAGACAGGGATAGTTTGGCTGGATGTAGCAATGTCAGCTTTGCCAGAGCACTGGCTTCATGAGAAGTTTTATTTTTTACTTTATTTTGTAAAAATACATATCAGACTGCTACTCTTTAAGAGAGCTGAAAATTGCAGTTCAGGACCCAAGGACAGATTGGAGAATGCTGGCAGGCAGTTCTTGTGTGATTGTTGGAGAGGTCAGGAAAAGAGAGCGAAGTACACAAGTACTAAAACATTCTAGAGATGTTGCTCTTAGTAAAACATTTGTTTGTTTGTTTGCTTTTTAGTTCAAGCAGTATGTTTTTGACGGCAGAGAACTGGAAGAGTGATTGATTGACATACTAAAATGGAGTATTTACCAGTGCAGGTAAGACTTTTTTTGAACGTCTTGTCGCAGTTTCGTTTCATGTTGTTTTGCAATTCCCAGTGCAAATAGCTAGATTAATGGCAGTGTTACACAATCATTTTTCTGAAAACAAAGCTGGTTTAGGAGGTTTCTATCTTTTCAGTTCACTCTCAGATGCTCTGATGTAGCTGCTGTAAAGTAGCAGTAAAATGAAAAACAGAAACAAGAAACAAAAGAAACATCTTTTTTTCCTTCAGACGGACCTTAAAAATATGTTACCTTGTGATCCACTTTGTATTGTGGCCTCAGAAAAGGTTAGTTTGGATAACTAAGGAAGTAGTGAGGTGATATGGGGACAGCATGGACCAACCAGGATATATAGGAGATTTTCCAACTTAGGAAAATAATTAAACCCTCAGAAGTGTGAAGGAAGGGAAAGGTTTGGCTCTCAGTGTAGGATCAAGTGGCTTTAACTGGCATTTTAACTATTGGAAATGTTAAGTCTCATTGCTCTAAATACTCTTGAATATTGAAATGCTGTTTTGATTATAAAGTTAAGTAACTACCAAAAGTTTAGAACCCCTTGGTTCTAACTTGTGTATTAAGCTATTGTCATTTTTTATCAGACTTTTTGATATGGGTTTATATGCTGCATTAAACTCCATTTCTCATGTAGAAAGCTCCTACTAATGGATTCTTTTGTTTCTTAATACAGTTTAATATCTTGGTTTCCAAATGCTAATGACATGCTTTAAAATACAACAATAAACTCATTAAGTATTAAAATGAGTTGTGGACTTTTATTGTTGAAGTTTGTGAAGTGCAGCTGTAAATTTGACAGTAATCTATGCAATAAATGCCTCTACGTGAGTTTAATTTCTTTGTTGGCTTTTTTACGATTAGTGCACAAGCTTAAGACATTGCCCAAGTTGAGTCTCTCCTTTAAAATATTTGTTCACTGCGTAACATTTTCTATTACATAGTTCACAGAACTACAACTGTTCTGTAGTAACTGTTTTCCTTTGCACTGATATGAAATACTTTGGCAGAAAAGCAGTGGTGTTGTTTATGTCAGCTCTGGGCAGTGAATGTTCCCCTTCTTCCAGTTTAAGGTGCATGTGGAACAAGCCTGATGCTCAACAAAGAAAAAGCTATTCCCAGTGGTGAGTTGGGTACCTGTGGCAGCACACAGCCCTGCTTGCTGGATGTGCTGATTTGTGAACTGTGCCACAGTATTTCTTACTGGTTTTGCAGTTGGTACTGGAGCAAGGCATAGAGGTTTTTTTCCCAAATACTGTTTGTAGTTGAGCAAGAGCTTTGTTACTGGATTAAAATGCACGGTGTTGTGTCATGCAGGCCTGTGGTTGCTGGACCCTGTGCTCATTCTGCAGGGAAAAATTGCCTGCCAGGCAATTTTTAGTGGACTGGCTGGGAGTGCTAAGTAAGCTCGATAGAAAAGGAAGGGAGGGAGTGGCCCCAGCTACAGGCATATTATGCACAACAGGAATACCACAAGTTCACTGGACAGATCTGGCTCTCTTTAAGTTTTTTTTGTTGAATTAACTCATTCATAAAATAGACCTATGAGCTTATCTAATTGGACTAGTTATAGATTGTTCTGGGTTTTCCTGCTGGGGACTTGAGGGACCCTGACCATGGCCCAACAACAGCTACAGGAATAGTCTTCCCTTCTCTTAGCAGAGGCAAACTGTTCAGGGAGTTAGCACCCCTCAGTGTGCTGGGGAGTCAGAGCCTTGTGATGTCGTCCTCTCTTGAGAGTGTAGTTTCATCAAAATGCATACTGGGTGAGACTGCCCCATGGCATCCTTACTTTATCCTTTTGCTTTTCCTTGAGTGCTTTAAAGTGGTTTCCTTCTGAGGTACTGGACAGTTTGGTGCACAGCGCACAGGGTTTGTTGCCCAGCAGCCAAGGGTCACAGTAGGTCTAGGATCTCTGTCTGGATCTCTGCTCTGTGGCAGGTTTCATTTGCAGAAGATACACTTGCATTTTGGTAGGTGATGCCCATGTGATAATGCAGCATTGCAGCCCCAGAGAATTAGAGTGCAGAACATCTTGATTCTAGCTTTAAAGACCACAGAGGACATCCCTACACAATCCTATAGACAAAGCAGCGGATGAGGGAATTGCTGCAAAGCCCTGTAGGCTGTCACTGCCAGTTTTAACACTACAAACTGTAGCAAAACTTGTGGCATCATTCAATTAATCTCTTGAAGTCCTTTGATTGAAATTCGAATGATGACAAGGTTTTTTAGACAGACTGGGTTAATAGCATCATCTAGATGCTGTAGTTTTGATCTTGCAGTAAGGGCCCTTGATACAAGTTCTTCATGTTGTCCTAATTCCTCTTCCCCTGTCCCCTGTTACATCAATAATGTTCTGTTCCTGTGTTTTTGTAAAGTGCATTCAGAGTCCCTGTATTGGCTGTTAAACCAAGGTCAGAATTAACATCTTGTTTATAGTTTAAAATGTACACCTGTGTTAAAGTGCTTGAAGTCTTTCAGCTCCTCTAGAGTGAGTACAAAAAGGTAAATCTTATCTTGAGTCATATTCTAAGATAATTTAGTTGGTAGGCTAGAGGTTTTGCCCCTAAAGGTAACTTTACTTTCAGCTGACTAATACCTGCAGCAGTCATGACTTTTTTTGCCACCTACTCTGTTTCAGTCTCAGTACTGCCTGCTACTTCACAAACACCCAAATGGATGTTCAAAATTTTAGAAACAAAAAAACCCATAATCCATTCAAGCTCCAGACAATGTCTACTGCTTCTATATCAGAGCCAGAAAAATTGACTAATGTGCATGAAGTACAGCCTGCTCAAGTTTTTTTGGTTTGCTTAGTCCTCAAACCAGACAGTGCTTGCAGAAACTGGGAAGTTTGAAGACAAGTGTTTGCAGAAAGTGTAGTCTGTTTCATTAATCTAGTTAATAGTGTTGAAGGAAAACCAACAGAACTTAGTAAAATCTGTAGGATTTTAATTCAGGTATCAGCAGGCAGTTGTAAATTAGCAGGAACTTGCTAGTCTGTGGCTGTGAAGATGACAGTGAGAATTATCACCTTACTGCAAAAGAAAATTGACTAAAAATAGGCATGTTGCCTTCCTTAACTCCTGCCTTGCCCTGGGATCTCTCAGTATTAAGCCTTAGGTGACCTGGTCAGACACTTTCTCTTTACTGTTTGACTACACTGTAATTCAGCTGTTGCTGTCCTCATGCCAGAGTTGAGGCGCTGCTGCCTGCATGGTCATTCTGCATCAGCAAGGGCTGGAAGCAGCCCATGCTCTTTTTCTCCTTGTCAGAGAGTATTTTTCCCTCTCCAGCCAAGAACCAGGGCAGAGCTGCAGTGTGTAGGTATCAGTAAGTGCCAGGATTGTATTATGCTGACGATGTGTTGTGATGCTTCTCTGATAACATTTAATTCCTTCACTAGAAAGACAGAAGTTACTGTGAGCTGGATTTGGTACATCCTATATTCTTGTTTATCTCAGGGCCTATATACTTAAGGAAGCTGTGCAAAACCGTGTGTAAGCATTGTCCTTTCTAGGACCGGATGGGCATTATCCCCGGCTCATGTTCTAAATAGTTTGTTTTCTCTTTGTTTTCAGTAACTAAGGTGCTGACAAGTTTTGACTTCTTCATCCTCATAAACATGAGTGAAGTTCAGGCTATGGTAGAATTCTCCGTGGAGCTCCACAAATTCTTCAATGTCGATTTGTTTCAAAGAGGGTAGGTAGCGTGTTCTTTCAAACCTTACTGCATTGGATGGCTAATGTTGGAAAGGCCTTAATGGGTACTCTGTCATGTGGTGTTGCTTCATGTGTTACTGTTTTTATAGTGATTTGAATTTTTTTTATTCCATATTGGAAAGTCATTCTTTCTAGGATTTAAAATTAAATACTAAAATGATTTTTCTTAAAACCTAAGTTGCCATACAATATTTTTGTCTAATTGGAGATGAGGAAAAACCTGTAGATATGGAGAGTATATTATGTTCTTACTCAGGTCTTTACCCTCACATGTCTTAATTTTTGTAATCACTTTTGTTTGAAATATGATAGGTATTTCTCTTCAATATTTAAAAAATGGTCTTGCTCCACTTAACCTACTCGTTTATCCGTTTGGTAGTGGAGAATTTCACCAGCCTCTCTCCTTTTGCTGTGCTGTGCCTCCAGTTACACAGGACTCCATACTGCCTCTTTAGACTCTCCTGACCTCCTCTTACTCCACCTTATCTCTGTAGAAGTCTTTTTCACATTCCTTTCATTTGATATTGCATGATTGTCCTAGATTACTTTCTAAGGTCCTTGTTTCCCATGGCTATGCAGGAAATAATCCTTTGTAGCTTATTTTGGAGATATTAAAGCTTATTGGTCCTTTAGTGTTGTGGTACATTAGTCTTCTCTCAATCCTCAAGTACACTACAGTAAAAATTCATGTTAGGGTTTAGGCTGTGTCAGTATTTGCAGACATGGAACAAGATGTATCAGTGTTGATTTATGATAGCTGCTTTTTTCAAAACATTGTAGAGTAACTTTCCTCAGAAACATTTTAGTGATAAGAAAATACATCCATGTTTTTAGCCTTGTCTTAGTTCAAGTCAGGTGTGCATGTATGGGTGTATTGTTTTCAGTACAGTCAGGGTTTTTTTTGACAGAAGTGATGACCCATTATGCTTGCTACTATATGCAGTCAAACTATATACAACAAACTGTCCCCTTTTTAGGAAAAATTGTAATTTCACTCTTCATTGGAAGAGAAGAATTAAGGAAGGCTTAAGAGGTCTGCGAAAACACTGAGAATATTCTAATTACTTCAACAAAAAAGCACAGTCTTTTGAACTTTAACCTTTTTTAATCTCTGAAATCAGTGGGGGAGGAGGAACATGGCAGCACATTTACTCTAATAGAGAACCTGAAGAGAAGAAAGTGTTTTGGCTGTCTTAACCTTACAATTTAAATGGTTCCTCAGGAAAGTAGTTGAGAAGCAAAGCACAGCAATATAATTACCAGTGCTTTACCTGGCATGTTTCCTTTTAGCTTACTCTTGCAGTAAGCTAAAAGGCAGTAAATTCACAGGGCAGGTTCAGAGAGTTGGAATGCTGACATAATGAGAAAAGTGACATGAGGAGATATAACTTCTCTGGTTTCAAGCTGAACCTTTAACTCTGGGCACATTGCTATAGAAATTAATATCAGGAAGAAGAGAGAACTTCGAGAATAATTTAACAGACCGAGAAATGTGACTATTGCAATGAATTCAATTTGCTGTAAGTTCCAGTATTTTTCTAGGGAACTGTCTTTGTATTTATTTGAGTCAGTATGTAATACTGTTGCTGGAGGAGTTCTTGGATAATGGGTTGAATAAGCAGAAAAGGAAATCTTTAGTTTTGTTGTTAGCCTTCTAATTTTTAGCTACCACTGTGTTTAGCATGGTTTGTCTCACCAAAATCAAGTACAGAATTGATTGTATTGTGCAAATTTAAGCCTTCCAGCAAGGCATGCTTGTCTCACAGAGTTAGAAACATCATAACCTTCTGAACTGTGTAGAATAAAATGTTAGCTATTGCAAGTAATCACATCAAGTTCCTTCTTAAAACTAAGTAGATTTTTATCCAAAGTATTTGTTTGCAGAGTGAGTCCAGATTCTTGCTCATTTGATTACTGGAGATGTCATCATTTCCAGCCTAAATTGCCTTCTGATCAGTTTTAGTTGTTTTTCTTTACAGCTTTGTCTTATGTTTTGAATCACTCTATCAGTCTCATAGTTCACTCTTATGTATTTTAGATGTCAGTCTTTTGTCCCTTTTATGAAATATGAACGGACATGAGTTTGGTCATTGGAACTTGTGGCACATTCTCCACCCCATTCCCTTTCAGTAGAGTCCACATACCCTAATATCCAGTCAAACCCATTTTATTCTCTTCCTGCTTTTATAACTATTTTAAGAAATCTGCCAACTCTTGCATCCAACTGTATCATATTTTCTTGGATCTGTATTTTTAGTGACACTACAGTTGCCAGAAGCACTTATGACTGTGTTTACACTAACAATTAAATTTGGTATTTAAGGAATGAATTACTAAAAGCAGTGTTGATGTCCCTACATCTGTGTGGTTCCAGGGTTACTTCAGACTAGATTCTAACCTCATCTTCTGGACCAGATGTTTTGTATCATGAGTGTAATTTGAAGTTGTTTGTATCAGTAGTTGGTTCAGACCTTTTTGTGACCCCAGGGGTTGAAGTGCATTTTGTGGCTGGTATCTCACAGGGATTCAGCTTCCTTAGGATACATCCAGGTTCTATGACTGAAAAGCTCTCAGTGAACTGAACCAGCATGCAGCAAACTGGGGTCATTGGGGAAAGGGCCTCAAAACCACTCTGCTGATATATAAACAGGTCTGAATAGTGCAGACTGAGCCAAAATTTCTCATAGTATTTTACTCAAGATCATATTTATCTGCATGGTTATAACCATATTATTCTCCTAAGTGACTCTCTAAAGCAGGCTATTTTCCTTACTTTTAGATAGCTGTTACTATTCTAAGAAGGGGTCATAGAAAGTGCAGATACTTCATTGTAATAGAATATTTGTCTTATGTATCTAATACAGCTATTTTGTTATGTTTTCTTGTAACTGTGCCATTTGCTTTAAACCCAACTTGTTGCAGATGGCTCCTGGTTTATTTTTATCTGTTATTACATTCAAATAAGGCTTCACACAATTTTTGTTTTGAGCTGGTGAGATGTGATGATAGGAGTTTCTGCCCAAACAGTGATTGATATGTGAGTATTGTGTGACAAAATGAATTAAAGAAATGTATTTGTTGGAACCTGTGAGAATGATAGTCTGAGATAGTGAAGTTTCAGGTTGTTTTGTCATCTTAGCTCATAAAAGTTCCAGTAAGGTGTGGGCTCTATAGTACTGATCTTCTGTAAAGACAAAGGAAACATAATACAGCTTGACTGCAGAAGTGGAAAATGAGTTGAGTGGAAAATTGGTTGGATGATTCAGCTCAAAGAGTTGTGGTCAGTGGTGCTAAGTCCAGCTTAAAGCTGGTGAACAGTGACACCTCCCATGGGCTGATAGTGGGTCAGTAGTCTCAGCAATCTTTGCACAGAATCATGGAATGATGTTAATTGGAAGGGGCATTAAAAATCATCTGGTACCAACCCTCCTGCCGTGGCAGAGGCACCTTCCATTAGACTAGGTCAGAGCCCCATCCAACCTGGCCTTGAAAACTTCCAGGGGTGGGGTGATCACAGCTTCTCTGGACAGCCTGTTGCAGTGCCTCACCACCCTCTGACTAAAAGAATTTCTTCCTAATATCTCATCACCTCCTTCAGCTCAAAGCTGTTCAAGTTCAAAGACTTTGCTGTAAAAACAAGGTTGCCATTCAATTTTCTGCTATGGATTGTGGGTGCTTACCCCCTCATTTTCATACATGTTTTGCTTACCCCCTCATTTACATACATGTTTTGTACGTGTCAGCATACAAATGTATGAACTGAACTGAGGTATAAATGTGTTGAGAATGTCTGATTCCAAACTGGGTATTGAAAGTGCCACAGTACCTTGTAGTGCTCAGCTGAATTTCCCATGTTCCGCTATGAGATGATGGATCCTGATATCTAACTTGTGACAGTTACACCTTTTCTGTGGGTAGGGACAAGAGTTTCCTGGTAACCCTCACTTGTGAGAAGATGAGGTTTTCAGTTCCCTGGACCTGTGTATTGCTTTTTTTGCTGTGTAAATTGCAAATCAAATGAGCTAAAGAGACTTAGCTAGTGGTTTGTAGTTTAGCATAGTGCACACATTGCTGCAAGATCTGCTTTGAAAACAGCTTTCATCTATATTTTCCCCATCTCTATGTGTTCTTATAATCCCAGTGTTAAATTCTTACTTTGTCACTAATCTTTTGTTACTTTATGATTAGTATGCAAGCACACACAACTGGCCAAAGCTGGATTTAGAGTACTTTTAATAGTAATGTCGCTATGTGTTTTGTCTTTTTTTTTTTTTTTTAATTTGGTAACGTTTTTCTTTGAAACTGCAGGTATTGTACCTTACATTGTGAGTTTCAGAAAAAGAACTTCCTAATGGTTTTTTTGACAGTGTAAATTTGTTGTTACATAAACCATGAGGAGAGGAAGTAAAATAAAGTATTAACAGTAGCTCTTTATTGCATATTTACTGCTCAGCTTGTCTGAGTTTTCTATTATTTGACTTTGTTTTGGGTTAAAAGGTGCTTATAAAACCACATTAAGAGCTTACATTAGTAATATAAGTCTGCCGCACTTCTTTGAAGTCTTTTTGCTTTTAACTATTGGGTAGCGGATGAAAGAATAATATTAATACCTTCCATAGGAGAGACTTTGGCAGATTGTAACCTAAAACAGATTTTTGGAGATGTATCATATCTGAAAGGTTATTGGTAAGATTTCAGTAGCATAATAAGCATAAGTTGCTTGTGAACCTAAATCCTATTAAAAGTTAGAGGAATTTAAGCTTCGGAGACTACTGAAAATTTAGTCTTATGATATTCTTCTGTTCCATAGATATATGTTTTTCCATATGTAGATAATTACTGATGTGTCTGAGCAGCATTGACATTTTTTGCTTCCATGCATGTGGTTGTGTAATGTAGCTTAAAAGAAAATAACACTGAATCAGAGTATGAAATTTAACGAATCTTATTATGATTGCTCAGTAATGTCATATGAAATAATGCAGTATGCTGAATCCAATCAGTTGCCTACATTAATTTTAAAATTTTTGACAGAAACTTAAAATTCAAAACTTACGCTTCCAGCAGGACCACTTTTCTCTCTCCTGGCTATATCAGAAATGAAAGGTTTTGTCCTTAAATGAAAAAGTAGCTCTTGCTAATGGTTTGTGTTGCTAGCATATGATTGACTAACAAACTCTGGATTGACAAGGAACATTCAGGTTCACCTGTTTGGTTTTCTTTTTAATTCATACAGCTCAGAGATACTTTTACTTTCAAACTACATTTCTGTATGTCATATTTTTCTGGAAATAAGTGTTGTGAATTGCCTTCTGACAGGATAGATTATCTTTTGAAGTATTGTACTGTGATCTTTACTTAATGTAATGTGTCTTTACAAAGAGAGAAGAAAGCTGTCAAATTTGTCTAACAGTTGTAAGATGAGCTCTATTCTTCAGCTTATGGTTTTACAGTAATACAAATGGCAATTATACAAGTTTAAGATTTGGAGGGCTAGGCTGTAAAGTCACGGGAATAGTCTGTCTAGGAAAAATAATGCAAATATTTTTGCTGTTGGGTTTTTTGTTGTTGTTTTTTTTTTTTTTTAATCAGTTTCTGATTCTGATTTCATCAGTGGATGCACACACACAGGAACTGCTTCCTCTGAGACAAGAAAGGTTGAGACTGGGAATGAGCAATGGGGAAGTGTTATTTTAAATTGCCATTGCTACAGAAGTTGAAACTTAGTATCATGAGTTGTCCTATTAGCCTGTCCGATGTGGAATGTCTGAGATACCAATGACATGGTCTGGTCCCAAAGAGCAGTTACAATTTAAAAGACAGAATCTTGTCTTCTAAAATATGAAGTCTTATATTTGTTGAAAATAGGAGTTAGAAAAGTAACTGAGCATTGTTTTCTTTGAGTTAGCTGAGAAATTAAGGTTATTTGAAATACACTGAGTGGAACTGAAGGCATGGGGAGGTTGTTCTGCATGTCCTCTTCAGTTATCTGAAGTGCAATGCCTGTATTAGGACACTTCCAGCCACATAGGGAGGCTTGTCTGGATGTCACCTAGAGCCACTGTAAATTGGACTTCTACCTTTGAATCCTCCTCCCCACTCTTCTCTATGGTAATTCCTAGAAGACTATACTCCAGTTTAAGAAACTAAATGAGATCCTGATACTTCTGACCCATAAAGATGATTGTACAGGTGTTTATTTCTTTAGTTATTATTCCTAGAGGTATAGCTAAGAGTTGGTAGTTGTAGTTATCCTCAGGCTGTATTTTTTTTTCCTGCATCCCCCCATATTTCAAAAATATTACTTCAATGTTTTGTAATGTTCATGGATACTCATTGCATCTTCTAGACTTCTCAGATATGGGGTACAAATTTCAAATCAGCTGAATTTTATTGAGATTTTAGCTCTTACGCTTAAGTAGTACTTTTGGAGACTTGAAAAATAACAGTTTTTGCAATTGAAATTGTTATTTTGCAATGGAAAACATCTTCTCAACTCAGAATTAAAGCTGTCTAATGGCATCCCATCTCCTCCAGGCATTCAATTTGGCAAAATTCCATTTTCTAAGAACAAAAAGATAAAAAGCTCAGATGCCTAGTTGTGCCATCTTGCTGCCTTTCTGGACTTGACAGTGCCATGGTAGGCACAGCTCTTTGGTGTGACAGTGATATGGCATAATTTGCTGTCCTTTGAGATTGCTTTTGGGGGGGCTCTGTGTAATTCTTTCTTTCTTTATGCCACTGAAGAAATAGGGGTCTTGTGTATGTAAGACCAGGTACCATTTCACACTGCAAAGTAACGACTGTACCTCAGCATGCCTTGCCATGGAGTCTGTCAGCAGAAACCTGATCAATGAGTTTACTTTAGTGACAGAGTAAATGACAGTGTAAGACAGGAATGAGTATAAAAGGATTTTGTCTGGAGAAGACCCATTCTTTTATTCTGTAAAACGTACAGCTATCATCTGTGTATCACATGAAGGTGGAATGGCTATAGGTGTTAGTTGAAGGCATCACAATAATGATTTCTTGAGTATGCACCTTCTATTTTTAAATTGAGTTTTACTGAGTTCAGTATTCTGGAATGGCATGTGACAGCAGTAACAGTTTTGACTTTGCATTGAATACATATTTAGTCACTAAAATTGCTACTTTTGAGATTCTTTCAAGTTTTAGCACCCTTATGTGCAGAAACTTTTAGCTTGTGCATAGTCTTACAATTCTGACTTGATGCTGTGAGATGGTAGCAAAACCCAGAAAAATCTGTCATTCATAGGTGTTTTGCCTTATTTATATATGCTTGGTTAATATACATAATAGTTACAGCAGAAATATGATTCTTTAAGTTAGTTTACCATCCATAGCTATCTGAGGGAGGGGAGAAAGAAAGATGCTCATTCTGTGTTTCAGTCTTGACTGCCTCACAATACAGCAGTTGTTTTTGGTGTGGTGTCTTTTTGTGCCTCTTTTGCTGCACATATGAACTAATAATACTGTTATGTGTATCTGTATCTGTAATCACAAACAGCACTTTACTGGGTCATCTCATACTGCAGAGGGCATATAGCTTTGGTGAAACAGGGAACCAGGCTCAGACTCACTGCCTCCACTTCAGTCAGGTGCTTGCTTCAAAATCTCTTCCTTTTTTACTTCTTATACCTCCTGCCAATTACTGTACTCCACGTAAAGTAAGTAATCAGATTTTTGAATTTTTTTTTTACCTTATTTCACCCCACTCCACTTGGTCTCCCATTCCTAGATTCTCAGTCATGTTGGCCATAGGGGAGGAAGCTTAAAAGACCTCCAAATACTTAGAGGCCCTCTAGACTGGACCATCATGCTCGTGCTTATCCATAGATGACTTCCTTTGTTGATTTGCAAAGTTTTAAAAATCTATCTCATATTTTCTCCAAAAATATGATGAATGCCTTAGATAAAATGATCAAGATCTCTCCTGCTAATCATTTTCTATATGCATGTGTTTTTACTGCAAGAAGTAGCATCCAAACTATTGGAGGTGGTCAGACTGGGGAGAAAAGAAAAGGCATATTTTTTACTTGTGCATGTTTTTTTTAGATGTGGATGGTTGTGCCTGAGCACTGGGGGTTTTTTTGGTGGGGGAAGAGGGTAAGAGAGTATAGCCAGCATGGCCCACTGTTGATGCCATGAGCCCAAATCTGGTGTGAAACAGCATTTTCATCTATGCATTTATAGTTGACCTGAGCATGCTGGCCTGAGCATAACACAGCCAAAAGGTGTGTTATGCATGGTCTTCTCCTGCTTTGTTTGCTGCTGTAGTCAGGTCAGTAAGATGGGCTTGCTTTTGACAGCAGCGTAGTCAGAGAGTGGGTTAAACTGGCAGGAACACAGGGCTAATGGTATAGATCTTACAGGTTGGGAGATCTGTTGGATAGCAACTGCTTGAGTAGGATGATCCTGCTTCTGGTGCTTCTTGTGTGCCTGCAGTCATGCTCTTCTACCTTATGGTTTGTCAACTCAACGTGGTAGACCAGCAAAAAAAAAAACCTGGCAAAATCAGAATCATTCTGGGTTATATTTTTTTAAATCTCCCTTGTCCACACTAGCGTCAGATATTCTGTCAGTGGTGGTGCAGAAGGAGTATAAAGTACACAGGAGGAATGGGATGCCTACTCCTGTCACCAACTAGCTTTTGGGTTGGTTTAACTGTAACCCTGGACTACGTCCTGAGAGAAATGTCCGTAAAAGTTCCAGCCTCCGTGTTAGGAAGACGTCTCTGGAATGGGACAGGCCATTATGTCAGTATGATTTGCTCAGTGAGAGCAGTCCAGAGATTAGTATGTTTTGAAACAAAACCTCTGTTTGAACTTCTGCATTCATCTCAGTTGGCATCCCTGCCCTTAGGATACAGAGTTATGACAGACATCAGGTATGTCAATTCTAATTTCCCTAAGCCCTTGTGTGGAGATACAGAGCTCACCTGGTGATGCCAGTTTGCAGTTTCCACCTCCCTTGCTGCTGGCAGCTTTGTGCCACTGTAATGCCCTGCCCCATGGCTTGTGCTGGCTGAGCTGCTGGATCTGACCAGTGTCCAGAACTGCTCTGCAAGTTGTGCGTTGGTGTAATTGAGAAAGGTGTCAAATGTCTCGCAGGGGGCAAGAGTTGAGTGCCTGGGAGGACAGGACAGAGGAAAAGGGGAAAACAGAATTCCTTGAACTTCATTTCTTGCAGAAGTCCTTATATTGTAAAAGTACAATCTGAATTGCAAGACAGGGTTTCCCAGATGCCAGTTTGCTTGACTGACACAGAGAAGGAATCAGATTATTGCAGAAAACAGAGAGATCCAGCTCTGGCACTTGGCGGAGAAAGGGCCCCTAATCACCTCCAGAATGCCAAGTCCCTTTCTGTAGGTCAGCTCTGAAAGGAGGAGATCATAGAAAGGCATCCAGAACAGCAGAAACCTTCATCTTCCAACTCTGCAAGGAGAATTCTGATTCTTCTTCAATGGATTACAGAGAGCTTGTGGTGGGAGGTCAGCCTCAGAAGGGGAACAAAATGAGTTAGATACCCAGATACCTAGATGCATGAAAAGTTTGAGGCTCCTCAGTGTATGTAGAAAGTAAATTATACAATCCATCTTGATGACCATCTCTGCACTTCAGTCATATTACTATGGTTAGTGCATCTTCTCCTGATCATATTCTTCTCAGTTTTCATCTCATACTACTTTTGCACGCCTTCATTTCAGCAACTGGTTTCCTACCTTCCCTGAATACATTCATACATAAAATTGATTTCAAAATATTTTGAATAACATTTGAGGTTTTCTGTGGTGCTTGTTACAGTTTTCTCAAAACAAAAGCCTTTGAAAAATGTAGACTTTAGCAAAACAATTTTTTTTTGCTTGCTTGTTTAATTTTTTTCTTAACTTGTTGAACAGGTTCAGCAGGCACTGTGTGTCTTCAGGGTACCCAGCTTGTGGAACCTGGCAAGAGAAAAAGGCATTTGGCTACTTAGTATGTTTGTTCTCCTGCAATTTGTTTCATTTATTTAAACTGGCATCAGAAGTTTAATTCTTGTGAGTGTACTGAATAGGGTAGGTCTTAGGAGATGGAAGATACTTTTGCTGTAGGAGGTGGCTCTGTCATGGCAAAAAGAGCAGTAACTCTTCTTTTTTATAAAGGGGAAAGAAGTGGAGTTTTTGCTTTCCAATCTTGAAGGCTCGCTTTGCTCTTTGACATTCATAAGCTTTTAGGGTCATCATATTTTAGAGAAACAGGTCTTAACTTTTGCTGCCAATTTATTACTTACTTGGAAAGTTCTGCTAATATTCTCTGAGATTATTTCTTAAGATTTATGTTAATAATAAATGCATAAATACAGTCTGCAGCCAGCAGCTCTGCTTCTCAGTGTTTTTGGAGTTGAAACTCTTGAAGTTGAGGAAAATAATTATTTACTGGAAGTGGCAGTATAATTTCATGTTATTTTCTGAGCGTGGAGCCTCACCACTAACTAGCCTGTCCTAAGCCCATGTCATGTCACTGGAGGGAACATGTTCTCCCCTGGCTGTGTGATCCTGCCTTCTGTAATAGCCCCTACTGGATTCTTTTTTTTGCTTTCCAGGTGGATGCACACGTTGGTTTGTTTTACCATAGAGTTGATGAACCATCAGAACTTACTTGAGGAGGGACAAAAATTTGTAAAAGTGGTTTTGGTCTGCAAAATGCTTCTACTTGTGGCAGTACTGGCTTAAGCTGATTTAAATTAATCATGAAAATGTGCCTTGCTTGAAGGAAGAAAGATAGATGCTTCTGAATCTGAGAAATTACTTTTCTTTCTTAGTGTCCTAATAACATCTCAGAGCAATATGTTATATTTGAAACTACAGTGTTTCAATTTAAAAAATTAAATGAGAGGAGCTAATGTGACTTTCACGAATGACACAGCTTACTACAGGGGAAAAGATGAAGGTGTTGGTAAGGGAGGGAAGTGATGACCTTTCTTTGGTGCCTCTTACATAAGATAGGGTAGTTCACATGGGCTCTTTCATCATGATTTTTTGCAACAGTTTTCTTTGTGGTACCTGATTTTCCATCTCTGGTTGAATGTTTGCTATTTGCTCTTAAAACAGAGATTGCCTTTCATTAAAATAAGGTGCAAAGTGAATTGTAAGCCTTGTGTACTTGTATACTGTCAGATGAGAGGAACAGAATTGCACAGCTGCAAAACTTACAAAATTTGAAAGACTAGTGAATGCCAGCAAATGAGTGGTCTTCTGATCTTACATCTGTTGTGTTTGCTAAACTTTGATTTCAAAATTAACATGTTATGATATGTCTTAGTAAAAACTGATGCCTGTTTGTAAGGGGTGAAGCTTATAAAATTGTGACATTGTATACCAGGAAAACCTAACATCCCATACTTTTCTCCCCAGAAAACTGAAAAGTTCCAAGCCGCAAAGTGGTTAAACAATTGTGCTATATCATTTTCAAGGCCAGTATGCTGAATCAAAAAGTCAGATGAAAAATACTTTCAAGCTAAATAAATATAGTCGAAAAGTTGTTATAAGAGAAAATGAGAAATCATTATTCCTGAAGATAAGCTTTATGGGACTGTTCTACTTTAAAGATGCAAGGAAATTTAGTATGATTTCTTTCTTTTTATCTTCAGTAAGAACAGGAAATAAAAAAGGAACTAAAATTATAGACATAGACTAATATGAGTTAAGATATATTTGATTAAATAAGAACTCATCGAATACTGCATGTTTATATGTCTCTTTAAAAAAGCAATACTTATTTGAGACTTTTCCGCTTTCAAGTTTTTTTAATAGATGTTCATAACCATTGCAGGAATTCTGCCTGAATGTGTTTTGTGGAAAGAACATGGAGAAAAGGCTTTTGTAATAATAAGGCAAAATCTCCAGTTGCATTTATTTTCCCCTCTCTCCTGTTTTGCGTATTTAATCCTGTTTCATAACAAGCTGCTGTGACTTAGTTGAGGTATTAGTCTCCCAAATAACTCTCATCAAACTTTTGGTCTAATTACTATTTTGTTTATATAGAAGACTAATTTTCAGAAATGTGTGTCCTAGGCATGTGAGGTACTTCAGAAAAGTAATTAGCTTTCAAGGAAACTCTTTCAAATAAATGTGAACCTCTTATTATTTCCTGTAAGTTTGCCCATTGTGTTATTCATCTTAATAAAAGTCAGCTGGGAAATACATGGATTTTTTATTGATGGGATTGTGAAAAGATTTTAAACATAGAGCATGATAGTTTTCCTGCTGCTCAAGTATCTGAATTAGAGTTTCTCAGATAAATCCCACAATTATAGCAGAGTGTAATCTCATATTGGTCCATATTAAAAGTACTTATTACAAAGTGATTGCAAGATAATCTTTCTGTGTGTTCTGTACTTGTATTAAATAATTCCCTGTCTAGATAAGCCCTGTAACTAGTTTGATGTCCATTTGCTATTCTGTGGGCCCCAACTGGGTTTGGTGGGATTAAATCTTTATAGATGACTGCGCATGTCTCCTGGTGAGGAACAAGTCTAACCAATTCTGTTTCTAATTTGGCACTTCAATTATCAACGTTTTACTGCCTGTGCTTTATTCTGTCTTTCTGCATTCTCTTATTTCTGTTCCATTGCACCTTATTTTACTTCTTTTCCTCTTTACTTGATTTTCCTCTTTGCCTGGAGTGCCTTATTACAGAATGCTTATGAGGTTACAAAAAAAATCTGGCAAATTTGTGGTAGTGTTTAAGATAGAGTATTTGTGTTCCACAATCTTATGAAATGCTTTAAATATTACAGGTGTACTCAGATTGCCTAGAAAAGTATGTTGGCATTTGTCAGTATTGGCTTATGACTGTGTGAAATGCTAAAGCCATGAAAGAATTAGGGATGTAGAGTCTCTCCAGTAGCAAGGGGCTTATCTTGTATAACAGAGGGGTGTTGAACAGAAATAAAGGAATGTTTTTTCTCATTGTTGGATCCTTTCAGTATGTTGCTGACTCAGCCTCTCCCTGCAGTGGGAGTTTCTCTTCGTGTCCATTGCTTCTGTGGGAAGAGGTGTGATCCGTAGAAGAAACAGCTCTGGCAGGGTCAGTCTGCTCCCAGAGCAGCCTGTTCCTCTGGAGACTCGCTCTTCTGTCCACTTGCCTTGTAGTTCCTCATTTCAGAGGATTTGCAAAACAGTGCTTCATCTCCAGCTCTGTTTCCTCCAGCACCAAATGAGTAGTGCTTGCCTGAGCCTCAGCTCACATTGGAAAAAGGAGAAATCTTAGTGGCAGTCTGCAGTGGAGGGTGTGTTTTCAATAAGGCTCTGCACTCAGTAGACCCCTCAGTAGAGCTCTCCTGAGGTTTTGCACAGAGTCACAGCTGTTCTTCCATTTGGTTAACTGATAAATTTAGAATCTGCCCTGCAGGTGACCCAATGTGCATGTGGGTTTTACAGTCCACGACATTCAGGGCTTGCTCTGGTTAATGTGACTGAGCACATTTAAGTGTGCAGTGAAAGCAGTGGGATTTAGGGAAGAGGAAAGCTCAGACCCTGCCATACACACTTCTGCCTTTCCTCTTCTTGCTGAGAGGAACTACAACGAAGTTTTGCCTCAACAATGAAGCGTGTTATGAAGCTTTTTCAGAATGTACACTTGCCTTGGAATGTTCTTTAGCTGACAAACTAAGTGGTTTTTCAAGTAAATTCTTGTGCAGCTATGACCATAAATCTTTGTATGCTTTTTTCATGCATGAGTTTTTTTTAATTTTAATAATGGTTGTACTTTATGACTGCATTTGCATGCATTACTCCATGTAGTTTCATGTGAGAGCATTAAAAAGTCAAATCACTATTATTTCGTACGTTTCCATTTTTGTCAGTAGCAAGATACATTCCAGGTATTGATAAACCTATTTCCTGCTCAGATTGTAAATTACCATTTTCCACAAATGTGGTAAAAACCCCCTCACTTATGCCTATCTAAATGAAGTTCACACCCAGTGGGGATAAATAAAAGGAATTCTATCAATTTTCCTGTGTGAGAAAGCATTTTCTGGCACATGCCAGATTTTTGAATCTTTAGGATTTTAATACAGCTTGATGAACAAGATTTAATCCTTTATACCTGATGGACAGTAGAGGTGTCCTCTGCCTGCAGGAGAGCAGTAATTCTAGCTGTTTATTTCAGAACACCTTTTCATACAAGGTCTGTAGTAAGGACAGTAAGCTCCTGATATATTGAACCTTTTAGTATCATGGTTATGTATTTGCATGTAATGACACTGAGAATCAAATGACATAAACAGATACAAGCAGATATGTGCAAAAATTTACTGAAGAATGACTGCACAGACTGGGTTTGACAGAAATCACCTGGGTATTTATAAGCTCTCCACTTCAGCTTTGCTTGTATGCTGTCTCAGAAGACATCTCAAATGTTTAGACTATCTCCCACAGTGAAGGAAAAACAAAGGTACCTTTTGGGGGATGGATGTCAAACTGTTTCAGGATAAAGCTTTTAAGCAGTGTAACTAGAGCATGAGATCTGGTATTCATCCTAGACCTCATGTCTGTGGCCGAGATAAGTAAAGGTAAATGCTGCAAGCATTTAGAGAAGGAGGGGTTGGCAAATTTTCAGAGGTGGTGTTGTAGGTCATCTTTTTTTTTCCTAAGTCTATGACATTGGAAATGTAGTAGGAAGTAAAAGATGCTGCTTTTCAGAGAAGCATAAATCAGCTTTAGAGAGGAATTTTGCCTATGTAGACTTAGTACAAAGTCTAGATTTAGGAAAATCAGGAGACTTAGGAAAATCAGGAGCTGGAATATGCTCTATCCATAGGTGTGTCTGCAACTTGTTTTGTGTACCAGTTCCTGACCATATGTGCTTTTTACTTTGTTGCCTTTCAGTCATCAAGTTGGAAATTGCTGATTCAGGGTGGAAGGGATAGTAGCATATCATACAGTTCTGACCCTCCTCCTGTTGGAAGGAGGGTCAGAACTTGACACAAACCATGTTACTTGGAGCACTGTCCCCTCACGTCTTGAAAGCTTCCATAAGTGGAGATTCCATAGCTTATCTGGACAGTCTGTTCCAATGCTTAAGTATCCTTAAGACTGTTTCAAGTTCCATTTACTCAGCCTCCCTCTGGAGTCTGTCCTTCAAATCACACCAACACCATGAACATCAAGCTGTTGCAAGCTGCTTGTTGTCTTGAAAAAATTATTCTAAAGACTCATTCAAAATCTGTTCTTGGTGTGGTCAGACCTTCATCCAGCTGTGTTCCCTGCACTTCCTGTACTGCAGTGACTCATGTTAAGGCTTAACTTCCTTTGCTGCCATTGTAGCCCAGCCTTGTTAAGTGCCAAACCCTAGCTGTATCATCTAAAATCACCCAAATTTATCTTGCTGGATTATCAGGTGATGATTCTAAACATCATGGCATAATCTGTCAGGGTAGTTTAACAGTTAATGCATATCAGCCTCTATCTCGTGATTAATTTTTTAGTGCATTTTCTGTCATACTGTAAATTAAAGTTTTTGGTGGTGTTTCTGTTGTTTTGTTCTCTGTTAAGTGAAATATACTGTTATCCTGCTTGAGCTAATGGCACAAATGATAGTCTGATGGATGTTGCTGTTTTTACAGGTAATTCTTACAATATACCACCTTTCTGAATACCATTGAGTCTTTTCTTCAAAACAGAGTAGCTTTAAAGCGTCTTTGTCAAAATACTTCTGACTTCTTTGTTATCTGAAAAAATCAACCCTTAATAATCTGAAAACGACATTTTTTCATGTAATGCAGTCAAAAGAGAGATTAAGGGACAGATTGTAATAGTTTTTGTCAAATTATTCTTCAAAAATCTTCACATGAAAAGCACCACTAGTCCATGCTTTGAGAACCCTAGCACTTCTCTGGAATCTTAATGCTGTCTGCAAACTTGAGCTATTTTCTTTTTCTAGTACTTCTGTTCTGGAAAACAATTTTACATAAATCTTTATATGAACCTGAAGCATCTGTCTCTATTAATGCTAGAGCATTTTTCTAGGTTGCTATCAGAGTCAGGATTTAAAAAGGAGCCAGACTGGTGCAGGATTAGTTTGGTTATTCCCCTGTCATGTTCCCGGGACTTAAGAGGTGCTTGTTAGTGAAAATGTGCTGTACCGAGGTTGGGCATGTGCATCTCACTGGCTTTGCTTTAGCACAGGCCATGCTCTGAGATGTTTGTGCTGGGTTCTGCATTCCTGTGGGCTTCAGGAAAGCAGTTTCGTATAGACACACCAATGGACCTGAAAAGTTCTAGTGGTAAGCCTGCAACTGTGTGTTTTAAGTCTGCGTGTTCCATTTGGAAGAAGCTGGACTGGGGTTTGAAAGCATCGGTAGGCTGGAGTTTACCTCATCGGTTTGGGCACATTTGCTGTACCATCAGCTGTGTGAACTGTAGCATTGTTATCATATGGGATTTTCCACTACTCAGGCTACCTTCATTCTCTTGTTACATTAGATAATGGAGAGTTGATACATGAGACAGTGGAGAGCTGATTGTAGTCAGATCTTATTTATGGAGTGTTTTAAGGATATTTGGGACAATTGAATGTTATAGGTGAGTAACAAGTCCTTGATACTGAATTGTTATGTGTAGGCCCAAGCAGATAGAATAGATCATGTTTATGAGTCAGTTGTCCCTATGAGAACTAAACAATGTTTATGATACAGTGAGGAAATAATTGAAAGTGACTTGGTTTTGTTTTGGTTTTTAATAGAAACAGAAACATTGCAACACAAACTGATTAATGGGTTGAACAAAAGATGGCAAGATTAGGAAGGCAGTGCTTGGAGAAAAAAGTGATGATGCTTGAAGCATTTTTTTACCTTACTTTTAAAATTTACTGTCAAATGAGAAATAGATATCATAACTTTAAAAAGGTATTTCCTTACTTAAAAATTGCAAATATAATACCTTTGTGAATCAAGTATCCTGTTTCAGTATAATAACTCTTCATTTAAAGACGAATGACAGTGAGTAATTCAGGTAAATACTGTGTAGGAGGCTGTTTTTCTCATTTAAATATTTTGGAGCAGTTAAATAATTTTGTCATCTATCTAGGCATACGATTTTGAGTTAATGTTTACATATTTGCCCTTTGCTGAACTCCTACGAGGTTTTATTATTCAGAGTAACGGGTGAATGTTTTATGTTCTAAACTGCTTAAAGTATAAATCTGCTGAAAATCAAAGCCACCTGTCTTAAACAAGCAAACAATACACCTTCATCTCCCCACTAACCCAAATAAAAATATCCAGCAGGTAAAGGGGTTTACTGAAGAAAAAGGATAGAATGGTCTGCTCTTGATTAATTGCAAGCAAATAATAATAAGAAAGGAAGGATGTCCTAACAGCCTTTTGGTTTCACAAATTACATTTTAAGCATGAACAATTCTATTGATCGTTTTCTTTGAGGCACAAATTGTAAACAGTCACTTAATAATATCTCAAGGGTGAATGAGTCTTATTGGATTAAGTATTGGGAATATCCCATTGCACCTTTTTTTCTGTTCAATGCTCAGTTTTTATTGTGCCTTGCCTTTCATTTTACCTTGTTACAGTCCTTATTCAGTAATCTATCCACATTTGATAAAGTTGTTAAGCCTTAGTTAGAGCTGTCACGTGCTTCTAAACATCAGCTGAGAATGATGCAGATTTGGGATTTTTTAAAGTCTAATAGAATGACCCAGTTTGGTAGGCTAAAGCCAAGGTAGGTTAAAATATGTGGCATATCTCTGACATGTGTCTGAACTTACTGAAATATGATGTTTTAATAGAAAACATACTGTGACAAAATATTTCATGTAAACCATATCAACAATTTACCATTTTTTTAATACATGAAGTAACAAGCAGTATGCTTTACTATGACAGGCTGGTCAGTAGGATCATGGAAAGATGCAGCTGGTAGTGGTAGGGCATCAGGCTCCTGATGAATGTTTACTGTGGATCCAAAAATGACGCTGTGAAGCTGGGGCTGGTGGAAAGTATCTTCTTGCTGAGGCTATTGTACATTATCATGTATCATGTTTCTTCAGTATAGGTGAAATGAGTAACTAATTGCATGATGGAAGTCTCATCTGACCCAGAAAAAAGGAGTACATCAGTGTACTACATTGCATCCTCCTGAGTTAATGTTGAGAGGGCACTCTTAATCTTCTCAATTCTTTATACTCTTGGAGAAGATAAGTGAAAGCTTAATGTTAATTTATATTTCTTTAACCCAGTAGAAAATGAATTAATTTACTATTTATGAATAACTTAGGGAGTGTATTTGGAATCATGTTTGACCTGTGGGTTTCCAAAAATGAAATATGTAACCAGTAGCTTGCAATAGGTTAAGTTTTGCTCTGTTTCTAAAAAGTAGGAATCACTTCATCTCTTATCTCTAACAATGTTCCTGGTTCATTATAAAGCATTCTTTGATACATAAGTTTTGATGAGACTAAAGTTGACTTTTTAATTTTGTGGAAGAATTAAATTAAGAACTTTTTCATTAGCTGATTGTTAGGCTAATACAGTCACATCAGTTGTAGTGAAGCCCTAGATGGTGAGCTTCAGCTGAAGTATTAGAAGCCAAAATCAGAAAACCACAAATAGATTGGTTTGGATTTGGATTTTTGGGAATGGGGAAAACCATGACTGTGATTGGGTGTACATTGTGAGTGAAATATGAAAAGTAAATGTGTACTCCTAAGGGTTTTTAGGACCATGGAGATGGGGTAGAGACCCCAAAGACTTGTGCTGGAGTTTGTCTCAATTTTATGCCTGAAGCCTGCAGTTCCTGGCTTTGATAACATAAAAGTTCTGTCATGTTTTGCCTACTGTGACCCTTTATTTGCACTTTTCAATAGCGAGTGGCCACAAACAATATAGTGTGTCTGGTAAGCAGTGTGTTTTCAGACGATCCTGGTGGGGGGAGTTTTATGAACTGCAGTTTCACAAATACCTCTTTCAGTATCAGAACTGATTATAGCAGTCCTGTAGATGTGCTACATGGCATATCCTTCCAAGATGACTGTAGTGTAGGTGATAATCCTGATTTTTCATTCATACCGGTTTTCCAGTGTAGTTTATTTCATGTCTTTACAAGTATTTGCCCCAACTCTGCAGGATATGGGAAAACTAGTGCTGTGTTGGGACTTCTTTTTATCCATGTTTTGCTACTGCTTTGGTTAATGATTAGAAAAATAAAACTTAACAAGATAAAGGGTCAAGAATTAAGCTTTGTAGACTCCCTTGACCTGATCCTTCTTCTCATTCTCCATTCTTGCCTCTGATAATATATCTGTGTATGGTAAATAAGACATACTGTAACGCATGTCTTGCAAATCACTGTCTTTTGCTTTAGCTTTTACCAGATTCGTGCATCTATGAAAATTCCTCCAAGAATTCCACACATATTGGAAGCTAGTTTGTTACATGGAACTGGTAAGTGCAAAAACTTCTTAGTAAATTAGGTCATTATCTTGCCTTGCTAATTGAGGGATTACACTTTTTGTCTTATATTGTTATAACTAATATATAAGTGTTTTAGTTTTGTTACTAACACAATGCAAATATATCTTGTTCTTAACAGTGGGACTTAAAAGTTGATTACAGAATTTGTGTTACTGTTTTTCTTCTGCTGATGGCCTCTGCTGGTAGCAAAACATGGTGATTCCTTTATATTAGTGACCTGTTTTTTTCCACTGATCTGCTCAGTCTTCTTCATGTTTCAGGCTAAGATGACCAAGGGCAGATCTAAGTAGATATCTGAAAGTAGTGGAGAACTTCAGATACAGACTCTTACACAGATTGATAAGCCCATTCTTCTGAAAAGAATACTTTGAAAAGATCCCGTTTTCAAACTTACTCTGTTGTTCTCTAGTGGTAAACTTGAAAATTGTTTTAACCTCCTGAACAGACTTATTTGTTCCCTTATTTTTTTTTCTTCTTAAACCTGGCATTCACTTCTGGTTTCTATTTCCAGGCAAACTGAATCCATAGAAACTTGTTAGGGCTCAGTATGGTGTAAAAATGTGAAAAGCAAAAAATTAACTAAGTTTTCAAATGTTATGTGAAATTACTGGAATTTCAAGGAAGAAAAATCTAATACAGTCTGAGAAAAAGTCATAGGATGTTACTGGAACCTGAATTTTGGAGGCTATTTTGAAAGTAGCTTTGAGTACAGCAACAGTGTAAATACTGAATTTTAGTTAAGTTTCCTAAATAGTTCTTGGATTTGTGTGAGATAAATGGATAGTTCCGATGAACCAAGATTACTCCACTTCAAAGACAAAGTTTAATGTAGTTTAGAGAATTTGGGTCTAGTAAACATCCTTTAGTAAAACATACTTTTGAAAAGTGGCACTTAGTAATATGATTGGTATTGTTGAAAAAAAGGTTTTCCATTTCATGGTATGTTTTTGAATGGTCATAGGTTATTTATACAGAAAGCTGCAGTCTTGCTAGTAAATTGTGACATATGTGTTAGCTCTTGTTAATTGTTACTAGGCATAAAGGGTGTAAGCATTAAGACTGCAATTTGATGTGAGTTTAGATCAGCAGTTCTGACAAAGAAAAAAACCCAGCCCTTGGTTCACCCTGGCCACTCTGTCTTACCTTCATATTGCTCTGTGTATTGCCGACACAAGTGAACTGATTTGGTCTGGGAATTCAACTGGGGAACTCATTCAGCTGACAAGCAGCCATTTTACAAACCAAAACCTCTTCAAACCCAAAAACTGGGGCTCTTTTTAGATCAGTTTCTCAGTTCAGTTTTTCAGGTAGTTACTGGTAATGTTTGTCCCACAACAAAGCCAAAGGAAGGGTACAGGCTGGTCAGTGAAAGGGGGTTAGTTTGTCCTTTTTGTGGACATCATAGTGCTTGGTCTAGCCGAGAACCTCTGCTTTCCATTTCCATTCAGCCACTTGCTTGATTTAGCAGAACTGGATGCTGTAGGCTCACATACAGCCCTCCTGCTCCAGGAGGAGGAATAGCTGATGGCAATTCCTGAGACTGCTGCTGTGTGTAGAAAATAGCTTCTATTGGTCTCAGCATAGAGTAGCACCGTGCTGACTCACTGTGTGAAAATGTTGCTTGTTGACCACAGAGGAGGCTGGTCAGGATCCCACAGCTCTCTTGAGAATGCTGTCCTGTGTTGATCAGGTGCTTCTTTCTGTGCTTTTCTCTCTCGTCAGTCTTTCTCATACTTACCTATTCTAAATTCTATTTGCTTTGTCATGTCATGGTTTTCCCACTCCTCTCCAAGTCATTTTGCCTACTTCTAGCTTTCACTAGACTCTGCACAAGGCGCCTGCAGTTTCCTTACTTTAGCTATGTGTTCCCCTCTACCACAGACCCTTTGATCTCTTTCCTCCTTTTATTTCCCTGAGTCAAATACACAGTCTTAAGTTTTTCCTTTTTTTCCTATACATTTGCATCTCCTTTCCAGCTTTCTGCCTTGCCCAGCTCTTCATGCAGTCCTTCATTAATTTAAATAAGTTTTTTTCTCTATTTCCCACATCTTTCAGTAGCTCACTAGAACTGCTTGGGACCCAGCATGAGTGTCATTACAGATATGATAAGGCCATTCACTTGGTTTAGCTCCAGCCTTGTGAAGGTCTTTCATTATTCTTGTAATTTGAAGGAAGATGTAGTTGTGCTGTAGAAAATGAAAAGAAAAACATATGTATTTTTAGCCTTTATGAGTTTTTTTTCAGATTTGAGGATGTTCTGAATTCCTCCTTTTCTCAAAAAGTCATGGCTGGTTTTCAGAGGAAAAAACGGAGGAGGAAAAAACATCAAACGCAGAGTAGGAAGGAATGAGGTGTCTGATTTGATGATGCAAGAGTAAATTATCTTGTAAAATATAAACCAATAAATATATGTAAACCTATATATCTAATAAAAATATAAATCTAGTAGATTCATATGTAAGAGTAAATATGTAATTTATATGTAAGAGTAAAAAAAAATCCCACTATTTTTTCTCCTCTGTTGAGGAAACAGCCTTTTGTGTGGATAGAAGCTTAGGAATAGTCCTGGCCAGTCAGTGCATCATTGATTTAAAAACCAGCATTTCTGCCTGGATGACCTCACATTGGTGAGACCTTGCTCCCCATGTGGAAGTGGCTCAGCCTGTTCCTGACTCAGCTTTTCCTCTGCAGCTCCTCTCTCTCTTCTGGGGGTGCCGGTTTGCGTTACACTGAAGTCAGCAGAGCTGAGGGCTGTAACTCAGGGTTGGACACTGCAGAGGAAGTGGGACCTCAGCCATTTGTCTCCATTACTTCTTTTGTTTCAGATGGGAGTGGGAGATCCCTTTTGCTGATGCTGTGCAGTTATATCACATTATGTGCCAAGTGAAACCATACTTGCTCTGCCCTTCAGCTGTAACAGATGACATAGATGGATGTAAGCTGAAAGTGGCATTATACATATGGGAATTACAGTGTAATGATTCAGCCTCCGTAAGCATTTTGTCCAGGACACCTAAATTGATTATATGTATGAAAGCACTTCAGTAAAACCCAGTATTTGTACATTTCTGAAGAGAAGTTGAATTAAGATGTTACTAAAAGTGGGAATGTTTGCCAAGGGCAGTAATATTCTATCAGAGGCCCCAAAGCCGTAAACTGCTAACTGCAGATTTTTCTTTTCCTCTTGTAAATTCCTTTGAAGTAATTTATTAAGAATCAAAATAATTTAAAAAAATCTTTTGCACGCTCATTTACACAATTTCTAGGACTTTGTGTTCTAGAAGATGTTGATGTTATTGAGCCATTTTTTAAGAGGCGTTATAAGGAAGTGTCAGTATTTCTGTTACTTCTGTTCTTCCAAGTTCCAACTTCTTTTAGTTTTTTTTCAGAGCATAGTACCCATCATGATACTTCCTCTGTGATAATCCTTTTCTGTTACGATAAATATTTCCTCAATAACTGTTGTAAATCATTCCCTTTCTCATTTCTTCTTCAAGTCTTTAAATTCTTTTTCAGCAAAAAATTCCCCAACTGTTTATCCCACTTTTCTGAACTCTTTTTGATGAGTAGGCTTTGGATTGAAAGCAGAAGTGTCACATTGCATGCACAATGCTAGGTTCAGGTGATAAGCTCAGAATTAGTTTGACCTGAGTAGGATGCAAAGATGTCAAAAGAAAGAAAAAATTAGCTCTTCTTGATTAATTCAGTGGAGTGGCATATGTCATTTAACCTCTCTGCCTCATCTGTAGGTAATTTTGTTTTCAGAGTGATTAAACCCTGCAAATTAACATGAATGCTGGATGAAACAATACAGAATTCGGGATTTTTATTACAATTTTTGATGTCTAGAATGTCTTCAGTTTGTGACAAAGCAAAAATTCTTCAGAACTTATATTAAAAGCAAATTATATTAAAAATATTGACAGTGTTTCTTTGAAACACAATGTACCCCTTCAAACTTCATCAGTTGCTGACTGAAAAGAAAACCACTTACATTACTGATGTTGTTACAATTTTAATAATAGTCATGAAACTGATGGAAACGATAGTTCCACTTATTAGCTGCTTTGAGTTTTCCACTTGTATTAATACTTGTTTCTCTCTTCAGGTGCAACAGATCTTGCCTTTCCTGCTTCAGTCCATGACAATATAGTTTGCAGTAAAACATTTCAGATTCTTTACAAAAATGAGGAAGTTTCTGTGAATGATGTGATGATTTTCAAAATAAAAATGCTGTTAGATGAGAGGAAGGTAATCTGCCATTCATATTTACTATTTTCAGATAATTTAGACTTCATTATGTACAATTTGAATTAGTACAAACAAGGGACCTGAAAGATTTCATGCTTCTACTATTTCTTTGTAGATTGAGGAGTCGCTTAATGAAATGAATTTTCTGCTAACATTAGATTTACACTTCACGGATACCGATTACTCGTAAGTTTAAATATAGAAGATTTTATTAAAGCAAGAATATATGTTAACTTCTTTAACTGTTTAAATCTGTATTATTTATAGGTGTAGTGTGTTCACATTAGACATAAATGATAGCAAAAAAGAAATCCAATGCTGAAGTCTCTAATGATTTCATAACTGGTTTGTCTCATTTGTCTAATATTTTTTTGTCTGGGGATATGTCATTGCATTCCAAAGTATGGACTTATGCTAAATTGCTTTTCGTGTCAGTTGTTAATAACTTGCACTTTAAATATGATTGTTCTAATTGTATGTTGTTCTGTTAATTTCTTTTTAGACCAGATGACCTGAGCACACTACAGCCAATTAGTAGCCGAACTTTAAAGTTGCACTTTAACTTACACCAGGGCCTTCATCATTACGTCAATGTTATGTTTGATTACTTCCACCTTTCTGTCATATCGGTTATAGTCCATGCTTCTTTGGTCGCTCTGCATCAGCCATTGATAAGGTAATCTCTTGCTAATAAAACGCAAATAAATTATTGGATGCCTGTTGCGGTTTAGAGGTTTGGGGATCAAAATTAGGTATGTAGATTAATTTTGTAGTTTAGATTATTTGATTTTGTTGTGAGATAAGAATTAATAGTAGGCAAAAGCAGGTTTATACTTTAAGGAATACAAAAAGGGATTTTATTAACAGACTTAAAACAGGAATAATAATCAGGCATTAACACTAAACTTTTCAGAACACTCTTTTCCCCTCCCCACCTTTCTTATTTTCTTTCTTGTTGACCATAAAAAAGGTAACACTTCAACTTATAGTTAATCTACCACCTCTGGAACTTCAGTTTTTTTAATTTATATAGAGAGAGAAGCTTTCTTTTGTTTTATCATGTTGACTCCCATAGGAAACACAGTTTTATGGTTATTCGCTTTCCAGTAAGCGATTCTCTCTTTGAAGAGAGGTATTTGCTTTTCTAGACCCCTTCCCATTTCAGTAGCTTTCCCATGGCCACACCAATGGACATATGATGGTCATTGAGGTGTTCTTTTTGAGAGCAAATGTTTCCATTACAGTGATAATGACATCCCCTTACTTCATCATCAGCAACACAAGTCTTCTTCTACTGTTTCCCTGGGGTGAGGAAAGAAAAATCTTAATACACAAAAGTCTCAGTCTACTGCTTATAACTTAGAACATTATATTCCCTTTTTCTCACCTCTTTTAGACCATTATTCATGTATTACAGGGTGTATTACAGCTAACTTTATCAACATGTTTTTACAAAAGAACTTTCAGCAGTGAAGCACTTCCTCATCTCTTCCTTCTTTGAAAAATAAGCTTAGTTATAGTCATTAACCTTAAGTCTCTATGTTGTACTTTTTGTAGCTGTTTTTATTTGTATGCTTTTTCTGTGTGAGAAGGAGAAATGAATATTTTTAAAGTCTTATTCTGATATTAGAAAGAAAACAGTTAATTTGTCTTTTGGCTGGGCGCTGGTCACGTGGCTTTTGCCCGCGTGGTTTGAATGTTGTTAAGTCTGTGCCTGAACTGAAGGAAAAGAGCCCGTCCATGCCGGCTCCCATCTAAGCCGCATTTGAATCGCAAGGGCCCGGCGGGGCCGCGTCCGTGCGGCAGGGGCTGGTTCAAGCCCCCGTCTGTGCCTCAGTGTGCGTGGGGGCCGCCCGGCAGGAGCTGTACCCGAGCTGCGGGAGAGGCTCAATTCAAGTCCTTTCTCCCTCCCGCGCAGAGTTGCAAGGAGTAAACGAAGCCGCAGCCGAGCTGCGGGAGGGGCTCAGTCTGAGCTCCCTCTGTCTCTCTCCCGTGCTGAGTTTGCTGCGGGACTAACCGGGCAGGGCGCTCCCAAGGTCCACGGGCCTGACCCCAAACCCTCTTTTCGCTGGGTCGTGCTGCGGAGAAGGGGGGAAACCAGCCTGGCCCAGGCTAGGCAAACAGAGCTGATGAAGTTCTTTAGCCAAGGACAGCAAGATGAAGCAGCTTGAGTTTTCTCTCTCTCTCCCCTCCCCCTCCCCCCCACACCATGTGAGCTAGTAGTTCCCAGATGATGTGGTCTGGGAGACACCTTACCCAGTTGGTGCGGAGGGGAGGAGACCAGCATCTTTCTTCTGCGAACCGGAAGCCTCAGAGAGAAGTTCTTCAGGTGCTTTCCTGGTTTTATGAGTTTTTTAGGTAGGCGGAGTTTATGCTGGCTACCTCATTTCTGACTCCACCTCCTCTTTCTACACCAGGAATTTTTAATAGCCATTACCCTATGACAATGCCCAAATGGAAATGTTATAAAAACAGAATAATTAGGAAGGAGTTAAATCTATGGACAGTGTTGTCTTCTATTATGATTTTGGAATTCAAGGCCCAGAGGGATGAGAAACTTTTTGTTTTTAAAGTTATCTGAAACAAATTTTGAGGGCTTTTTTAATTAGAAATAAGAGTGTGTAGTGTAGAAGAGAGAGAACGCCCAAGGCCAGAGAAGTGGAGGAATGTATAAATATCTATGTTTATATGTATATATTTAGATGTATAAATATTTATGAATTTTTTAAATAAAGATCTGCTGCTCTCTCTTACACAGTGACTGAAATAGCTGCTGTAATACAAATAGGGTGCCTTCTGTTAACTATCTGCACAGTTTTCAGCTACTACTGAAATGGCAATGATGTCTGCAAATGATACATTTATCATTTTATTCAGTAAATGGAACTGGAGAATTTACTTTTCTCTTTAAAAAAGATTTTGACTAATTTTTGCTGGTCCTTTTTATTTCATCTACTTGTGTCACCCTTTGCAATCTTTGTTTACTTTGCATCTCTGTGTGAAGAAGGGCTGTACAGTCAGTTACACATATGAAGAAGCATTCTTTGCACACCTTGTTTTAAGCATATCTATCTTTTCCTTCTTTCATGGTCTTCAAATACTCCATGATACTGCCCTCAAGTTTCCTCATACTCAAGTCCAGTCTGGGCCATAAATGCCCAGACCTTTAGCTTCAGGTGTTCCCAGTCCTCATGCCTATCTTCACATCATGGAAAGCACTATCTCTGTGTATGTAAGACTGCTGTTCTATGCTGTAGGGCTGCACTGGCTTGGAGGATTCAACTGGCTTTTGTGGGTTTTTGTCCTTTTTATTTCCCCCCTGCAAGTTGGTTTGAATTGTTTTGGTGATGTGTTTTATTATGGTTATATAGTAAATGAACTAAAACATCTGAAGAGATAGCGCAGCCTTATTTGGGAGAGAAACAAGTACTGAGAAGGTGGGAATTATTGTTGAAGATGTGTTCTGATAAATGCACTTAAATGCACTTTTTAATGCACTTTTTAATGCACTTAAAGTAGCATCATTTATGTAAAATGTACATGGCCACACTGTCTCACAAGTGAAATTCAGGCATTTAAGCTATATTAATCAGTTTGTTGTCAGAAGATGAAAAACAGGTTTTGATACTAATTTTTTGTCAGAAACATATTTGTCCCTACTGACCTTTTAAAAAGTCGCAGTAAATCTGAAGGGTTTTCTATGTCTTTTTCCTCAGTTTTTGGCTTTTCAAGTGATGATACAATAATGCTATTTAATTTTAAACCTCAACTTGATACAGCTTGTGTAAGGAGATACTGAAACAAAACAGCAACTTCTATGGTGCTTTTGTTATCTTGATAGTAGGGTGTTGCTGGTGTCCACAAAATTATTTTAAGTATTCAAGTTGTCCTTTAAACCAGCTTATGATGGAGAGAGGAAGAAACTTTAACATTTAAAGTGTTTTATTTCAGCTGAGCTCTCCCCAGTGTAGCAACCAATTTGATGGTTGCTGTATCCATATCTGGCTTACTTTTCTGGAACACCACTTTCTGAAAAACCTGAGAATTGCAGATGTCACTCCTTTGTCCTTGGGGCTTTCATGGGTAGAAGTTTGCTCTTCTGTTGGGATCATGCTCATATTATTGGCACCTCTTCCTTTCCCAGGGGTGGTCACTTTTTGAGCGTTTTCTTCTTTTGAGGAGCATTCAGATTCACCTTCTCTTGGGAACAACCAGTGTTAACACTTCCCTTGAAAGAGAGAAGATAATTCCATGTGGGTACAGCCTTGGAGTCATGTATAACCTACACTTTTCTTTAACCTGTAATTGCTTATTTCTGCCTGTTACCTAATAGTCCCCACTTTCTGCGTTCATTCATTTTTCATTCATCTTTCCTAGTTGTTATCACAAGGCTACTGTTGCAGGATGCTCTGTTCTTCCAGGAGTTCAGGATAGGATCTCCTCCTCAGCAGACAGAGGTCAGGCATCCTTTACAAAAACAGCAATGTCAGTTTGTGTGACAGCTTTCAACTTCTTGCTACTGCTTCACTTTTAAGAGGTTAAGTCCTCACAGCAAAATCCACAGAAAATGAATACTTCATATAGTTCAAAATTTATCTTTCTGACTTAAACTTTCAGGAATATTGTTTAAATTAATTGAAGTTTGCATTGGAAGTAATGAGTATGTTCAAGTTATCATTTGTGCTTTTTGCAGTTTTCCTCGCCCAGTGAAGAGTACATGGTTGAACAGGAATGCACCAGCACAAAACAGGGACTCTGTGATTCCTTCTCTTGAAAGTGTGGTATTTGGCAATAACTACACAAAACAGTTATCAGCAGACGTAAGAATATATATCAGTTTAAGATTTTATTTGTATTCTGTTGGGAGATGTGAATTTTATCTTTTCTGCTGGGATATTATTTGATAAAGAATGAACTTCGTTAGTGTTGCTTTGGGGTGCTGTGTGATGGGGGAAATGAGAAAAATTGTTCCAAAAGACTATGTTACATGCTTCAGGAATGTACATGTGGAAAGCTTACAACATTAAGTGTTTGACCTCCTTTTTCAAGGTCTCGCAATCCATTGAAAATCACAAAACTGTGGATCAAGTCTGTGAAAACAGGCAATTTCTTATCTTTTTAGTCATTCTGCTAACACTTCATTTCTTATACAAAATTAATATGTGCCTTGTCTTCTTTATTCTAGGGTTGCAGTTTTGTTGTTTCAGAGTCTTTCCTCAGCCATGCTTACAATTTCCACTATACGCTTTGTGCCACTTTGCTGCTTGCTTTCAAAGGGTTACATAGATATTTCATTACGATAACCAAGGATCTCCCCTCTTCTCACCGAATTGAACTGGGTATGTTCAATTTCATAAAATGTATCACTTTCTTCTGAATGTTCATTAAGACCTCTTCTAGACTAAGCTGTCATTGATGGCATGTCTATTTTATATCTAAAATATTTTTGCTTAAACTGATCTGAAATTTAATAACTGAAGAAAAAGAATAAAGAGATAACAGCCTTAATCTATGGAAATATATTTTTTCTTCTTGGTCTTGATTTGTGCTCTTATTTCAAATTACTATGTTTAATGGTGAGAAAGTTAGAGAAGCTCTTAATCCAAGGAGCACACTGCACTTCTTTGTTTGTTATAAGGCAACATTGCATATTTTTACAAAAATCTAAAGTCTGTAAGCTTTGAGGGGAATATTTCACTGCAAATTTACATGAAAAAAGACCTACAAGAAAAAATTGCTCCTGGCTTAGTTTGTAGTTTAACTTTTTAAACAGACTTAGTTGCCATGAAGACTTCTAGCTAACCACATGTGATAAAAGTAACTGCAAAAGTATTACATGTAATGTATGGAAATGTACTTGTACATTCCTTTTCTGTAGAATGAAGATATATTAAAGAGCTTAGCCTTGATTTGTGAACTAGAAGAGAGATGGAAGTAAAAGAGCAAAATATATTGGCATTGTAAACAATGATGTAGACTTTTTCCTCAGCAAGCATATACTTTTTTAGGCATGTTCTATTAAAAAGAAAAAAAAATGTCATTTGGCATTTATATGGATTGTAGGCAATACTTATTTTTGTATTGTTTAATTTTACTAGTGTCAAATCTAAGCACAGTGAAACAGTAAGGTTGGTAATTGAGATATGAAAGATATTTTAAAAATGTGATGTGGTCAGTTAGTGATTCAAAGAAAGAATGTTTCACTTCTGTATTACAAAACACAAAGCTATTTTTGGTGGAAAAAAAATTTAGGGAGTGTATTACGAATCTGTCCATAGAAAAATACTTGAAACTGAGGTGTTTTCTTTATAGAAGCAAAAATACTGCGACAGTTACTGCTACATTTTTCTGTCAGTTATCTTAATCTTTTGATGTGGAGGGAAGCACCTTATTAAGGGAGTGACTCAATTCTTAGTTTTCCTTTTAAGGTCAAAATGTACTTTTTCCCAAATCATGGAATCAGAGGGTCATTTAGGTTGGAAAAGACCTCTAAAGATGGTGGAGTCCAACAATTAACCCAGCAGCACAATGTTCACCACTAAACCACATCTCCCAAGTGCCACATCCATATGATTTTAATATGCTTCCAGGGATAGTGACTCCACCATTTTCCTGGGCAGGCTGTTCCAATGCCTGACCAGCCTTTCAGTGAAGAAATTTTTCCTAATATCATATCTAAACCTCCTCTAGTACAACTTGAGACCATTTCCTCTTGCTGTGTCACTGGTTACCTGGGAGAAGAGGCTGATCCCCACCTGGCTACACTCTCCTTTCAGGCAGTTGTAGAAGAGCAGTAAGATCTCCCCTGAGCCTCCTTTTCTCCAGGCTGAAGAACCCCAGCTTCCTCAGACACTCCTCACAGGATTTTGCTTCAGACCCTTCACCAGCCTTTTTGTCCTTCTCTGGATTTCCTTTACCAGCTCAATATATTGAGTTTGATGGCACTATTGTTGTTCTGACGATAGGCTTAGACTAAATCTTGATCCTTAAATGTTTCAGATATTATCTTCAGTTCCCCTAAACTCTTCAAAAATATGTAATAGAATAAAGCTGCCATTGAGTTGCATGCTGGCAATGCAGTGTTGGGTTGTATCTTTCAACCACATTCAAGTCACCAAACCACTCACAAGCTTCAGTGGAACTTGAGTCAGATCTTTTCTCATCTATATGGGTAATTTAGCTTACCTTTAGGAATCTAGTTTTGAGCAGAAATGCTCAAAATAAATATCTGAAGAGAAAATTACAACTTAGTTTTAGCACTCATTGTACATATTCTACTGACAGTTTGTTTCCTGTGGGTTTAATTTTTTGTTTTTATTTTTTAAGTATCTGCTAGAATTATGTGTTTTTTCATATTTATAAATATATTTTTCATTTATTTCAGTTATTTTGTTTATACATTGATTGGGACAATTGATATAATAAAAAGTACTAATAATGTAAGCATTAATTATTACTCACATTTTGCTAATGAAAAATAATACCTACCATTAACGCTAATGTTTCTAAAGTCCATTAGCATTTAACAAAAAAAAGCTGTTTCTGTAATGTCTATAAAAAAATTGAGGCTCACTGGACTTCACAAAGTGCACAATTGTAATTTGTGGTTATTTTTTTAATTTTTAAAGTAAATGAACTATTTTATAGTGGATATTTTATCTGTGAAGTTTAAATGGGCATTGCAGAAGAGAATATCCAGTCCTGTTTAAACTTCAGGATCATCACTGTTTTGTTTAAGATAAATTTATTCTTTCTTTAATTTTGTTTCTTCTGTTTGCTTTGCTATTGCTCTGTCATATAATTTTAACACAAGGCACTGATTTTGCAGAAGCATGTGAAGACAGCTGTTGGACTAGATAATTGTAATTGAGCATTTAAATATTGCTGGTTTCAGGAAATAAAAAAGGCTACCTTAATGTGTATCACAAGTGATACTTAATCTAGAAACTACACTAAAATGATACGTTTTCATATACTGATCTAACTGCACTAATTGCTAGGCTAGCAATAAGCTCTTTACTAACTTTAAGGCAAATAATAAATCACAGGTGAAAAAAGGAGTGTAGTAACTAGTCATGTGTGTACAATCCCTGTAACTAGCCAAGGCCAGCATGCAGGTCCTTTATGAACGCCTTCTCAGAAGAAAATATCCACGAACCCAGAGATCCGCCTACCTAGGTATGTTTCCAAAGCAGGTGATATAATCCCTCAGATTTTTATTGATACTATGAAATATTATATTCTTATTAATAATATAATGTTACACCATTTGTGGAAAGAAGCAGTTTCAATATTCAGCTACAGCAAACATATGTTGAACTCTGAAGTTTGCAGAATTGAGCTGCTTACTTTTAGGCTGAGTATAGATGATAAAAAGACACATCATTGCTGTTTTTTGGTTTAGTGCTGTTCTACTTTACTAAATAAAAATGGTTGAAAGTTCAGTCAGTCATCAACATTTTTAAAATAGCTTAAAATTATAGCTTCATTTAATGCAGCACAGACTCGTGTTTTTTAGATAATTAAAGATAATTAATACATTTTCTTTCTGAGAAATCTTTCAGATTTCTTCTGATATCTCAAGATTTAATTCTTCCAAACACTACACAAGGCATTGTCAGTACTTAGGGTGCATTTGTTTGTATCTACATGGGTCAGTCCTCCCTCTGGAGAGTGTCAGTGTGGGCTTGATGCTGGACAAAAGATTACAGTGCTGTTTAAGCACAAGGAAGTTTCTGTTGGGAAAAGGATTTAATGGTAGTTCAGTCTCATAGCAGGTCACCAGTTTAATCATCTATAAGTGTGTTTTGGTTTTATTATAAAAAGGAAACCAAACTGGTTTTTCGCAGAGCCAGCAAAATTGCATCAGATGTTTGCTGGGTTAACATTACTGCTATACAATGTAAGTGCTTAATTTCCTTTTATGTTGAGTTAGGTCTATTCTGTCTTCTGTTTTTTAGTATAGCATTGGGATATTAATATAGTTTGGGGTTTCCCATAATGATTTTAGATTTCAGAATTTTAAATCTTGTTCAACAAGCCTATTCTCAATTGAAGTGTGACAAACAAATAATCAGTATGGTGTCATAAGTTAACCATTTAATTTTTTCACTAATGACAAAATCTGTGTGGCCACACAAAAACTAGTATTATGTCTTAAACTATTTTCACACATTTTCAGAAAAATTGTCATGAAGTACTGTTTAGCAAAAGGTATACGTAGTTTCTTTAAACAATGTTTGTAAACGTGTTTCTGAGAACATCATACATTTCTGCAATTTGCTTTTTTTCTCAGAACTTTGAGTTGTGTGAGTTAATTTGTGTGGCATAAAGTTCAAACCTAAATATGATGATTGCTGTTAGTTGAAAATCAATATATACTTACTAAGTATAGCTGGCATAATTCAAAGAGAAGTCGAGTATACACAGTGTTGGTGTTCTGTAAACGTTTGTTCATTATCCATACCCTGAAGTTACTGTTGGGGCTTTCAAGGCATATTTTGTTGTTATGTGTTTTCAAGAAATATTGAACATTTTTTCCTTAATACTGTGTTTCAAAAATGAAATATAAATAATTGTTACAGGCAATTTTAGTGTTTATGAATTGTTCCCTTATTACTCATACTTCAGATGCACAGGGAAATTAAACATAATACCAAATTATTATTTGTTTTATCAAATCCCCCAAAGCAAGCAGGGCTGTTTAACAAGGAAAAACAGGAGGGAATAAATCTGTTTTCTTCATAAACAAGTAATTCAAAGTTCAGATCCAATTTAAGCTGCCATATTGTGTTAGATTGATTGCCTCTTAACATTGAGCTTCTGAGAAATCGCTTAAAGAACAGCTTTATTGACTAAAAAATATTTCTCATACAACTAAAGACTTGTATTTATATTCATGTAGCTTGTAAATAATATACCTTTAGAAAAATGATATGGGAAAAAGGTTTCTCTAGAACATCTGGTAGAAGAGGAATTGTATTGCCTCGATTTTAAATGATGAGATTGCTGCTAATAGCAGCAGTATCTGTGGATAATCTGAAAACTGTATCATCTAAACTACAGTATTTTCAAATTTAATTTTGAATGGAAAATTGTTGTCCTTGACAAGGTGTCATGATAAGCAATCATAATTGCAAATTTTTTCTTAATTATGTTCTGTCCTCAATCTCAGAAATCACTCTGAAGAATTTTAATGGAAGTTTATAGTTTACTTAATAACTGTGGCACTTAATATGGCTTCGAGTTTTATTTGATTAATTCTTTTTCATGTCTTAAAATTGTTTTGTGAGATAATTTGTTTCAGTCTGCAACTTGAAAAGTACATAACTCATGGGTATGTCCTCTCATCTTTCCAGAAAACATAGATGTAGAAATTCGTCTTACAGAATTGTGTGAAGAAGTCAAGGTACAGGGCTTTTTCATGTATTAAATAAGTGAATTAACTATAAAAGTAGAATGTGCTGATTTTATATGTTACTTGGGAATAAACTGTTTGTTTCAGGGATGACAGCATGTATGTTTTTTGCCAGCACTTGTTTCAACTCTTCCTCCACAGAGAAATTGCACAACTGATGCCAAAATTGAACTGTTGATCTGGTGGCTTGGTGTGTCAGTGGTGCCATGTAACTATTTACATCATGAAACTGCAGGTTTAGAAAGGTGGATTACTTCTACGAAAATCATGCTTTGAATTTCCTGCAGTTATAATTTGATTTTTTTGGGATTTGATGGTATGAAGTAACAATGACACAAGATCTAGCAGTAGTAGTAGGTTGTACAGAACGAGATTCTGCAAGTCGTCCCCTCATCTGAAAGTACTTGTGCTGATGCTGTCTCCTTTTTCTGTTTTCCCTACGTTCTCAAGGAAACACTTTCTACTTCAAATGGCTTAAATTTGTCTCCCCATCTCTCTCGTTAGGCAGAACTAGCTCCTGTTGAATAATTGATTTCTTGGTCACAGCGAAGTCTAAAGGACAGATTTTCAAACTTCTTGAAAAATCATCCATGCTTTGTTGCCGAGTGGGCCATCTGCCCAGCTTGGAAGAACAGTCAATTCACCTTTAGTTACTGCAATAGTAGTATAACTGCAAGAAAATGTAATATGGCCTTTAAAAGGATGTAATTTGTGTAACTGGAGACAAATTCAGCACTGCTAGCTCTCTATGGGCAACTAATAATCTCACTTTATGTATTAAAATAGTTTGTACCTTTACACAGCTTCTCTGAATTTGTTAGTTTCTCCCTTAGCTTGCTAAACGTTTTCTGTGTTCTTTCTGTTCTTTTGTACAGTTCTTATCAAAAGTTTCTCTCATTTCTCTTATTATTGGTTAAGTTGGTGTTTCTATATTCCCAATCCTTTTTTCTACTAACTCTGTAATATTGCTAGAGTTGGTTCTTTACTATCTTTTACTTTTAAACCTTTTGTCTCAGTGCCTTATGGGCCTACAATGAGGTTCTGAAAAACTGTGTTATTCTCTAAAATGGCAGGGAACATAAGCCTAGCTGTCTACAATTGACTGGTGTGGGACTGTATCACAGGATTAAAGAACATTGTAAAGAAAGCAAAACTTGTTTCACACCAAATTTGTCTTGGTGTGATCTGGTTCTAGGAGGCCTGCACTATAACACTGCTTCCTGAGTATGCATAAAATGTATGTAGATATATAGCATCTTATGAAGGATATTGTGAGTTATAACTATTCTGAAATGGAGAGATCTTTATTAAATCCTTACAATTTTATCAAAGTTGGACTGACATAGCAAGTATCAATTTTTTGTTTCCTGATTCCTCTTCTTTTCAGGCACATGGTATTTTTATATGTTAGAAAATACAACAGTTGAACTCAGTTATCTTTGCCATAAATGGAATTATTGCTTTAATTTTTGGACAGGAGTCCTATTTCTAAAAAGCAATGGGATAATATTTAATACAGCATAAAATAATCTATTACTGTTGTATTATAGATTGATCCTGTTTTGGTACTTTGTTAAAATGCTTTCATTTGGAAGTTGCTTTTAAAATTAGAATTCTCACTAAGATAAAGTATACTTTTTTTATTCCTTAAAACATTATGGTTTCATCAGTGAATCATGTAAATATTTTTTCTGACTTCAGAAAATGGAAAATCCTGATGAACTGGCAGAACTTATAAATATGAATCTTGCTCAGCTTTGCTCACTTCTGATGGCTCTCTGGGGGCAGTTTCTGGAGGTCATTACGTTACAAGAGGAGGTCACAGCTTTGCTAGCACAAGAGCATCACACATTAAGAGTAAGTATTGACCCGGTCACCTTCATAGCCTTACTGGGGCACATTGTTATGGAAATGTGTATCAAAATGAGACTCCAGATTATTGTTTTTCTATTTTTATTTGGGAAAGCTGGTTGGAATTGTAAAGTGAACTGTTGCGTTTCATTTTTTACCTTGTGTATAATGTATTATGCTATTGGAATATAATGCATAAAACATATTATTTATGTTTATGAACCAAGTAATTCACTGTTCTTTTGAATAAGAAATGCAGTTCAGAAGGCAGATTGCAGGCTGTGGAATAAGATATATTTGTGCAGACTGATGTACTTTTCTGTGGGAGCCATGTCTAGTGCCCACCCTACGTTTTACTTCTTTGCTGCATTCAGGCTGCCTGCTTACATCATAAACAAAGTCTATTTCCTTCTGAGTTAAGAATTTATGATATTAATATGTTTTGAAAAGTCTCTTATGTGGGATTTTATAAAAGCAGAGATGTATGTGAAATGATCTGGCCTGTGAGTGAGTGTGTGTATGTACTGACACATCTGTGGTGCTGTTGGTCTGTGTAGGGGTGTGTGCAATTGCTGTGGGCTCTCTGCAAGCAGAACCACAGCAGTGCTGTTCCCATAGTGAAATATAATTGAGTGTGAACTACAGCTTTACTCTTACTTGATAAATCACATTGTTTAGTGAGGAAATAGTGGTTGTAGAAATAGCCTGTTCTGGAGAATAAATGGAATCTTTCAGAAAGAATGCAAGGGTTATTTGTTTGATCTGCTAGCCATAGGAAAGGGATCACTTTATTGTCTGTCTATGAATCTTACTTACCTTTCTGTAGTTTTTGTATAAATTCTGGAATCCCTCAAGTTAACTGGTTGAAGGTATGAAACAAGAATACTGTTTCATTTAACCTATATTTGCATTCAGCTGCTGGTATGTTAGTGTTTGTACAATTTATATTTAATAAAACCACCAGAAGAATTAATATATTAATTTTTACTGCTCCAGAAAATACGCTGCTAGTGATTATGTATTTATCTTCTTAAATGTGGTTCTTTTACCATCTTTCTCCTTAGTTCACAAATGCCTTAATTATTGAGTTTACCTGCAATTATTTTAGGGAGTATGAATCAAAGCATTTAATTATACTATGGGAATTAGGATATTGCACATATTAAAAGTATTTCTGTGATGCTTTCCAGTTTGAAAAAAATTCAAATAAGAGTTCCCTTCCTCCCTATTAAAAAAATAAAAAGTATAATTTGATTTCACATCTGCATGCACTGTGTCCTTTTGAGTTGCTGTTATGCTGACTCCTTTCGTTATCTGTCACTGTACTTTATGGATACTCCATAATCTATCAAAGACTTGAAAGGAGATGCAAGGCATGGGTAATCCTAAAATTACATTTTTATTTAGTGCCTGATAGCAGAAAACAAACAGGCTGACTCTCTAAGAATTGCATAATACAGAATAGAGAAGGGATTTTTACCTGAGCCAACTTAGAACCAACAATTTGACATTACTTCATTTTTAAATGGACACTTTTTCTTGCACTCTAAGATTATATGAGTTTATGTGAATAATTTGCAAATATATGTAATTAAAATGTATGTAAGAAACCATTGCTCCACTGGCTTCCCATGTGGCAGTAGAGCAGGAACTCACAATCCATAAATTCAGTAAACCTTTAAATGAAAAAGAGGTGCTAAATTTGACCCTTGTCTTTTCTAAGAGTGTGTTCAGTTGTTGGTTACAGATCTTGTTTTGCAGTGCTTAGTATAATAAATTGTAACTTTTATTAATAATATCTTGAGAATTTATATTCAGAGGGATTGTATAAACATACTTTGGGAAATCTACAATGATGATCATGTTCCACTGGAGCCATTATCTGCACATACCAAGTGATACAGGTTTTCTGGTTATTGGGTTTAGTTGAGATTTAAAAGATGATCTACTGACTCTCCTCTTTGGAGACTATATATTGACATTCAATGTCTTGGAATTGTTAAGGTTGGAGAAGATCTTTAAGGTCATCAAGTCCAACTACCAACCCAGCACCATCATGTTCAGCACTAAACCAGATCCCCACATGCCATATCCAAATGTATTTTCAACACTTCCACAGATGGCGATTCCACCACTTCCCTGAGCAGTCTGTTCCAATGCTTTACAACTCCTTTTGTGAAAAAAAAAAATCCTAATAGCCAACTTAAGGTCATTTCCTCTTGCCTTTTCACTTGGGACATGGCAGAAGAGACCTATTCCTACCTGGCTACAAACTCCTTTCAGGAAGTTGTAGAGAGCAATGAAGTCTCCCCTGAGCCTCTTTTACTCCAGGCCAAAGATGACCCATTAATTCTCCTCTTAAGAGACTTGCCTGTCCTTTCTGGAATAAGAAACCTTTTTATTTTGGAAATAGATACTTTGATGTGTTCACTACTGGATGCTAAATCTCATTTTATCTTTTCTTCTTGCAGTATTTTCAGAGTATACTTTCCTCAGGAAATTTCTCCCTGGGAAAGTTTGTTAATGAACCCTTTTAAGGAGTGATTAATCTGACTGGTTAAGATACTTGTGTTAAAATACCGCTTAGAAATGCCTGCCATCTGTATTTGGTCAAATGACTTTCACCCTCTTCGTGCAGATGCTTATAAAACAGGTATTTCTGCTGAAGAGTTGTTCAAGTATTTAAATTATTATTTTAATAATTCTACTTATGTTTACTTAAGTGTTTCAATATTTAACTCTTTTCAAAATCTTGGAAAAGCACTACATTAAAAAGTGAGAAACACTTTAGGTAAAACTGAACATACATGAACTACGTTACCATACTGATGAGGTTTACAACTGTATTTTATTGAAAAAACTGCTCAGAGTATGTTATTTTATATTATGAAACGTTTGAACACTAAACTAGTTCATCTCTTTGTTCTGTAGTGACATCTTCTGGTAGGTCTGAATATATTCTTCGAAAGTTATTTCTTTCAGTTTGATTAGTCCTAAAATAGGAGAGCTGAAAACAGCTGAAAACTAAGATCTGTCTGCTACTCATAAATATGCAGACTCACAATATGTACTCCACAGCAGTTTTTATATACAGTTCTTCTGTTTACATTGGAAAGACCATAAAACCATGCTTCTGGGAAGTCTTTAGGGATTAGAAGTAGCAGCTGCAATTTCCTCCTGCAAAGTCCTTGTGGAGTCAGCCCAAGTCAGCGGTTCCTGCGTCACTAGCAGAGCTGGCAGTCATTCTGGTTCTGCAGAGCCTGTTTAACAGTGTCCTAGCAAGTGCCTCAGTCCTTCAGTAAGTTAAGCACTGATTAAACATAACAAACTACTGTTGATTGGGTTTCTTTTCTCTCATTAATAAAGACTTACATGCTTTTGGAGCTTGCTTTCAACTAGTTTTATACTGTTGCTATTTTACTTGGAGCTGTCTGGAGCTGGTAATGAGATTTTCTTCAAAAGCACTGGAATTACTGAAACAATTACAAATGGAATTTATTGCAAATGAAAAAATGCCTTCCTCTTCTGTTGGAAAGCATGCAGTATTCTAAAGATCTAGTTGCCATATAACTCCAGTTACTTTATATGGTGAAGTGCTCACATCTAAACTCAAAACTACCTTGCTTGCTTCCTGGGAAACAGCTGTGTGCCCTTTTCTTGACATATACCACAGACACCTACTAATTTGGCAATGTTCCTGTAACTATTACCTGATTGATTAGGGTCTTCAACTAATTTTTAAATTGCTTAATTTAAAATGATAATGTCCACTCTTCATGATCAGTTGTTCTAAAATCTAGTTTTTAAGCAGTAAAATTATCTGTTAAGTCCATTGTATAACAGTCCCCCTTCCTGGGGGAAAGGGTGGGGATTGACTATGAAAAAATCGTGTATTTGCATCTACATCGTGTAGATGTCTGTTTAGGAGAGCCAGCTGGGAAAATGCAGCAAATTACTTGGGAACATAAAGTCTAATCTCACAGGTGTATAACATAAACTAACAACAACAAATTCTGAAAGAAAGCAAAATGAGTTCTGGCAAGAGCAGAAGTTACATTTACAAGAAAGTGTTGAATTTACTATTTTCTTTTTACTTCAAAGCATTTTCCATGACTATTCAGAGATGATGTTATGACTAAGATTAATTTCATGTAATACAGTGAAATAAATTCTGGGAGGCTGGGACAGGACTTTCAGTTTCTAGCGCAGACTGGGGTAAAATGTTTGTGATTTGGGATTGGGTTTTTTTCTTAAGCACTTTGGAACAATTTTTTCGTCAGTTCTTGTATTAAGAGAACAAAAAAGTGTAGAAGCTACAGAACTTAAAGTTAATCCAAGTGGTACCCTCTAAAAGTTTACTGGGCACTGTATCAGGAGGGAAAATGAACTCCCTTGCAAGTGCTTATCTCTGAACAAAATTAATGTGGTCCTGAAAGTCTGATGTTTGCCAGTTCTTGCACAAGACCTTCATAGAGCCATGTTTGTGCTCAGGGTGGGCACAGGTGCTGGCTGCAGCTCTGAGAGAGCTGAGGGAGCTGAACTAGGTCTTCACTCTTGTTGCCAGTTTCACTCTGAAAACTGCCATAGTCTGTTCAGGAGGTTCCATGATTTAACAGGAAGACCCAGTATACATTGAAGAAATAAATGTGTAGGAGGCCAGGAAGTGCATGGTAAATAAATTATTGATTCAGTAGACTTACATATGTAATTCTTGAAGTGGGATAGAAATTTTGTTTTAATTGATACAAACAAATTAATGTTAACAAACAATCTGTTGCCAGCAACCATTGCACAGCACATTGTCTTTGATTTGCCTTTTTTTGTGATGCAGGTAATTTGGCAGTTGCAAAAATAAAATGCATATTGATTGAATTGATATTTATATATATTGGAAATGTGAGAAATCTCATAGTAAAAAACCTTTGGGGTTTCTAGATACTACATTTTCAGTACATTGATTATGTTTTAATTTGTAGTAAATTGCTTTATAATTCACATTCTCTATTTTAGCATGTATTTGATGGTAAAATATTGATGGTTTAACACATTTGATGATAAAAAATATGCTTCCCTGTGTTATTAAACACCACTTTGGTATTGTATTTTTTATTGGCCTCAATTAAGTCTTGAATACAGTGCTTATAATTAAGGTACATTCTGTTACTGTCTTCATCATTTCCAGCCAAAATCATTGCAAACAAAAGATTCTTTTGCACAGTAGTTTACTGTGGGCTAGAGAGTACTTATGGAAAGTTTGAAACACTCCTCTATGTTTTGAGACTACAGAATAGCTAATGGGTTTCTGCTTCTGAAGGTAATACTCAGGCTCATTTAGAAGTGTCAATTGAACAGTCATTTCCTTTCTTCTCATCAAAATTTCCAATAATATGTTTCTGTGTTGTTGTTTCAGATGAGCCTGATTTGGATGATTGATTTATTGGAAATTAAATTTTCAGCAGGCAGTTGAGTCTAATATAATTCCCAGTTATCCAGAGTACAAATTAAAATTGTTTCAGTCACTAGTCTTGTCTGTGGCACCTATCCAGAATGAACATCTAAAAAAGAAGTTACTGTCTGTATTATACATACAAATAATACATAGGAATGCTGGTGGATTTTTAAAAATTATTTGTAATGTAAAATAAGCTCTGCTTTCATTTGGATCTTGCAGGTGCGCAGATTTGCTGAAGCATTCTTTTGCTTTGAGCATCCTAAGCAAGCTGCTCTTGCCTTTCAAGAACTACAGTGAGTAGCCTTTGGAATTCCACAAAATGTAGCATGCAGTACTATACTCTATAAGTTTATGTTGTGTAGAAGTAGCTTTGCAAAAATACATAAGAAATTCAAGAGAAACTTTTGATCTCAATATAGATTTAAAGTCCTGGAAGTTACATAAGAAGTTATTAAATAATCAAGCTATTAATAGTTAATTAGTAGAAAAGCTTATACTAAAATGAATTAAACTGTTGGTAATTTCTGTTAATGGAAAAATAATTAGTTCTGTTTTTTCATGGAGGACTGCTTCCTTTTTTCAGTGCTCAAAGACATCTACAGGTGTGTGCAGCTATCAAAAACACTTCCTTCTGCAGTTCTCTTCCACCCCTCCCTATTGAATGCAGTGAACTAGATGGAGATATGAACTCCTTGCCTATTATCTTTGAAGATCGGTATTTAGATTCAGTTACTGAAGGTAAACACACCTCACAGTACAATTTCCTTTTTGAAGAAATTACTTTTGAAGAAATGTAAAACTTGAGTATTTTTTATAAATTTCTTGCTGGCTTTAAAGGACTAGATTTATTTTACAGGATGTGGGGCTTTAGCTTGAGTTTTGAGGATGTGTAAAATTCTATAATTGCTAGTGTGTTATAGCAACACTTATCTGCATATTGTAAACGTACTTTCTCTTTTTTTCCCCCCTCTCTTTTCTGTGAAAGATTTGGATGTACCCTGGTTGGTAGCTCAGAGTGTTCCAAGGGCAGAGTCCAATAAACTGGATAAATTTGAAGCTGAAGAAGGTTTTGTTGCTGGTTTTACTAGTCCAGAACTGAAAATAAGACCTGCAGGTGCCCCTGTCTTATGGCATTCAGAAGCTGAAAAGATGCTAGCAAAAACTTTCAAAGGGAAAAATGAAGATACAAATAAATCCAAAGCAAAGGTTGCTAAGCTCATAAAAACAATAAAAGCTGAAAACACAAAAAAAGTCGTAAAACAGAACTCAAAGGACTCCGTGGTGTTGGTAGGATACAAATGTTTGATAAGTGCAGCACTGGAAAATGCCTGTAGAAGGTTAGAAGGTGAGCCTTCATACAATGCTAACGAAGGGCTGGACCCTCGAGTAGCTGGAGTTCCTTGTGATACAAAGGCCTGCATCAGGCAAATAACTCGAAGAGACCTTCCGTTGTTGCCATATGATGAAATGGCTGTCAAGATTGAAGGTGACCAACCAGGTCCAAGTAGTCCTGTGCACTGTGAAAATGAGGCTATTTTTGAAAGACTGACTATCTCCGAGACAGGTTCTGGAACTACTCAAGCAGATAGTGCTTTTCAACACAGAGGTACACTTGAAGGTTCTCGTGGAGGTCAACCAGCTTCCTCAGAAGTCAGGACAACTGAGGTCAAACCAAGTAATAAGAACCTTTATGAAGAGGAGAAAGGAGCAGCTCACACTGGATCATGGGCTGAGTTTCCGCAAGATGAAGTGCACGAAGAGAATTTGCTGACAGCCAGTATTCAGTCTTCAGAATCTGCAAAGAAATTGAATTTGGGAGAACAGGAACCCATGCTTGAAAAGGAAGCGGTCCATGAAAGAAACTGTCAGCATACCAGTGACATCTTGACAAAAATGAAAAGTAATCCGCCTACTCTTTCAACAAAAGAAAGTCAGATCTCTGCAAGTGGAGATATGACTAAATTACCAGATGTTAATGTGACGTACGCCTCTTCTAGATTCTCAGATTCAGGTGTAGAAAGTGAACCAAGTTCTTTTGCAACTCACCCCAACCCTGATCATGTTTTTGAAAATGTTCCTGGACAATGTGCACACAATAGTGAGAGAGTGTTTCCTCAGCCTTTACTAAAACCAGACTGTGCAATAAAAAACACAATAGAAAGCCATTGCACTGAGAGTACAAGTGCTGTAAGTGAAATACAGTCATCCCTGACATCCATAAATTCACTGCCTTCAGATGATGATGAGCTGTCACCTGATGAGAATTCAAAGATATCTGTTGTACCTGAATGCCAGCTAAGTGACAGCAAAACGGTATTGGATCTAGGAGCAATTGACTTGCCAAAATGTGATAACAGTAAAACATCAAACACCAATTTGCAGCAACAGCTTGTTGTATATTCAGGGCATTTGGATAACAAAACTCTGTCTATACAGTCCTCACTCTCAGGAAAAAAAGATCTGTTACACTTGGTTGTTTCAGATGAGGACACACCTACTGATGTGGAAAGTGACAGCCCACAAACAGGCCCTGGCACAATCCATAAGGACTCTCAGGAGCTTGAAAGGCATCCTAGAGCTACAGAAGAAACAGTTAAGTTGTGTTTGGAAACACCTTGTATGGGTGAGCCATCTGCTGTTTCAGGTTCTTCATCTGTAAATGCAGCATGTGAGGTTAAAAAAACAGACAAAGGAAAACCTAATGAGCTGTTAGAACTAAAGGACACAACTGAAGAACTGTCAATAGCTAAAAGTGAAACTGGTACAAATAATCCTTCTCCAACTGGTAGTGCTGACATGGTAAAGCAAGGGCTTGTTGAAAACTATTTTGGCTCTCGAAGCAGCACAGATATTTCAGGTATTTGGCCTATGGACAACAGCAATCCTGTTAGCCCTCAAAAGGAAGCATATGAAAAGCAAATTATTTGCTCTTCCCAACAAGATGAAGAAGAAGAGGAGGATCAAGAAATGATTGAAAATGGCTATTATGAAGAAACCGATTATAGTATATTAGATGGAGCTTGCAGTGCTGACCAGGATCATGGCTTAGCAGAAGAGAGAGCCCTGAGATCTGAAATGATTGACAGTGGACACCTGCAAGATATAATGACTGTGCCCCCTGTCTGTACTCCTGGTTGTTTGTCTTTCCCTTCTTCTCTGAGAGACTCTCCCTGCAATGTTACCTCTTCTACAACGAATAAATCAGATGCAATTACACAACAGCCAGGCAGCACATCCTACAGCTCAGCTTCAGCTGTTTCCTGGTATGAAAGCTCCCCAAAACCTCAAATGTTAGCGTAAGTGATTGTTTTAAAACAAGCCTTTAACTTTCAGAAATTATGTTAATATAATAGAGAAGGGGAAAAGGAGCATGGTTGGGCTGTAGAATGCCCCAGAACTGTGGCTTGTGGATTCTGCATGCCCAAGTAAAGCATGTTCTAGATGTTCAGATAAAAAGTGTCTTAGCACTAAACTTCTTCTATCAGTTATCTTGTGATTTCATGTGGTTTGAAAAACAAGCAAAACAGGATTTTTCTTTGTTATGTTTAAAAAGTAATAATTCAACTGAAGAATGATGTTGTAAAGGCTACTGAGCATAAAAATGGTGTTTTATGAAATGGAAATTGTTAAAGTAGCAAGCTTGGGAAAACATGCTTTGACTTTAAAAACCTAAATCCCAAAATATTGTGTAACTGGTTGTCCATCTGATTAGTTCAGTGAAGCAAATGTGTAATGCAAACTACAGTAATGGCCTTATTTTTAAATCTTAACTTCAAATATCAAAAATGTAACACCTCAGAGACCACAGTGCTCTAAATTACACTGCAGTTTGGATACCAGGAAAGCCAAATTTAGAGGAATGTCAGGGATCCCAGATTGTACCTCTTCTTACTGTAAACATAGGAGTTCCCATGATAAGCCCCTGCTGCTAAATTAACATGTGAAGCAGCAGCTTATGTGTTGTATTGGAAGTAAAATGTTGCTATGAGAGAGAAGAAAATTGAAAAGAGAGGTAGAAACAAACACTGAGCAGGTGGAAGAGATAAAGAACCGGATAGTTTGTGAAAAGCAGCTGAGAACAGGAAAAGGATTGAGCAATCAGGTGGAGGAAAACAGGTTAGAAGTGGTCAAAAAAGTAGCTTCTGAAATACTGTACAGTGGGTACTGATGTGGAATGGGAAAGATGAAGAGCAGAGACTACTCAGGCTGTTCTGTAACAATAGAAGTGAACTCAGATAAAATCAAGGACTTGGCCGTGGGAAAAGCAGAGTCTCCTGGAACACGAGATAACTGTGAAACCAGAGGGTACAATCTGCTCAGTAAAGAACCACCCTTGGTATGTTCGGAAACATACCTCAAGTGCAAACTCGAGTAGCTTCTGTTGCGGAGTGATAAGAGCAGCTGCCAGCAGTGGTTTCTGTTCAGGCTGACTTCACTGAGGCCTGCTCCTGCCAGTTAGTGAGGAATGAGCTAAAGATAAAGCTGGGAAAACAGAGAACTAAAGCTAGAATGGGAAGGAAACAGTGAGCAGGCAGAAGAGGATGGGGTATAGCACAACACTGTGAGGGATCATGCAGAATAGATGGATTAAGGAAGCATAAGAAAGCATAAAGCTTTATGTGCTGCAGGGAAACTGACATGCAATTAGGAAGGTCATACACAAAAACTAAGGGAAGTGGAAGAAAAGGAGGAACACAAGGAGCTCCTAGCAGGTGAGGATCTGAGCTATGAAAAACCTTATAGTGTATACCTTCATAGAATATGTAGAAGATGAGAAGTCTGGATCTGCCTGTTTCAGAAGCAAGTATCAGTTATTCAGCTCACCACAGGAACCTTATGATGAGACATTACAGCACTGATTCCAGCTCTGCTGACCTAAAAAATAGGTTTGGCAATAATTATCAAAAGTCAGCGAAAATCTTAACCTTGACTTCCAATTGGTTATAATTTCTATAATTTTTTTATTGCGTGGAAACAAAGCTGTCGCTTGCTCAAGACCACAATGAACCGAGCATCCTCAGTGGCTTCAGAAATACTTGAGAGTTTGCAAAGATGATCAAAGGAGAGAAGAGAGTAGAGCTTGAGATAGCATTTTTGTTACAGAGGAAGAAGGGCTGTAGGAATCTGCAGTAAAAATGTTTTGAGGAAATGGCTTATTTTGTGAAAATAGTAATTAGATAAATATATTTTCCTTCATATTAATTACATAGAATACAAAGCAAAATGACAGTAGAAAACTGTATCCTGGAAAACCCCACATTTATCTAGCAATAGTAAATGTATAATAAGTATTTTTTTGTTCCAGTTTCCTACAGGCTAAAGAAGAATTGAGGCAACTTAAACTTCCTGGATTTATGTATAGTGATGTTTTCAAACTGGCTTCTTCAATACCTTATTTCAGTATGGAAGAAGATGAGTGTTCAGAAGAAGGAGTACATCTCATAGTCTGTGTCCATGGCCTAGATGGTATGCTGGGAAATGTGATACTGTACAAGCAAGCAGTTCAGATTACCAGTGAGGTTTAGCTTTGGTCATTCGAGCTCTGATTACCTGAAATAGGTTCACTGGAGGGAAATGGGAATCTGACATTGTACTGCTACATTTGACAACGTGTTCCAAAATCTTTTAAATTAAGAATTCTCTGTCTTTAATAACATTTCCCTGCACTGTTTCATACCATAGTTCACATCAGCTGCATCTTTCAGTTTTTTATGTCATAAAGGAATTTGTCCGTGTTGTGGTAATAGAATGGAGTTACTGACAGAACTGTTTTCTTTAGAATTGCTGTGTTGTCAAAGAAAATGAAATATCTGTATCTTGTTAGGAAAAAGAAATAGTACATGTAAAACGCAGTCAAGTGTTTATAAGGTTTTAAAAGGTTAAGTCACTGAATCACAATGTGATTGTGGGTAGAGGGATCACTGAAGATTGTCTCATTCAACTTCCCTGGTCAGGGCAGTCACCTACAGCAGGTTGCACAGGATGCAGTCCAGTTGTGTTTTTGAATATTTCCAAGGATGAAGATTCTACTTTGGTAGAAGTGAGAAAATGTCTTGCTAATTGAAAGGTTTATAAAGTTTAAATAGCCTGAATATATTCACCTACTTTTTAGTTCAAAGAATATATGCATATTATGAAATATCTCCTCTAGCTTTTGTGGGTTTTCAAGATACTTCTTAAATTAACAATATAAAGAAACACAAGAGGGCAGGAGAATAGAGTACTGGACTGAACCAACACTGCACAGGCACCTTCTTAATTTTTCAAATTCCTAAGTTAAAAAAAAATGAAATAACAACATAGGTTTTTCTTCCTCATTTGGGCAGAAAGCAGCCTTTGTTAAATACTTTTGAAAATAGGCCTTGGAGGTATTCCCTCTTACTAGTGTAGATATTCATGTGCTATTGTATGGAGAAGTTGCACAAAAGTTAACTTGACTAAGAAGCCTGTTAGAAAAAACATGCATTTGAAGCCTTAGGAAAGTCCACATAGTTAGAATTTTTTTATGAAATGGCAAGCTTATACAAGCTATTCCCTATAAATGACATGTAAATAAAAATCCTGTTCTCTAACTAAGGCAGAAAGGCTACTCTTTCTTCAAAAGCATCCATGACTATTGATGTGGAAAAATCTTCAGGATGCTAGTTAAACTAGCATTTGTTGTTTTGGGTACCAGTCTTTATCTGCTGATAGTTCACTCTGCCTTTTCATTTTATGAAAAACTCCTTCACTGAATTCTTTAAGCTCGCTTTGTATTCTTTAATTGGCTTTATCTAAATTAATTACGTTTCCAAGAATGTAATGTTCACAGTGCTATGTACCATTTGGAGGCTAAGACAAAATCAAACATGACTTCCTATATCCTTGCTTTTTTGAAAGTGTTTGCATCAAATGTCATTTTCATAAACCATTTTGTCACTTAATTTGACATTGTAGTTTATCTTTCAAAGTCTTACTGAATTTTAATTAGGGCTGAGAATATCATTAGCCATGTTTAAATATAAAGTTCTGCCAGAGATTTCAGTATTCTTGCTTTTATTGCAAGTTAATTTTGCAGAATCTTAATTCTTGATTGTTTTTCTTTTGAAGGTAACAGCGCAGATCTAAGATTAGTGAAGACTTACATTGAGCTAGGGTTGCCTGGAGGAAGAATCGAATTTCTTATGTCTGAAAGGAATCAGGTATTAGCCAATTAAAAAAGAACTTTTGTAAAGCTATGAACAGTGTAAACCTTCAGACACGTTTATTTAATGGCACTATTGTGTTTACCACATTTTGTATTTTTTTCTTGTATTCTCATGGAATCTATGATTTGATCTATGGCTTGTGTCAAACTTATTACAAAATCTTGTATGGTATTGAAGGTAAAAATGTGAAGGGGTAACATTTGTTGCTACCAATTTGTTGTGTTTACTATGTCTCCTAAGTTCTCAGCATAAGCAGTTTGGATTGTGGATAAAATATGCTCAATACTAGTGGTAAAAATTATAATAGTGAAAACTGGTGTGACAAGGAGATGTATTATTTCAGAGGTTCTGAGAAATACAAAATTTCTGTCTCTTGTTCTTTTGTCAGCATACTGCAAGATCTACATCATAACACTGAACCAATATCAAATTACCTCTTGTGTTAAACTTTCATGCATTTCATTTTTTTCTGATGAAGTAAACTTGACAAAGCACAAAAGACCAATTTTTACTTTTTGTCTGTGTGTATGTGTGTGTTACATATTGTATTAGACATACTTCAGAGATGAACTAGAACAAAGATTTGTCAATGGCTCCAACAAAAGCTTCATTTAGTGCACCAGCATTTTTCTGGCAGTAGCTGCTGGGATGCTTTGTTAAACAGGCTGGACAGGCACCAAGCCAGGCTTTCTCTTTTCTATCCCTGTCGTTTGTGTCAGTCAGCAGTTGTGAGACTTTCTGATCTGTGGATTCCACTGAGACCATTGAGCCTGATAACTGCTGACAGACTTTTCTCCTTAATGTTGGCTGATTCTTTTTGAATGTTTCTTCTTTTGTATCCATAGCACACAGTTGAGATTAATTCTGTGGTTTGTATACATTAGTAATTCAGTTGCAAACAAGGAAATTGAAATAATTTACCTTACAGCTTGTTTTGGAAAAAATACTCAAGAATCATTGCTCATTCACTGCTTCAGTTAATCACATATTTTATAAATAAATACAATTTCTCCCTCAGGAGGCAGCTGAAGAGACTTAGTCCATTTATTATTTCTTACAATTAGATGTGAAACAGTTTCTGTTCATCCATGATACCCTTCCTGGCCTGCTTGAAACTTCTTGTCATTTAAAATCGAATTATCAGAACTAGACAGGGCATTTAAGATGCTTTTGCACTATGGACTGACAAAAGGCTATATTGCTATTTTCTTTCCTTGCTTTCCTAACATAGCTGATTATATGCAACACACATGTATAGATTATTGTTTGCATATACAGTTAGGGCTGGTTTTCCCTGTGTAACATTGGTTTGAATTTCTTGCCATTTTATCACCCAGACATGCAGTAGTATAAGATTCTTCTGAACTTCTGGTTGCTTCTAGGTTTGACTATTCTGGATATTTAGTTTTGTCTACAAACTGATATTTCATCTCCTTCTTTCCTTTTCCAGATCATTTACCAATATGTTGAGCACTATAGATTTTAGCACAGATCTTTGGAACTTGTGTTGAAAAGTTCTAGGCAGGCTTTGCCTATCTCTTTTCATTTCTTACTGCTGATCATTGGAGAGAATCAGCTATGAACTGGGGATAAGGCCTTAAGGGTTTTGTTTGTTTGCTTGTTTCATTTTGAATGACCAGTATTAATGTAGACTGCTGTTGCAGTAATTGTCTCATCTCTATTTCATGGGCAGTGTGATTTAATTCTGAATATGCAGTTTGGTCTTCTGTTTCACTACAGATAATCTTAAGTGTAGAGAACAGCTTAGAAGTAAGGCTGGGTGTGTAATGTTAAGATTTGTTTTGGTGTTCTAGAAGAAAGTAGTCTTACAGTAAAATGTGTTTCACTTTATTCCCTGTTACAAGAAAATGACATGAAAAAATTTATAATAACTAGTGGTAGTGTTTGTATTCAGTTAATATCAGTGCTTTTATTTGTGTGCTGTTGATTGAAACACTGGGGAATAAGAATTCAGACTGAATGCAGAATGTATATTGCTGCATTAGAAAATACAGTTATTATTTTTTATTTCTTTTATTTTACAGAATGATACCTTTGCTGATTTTGATTCCATGACAGATCGTCTTTTAGATGAAATTATACAGTATATACAAATTTATAATCTACCCCTTTCAAAAATCAGGTAATATCTATTCCATACTATTTACAGAAGTAAACCTAAAACTAGAGCCCTGGGTTGTTTTAAACTGTGATGCTCAGGAGCAGGCCAAAAGAGAGACGGGAAAAAGTGATTTGGGACGGGGGAGGAGTAGGGGAAAGGAGGACAACGGAGAGAGAGGGAATTGCCAGATGAAAGAAGACTGAACAATGTTGTAAGCTCATCTGTTGGTTTTAGGGCAGAGGTTAAGCATTACATTTAAGGAATTGCTGTCCTGTGCTTCCACAAATCCTACATAATAGGATTCTGCAGAAAAACAGTATTTTGAAAAAGTCGAAGGAACCTGTAATAGCACCATGCCAGGATGAAGTTAGCTTCCTTCTGATTTTATAGTCCCTTCACCAAGTATGACATGGCAGACTGTCTTGTCACTCCTACAGGGTACTTTCATCTTACCTGTGATGTTGAAGGGCAGATGCATGAAAATATGTTTCATTATTTTTTATGTTTTCTGATTTTTTCATCTGCTGAAGAGCATGTTTTACATCTTATTAGAGGGCTTACCACAGTCTCCGCTTTCCTGTTTTCTTTTACATTTACTTCCAGGGAATGCCTGTTGTATTTATTTTCTCAAAGTAGGGTGCACCATTTGGGCAGACTACCTTACTAACTCAGCAGTGTTGCTGGAGTTAGCTCATCCAAAGATGAAATGAGATATTCAAGCCTGACTTCATCCATTTGTTTAGGCATCCTCAAATTATACATCCAGTTTTTTTGACTTGCCAGTCACATGTGTTTCTGACAAGTTTCTGCATTCACATTCTACAGTTTGGTAGGCCTTATTCAGCTGGAGGAAATGCCTAAAACATTTAAATATAATCTCACTATTTAAACACATGTTTCTTGAGATAAACAAGATCTGTCATGCTTAATTTTGTCTAAACTGCTGATTTAAAAATGAAAAAAGCACTGTGTGATCATATTTTTGTTTCACAGGCTACATGGTAGCACCGTGGTATGGGAGAGGAGTTCTGTAACCCACCAGCACACACCAGAATCTTCTCTCTCATGCTGTTGTCTAAAGACTGTAATGAGCAAATCCACCCACTTATCTTCTCATTGTTCATACCTGAGAAATGAACTCTTGTTTGCCTTTGGTTTGCTTCTCTCATTAGACTTCAATTTGTAAATATTTTTTCACTTTTATTTGTTACTCGTCACTTGAATGAAAAAAAAAAAACTATGAGTTTTTATTTTAGTTTCCTTTTTACGGTGTATACGTGCTTTGGGCCCTACTGAAGCAGAAGTTTTCATTTCTCAACTTAAGCTTTTCTTATAAGAAAGTTAAATCTGCCAACAAATCCTGTAGCTGTTCTCTGGTAGCTGCATGAGAGAACTATCAGAAATACATGTGCCTCTATTCAAGGCCTTGAAGGAAGAACCCAGAAAGCCTGGGAAAGTACTGCTGAGAAATCCTCTGCTCAAGTAGCCAATGCTTTCCTGCCTCATTTTGGTTATTCCACGGTAGAAAGCAGACCTTGTAGTAGATATCTGTGGTCTTCTGCATCATGCTGGTTTCTCCTCCTAACATCTCCCCATCTCCTAAAGGAAGTGTTCTCTCTACAAGTGCTGCTCCATAACCCAGTCAAAATAGGTATCAGTCTCCAAATCTATGATTTTGTGTGGCAAAAAAAGCTGACATCCTAAGGTGGTTGAATTCTGTCTTGCTTAAGCAGCTGGGGCTTCAGTATGAGGACAGTGATATTCTTTGGTGGGAGTTCCAGCTTCATTGGCCTTGGGTTTGGATAGATTGATTTCCTATTTCTATATTTCCAGTTGGCCCACATGCTTTCTTTTGTTTCCCATTCACTCTTTTTTCCTTCCCATTCTCTATTATCCCTAATGCTGGCTTTTTCCCCTGAGTTACACAATTGTGCTCCTGCAGTGACCATTAATAGACCATTGGGAACCTCTGCCGTATGATACCTGTACCTGCATTCTTCCACACCACACTTCATTCTGATGATACACAGTTCACGCCACACAGAATAACTATTTGTTATTAACAGAAACTGTAGTGAAACTAAAACAACTTTAGACCTGACTTGGTACTTCACTGGCATATGATTGTTCTCACAGCTTAAACAAATTAAAATCAGCTCAGGTCAAGGTAAGTCCAGAGGTTTTCTGAGATTCTGCCCTTTATTCAGATAAATGCAGAGTCTCATGCTCTCAAGTAATGGTGAAATCCAATTGACTGTGCTACATTCCTGTACTGAGAAAAGACACTCCCTGTACCATTCGAATACTGTCAGCTTCAGTAAACATTTTTGGTACTTGCAGATGTAATACCAATTATTGCAGCAATTCACTATCTAACATGTTTGTTCATCTCTGAGCAAAATCTCTGTGCTCACAACAGGCATGCAGCAAGCATGAGCTGGAAGCTTGATTAAAAACAAATGCAATTTGCCTTATAAAAGAACTGTTTGGTAAAAACTCACAGGGGGCTTTAGGTTGAGGGGACATCTGGAGGTCATTTGGACCAGTCATACCAATGCCACCATCAAAGTTAATGCAACTTTGAAGCGTGTCAAATTGCTCCATCATACCCATTCAAGTTTTGAGTATCTTTGAGGATGGAAGCCCTCCCAGGTAACCAGGCAACTGGGGAATAAACCACCTGCTCTTACAGTGTAGTTTCAGAAACCGTTTTGCATGTCAGATCAAAAAAAAAAAACCATGAATTTCTGATGACTTATATTGGACTTTGAACTCAGGTAGATTAATCAGCTTGTCATCCTCTTCCCTAAGTAATATTGGCTCATTAAAAAAAGAAAAATTTTAATGCTATGCATATATTAAAACATCTATTTGTTGTTTCAGCACCTCATTCATTATGAATCTTGATTGATTTTTCTTCCTTCCATGAATTTTTATAGTTGGACAGGATTTTTGTTTATTGGCACAGAATAATGAGGTTTTTCTGTGTCTTATTTTCTAGTATGATCTGAATTGGTAGACTTGTATCATAAAGCATGTATAAAAACTATAATTTTGTTAACTTCAGTGTGTTAATGATGTATTCAGAAGATTGTAACATTGCCACCTAGTGTTCACTGCTTTTGCTGAGCATCCCATATGTAGGATGGATTACATTCCTGTCTTACACTTTCAAGACCCTATTTGAAGGATTTTCTTTTACTTCCTTTTTTTGATTTGAGCAAATTGTTAAACCTTTCTCTATTAAAAAACAAATGTAAGGCTTATTATGTGTTCACCTAAGCATCTGAATTGGACCACAACGTATTATTGGAACCTGTGTTATATTGTTAAGGCTTTTCGAATTAAGTACAAGTGTTTAATCTTTGAGGTATATTCACATTGCTGATTGTGAGCTCCCAGTTTTCCTCAAAATGGATCTTTCATGTTTCTGAAGTTTTGGTTTAGGTGTACCCTTACTCTTAGGGATGATAGAATTGATAGATGGATTGCTGCTTTTTTCACAGAAAATGCCCTTTGTTATGGTACAATATAAGAGTTTCTCATCCCCTTATGACTTTTAGTAAACACTGTCTGTTCTAATGGAGAACTGTCAAGAGGGTATCTCTGCTAATGTTCAGATCCACTTTAGAAAATAATCTGATTTACTCAAGAGCAGTTATAACATGCAGATGATCTTCAGGACCAACTCACTTTCTGTGCAATTACTTGTTCTTAAAGAAATCTGTGCGTTTGTTGTTCTTGTGTGGATTTAATGATGTACTCCAAGGGAATAGTTTTAAATTTTAGTATTCAAGAGAGCAGCTTGGTGTTTTGTTTTGCAATTCACTGTTGTTGTGCTGACACCAAAGAGGATACATACATAATTTTTCATTTCAAAATTAGTTCGACAAATATAGCAAGCTGAAGCAAAGAATTTCTCATAGAAATAATTTTGGAAATCTAGTTGTAAAAGCAACACAGAAGAATATACATACGTGCTTAAACTACGTATTAATAATGAACAAAAAGCCTTTTTCTGTCATAGAAATGCATAATTATTTTGGAGTTTAGGAGTTCAGGGTGGTCCTGCAATTCTATAACCAATTGTTTGAATTTTTTTATTTACATTTAAATTGGAATTTTCTGAGGCAGAGATTCTTGCTTGGGAAGCATTTAAACAGGTAATCTTTTAGCACCGTATTTTCCACAGATGTTACAGGAAGCTTTGTTTTAGCTACTTTTGTTGATGAATGTAGTGATACAAAGTAAACAGGAAGGATGATCTTAAAGATATAATATTGTAGCACATATATGATTCAGCAATGATAGTTCTACTACACATAATTTTGGATGGTTTACTGTTTTCACCATATCCTGAGATTGCATCTGTAATGCAGGAAGACACATCTTCCTTCTAATTTCATGAGTCTGGTCCCTACCATATACTCTTAAGGTCAGTGCCTAGTCTGGTGTGGTCCTTACCTCAGCAGGGATCTGTAAGCATAATAACTAGAATTGCTTCATTTTTGTAGTGTCCATTTTAAAGAAATGCTTTATATTGACTTCCTTATATGACAGTAAGCACCTCAGATTAAGTAATATTTATCCTTAGATACAAGCTAAAGAGTTCCATCCATCTTTCTCTTAAATTGCTTAACCAGAGAAACACCTAAAAGTAATATTCTCCTCACAGAGACATATTCTTCAATTGCTTGCTCAAGCTGGTAATCACTTCTTTTGGTCCAACTGCTAAGCAGATCTGAGATGTTGCTTCTGTTTTTAAATAATCAGGTTCAATTAAGTACTGGTGTTCCCCCTTGTTAGGACTACCTTTGGAATCCATCTCCACTAGATTGTTTAAGGAATGCTCATATATTTATCATATTGAGTGCCATCACATACCAAAGTAATGATTTTTTCAGTCATGCATGGCTCATCAAATGTTTTCTGAATAGTTGGTGCTAAGGGAAATGAATCCAGAAATAATCTTGGGTTTGGGTGGTAGATGCCGGTGGAAGAATAGTTTGGGTTTGCTAGCTTTTCAGAAATGCTGTATAAAATATTTCTGGAGGAGTTCAAAACATGCTTGTAATGAGTTTGTGCAGCTTGAGAGATATGGACAAGCTATGCCTTCTGTATGACATAAAATACAGGTTCTGAATGGAAACTTCTTATGAATTTTTCCTATGCTCTTTTAGCATTTCATTACACCAGTTTTCTTTTTCTCTATTAAAAGAAAAAAAAATCCTGCCATAAAATTCCATGTTATATTGCTTTTTCTTTTTGAACAGCTTTATTGGACACTCACTGGGTAATTTAATAATCCGTTCAGTGCTCACAAGACATCGATTTAAGTATTACCTCAACAAACTTCATACCTTCCTGTCTCTGTCTGGACCACATCTTGGTACCCTCTACAACAGCAGTGCTCTTGTTAATACAGGTGAAGTATTATTTTCAGTAGTATAAACTTAGGGGAAATCTTGTCTTTGAAATGCACTTAGCAGTTTCATGTAGGGTTTCATGCACACTTCTGCATTACTGTGATTATGAGAAACTACACACTTCGCTGTCATAAGAAGAGAGAAGGGTTATAAACATAAAGTATCAATAAAAGGATCTGCAAGAGATGATTGGCATAAGTATTTTCCAGTATGTTTGGTTCAGGTTTTCTGCTGCAGCATAAATAAATTCCAGTTTTAATCTGTTGAGCTCAATTTATTATAAACTGAATTTGAATATACTCAATCTGCCAAACAATTAGATAAAATACATTGAAATAATTCTGAACTACTGGTATCTTTCCTCTCTCACAAATGTCTTACAACCTGCAGTGTATTTCTGCAGATGTGCATGGCAAGGGAGGAAAGATTTTCTGAAAAGCCAGTTAGCCACCTATTATTATTATTGACTAATAAAGAGAATAGAGCACCATAGAAAACATTATACTATGGTATTCCTGTGATAAAATTCTGCTTCCTTTTTTCAAGTTATATTGAATGAATTCAGTTTAGAAATTGGAGATGTAATGCCTGTTGTTTTTTGAACATCAAAATGTTGTAATATTATTTAAATTATTGAAATAGAATGTGTATATTCTGCCTAACATTACTGTATTCACACCTTCTGGAAGTTATTTTTTGTGGGCAGGCATGTACATTAGTGGAAATAAAGGTCTTCATGCTTCAGTGTATAGATAGACAGGAAAGAAAATGAAAATTTAAATTTGTTTTTAATTTGTTTCTGAGCTTGACAATGCTTACATGAAAAGTAAAATTAACTTCTGAGAGGTTGTTATGAACTTTACATATTATACTTATGTTTAATTAGTTTTCATATTTTATTGTGCATCTGTACTCACGTTGTACCTAACAATGCAGGACTGTGGTTCATGCAGAAATGGAAGAAGTCTGGTTCTTTATTGCAACTGACATGTCGAGACCATTCAGATCCACGACAGACATTCTTATATAAACTTAGTAAAAAAGCAGGTAAGCTTTGTTAATGCTTCATATCTCTTAAAGGCAACTGTGTATAAATGTGAATTGGAAACCTAAAAAAAACCAAAGAAATTATTTTCAAAAAGCTCCTGTTTCAGTTTTAATATTTAAGAGTTACTTTAATCCTGTATTCTTCAAGTAAACACTAAACCGTTTTTGTTGCAGAGGTAGGATATTACTTTAAGACTTTCCTTCCAAACTAATGAGCAGAATTTGAGTGCAGCCACTACACCAATAGACAAATAGGGGTTTTTTTTAATATCTATCTATGAGCCACTGTGTGGCAAGTCAAGTACATTCATATGCATATGGGATTCCCTATTTCTGTTTCTGACTTTCTTATCTATACTTTAAGTGTAAAATTCTACTTTAAAGTTTTGCTAACTAGTCTTTTATTACCTCATTAAGATGGTCAGGGAAAACAGTAACTCATTTTCATAAAGGAAGGAGAAGTTGTACTTAGCATAATTGCTAAAACACAGATTAGATTATTCATACTATATCATTCATACAGTTTTCTCTGGGTTGAATATTCTTATTTCAACTGTTGGCCAAGAATGTGTTTTGCTGGTGGATAATGTGCCAGCTTAATGTTTCCATTAAGCATTATAAAATTATTGAGGATTCATCTGACAGGTGTCACTGAATGTGTGTCAGTCAAGCAGTTGAGGAGCCAGAGATGCTTGTGGTGTTTTGTGAAAAATCCTGGCACACTCCTACATCAAAATATTTCTAGGCTGTCACAACTGGAATTTTGTTAAGAGCAACAAATTTCAAAGATATGGGCAGGAAAAGACTGACATACAGCTCTTTAAGAGCTTGATTATAATATTTACAGGATTTGGAAGAATCAGAAAATAATAAGGAGCAAGAAAAAATCATAGGTAAGATAGGAATATTGATCAAAAATTGATTTTAGAAAAACTTGGGGTTTTTTTACCCTTCTCTTCAGAATCTACTATAACAAAGTGATTTTGTTGATGATAAGGTAATATTTAAAGCTGAACTACTATTTAAAGTGGAATTCAATCTAGCTTTGCAGTCTTTTGAAAATAAATGTTTGAATATAAACAGAAGTTATGTGAGAAGTTACATGTTGGATGCTGAATAAGACTGTGGGACCGCTGTTAAGAGATAATCAGACTAATTAGTTGGTTTTAAAAAAAATCATACTCCATGGTTTTTATGTCTGTGTATCTCAACATGACTAGAGACACTGTCATTGGAGTACTATTGTCTGTTGTAGAAATGTGACATATTTTCTGATGACAGACCTTTATTTGACAGGCTTTTTGAAAGACCTGGATAACATTGTCTCAAGAGTCGTAATGTGCATTTCAGGCTTTGTTCCCCATAAATGGTAGAAGGAATATAAAAGTCTTCAGGCTCAGTTTCTGCTTTTTTCTTTCTTACCAAAGAGATGGAAAAAACTGTATTTTGGGCCACAGCCTCATGCACCATCTTGTTTCCAGGTCCTTCAGTGTGTTCAGTGTAAGGGAGAAGGAAAGGCTGGGGGAGAAAGGAGAAAGAGATGTGGAAAATTAATTATTTTAGATAAGGAGAAAAGATACTAAGTTTTTTGCTTCCCTCATAGAGAAGGAAGAAAGTTTTCCTTTGAGGGGTGAGTTAATAGACTGTATGTACAATGTAGGTGCCTTTAACTTTTGATATCTGTACAAGGCCTGCTTCTGTCCTGACATGTCTTTTTTCACTCAGTGGGCATATAGCATTGGCTGTGCTTGACTCTCAGACACAAGATGAGAGGCGTTTGGAATTCCCCAACCTGCACAATTCCTCTTTTCAATACAGGGAATTTGGGTCCTGGTCCCAACAGGGATTCTATACATAAGTCTTTCCAGAAGTCACTTAACCTCAGGGTACATGCAAGAGATTGACAACACTGCTGAAAAGTACAGCCCTGATTTTGTGACTTCTGTTGATTTTTGCAATCATATAGGAAAATAGGGGTCTAAGATGAAGAAATATCTGTTACTGCTTAATGTGGTGTCTTCTTTAGGCATTGACTTTGCATCTGGGAAAATCCCTAAGGCAGCAAAAACTAAAAATTACTGTGGATCCAGCAGGTGATATTTTCAGGGGTCAAGATCTCAGCTACATTGTTGAATGGTGGCTTGTGACTCTAGATTTCAAATTTGCCAAAGAACATACCCGTTAAACACATCATTCTGTTGCTTATCTCTAAAATGGATGAAGAATAGGTAAACAGTAAAACTCACTTATCTTATGAAATACCCTATATACTTCCTTTGCGCCTGCTGAAGATTTCAATCAAACACTTGCATAATGAAAGATTCCTGATACTTACATCTAAAATATGATATTCAGAAGGGGCTGTTCTAAGGCAAATGATTTTCTTAAAGTACTCCTTTGTGTTTGGCCTAAAGCAGATGGGCAGCACCAGAAATCTGCTGCAGCTTTCTAGAGAAAATGTAAAAATTAAATGTCTTTAGGGACTGTAACTCTGTCATTACTGGGGATTCCTGCTTTGCACCATTCTACTATTAGCATGTTTGTCCAAGAAGGAGGAAGTCTGGGTTTAGTTATCAAGGTTTAATTATACTTCAAGGGTCGTGTTGGGTGGATCCTGCACCTGTTCTTGAGCTGATTAAACCTTACAGTGAGGCAGTGCCTAACAGAGGCACCTGCACTAGGTGGGCTACACCCTGTGTGTGTTGGTGCTAGGCATGAATTCTAATGCAGCTATTGTCTGAAGCATCAGTGAAGACAAGGCACCATCCATCTTTCGGTTTCTTTAAGCCATGTGGAGGCTTTACTCTCTTCCGTGTAGCCAGAAAACAATGACTGTATTCCTAAGAAACAAGATGAAGGTTTGAGTCATACTCAGTTTAATGGGAAACTTTACAACATCTCATTATTTTGTTGCTCTACCTATTGTAATTGGTTTTCCTCCCTTTTTGTGCGAGATCCTGTAATAAATTAGTGCCAAATATCAATTGTAAAATGTTTAATTATTCTGTAGTAATAGATCAAAGGATTTGCTATGATACCTTTTTCCTTGCAGGTCTTCATTACTTCAAAAACATTGTGTTAGTAGGATCTCTGCAGGATCGTTATGTTCCTTACCACTCTGCTCGCATTGAGATGTGTAAAACAGCTTTAAAGGATAAACAATCAGGTAACAAATTTCCTGCAGAATAAATAAACCACTCAGGTTAAAACCTCACATGTATCAATCTCCTCCCATTTAATTTTGGCTGCTTAACTGAGGCACCTCTATTATGTGTTTAGCTACTCTGGGCTTACTTTGTAGTAGTAGAGAGAGAAAATCCATGTGGAGGCTGACTTGCTTTCTGTAACTGTCGTGTTCTATTACGTCCAGATGGAGATGAGACTGAACAGGTTTCTAGCTTACTGACTTCGCTGAAAGTTAGGTGAGATAGACACAGCCCTTGATGCACTAGTCCATGAACAGGGAGGACAAATAATTTTGATTTTTGAGGCTATCAAATTGTAGCATCATGCCCTGGGCTGTATTTAGCTGTGGCTTAATAGTAGCACTGAAAGAAAAGGTAATTTTTCCATAATCAGTTGGGGTCAGCTGCTGTGTTTACTGTTGAGATATCCTAGCACAATTGCATTCTAGTATTATATATTGACAAATAACTTTTACATAGTGTAATAAATTAATACTGATAAGTACATTCTCACTATAAATATACAAATACTAAAACACCCAGCTTCAAATTATTTTCGCAACATTTCTAGAGAGAAAGTTTAAATTTTCTGTGCATTCTATCTTAACAGAACCACAGCAGAACACATTTTATTACTTCTTTTAATCTGGAATGTGTTCATTTTGAGTTCAAGGTCAAAGAATTGTGTTTGTTTCTGGCAATTCACGCAGTGCAACTTTTCTAAGTTTTCTTTTCTTCTACAGGACCAATTTATGCTGAAATGATCCAGAACCTGCTTCTGCCAGTTCTTCAAAATAAGGAATGTAATTTGGTTCGTTATAATGTAATTAATGCATTACCCAATACAGCAGATTCTCTCATAGGGAGAGCTGCGCACATTGCTGTTCTTGATTCAGAAATATTTTTAGAAAAATTCTTCCTTGTTGCTGCCCTAAAATATTTTCAGTAGAGAAAAGCATTCTAAGAGACTTGGTTATTACCTCATTAACAGATGAATTCAGATAATGTGTGGTGTTAAAGTATAGCTGCAGCTGTATTTTAAGAGATATTTATACTTTTTATATGGAAGATAATTTATATCATCCACACTTAGGGCTTTTTAACATCAACTTTACTTTCTAGGTAATGTGACTGTGCAATATTTTTTTATTTTGTTCTTTTTACTTTTCTATTACTTTTTCTTAATTTTGGGTACCTAATTATTTGGAGATTAAAGCACAGTGTGTACTTTTGTTTGGTTGGTTATTGGCTTTCGGACAACAGAAGTCGATGTTACTTGGCTACATTTTACAAGAGGCTTTAGATGCCAAAAATAAATTGGATTTTAAAATTCTAACAATGTCTTACGTGTTCACTTGTTGTATCTTAGCACTGTAGGAAGTTTAACTGGAAACACAATGAGCTGCTAAAATACTGGATATTTGAAAATTACTATATCTGCTACAGCTTAACAGTTTTCTACAAAATCATTACTGTCCTTATTAAATATGTTACGCCTGGGGAATACATTTTCTACTGATCTCAAAAATGTGTTAGTTTACATACTCAAATTTTATTACTGGAACTTTTGTTTTCAGAAGCAAATGGCAACTAAGGATTTTTGAATGTTCAATGATAGCTGCCTTCAAATAATTGGGGTTTTGCAAACTGTATTAAGATGGTTCCTTACTCTGTCAGTTCTTCAGATGAACATGGACAATTTTACAAAGACTTTCTTGTATGTACTTAAAATAAGTAAATGTTATAAATTTCTGCAATACTTTTATGAATTTAAGCAATTTTTAAATATTCTTAATATGTTCTATTGACTATAAAGTATTGTAAATATAAATCAATACAACTTCAAATGAGACAATATTGTAAACTTTACCTGTTTAGTGACACAGATAAGATGTTTTTGATATACAGGAATGTTAAAGGTCTGTTGACTTTCTACTGGTGCTGAATAGCATTGTTTGGTTTCTTCTTCCTTCCCTTTTCTCTGTTTCAAACAATAATTCACTAAAGGTGGGGAAAAAGAGTTACATGTGCATTCACTAATTGTACACTAATTGTAATGAACATTTTTCAAAAAATAGAAATTTGTTGTATAATGCATGTTTATTTTTAGTATTGTGTTATTGCATCTGGTGTTAATAAAATTAACAAATTACTCTAATGAAAGCAATTAAAGAAACTGAAATGTTCTGCTAATTACCAAAATTCTGGGGAGGCTTTTTTGTATATAATTAATAATTTTGTACTTTTTAAATGAATATAGCAATAATAGTTTATAATGAAGTGATTTTGCATTTGATATGGAATGTTTTATAACAGTCTTTGTAATATATGGTGGGGGGGGGGGGGGGGGGGTCCCTATAATTTCCAAGATGCTCAAATGAGCATCTGAGCATTTACAGTTCAGCAACATATACACTGCAGAGTATTTTATTAGGGTTGTATTAGACAAGTCCTTATGACACAAAGATATATTTAATACATTCTCACTATAACAATGCCTATTTTTATTCATAATTTTGTATTATGATGTTGCTATGAAGCTCTAAATGTCTAAATTATGTTCTGGTATCTCAACTGTCTTTTATTTAACAGTATTATTGGATTTGGCTACTGGCTAAACTTTGAATATCTGTTTAAGGGAGCTAAAGTTACAAAATATTCCTTGATTCACAATGAAGACTTTGTTAGTAAAAAAGTATTTAGATGGTTTTGTCACTATTGAAAAAATGTCTGTCTTGCTTTCTGTCTCTGGAAATCTGAAAATGTAAAGAATGTTTGTGTGATCAGAAAAGCAGAAGTGTCCTGACAGAAATAGCCACTTCTCTTTTTTAAATTTTCTTTTTCTTTTTTTTTTTCTTATTTTTTTGGTTTTTTTTGGAGGGGAAGAGTAACAGTCGATCCCATCCATGTAAGGCAGGTTGAATTAGATTAGTTCTTTGAGGAAAATGGATGGTGCATGAAATCATGTGCTATTTGCATGTAAGTTTATCAAGGAACAGGGCAAATTAAGAGAATGTTAAATTCATTCTCTCTTCCTTAATTTTGATTGCCTACTCCACATGTAGTCTGGTAGCCATCTCAGTACTGTAGCTTTTGTGAGGGCTGCTTGACATCCTGAAGTCCCAAAGGAATGTGCTGTTTCATAGCAGTGAGAGGCCTGGTGACCCCAACATGGCCTTGAAGCATAGGAAGTTTGTACAGACTGTACAGTAACTTGCAGTTGCTTTCTGAACAACACATGCAGGCTGGGATATTTTGGACAACTGTGTGTGTGTGTTGCCTGGCATGCTTCCCCTACTCCTGCAGTTTCCTGCCTTCTCTTTTCTAGACTAAAATACAGACCTGTTATACATAAGTCATCTGATGCAGTTGCAGCTGTAAAGAGCTGCTATTCACCATCTCACTACTCTTCTGTTTGAGTGAGGGCTTCATCTTCCTTTAGGGATAGTGACCTCTCCTTCATGCAGGTATCCTGCAGCTGCTTGAAAGAGAATTATGCTGCTTACAGAATGAGAGGTAAGAACTGAGGTCTTAACATTCCTTTTGAGAACTGTCAGTCTCTTGTTCCCTGAAGGCAGTAGGCTGGTACTGTTATTTCGAAAAGCTCTCAGTGATATTATTAGGAGATCACTGCATAAAATGACATAGTGTCTGAACTTCTGTTTCCATGTTGTGTATATAAATTAATTCCTTGGGTTGTGTTTGAATCCTTGATACAAACTAAACTTTCTGTTCCTGTAGATCCAGTTATTGCTACTACTTTGGGAAAAGTGTTCATGTTATACTGGAAATCACCAGGCTTTGCAGCAGAGCCAAGGGATTTGACATTGATGGAAAATGTACTCTGTACCCATGAAACAACCTTGTTTCCAAGCCAGATTTATTTTCCTAGCCCTGACCAGGTGTGGTGTTCAGATAACCGCGGTTCTTGACGTGGTCTCAGAGGCAGAGAGGGCATTTAGGCACTTATCAGTACACTTGCTGCCCAGGGCAGTGCTGGTTGTGATGCTTTCCAGATAGTCCCCAAGACCAGTACATTTGGCTCATCTGAACTGACCTGCTTCAAGCTGTGTGTTAGCTCTAAGTCTTTTATTCCCCACTTTTTAGAACAGCAAAGCTAAATACAATATTGTTTGTGTCGTCTCGCAAGGCAAGCTGCAGCGCAAGAGATAAATGATCAGTAAACAGAGGAAGGAAAACAAGAAAGTACTCCATTTATTCACAAAATAGAAAATTCCTATGGTGTATGCTACATTTGTTTTTACCAATGTTAAGATGTATTACCTCCTTAGCCAAAAGATCCAGAAATGAATAATTCAGGAGTTACAAGTGAATTTTTACAGAATACAATAAATAAAGACAAGAGATATGTTTTGAAAACAGTTAATTTTTAGGTGGAAAAACAGTACTTCATTAATCTTTCACTGCAATTTCATTCTTGCCATTAGAAATTCAGCATGTATGCATGTGCATATGATGTATGCATACAAGTATGATTTTTCATGGATTGTGTTAAGTGGTTTAGGAGCAGAGCTTACTATTACTTGGTGTCTGCAGACAGCTTGGTATATTTTTTTAAGGAAGGATGTCATGTTTTTTATTGTATTGAACACATAAATGGTAAGTTCTTGAACTTTGACGAGATCTGTTTAGGTTTTTTTCTTGCCGCTTTTGGGCAGAGCATTTTTTTCTGCTTTTGTCTTTATTCTCTCTGGTCTAGAGGCCCAGCATCTTGCTGTTACAATAAAGTAAAGGGTTTCCTTTATTTTCAGTCTCTAATGTCTAATTAACCATGTTATAAAAGGCTGATTGAGAAAATGTCACTCGTAAGGCAGTCAGTTAAATTTAATTACTTTCAATGTGTAGGCATTGCCAGATGTAGCTCAATAAACTCCAGGGAGTGCTGCTGCTCTTTAATTTACCGAGATTTACTTTCTTAAAGCTTTCAGATGTGAACAAAAACCGCTATTTCTGACTTCTCCAAGTTATCTTCTGCAGTTTAGTATCTGTAGACAGAGTGAATTTTGTTTTATCTACGAGTAAGGTTAACTGGAGAAGTTTTTAAGAGTGACAGAAAGCAAAAGTTGCCGTATTCAAAACATTAACTGGAGCGCCACTAACTGAACACAGGTGTTACTTATCCCAGGGTTAGGTTTATACTGCGTGTTAAAAGCAACTTCACTGGTGAAACTCGGAAACTGGAAAGATGCCGTCTGAAAACACAAACGCTGTCTGTACATCGCTATGGTGTTAGCAAAAGTTCCTTCGTGTCCTAAGCAGCCTTTGTGTATTATTTGAACAATGTACAAGCTTTTTATTATTAAAAAAAAAAAAAAAAAAAAAACAAACAAAAAAACCCAAGCTGGAGTACACATTGAGGGGAAAACGAGTTCTTGCAGCGCTAAACTCTTCAGTGCATCGAAGAAAGACGACGTCTCTGCTCCAGGTTTGGCGAGGGGTGGAGAAAAGACTTACAGCGTATTTCTTGAGCACCTCTATGAGCCCGTAGCTGCCTTCATCGTGATTCCCCAGGCGCCGTTCGCCTCTGTTTACCGGAGCAGGGGAGCAGCCCGGGGGCACAGGAGGTTGTGAGGCCGCTGAAGGAACCCCGGCCGGGGCCGCGATCGCCGCCCGCCCCCGGCTGGAGCCGCCGCCGCCTTGGGCGCCTGCGCCGCGGCGCTGCCCGCCCCGCACGGCTCCGTCCTGGCCATGGCTCTGCGGCTGCTGCGCGGCGCGCCCGGGGCAGCGAGTAAGAGGCGGGCGGAGGGCGGGAGGGCCCGGGCTGTGCTGCGGAGGGGCTCCCCGGTTCCCCTGCCCTTCCTCCCGCAGGCACTGACAAGCGAGGGGACGGGGCGGCCGCCGCCCGGGGTTGGGGGGCTGGAGAGCACCCAAGATGGCGGCGGGTGGGGAGCGTGACACGCCCCGCCTCCTCAGCCCGCGGGGCCCGGGGGGCTTGCACAGCTTTCCCCACACCCTCCATTTCCCTGCAGTTTCCCTGCTCCTTCCCCCTTCCTTCCTAATCCCCTCTACCCCCACAATTCTCCCTTGTGTAGGGAGCCTACAGCTATCGGGCAAATCTGTTATTACGGAGGTTTTCTTGCCCTGTCGTTGCTTCATGCTTCTTAGGGGCAGTAAAATGTTAAACTGTGGTTTAAGGTTTGGAGAATAGCTGGCGGAAACGTGCTATGGTCCTGGAAGTTACTGGTCCCTGCAAGTCACCTGAGGAAGTTCAGGAGGTTTGTTTATGGAGCAGTAAGGCAGGCTGGATAACAGAGCCTGTCCCACAGGCCTCCACTTGGGCTGTTCATCGGGTGCATCCCGTCAAAAGCTGAGGTTCTGTGATGCTATTGATACAATTCTAAAACAAACCAGTACGCTGTATGGTAATGGAAGAGCTGTTAAAAATTGTTAGTTAGCTGTTTATGCTCTATTTGGCTGTCAAGTTCATGGCAAGATGTGGCTGATGCTCTAATCCTCTGAACATCCCGATGTGTGCCCAGCTGCCACTGCATGGATGGCTTTGTTAGGATAAATCACGGGCTGTGGGCCACTTCAAAAGATGGGATATTGCAGTGCGGCTACTTTAAAGACTTGGAATTTTCAACTTCAAGTTCAGTTGTATAATTAATAAATGGTAGGGCTTTGTGACAGCTTGTAAAAGAGGAGGGAATCAAAGGTCAGTTTGTAGAATGTGGTTTACTGATGTCAACAGTTCATCTCGTCTTTTTCAGAGATGTTTAATGTTGAACTTCTGTCAGATCTCTGTCAAGAAGAGTGTATTTTGGTCAAGAATATCAAGTAAATCCCTCAAGGAAAATTGCTTTTTGCCTCTTCTCCGGTGACCAAGATAATCAATTTCATACCAGTACCTTAATCTGGTTGTTATTTGAATTTGGACCAGAATACCAACTATAATTTAATTTTCTAGCTAGCTTTTCTTCTGGCGTACTGAAGAATGACAAGAACCTTGGCGGGAGTAGAAATACCCCATGTTTGCAACAGATTAGATCCTTTACTGTTGATAGTTTGTTATGTCATGCTTAAAGCAAAAAAAATAATTTTTACTCCCCTGGGGCATTGACAACACTTGGCAGAAATAATACAGTTTATGTGGCTGTAGGGTTTGATATTAAAGATGTGGTATTTTAAAATGCATGAATATGCTGATTCTGGGAATACAGGTAGTGTTAGTTGGTGTATATTAAGGTGAGTCAAATTGACAATGCTTCAGAAGGCTTCCTGATTCAGTCTTCTCAGGAAAGTAGAATAATAGTTCTTTCAGGTACTTTGCAACTAACTGGTACAGGGAGGATTCCTGTTAGAATCTTGCTTCTTAAGAAATGTCAGAACTGCTTTAGGCACGTGTCCATAACCAGAATATTTTTAGTGGCTAGTTTGTGCTCACTCTGGACAGTTGGCTTTTTAATCAAAATGCTAGTAGGACTTTAATGGAAAAAAGTTAATGCTTTTAATGAAAGCATTTGCATGCAGTTACATAATTGAACTTAAACATGCTCCAAGTTTTTCCTGCTTTTGACTACCAGCTGAATTATTTTACCATCCTAAGGGAAACCCAGCTATCCTCTGCTGACATTCTGGGTAACCTGTTACTAAGGGAACATTTTATTTTTTTTTAAACTTCCCTTTGGGAAAGCAGAAGCTTTTTCTGTCTAAAAAGCTGCTGGAAATGAGCCAAGACCTGGAAATGAGCAGGTTTCTTGGGGGAGGTTAGGATTTCTCCTGGAAAACAGAATGTACTGGTCTATGCTAGCATAATTACTGTTTGAGAGACTAAAATACAAGGAAGTAACAGCAAAGCTAAGTTCAAGCAGTTTAAAATACACTGTTTATGTGAACTGAGTTACACAACTAACACAGTTTTGCCTACATACGTTTCTAGGGCCAAAAATAATTATTGGTGCTGATTTCTTAGGTATTCATGGGTTGAATGTTAAATAATTTTTAGAGTTTGTTTTCCTGCTCTCTACTCCCTCATTCCTAAAGTAGGTTTTTTTCAGAGGTGCTCTGAAAAAACAGCATAACTCAGTGTTGAACTCCCACATTTATGTTACATGTGTCCATTTGCTTGATAGAGTCATCACTTCTTTGCCACTTGCGAAGCAGCTCCAGCTCTAAGCCAGGAGGAAGATCTGAATCTGCTAAGCAGCCACTAAAGAAACCAAAGTTACCAGTAGGTCGATTTGATGAACCTGAAGAGTCCAGTATAGAGAAGGAACCCCTGGAAAGTAAGTAATGTTTTACAAAATTGAAAGCTGTGTTTTAAAGGCAGGGCTGTGAGATGCTGTGCTGATGTCAGTTTAGGAAGATGATGGGGATTCAGCACTCTTAAGAATCATTTTCTAAGCTTACTGGTTCTGGAAGAAAAACAGAGGCAGGGCAATAGGCACAAGTTGCAGCAAATGGTGCACCAGGGGAGAAATCTTCAGAACAACTGTGGTCAAACATTGTAGCAGGTCTTGGATTCCTTTGCTCTTGAAGACAGGCAAATTTGCCTGGGTGTCCTGTCTTAGTACCAGCCCTGCCTTGAGCAGGGCTGGAGTCAAGTGCTTCCCAATGGTGCCTTCCACCACCACAAACCATTGCATGATTCAGAGGAATGTAGCTGGTGTTGGTCTGTACTAGTACAGCTGTAAATGGTGCTAGTAAGCTCACCAGGGCACCAGCTACTTTGTATTATTCAAAAGGCCTGTTTTATTTCTTAGTCCACAAAACATTACTAATTCATGCTGCATTTTGTGGCCAACATTTCTTAGTCTTGGCAGGCAGTATTTTGAAAAGAAACAATTGATACTGAGCTTACTGAGCAGCTCGGTGGAGCCTGGGCAGACCTAAGGAACTGGTGTAGTTGGTGTGTTCTGGTGACCTCAGTAGGGCTGCATGACAAGACTGAGGCACAGATACATCACTGCTGAACTAAATAGGAACATAAGGAAGAATCTCTTTAATTAGCCATTTCACTTAACTAAAAGTGATACTCATGCTTTGTATAACTCACCATAGTGTAATGTTCTGCTACAGTTCACCAGTAGCAATAACGCATGTTTATCTATTTTGAGGTCTCTAGCACAAGCTTTTTAGTGTATCATAGAGTACTGTAAATATCCAGATTACAAAATGACTGAAAAATCATAGAATCATAAAATGGTTTGGGTTGGAAAGGTCCTTAAAGATTATCAGGTTCCAGCACGCCTGCCATGGACAGGGGCACCTTCCACTAGACCAGGCTGCTCAAAGCCCATTCCAGCCTGGCCTTGAACATTTCCAGGGATGGGGCATCCGCAGCCTCACTGAACAACTTGTTCCAGTGCCTCACCACCCTCACAGTAAAAATTTCTTCCTAATAGCTAATCTAAACCTACCCTCTTTTATTTTAAACCATTCCTCCTTGTCCTGTCACTACATGCCCTTGTTGGAAGTCCCCCTCCAGCTTTTTTCAGGTACTGGAAGGCTGCTAAAAGGTCTTCCCAGAGCCTTCTCTTCTCCAGGCTGAAGAACCCCAGATCTCTCTGTCTTCTCTCAGTCTGTCTTAATAGGAGAGGCACACCAGTCCTGTGATTGTCTTAGTGGCCTTCTCTGGACTTGTTCCAACTTGTTTTCTGTGCTGGGGACTCCACAGCTGAACACAGTACTCTGGATGGGCTTTGGGTTTTTTTGGGTTTTTTTTCAAACAAATATTTATGATACAAGAACTTACAAAGAGGCAGTGCAAAGAATAACTTTAAACTATTTGCAGCAAATTAAACACAAGTTTCTTCTGCCCAGCACCTTCATGAATTAAACATTCACAAGTTGATGAAATATTTTCTTCTCATTCTTCTATATACAGAGTATATTCTGCCTTACCATGTAAACAGGAAGCCAGGTCTGAAAACACTGACATCCTGGGGAAAAGAAATACAGGCTGATCTATGGTCTCCAAAAGGAAGGCAGCAGAGTACCCATTGGAAGCAGAATTTCCTTCGTCTCTAGACAGTCCTTCATGAAATTCCTTCATGAAATTCTTCAAACACATTAATGTACCCTTCTGTACAGAGCTGGTAATTGCTTCAATTCTTGGATAAACTTGGATAAAGTCACTTTCCAGAACTGGATGTGATACTGTTTTACGAGAGCATTGCCACTCACCTTCAGAAAATTGAGAAGTAGCATAGCTGTCACATCTGTCAGAGGCTCCATATTCACATCCAAGCAAGCCAGTGCCATGCATAGTTCAGGCCGTAAGAATGTGCCGCTTATTTAATTCCATAAGGCCACCAGAGTTGAATGATAGCAGCATAAGGACAAATTATTCCTGACATTCATTTAAGAAACTGAACTTGTTCTTCCATCTTAGAATCCTTAATTTCATATCCAAAATCCTCAGATACTCTTCCACAGAAGTCCCCTCTTTTCATACAGGGTAAAATGGCACTTTTTGTGCAGCAGAGCTAAGAAACTGTCTCCAACTTGAGTGTATTACCCTGAGGCTACCACAGCCATTGGGAAAGCTCTGCATCATGGTGAAAAGCTACTTCTACTTCTCTTTCTTTCACAAATTTCTCCACAAGTTTGTCTTTGTATTATTGTATTATTCTTGTATTATAGAATCATCACTCAATTTCAGATTGTGGCTCACTTGAGAGCTAATTCACATTTGGAATGACTGTGTAAGCAGGTGTTTAATTCTTGTCTTTTTATTCCCAGGAAAATCAGTGCCATCAGTGCTTCATTTAAAATATGCATAATAAATGTCTTTTTTTATTTGCTTAGGTATTCCAGGTTTGGAGCAAGACTCAAGGTCTCTTTAGTTGCACTCTGCATTTTTTACATGCAACACCAGCAATAGTTTGCAAACTGCCTGTTGTATTTTTAGGAAAAAACTAAGAGTTGAAGCTGGATGTTAGAATTCTCACTGTTCTGTAGCTGTCGTGCAGAAATCTTTTGAGCATCTGCAACCACTGTCAGCACATCAGTAGTGCTTTGATATTGGGATGATGACATGTACAAAATAATATCAGGTGCATTTGCACTGCTTGTACTGCCAGAGGTGCTCAGATACTGACGTTTCTTTTCCTGATCTGCTCAGTTATGAACCAGGCATCCCAGTATGTCATCCTATATAGCCTGTAGCTGTCTGGATTTCGTTCATCACTTTTCTTTTTCTCTGCTGTCCAGAATCTCTGTTGTTGTCTTTTCTCATTTTCAACCCTGCATCTCATTATTTGTGTTGCCCACCAGGGCTGAGTTAGGGATATGACTGAGGGAATCCCAGGTTAGGTGTATATATGGGAAGCTCTGGAGAATCAGTGTGGCAAGGGGCATGTGGTGTTCTGGGGTACTGTGGGGAGCTGCACAGTCTAGTGCAGGATGAGACTCAGCCTAGGATGGTGCTGTGCCACAAGTACTTGATGGCTTGGTGGCCTGAGTTAACTATTCTTAGGAGATGGTCCTGAGTAAAGGTGCGCTGAGTAGTGTAAGAATGTTGGCTGAGGTGCAGAAAACTCTGTTAAAGAAAGTAGCATGAGCTGACAGTGTGCTTCTCTTTTGTAACAGGATAGGGGATTGGATGAAAAACTGGACGTGATCTGGCAGTGTGTGATTGCAGCCCAGGAAATCAAATCCTGGACTGCATCAAAAGCAGCATGGCCATCATGTTAAGGGAGGTGACTCTCCCCCCTCTGCCCTCATGAGACCCTACCTGGAGTGCTGCATCCAGCTGTGGGTCCTCAGCAAAAGAAAGGCATGGACCTGTTTGAATGGGTCCAGAGCAGGGACACAAAGATGACTGTAGAGCTAGAGCATCTCTTCCACCAGGATGGGCTGAGAGAGCTGGGGTTGTTCAGCCTGAAGAGGGAGAAGGCTTTGGGAAGATCTAATTGTGGCCTTCTGATGTCTAAAGGGGGGTTTAGCACCTTAAGGGGGTTTATAAAATGGAGGGAGGGGGTTTCTTGTCACAAGCAGACAGTGACAGGACAAGGGGTAGTGGTTCTAAAGTGAAAGAAGGCATGTTTGGATTAGATATTTGGAAGAAACCCTTTATCTGAGAGTGTTGAAGCATTAGAACAGACTGCCTGGTGAATCTGTGGACTCCCATTCCATCCAACCTGGATGTTTTAAATACAAGACTAAAAGAACCTTGACTAAAATTCAAGCTAAAATTAAAACAGAATGCTTAAAATTAGATACTTAAACAAACAGCAAGTGGCCTGGGGTTTTAGATTTAGTGAACATAAGTACAGCACACCTGAATGATGTAAGTTCTGGCTTGAGACACTGGTCCTTTAATGCCTCTGGACATTCAGTTGCTTCTTTATTTGCGTAATTGAATATGATCATACATATTGTTGATTGTAGTCAAAAAACATTTGCCAGGACTCTGGGAAATGTGTAACTCAAGGTTGCCTTTCAAAACAAAAAAGAATTGATTTTGTATTTGAAAATGAAACTAAAAGGAGAACATCATAAATTATGGCATGTTTATACTTGTCAACATTATAGAAATTTTAATGAACTTTCCCTGTTATTTTAGAATTCCCTGATGGAATCAATCCTACTACAAAAGAGAGGGGTGGACCTAGAGGCCCTGAACCTACACGTTTTGGAGACTGGGAGAGAAAAGGACGTTGTATAGATTTCTGATATTTAAGAGTCTGTATTGCTAATAAAATATTTCTGGTTGCTGAAAAATATAATGTACAGAAAAAATCTCACCTGGATTTGTCATGGAGCTTACTGTTTCTGTTGTGCTACCACGTTCTGTCATGTGATTAATTTTCTGAATAATGCAATGTAATTAAACACAATGCTGCAGCTCAGATTATGGAGCTGTTAGTGGCTCAATGTCTGCCTGATCTTTAATACAATTTACACTGTGCAAGTATAAATGCAAGTCTAGTGATGTGAAATTGGTAATCAGGAGCTTATTGAGATGTATAAGGCTTGTATTTCTTCATGAATTTGAAGATTTATGTGGTATTGTAAAAGTGTGGAAAGAACTTTTCATTTCATGAACCTGGACACCACTCATCAAAAGTAGAACCAACTCTGAGGAGAGTAGGTCACTGATTTCACACAGTGATTCCCTGGTAAAAGCCCCTTTACTCAAGAACCTTCCCTCTATCCCCATTGAAGTAGGTTGGGTGTTTTTTTCCTGTTTGTGGGGAAGGGACAGTCTTATCTCTGATTGAGGACTGTAGATAGCACGAAGGAAATGGAGACTTAATTTGGTAGAGGGTCAGCTCTTGATTGCAAGTAGTGTAGAGATGCTCTATTTGCAATTCTAGAACCCTGTTCTTTATCACATCTTCATGCTATTTGCATTTATTTTCTTTTGTAAGTGGAGGTGCTCTTTTGCACATGGGCTAAGTGCTGCTTGGGAGAAATACAGCATTATGGTCAAGGGGGGCAAATTCTGTTAGGTGATCTAATATTGCAGGTGTTAAAACTAAGCTATCTGGCATCAAACTAAATATCTTACAGTCAGACTGAGCTCAGCTCTTCATTCAAGAATTTGCCTAGTTGTAAGTACTGTAGTAGAGTAGTAGTAGAGTGCAAATCTACCACTTGTGTGGGTACTTACTAATGAGAGTAAGTTGTCCTTATTGTCATTTTTGAAATGTGTGAACGTGTTCTCTATTTCTCTGCAATTTTTTTTTGATAGTGTGAACAAATGGATCTTCTCTAGTCAGTGTTTTGTGTTACTCTGGCTCTGTGTGGGTTTTGCCCAGCTTTGCCTTTGTGTGGTTTAACTACAGCATTAAAGTGTGTTGGTCTTGTCCCAAATCTGGGCAGCTTCCCCTAAAACTCACTTGACTGGCAGCCAGTGGGGGAGCTCCTTGTTGAAATCTGACAGTTTGTGTATCCAGTGTGTATATTATAGACATAGTCTTGCTCTAGTTTTGAGTTTGGATGTTTGTCTCATTGTGATGATTCCCTACAAAAACACTGAACCTGTTCAGTTACAGGTTTACCAACCAAATACCTCGCTGACAAGCAGAATGAGATTAATGAAAGCCTATTTCTCATAAAAGGTGCTAATTAGTGGTAATTACATTTTGAACCTTTAAATTCTCCAGCATGGCTTGAATATTGGAAAATTGGTTTGTATTTAGATCTAATTTATTCTAGTTTCCCTTCTGTAGAGTGGCAGATCTTTCCAAGATCTATTGACATTTTCAGTTACCTAAAGATAGGCTGGGTCAGCTATCTTTAATATATGCTGTTTGTTAATTATTTCTAGTAATGTTTTGCCTTTTCAGTTGCTGGTGTGTTGGAAAATACTTTCTCACACAATACACTGCCTTTTCAAATAGGAAGTGGAAATTCTAGTTGGAAGCTTCTGCCTTTTCTGCTTTATTATTAACATCTTAATTTGCAAAGAGGCAGTAAAATACTGCAGTTACTTTATTTTTTAGTTCTAGATCTTCTCCATGGATTGTTGCATGACTTCATTATCTCCTCATACCAGATTTTACCCTTCCCAGCAAACACTCCATGAATGTTTACCTAGTTGCACTTCTTGACATTCCTGATTTCCAAATCTAATTGCTTTCTTCAGTGTCAACTGCAGGTGCATTCCTCCCTGGATGCAGAATTATGCTGTTTTGATTTAGCATACGAGGAACCGGTCTCACTTTTCCATCATTTTCTGTACGTTTCAGTTGGTTGTCTTCAGTCTCCCTCAGCTTTGTGATTAAGGGCTGACCCAAGTACTGTCCAGGCCCCTGCTTGTCTTCTTTCATTAAATGAAACCATCTGCTGCCGTCAGAGCCACAGGCAGGCAGTCCTTCCTGTCAGAGCTCAGGCAGGTCAGACACTCCCTGCCAGTATCCATGAAGTACCTGGATTTGGAATATAATTCTGAGAGCACTAGCATCTGTACCAATAGGACAGAGTGTCCCATAAAGGCAGGGATTTCACTTTCCTTCAAAAAACAGAATCAGAGAATAATTTAGGTTGAAATAGACCTCTAAGATCATCAAGTCCAACCATTAACCCAGCACTGCCAAGTCTGTCACTAAATCATGTTACTTAGTGCCACACCTACACATCTTTTAAATACCTTCAGGGATGGTGACTCAGCCACTTCCCTGGGCAGTCTGTTTTAAGCTTGACAGCCCTTTTGTTGAAGAAATTTTTCCTAAAATAAAAAGGTTGTTGTTAACCTGTGTTATAAATAGCTGAAAAGGAAGGAATACCGCTTCAGGCCTTTTTGACCACCTCCCAGGCTGGTGCCAGTAACCACCAAGTATTTGCGTAACTTGTTTATGGAATATATCAATAAAACATAGGAAACTGAACATTTGGGCAAAATAATATGTTAGAGCAAAAGGGTGAATGCCAAGGGGTCCTCTTACGTTGTCTGGCAATCCGGCATTTACCAAAAAGAGGAGCCCTGGGCTCCAGTAATAATTAAACACAAAATCCTATGGTACTGCAAAATCTCTTGTACCTGTCAAAACTAATCATGGTTTGAATGTAGCAAATGATACAATGATATTGTAGGGCATAAATGATCATTTCTCTTTGTTTTCTTGCAGTGCCTGCAGTTAGGAAAGCAGCACTTCAGCACTTTTTTGGAGCTGTCTTCCTGCTCTTCCCAGATAATTACTATTAGCAGTTCACTGGAATTTAGCATTAGGGTAAGAACATGGCTGTTAGATCAGCCATAGATATGTTTTTATCATAAATATTGATTGAATCTTTTTTGTAGTTCTTTTTGTTAGGCTACAAAGTGAAAAGTAGCAGGGGTTGTATCCTAACATTTTCTGTTAACTTTCTGGGAGACAAAGGAAAATTGTTCTGTGTGTGTAAGCAAATTCTTGCTGTACCGCAGGATGCTTGCTGCTCTGTTTCATTTTCTTTACTAAAAAATCCGTATGTTGTGTGTCTGCAGTAGGTTTTCTCTTTTAAACTTGTTTCTGCTACTTGGCATAGACACATTTGGTACATTATTAAAATTATGAAACCTTTATTGTTTGAAGGAATTGCACCATAATTACTTTATTACAAAATACATGAAGTTTCAATTTACAGTTAAAATCTTTGCTATCTACTGCTTTGTTTGGAAAGTATGTATTTCAGTGTTGATTTTATTGAGTTAAAACACAAGATACATAATAGAATCACAATCAAATTACCCATTATGGTAGCATATGTTTGCAAAGGACCATAGAATGTTGTTATAAATCTTTACTACTTTTTCAGTTGACTGCAATAAATGATGAAAAATTCCAGTGGTCTATAGTGACAGATACATTAAGTGCCTTTTTATGACCCTTATTTTGGTATTCTTATTGAAAAAGCACCACACCATCCTTTTCTGAAATGTCATGAAAAGGAGGAAAATTGCATTCATTTATAAGAAAAGCAGATTTGGTAGTTCTGTGTTTTTTGTAGTTGTTAAACAGTCAATAACATAGCAGCAAGCATATCAGAGCAAAAGGAAGTGGTTTGGAATGTGTTTAAATGTGCTGATGGAGATGAAAACCGTGCACATTTTTTGTCACTTTCTTGCTTTTGTAAAATGCGATATAAAATACCTTTGCTTAGCTGGTGGTTGATATTTCGTATCAGACCAGATGAGACATGCAGGCTACATTCTAATGTAGCTCCCTCTTGCAGCTCCCAAACTGCTGCTTGTTTAGGGGTACTCATTGGTAATCTTCTCAAACGCTTTTGTTGCAGAAAGGGTGTCCCAGTAGAAATTGAATTTTGTTACAAAATGGCAAAGCCTGAGAAAAGAGATTTATTTAAAATGGGTACTGTGAGGAGCAGAACTAATGAAGTTCTGTTTGCTAGGAATGTCTTACACCCCCTGCAGATCGAGCATGTTTCTCCATGTTCCTTTGTTGATTGACATTGTCTCCACTAGGCCGGAGACCTGGAATCTTTCTGCCCATCTTTTCCCCCTGAGAGGAATTATTTGGATCTCTTTCCCAGCCACTGATTTCCACAGAGCTTTCAAGAGCTTCATTCTCTTAGTGTCTGTCCTTGACACCTTTTCAGAATAGGTTGGAGTTACTCACTGACTTTTGAAGTGTGGGGCAGCACAGATATTGGCCTCCCATCCTTTGGAAACTAAGCTGCTGAATGACTTTGTCCATATGTATTTTCTCCAGAAATATTCAGCATCTCTCTGCATTTTTTTGCTGTGAGAATGGATTTTTTCCCCTTCAACATCAGAAGTGTCAATTAAAGTTTACAGCAGGAAAGTCTTTGACATGTATTCTCCAGCATTAAATCTCCCAGTCAGCTACAGCCTTGTGCCTGTAAAAAAATCACATATTTTAATGCTGCCACTTTTAGGGTGAGAATGTTCAAAGAAGCTCTTTAAGGTCCTTACTTAAACACAATTTATATTAAAGCTGACATTCATGGCCCATCAAAACACAGCTGTAATTCTCAAATGTTAGCCTCTGACAAAGTCAGATGAGGTATGCCATGGTGGTCAGGTTAGTTCTGGAAGCCAGATCTTGAACTGTAGCTTACACTCTCCTAATTGACTGTTTTAAACATAAGTGACTTGTGTAGCCATCTGTGCTTCCTTCCTAGTTGTAAAGCAGGGAGATGCCTCTAATAGGTAGTCTTGTCTTAGTATCGGGAGAGTTTATCTTTACAGATGGTGAATGGGGGTGTTTTAAGGGCATCCAAGCCATTGACTTTAAAGGCTGCCTGAACAGCTGTCCTAAGCGAGATGCATTAGGTGTCAGCGCCTGGTGCTGACAAGGGAAGCCAGGGTGAACATGAGTGTGAACTACTCACTTCCTCAGAGGGGGAGGGCTGCAGTGAGGGAACAGGACCTGCAGTGCTTTTGCTGCCTGCACCGTTCCCAAACGCTGCTGGCAGGGAAGGGGATGTCCAGGCCCAGCTCTTAGACACCTTGAAAAAGTTAAAATGAGAGGAAAAAGGCTGAAGCTAGTACTTTAAATTCCTTCTGCCTATCCATCTCCCAAGTAAATGCCTACAGCATGATACAGCCAGGAGGGTAACAACGAATATATTTATTCTCAGTGACAACAAGTATCTCAAACACACAAATTAGTTGGAATTTTTTCCCTAATAAGGGTGAAGAGTGTCAACCTAACAACTAAGCAGTCTTATTTGATGTGCTGCTGAGAGGGAGCCAACATCAAAATAAAACTGGCAGACTAGGAAAAAGTCATATATTTGCTCAGCAAACCTTTAGTCTGTGTGACTTCCTTGTGAGAGGGTAAAGAACAAAGGATAGTGTGTTTCCATTTGAAAGCTGGGGAAAATTTCACTCTGTCTTAAAAGACAGATGAGCAAGTGTTGCTGAGCTCAGGGAGTATCCTGCTTTTAGCTTACGTTTTACCCCAGGGCTTTAATTTATAAGTTCTGCAGTATGTATGTGTGATCTTTAGACAGATTTTTTCCCAGATGGTTTTCTTGAGACAGGACTGCAGTAGCTGTTTGGTCTGGCAGGCATATTATTTCTTTCTCCCTACTTTTTTTTTTGCCTGATAGTGACAGCTACAGCTCTTTTATTATTAAATTGCAATTATTTAATTTCACTTTTACTTTTTGCCATCCTTGAAGTGGTTTTTTTTTGATAGGTTGTACCCATAGTTTCTGTGTAGTAGCAACAGGGCACATCATAGAATTAATCACAAATTGCTGGTGTTTCTCCCTCTGCTTCCTTTCTTTGAAGGATATCTTTTGTTAATATGGGGCATTTTCATATGTGAAGATCTTATCGACAATCAAGAAACATAACTGGAACTTCTCCAGTTGCATTTGACTCTCAAATTCAAGTTCATTATTCTGTCAAAATCTAGTTTTTGTGGAAAGTCAAAGATGTAAAGAAGGAGAAAGCGATGCCTCTAGGAAGTAGCAATGAGTGTCCTTGGTTTTAAGCATAAACCCAAACTCATTTCGAGGTCTCCTCGGTGAAGGTCACTTAGCTGTTAGGTTATCTTATTTAGCTTGTTTCAGAGCACATGACTGTGGTACAGTCTGTCCAGTCAGGACATTCTGGTATGTCAGGACAGTCCCAAAACAGGCTTTTATGGCTTCATGTCTTAGTTTGCACAGAGCAATCCAATGCTAAAAGTACACGTCTGGCTGGTAGGTACATTGTAGGCTCACCTGTGAATGACTGCAGGCATCAAAACCATCTCTGAAATGGCAGAGAGATTTGAGTAAAAGGGCTTAGAGAGCCAGGTGGTTACCTTCTGGTCCTATTGTCATCTCCATTTCGAAGATAAACTGGGACTTATTCCTCCTTAAGCACAGAAATCTCAGAAAGCTATCTGTATGTGCTGCTTTTTCATGAGATGTGCTGCATCCTCTCATCCCCTCACTCAGGAAGACCTCTGACAGCAGAGCACCTGTCAGGGAGAGGCTGAATGACACTGAACAGGTGCAGGAGGCAGCAAATGCGCATTTGGGCAGCTGACCACCAGATGGTCCTTCCTATAAAACACTTTGTAGAGAACTGTGGATAATACTGGGTGTATCACAGAGGCCTGCTGGGCTCCACAAACCCTGTGTGAGGGGAAAAAACAGAATGCTCCATGCAGGATTTGTGCAGCTACTGTGGTGCTTCAGAGGAAGCCAGAAAGCAAAACAGCACAGGTATGCAAGGAAAGAATAAGTATTTTCATTTTGCCATCTTATTGAAATAGGTGTAACTGGAGGATGAGGTGAATAGTAATGTGCTGTGTTGTGGAGGGGAGGAGAGGCAGGAGTAGGCTTCTCCACATGAACTGCATCAGGCCTGGGCTTAACCTGGACCCTAAGCCCCAAAAAATAGGTCTCTGTTTCTGGAGTCTTTCCTTCCATTCCTTTACGTCAAGGTCACTGTAACATCTACCTGATCTTTCATTATAGCCTTTTCCTTGTTGCAGCATGTCCTGCAGTGCTGATGTGGCTGGGATTCCTGCATTTCAAAAAACCCCAGCTGACCAAGGAAGCCCCTCAGAATGTCCATCAGCAGGTCCCTTCTCATGCACCTCCTTTAGTCCAAAATGTTCTAAATCCTTGAACTGGCAGCTTGTGGGGGTAGGTGAATACTTGTCCCTTGCTAAGAAGAATGGCCCTGACCTGCAGTGCTGCTGCATACCTTTCATGTCTGGGCATCAGCAGAAAATGGAAAACTTACTTGTTTATTTTATACCATAACAGTAGTTTCAGTTCGTAGCTCTTCTTTGTGTTCTTCCGTCTCTGCTTTGCCATGGTTCCAAGATTTTTTTTCCTGTCACAGAAGTGAGTGCGTTTTTTCTTTCAGTTTATGGTAACAAAAAATGTTTATGTCCTTTCAGATTGTATTGAAACAGGACTGATGGCAGGGCAGCACTAATGATGGTGCTGGCATTAGTTTAGACCATAGTGGCACTGGGAAACATGGTGTTGGCTTGTTATCTGAGCAGAGGAAAGAAAAATTCCCTCTGGCCTTTAGGAGAAAATGAATGTATTATGGAGCTTGCTTCATCATCTCCTGACTGCTGGGAGAGAAACAGTAAGGTATGAAAGAGATGATGAGTGGGGATACAGAAATTTGGCAAGAAATCCCTTTAACATTTTGAGCTGCCTCATCTGTAGGAAATTCTCATCCAACCTAATTTGGGAATAGCAGCCCAAATTTCACTTTGTAGTCCACAGAAGCCTTTCTATCTGCAGTACTTCAAAAGACAGATACATATTTATAAAACTTCAGGAGTGGTCTGGATGTCGTACTGTTCTGGACACACAACAAACATTTCCTTAAGCCTGTGTCTTGCCCATTTTTAGTTTTGCTTTTTAAAATGTAGGCTGCCTCCAAGGAAGTTGTTTTATCAGAAGCAGTTTTAGCATGAATATGCTGCTTTTCGAAATGCAAGGATAAGAGACCTGGCTTTACTGTAGATTCCAGGAAGGGTTCAGTGTGCTAGAGACTGACTGCTGATGCCTGTGTAATTTGTTGACACTGATTGGCATGCAGGGCTTTTACCTTAGTCCATAAGGAGTGGAACACACTTCAGTGCTTCCCTGGTGGCACACAGCAAGAGCAGATTCTGTGGGGAGGCAGTCAGCTGAGTTTCCTGTGCACAGTAAGGCATGGACAGTGTGACCCAGGATGTAGCTGTCACAGATCCCTCTCACACGCTCTCTATGCTGCATCCAATCCCAAATTCATCCTCTCCCATCACCTCACTCCCAGTACTTTCAGCTCTTTTCCCTAATTTCCTTGGCTACAGGCAGGGCAAACTGAAGAGCTGCAGAGTGTGTGGGACACCCTGCTTTCGTGCTGCCCCATGTAGATGCAGGAAAACCCCCAGGCTTGCATAACAGCATCCCAGCTTTGTCCTCTCAGGGCAGATGGGCTCTGCAGGCTGCTGAGCCCCATGGTCCTGTCAGACATCGTACAGGCAGCAGTCTGGACTCGGCATTTCCTGCTGAGTACAAGTCATGGGGTTCTCTTCTCTGGTCAATAGATGTGTATTGTTCCTCTCCATGGAAGGAAACTGCCTCCCCCGCAGAGCTGAAAATGAAAGTTGTAGCTGTTTCTAGAACATTAATATCTACATATATTTGCATATTCTTATTCACATATATATATATATATATATATATATATAGGTAAACACACACCCCTAATGCAGAATCATTTGCCAATTTCATCCCTGTGTGGGAGGTTGGCACTTTATGAAACCATTTCACAATGCATCAAAACTTAATAGATAACAATTATAATGAAGTGTTTTATGTAGTAAAAGTATAGCTAACAGTGTTTCTTCTGGAGTTTATAAATATTCTATAGAATTTTGAAAACTGAAAAAGTTACAGGCAGATCAAGACTGGTTTAAAAGGCAAATACTACTGTGTCTTCTCCACTTCTGAGAAGTTGTTTAGCAAATGCCTATTTTTGTGGCTAATAAAGAGGAATCCTGGTGGAATACACCAAACTGTAAAAGAACTGATAGTGTCGGCTAGAGCTATGCCCAAAATCCAGCTAGGCCAGCATCCATCATCTGACAAAGGTATCTATCACCAAGTGCTTTGGCAGAAGTCCTCTTGTAAAAGACATTGTGGAACATCAGTGGGACAATTTTTTTGTTTCAATCTTCCATTATCTCTTACCATGGTCTGACAGCTTAACTTTTAAGTCTATGTGTTTTTTCAATACAATTCTCTTTCAGACTCCGTGTTCTCAAGCAGTTCTATGTCTTATACAGAAAATAAATTATCTAGAGACAAGACTAAACAATAGGTAAAAACTAACTTTGGAAATCATTTAAGGACCATTTGATCAGCTGCTTCTTTGAAACTCTTTCTAATGGTTGTTTTAATGCTGTAATTAGTGAAGAGGACCTGTAGTGTTTCCTAAGTGGGAAAAGAGTCAATAAAAACATAAAAATCATTAAAGAAAGTCATTTAGAGCATAAATTGAAGATAGTAGAGATCTGAACAGCTGTACTTTTCTAGTGATTTTAATGTATGTGAGACTGAATCCAGTGTGAATAAAGATACATTTTTTCCTCATTGCAAATACTCAGATGAAGCCACAAGAAGGCATGTTGGGTATTTCTCATTTGTAATAACAACATCATTATGCTCTTAGAGTAGTGGGAGAAGAAAATTTGAAATGCTGCCAGATGCAGTTATATTTCTCAGTGGAGAAATCTCTCTGAGTACATCAGTCTTTTGCTTAGTTCTGTTTTCAAAATTTACACTCAGAAGTGAATCCCTGCCCTTCAATTGCCTATTCAATTTTAAGATTTTTAATTTCACCTGAAATTTTAATCTGATCAGTATCTATTTTCTGTGATCAGTAGCCTGCCTTCTAATTGCATGTACCAAACAAGAGGATGAAGGACTGTGTCATTCTTTGTTTCTCCTCAGGTATGCACAATTTGCTGTATCCCTGGCCAAAATTATTTCTGGCCAACTATCCCATATTTCTTACTTTTCTCATACAGTTGAGGCTTGTGCAGCTTCTGTACCTCATGGTGTTTGCTTTTCTACTTGTATTGCTGTTTTGCAATGGTCACAGAACTGGCACAGAATGCTTCCTTTGCATCATCAGTAAACAATGGGAAGAATTTCGAAAATACATGGAGCCTAATACTTGGTAATCAGTGTTCTCTCAGTTTGTGGTCAGCAGTGATCAGAGGCTATGTCATATGAACTAAACCACATCAGTCATGGCTGAAGTGTCTTTAAGAACTAGAAAAACAAGACTTCAATGAAGTTTGTGCATGTGAATGAACTTAGTATAGTTGGCTGATGGTGGGGAATGCCAGCTACTGCATGGAGTAAGGAATTAGGGTCTGCAGAGGACAGTAGTAATGAAAAAATTCTTTGAAAATACTCTTGTACATATATCCCTTACTTCTTGGGTAAGAATTAACTTTAGTATTATGTATTCGCATACACTCTCCAAAGTGTACAGGTATTAATAATCTTGGATCTGAGATATTTTTAAAGGCAGAGAACTGTGGACACTGTTCCAGAGCAGAGAACAAAGAGCTGAAGTCCTGTTGTGCTGTCCAGGCTGCTGACACTCTTTGTGTGTATTCTTTGTTACATCGACATGTCCTTCAAAGATGAAATAGGCATCAGGAGAATTTTGGAAAAATTATTCACCTAAACCCTCACAGTAAGAAGAAAGGATTATTTTCATTGCACATACGAGACAATGCAAGCTGAAATACCTGAAGAGAATCAATGATAAACACAAGCATCCCGTCACACCTAACATCAACAACAATTTGCACAACTAGAGACATCTAAACAAAATTTGAGGTAACACTGTTCAGCCAGGTGAAGGTCAGTCTGTGAAAGGAGTCTGCTTCTCAGACTCCCTACTAGTCAACATCTGCAGGCTATTTCATACAGCATAGGGCTTAGGTCAGAAAAACATCTGTAACTGGGCTCCACTAAAGGCCACAGAGGATGAGAGAAACATGGGAGGAAACCAAGAAGCTGTGTCTCTTGGTTAGACTGAGGTGAAAACAAACATGTGCTGTCCTTGGGCAAGTGACCTCTTGAAAAAATCAGCTAACCCCCAGATTTTAAGACACTAAACCACGTGTGTCACATTCGGATCGCCTACAGCATGTGCACACTTTGTCAGTTCTTACACGCCTTGCCCAGAGCAAGTACATCTGTGTGTGACCAGAATAAAACTCAGAAGGAGCAATGTCGTCAGTGCTTGTGCATCACCTTAGGCTCTTTTGGCCACTTTAAAGTGGTTCTTTTCTGTAATACTCAATAGTTTTTCTCAGTATTTACCCTTCAAGGAGATTTTTTTTTTTTGGTCAAGGTTTCATTAACATTAAAATCAGGTTATTTGAAGGAGGAGAAATCCCATTTCTTCTTCATTTAAATTACTGTCAAATTATTTGCTTTTGTAATAGCAATTTTTTTCATTATGTCTGTGCTACAAGTACAATTTTAACAAATTTAATCTGTGGATGTTGTTTATCTTTGGAAATTTAAAGGAAAAGAGTAGGACTCCTCACAGCAATCATTCACTAATAGCAAAGCTTCAAATTTTGCCAATCACATAGATTTCATCTGATATATTTTTAAATGTTTTCCTTCACTTACATTTGTATTAACAAAATACTTTAAAAATATTTACGCTCTATTTTTAGTTTACTAGAAAGGAGATTTTTCATAGCAGAAAATACTACTCTTTTGTTTTTACCACAGATAAAAGATGGCAGCTTTAGGACTAAAACAGAAGGCTGTACCTCCAAAACAGCTAAAGCAAAATGCATAGAGCACCCAGTGCAGGAATTTTCAAGCCCAACTGGTACTCACCCACTGGGCACCTCTCAGCTGGAGATCAGCTCTGCAGGCTCTTCAGACTTCACCCTGGTTTTCTCAGGCATAAGAAATTCTAAGAAGAGTCTTCAGCTTAAGAGATATGGAATCTAAGACACATGGGATATTCAGCCTCAGCCAGAAATAGAGTCAGAAGTGGGAAAACCTGCTTACTTTTCCAATTCTGCTCCCCTGATGTATATTCTTGGGAGCTTCGATTCCAGGATGAGTCATGCCAGAAACTCTCCTGTAACTAAGGCATCTTAAGGCTGTAAAGGTTCAACCAAATAAGGCAGCTGCTCTCAAGTGCAGGAAGTGTTTCCTTGAACCTTAAAATCCATGCCATTATCTAAAAATAAATGCAAAGCAGATCGATATTTCAGAAAGAACAATACCAGGCAAACACCTTCACCTTAATCCAAACTCCAGGAATGCAGGACTTAATGATAAAATGTTACTTAGCAGCACTTCACCTCTAAAAATCTGGTATCACATTAAAAGGAGACCAGTACATTATGTTCATCGCATTCATGGAGAAACTAAGCCCTTGGAGGTGGAATGACGTGGTCAAAACCAGATCTGGGTCTACCTGTATTGGATTAGATCCATTTCATCCTGAAAATACGCTGTCTCTGACTACAGCCACCAGACATCACAGGAAAGTATAAGAAAACCCACTTACATGTGTTGACAAATCTGCCTGGTTACATTATTGTGAGGCGCAGAAGGGAGGCTGATGCAATTGGTGAGTAAAATCTTCAGGAAAAAAACCAATAGGAAATTATTTATTCTTTCCTTTCATATGATACAAGTAGCTTATGGAAATGTGTGCTAGAAAAAAAAAATATGAAAAAGCTCAGAACTGTAGTTTTAAGATACACTGTCAGTGTCATGCAACTCACCCTGAAATGAAAGAGCCACCTAAAGAGCTTAGTTAATCTGTCACGCCTCCAAAGCCTGCAATGCAAAGGACATAAAGTCTTGTCTTTAACTATTGAAATGCAAAGTGAGAAAGTCACCAAGAATATAAGGAACTTGTATAATACTGACATGGATAAATTTCAGTACTGGAGTGACACCCAGGGAGATTTGCCACTTGGTTATCTGAGGCTCAGGCAGTGAAATTCAGCTAAAACCAGAGGAAGCTGTGAATTGCTTGCAGTGTTTTGACTGTCAGGACTTCAGAATCATCAGGGACACAGAAAAACCATACTTACTGCTGATCTTGAGAGATTTCACGGAAAACAACCCCAAACTAGAAATGAAATTAAATGTTAATTAACATCCGAGTGTAATCAAACTAAAAACCACCTCCCATGGAAATAGGAGAGGAAGACACCTGTCCAACAATACCTTTCCATCAGATGCAATTTAAACAAATATTTGGTTTGCATTTTTCCATTGGTTAAAAGTCATACTGTCATCACAGTCTCCCCTGAGTGAGTTGAAGGGGTTCAGCTGTCTATTTCAGCATTCCAATTAGGATTTCTACAGAATAGTGTGTCAAAAGGATGACATTTTACATAGCTTAATGATTACCAGAATTTAAGAACTTTTGTAGTTTGGAAAGATCTAAGGTTTGTTAGAACTCAGAATTAATTGACATCACTTAAAACATGCCACCATTTTATTTTAACCTTAACTGTTGTTAGTTCACTTATTAAGAGCCTCTTGCCAAGGCTAACCACTTTTACTGCCTAGTAAAGAGAATACCAAAAGTCTTACCTAGCATTTAAAAGCTGTCATGGACATGAATGCTCTATGCATGGATATTACAGACAATTCCTATCAGACTATGATAGTAAGAATACATAGAGATAATGGCTGACCTTGGGTGTGTCATTTCAGCTGAAGATTCAGAGATGATCTCAGCCATCAGAGTTGTAAGGACAACATTGCTTATTACAAATTATGCTTTAGAGAGCAAGTAATTATGTTCTGCCTAGCACTAGACTGTTATTAAGTGTGCAGTGTTAGAACATTTAAACAGAGCTCTGAGTGTTAATTACCCTGACACACAAAGTATTCATGTATTACGTGGAATACCTTATTTCAACACTCTGCATGTTCCAGGTCATTCCTGCAGCTGATCTGATTAATAAAGACCCCTTGTGCATAACATCCAAGAAATGAGCAGTGTGTGTGCCAATGTACTAAAGCTGTTGGTATGAAGCAGCAGTTGCTACCACATGATATAGCTTTCTCTTGCCTTTTCTGCAATAGGAAAGGTACACCCCACACTGTACCTCAGGCTCTGTTCTGCACTTGCTGAGGAAAAGAAATGCTCTGCTGCTCCATGCATTTACACCTGCCCTCACAGAGTCAGGTACTGAAATATATTTTAAAGAAAAAATAGTTCTTGTTAAATGATCCTCTTTAGTAGTTTCAACATCACAAATAAGATACATAATTTATTTGTTTTAGTCTTGAATATCTCTGCCATCTATTTTATTCATTATTTTATAGTACTCTGTTACAAGCTCCATATTTTTAGGAGACAAATCCCACCCCCAAAGACTTGCAGTGCATGCTGGAACTATGCATGGGAGTAAAGCCCGAAAATAGACCATCTTCCTGCACTTCAAAGGCCCTGGAATAATCTGGCAGACAAGTGACATTAAAGAACACAAAATGAAGATTCAGAAGCAATAAATGAGTTGTAGAAAGTAGATCTTGATGTTGCATTGAAACAAGTGTACATTTTGTAGAAATGAGGCATAGGACTTGGAGTCTCTAACAGTCTTTTTTTATCACTACACACTGCCCTTAAATCTGCCCTGTGATTCTTACAAGATCAAACTTCTCCCTTTTCTCTCTGTGACTTCTGCACTCATTACCTTACTAGATTTTTTGTTCAATAACCTTCTCCTTTGACTTCCTAAATAAAAAGATCATTTCATATTCAGTGAATTAAACACATGGCTTTCAATGTATGTCTCAGAACAGTACACTTCAAGAAGAAGAAATATGTTTTCCAGATAAAACATCAGAATGAAATAAACACAGAAACAATGTGCCTTTGGGGAGTAAGACAACACTCCAGGGCTGATTATATTTGCCAGAACACTGAACATGGACTCATCAGATTGATTAAGTCTGTCAACAACGAATCACAAAGCTATAAAAGACAAAATTCAATATTCTTTCTAAAGATAGAAGCCTATTTTTAAACTATCAAAATAGTACTGCATTTAGAAATCCCTGTTGCTTTTCTGTACAAGTATTTTGAGCAGCACTTTAGTATCAAAGATGCTGTAGTAATAAAAGCACAGATACTGCAATGGTAATTTTTCTTTTTTACATCACATGTATATGTGTGGGCCTGTGTCAGTAAAGGCGAATGGGAAAGGAAAGGAGAAGGAAAGAAGAGGAGAGGAGAGGAGAGGAGAGGAGAGGAGAGGAGAGGAGAGGAGAGGAGAGGAGAGGAGAGGAGAGGAGAGGAGAGGAGAGGAGAGAGGAGAGGAGAGAGAGGAGAGGAGAGGAGAGGAGAGAGAGGAGAGGAGAGGAGGAGGAGAGGAGGAGGAGGAGAGGAGAGGGAGGGAGGGGAGGGAGGGGAGGAGAGGAGAGGGGAGGGGAGGGGAGGGAGGGGAGGAGGGGAGGGGAGGGGAGGGAGGGAGGGAGGGGAGGGAGGGAGAGGAGAGGGAGAGGAGAGGAGAGGAGAGGAGAGGAGAGGAGAGGAGAGGAGAGGAGAGGAGAGGAGAGGAGGAGGAGAGGGAAAGGAAAGGAAAGGAAAGGAAAGGAAAGGAAAGGAAAGGAAAGGAAAGGAAAGGAAAGGAAAGGAAAGGGGAAAGGAAAGGAAAGGAAAGGAAACTCAGGGGCAAAGGACAAGCATAGATTCTGTATTGAGAGAAAAACTCCCCTTGGAAAGCAATGAAGTTATGAGGGGCTTTCCACAAAATATTTCCTATTCTGTGAAAACTTGATCTGATCTGGAGAGAATTCCAGAGTCAGCCTAAAGCCTGGGGTAAAAAATTGAAGCAAACAAGTCAGCTGGGGGCAGTCCCAGTAAGATGCCTGTCCAGAGATTTCCTGTTCTCCTGCACATGCTGCGCAGGGCCATGCAACTCCTTGAAAGCTGCAAATTCTTGGAGTCAGAGCTCATGTTCTCCTGACATCACACTTCCTGTGCAGTACAACTGCAAGTTTTGTACAAAAACCAAGGAAAACATCACATCAACCATCACTGGTTTCATGCTTTGAGAGGTAAAAACACAGGAGATTTTTTTATCTGCCAGATGTAGCCACTGCCCTGGGAACACATCCAAGTATGTTTCTCCTCAAGTGATAGATCACAGAGGGGCTGAAAAAAGAGCATTTTTTTCTTTTGTACAACAAATCACTTTTCTCATTTCTTTAGTATCCAGTAGCTGAGGAAAAACATTTTTCTGCAGATATAAGCTCAGCTTGTGAGTGCTGTGGACATTCTTTTCTTGATAAAAGACTCACTGCTCACCAAAAATATCCAGCTTTTGAAGTAGAAATGATTCTCCTTCAGCAGCTCTGGACTGCAGAGACACTCAGAAGCCAGTATGATTTGCTAAAGCCCTACCCCCTCAGTCTCACCCAGTGTGAAATTATCTCAAAGGAGAAAAAGTTAAACAAAAGTATTTAAAATGTTTGTCCTCAACTTTTCCACTTTTCTGAGGATGATTCTAAGACAAAAATAGGTAGAATTTGCAGGACCACCGCAGACTTCCAAACAGGTAAGATATAGCATACAATTATTAATGACTCCTTATCATAGAGGGCACTGACAGGAGAAACACTGATTTATCCACTCTAGTATTTAAAGAGTACTGCAGAAAAGAGAAGGAAAAGCATAATGTTATAGAGTAAAAAATACATCTCAAATGCTATGTATATCTAGATTCTATTTTGTTTGCAACAGTCTGAAGCTTGCAATTCATCAGCTGGTCCTTAACCCACACTCACTGCAAGCTCATTACTTCATTGGAGGGGAAAAAAATGGACTACATGAATCACAGTTCCTATTGTTGAAGAGATAAAATTAAGATTTGTGAAGATCAAAAACTGTCCTAGCTTTAGTGTCTATCTAGTCATTTACCCATCAACAAAACATTTTTAAAGCTTCAAAGACTACCTTTTGCACAGTAGGACATGAAACAGTAATAACAATGGAGCTCAGCTCCTCCTCTTTGTATTTTCTTTTTTATATTTTTCCCTAGTATTTCAAATTTATGATTTTGCAACTGATTTTACATTGCCCTTCTTCTTGGCTAGATACCAATGATTGCTGATACCTAAGAGTGGTATTCTTATCCTCAAAGCCCAACTGAGCCAAATGTGTGACTCACAAAGTTCCATCTAACAGTCTGTCTGTTCAGAAAACTCAGTCTTAAAATGGGATTAATTGCAATGAGAAGACTCAGGCCGAAACGTACAAACAGCCTTAAATAACTGAAAATACACCATGAGCTTGGAAAGTGCACAGCATTTAATTTTTAAGCTCTCTTCCGTGCTTCCCTGGAACCACATGGAGCTTACATTTCCTTACATTCTACACCCACACCATCCTACATTATAATTCACATGCGAATATAGTGGCCTAATACGTGCAGTAGTTCAAAACATAATAGAGCATATTAGCTCTACAGTATGGTATTTTTTCCTAAGCTTACACAGTTATGACTGACAGCAAAGGTCATTGAAATGTATTTAGTCATCCTTGTATTTATTTTGCAGTTTCCCCCTCAGGCACTAATTTGTATTTGCAATTAAAATGCTAATATCACTAATAATATAACTCTCAAGAAAACAAGACTGTTGGTGAAGCATCAGAATTTGTCTCAATTTTCAGAATTGCAATCACATCACAGTCCTTCTATTTCAGTGTATTTCAAATGCTCAGCAGCTATAGAAATTAGACTGCCTTATCTGGAATGTTATAATGTCAATAATTCATCTAATACCAGGTGCTTGGTCTCTGAATAGAGGTAAAAGAAGAACCAAGAAACTGGAGGAAAGATTTACTGCTTCTAATATCTCATCTTTCCAGTCAAGTTGCTGTACAGAAACTAGAATTCATTGAAAATGCAGCCTCGCCTATAAATCTTGGTTCTTTAATACTTTTTAACTGTCTTAGGAGTGACACTATCACTGCTTGGTTCATCAGCAAGGCAGTGAGTGCTCAAACTGTGAGAGCACATGACTCATGCCACTCCTGGGGCAAGCCCACGATGCTTATCAACCACAGTTCCCATTGCAGTGACCCTACAAGGCTGTCAAACACATAATACTCATTTTGGGGATGATGAGGTATGATCTTGTTACTCCTGTGTACACAATATATTCAACTATAGTTTCAAAAGTCATGTCCCCAACAACTTTTGCATTGTAAAAGGATTCTTTTTATTGCATCAGTATATTCTGTCCTATACAGCTTAGGTTTTGTAAGGCGTAAATTAATGTATTATGTTCAAATATACATGTAGTTTGTATATTAACATTAAAAAGGTTTATCAAAGCAGATTTAAAACTGGGCTTTGAAAACAAAACTTTCTGATTTTCCAAGGCTGAGATTTGTTATCTTTTGTTGGGTTTTTTTGCAAAAAAACACCGAATCTTTTAACAATGTTGAATTTGTTTTCAGGGCTATATATTTCTTTTTAAACAAAGAATAAAAATATGTGAAAACTCTTGGTGTAGTTGTAGACTCTCTGATACAGATGTTATTAAATGTAATGTGATGTTACTATGGCTTCCTCTTTTTTTTTTCCTGATTGATAATAAAGGAGCTGGAGCTGGGCAGGAATTGTCCTACACAAAGTACATTGGTGAAAAAATCTCATTAATTAAAAACAATGCTGAGAATCCATTTCTTAAGTGTCTATCTTTTACTCACAGTCCCACAGGTAGGAGACAGTCACCCTCTCTACCCTTTATTCTCAGTTAGGAGACACAAACGATCAAGGAAGTCATTCCTCTCCTAACACAGGCCGATGCAGATGGCAATTCAGCTCACCCCAGTCAGACACCTGCCTGAGAACACAGCTATCCACCTTCAGGAATGTCTGTCTCTCTCCACTGGCCATCAAGGGTAGACAGGGTGACAAGCTCATAGCTCAAGATTTTCTTAAGTTTGTGATAGAAATTGCGTCCGAAGTGTTTGCTGAAACACAGTGATTACGGTCAGCTTTTCAGGTTCTGCCATTCTCTGCCAGCCAAGGATCACAGGTACCACATTATCTGACCCCATGGGCTGCCCAGACTCTGCAGCCTGGGGAGCCAACTTGAAAGAGCTGTGTTTCAGGAATACTACTGAAATGTCCATTTCCCAGGAAGATATATATATCTATATCTATATATGGAGATATATATATATATATATGGATATATATGGATATATATTACTTTTTTTTAAGAGCATGAAAATACCTGAAACCCAGCTTTCTTATGAATCAGAAATTCTCAATTCAACAAGTCTTACTGGAACCCCATTTATTTCTGGACTTTGATATTTGAAGATGAGGCATTAGAGAAACACAGCTATTTTAACACCTGCTTTCAATCCAGTTAATAACGTTGAACCTGATACATTCTTCCCCATTAAGTCAAATTTATGCTAATACTGTCCTGATTAGCAAATACTATTTAAAGCTGGTTTATGGCATGATTTCTGAATAAGGTAGGTGTCTAGATTCAGTGAATTTCAGCTATCAGATTATGAACTTCACAAACTATCTGTAGGTATCTCTGCAAAACAGTGGAACAGCCTGCAGGATGACAAGTACTGACAATTAGGGAGAGATTTTTCTCGTCCTGGGTAAATCTTTGCTTTTACTGAATACAACACAATCTCTAGTATTAAAAACCACAGAACTCCAGTGTTATAGTTACTTTATGGAAAATTCATGAAACTCATTCAATTCTGAAGATACTTGAAACACAAGGCATGTACTTTAAACAATTCCAAAACTGGATTGCATAGGCTGTGCACTGCAGGGCTTAATGAAAGGTGAAGCAAAGGGCACCGAGCTGACAGGCTCAGCATGACAACTGTGTATCTGCTTTTGAAGGAGCAACATCTCTGGCCTCTCTGCACCACGTGTCATGGCATGGTGTGGGCAGACCTGAACTCATTCTATAAATCCTACTGTATCCTGAGAGACATCTTCCTTTTTTTCCCCCTCTGAAAAATGCTTCCAGCAATACTTTCACATCTACAACATTCTGCTGCTCTTTAGGATATAGGAAAAGCAGCAAAGGCACAGAAGGGATACATTTTTGTCCTCCTTCAATTCATTTGAGCTCTGAGGGAAACACCTAATGATGTATTTACAGCATGCTGTTTTCAAAGCACTATTATAATATTAATAACCTATTCATCTTACCCCATGGTGACTCAGGTGATTTCATATTTCTACTACATTACAGAAGCAGAAGTACTTAGAAGGATAATTTTCAGAGTTGAACACAAGAAACATATCTTCATGCTCAACAGTTAGAAGATGATATCCCACATCAATCAAGGTATAACATCTAGGCTTAAGGCACTAAGGGGAAAAGCACATACTAAACAAGACAGTCTGCACTTGTGTAGGTTTTTTCAAGCACAGGAACTGGATCAATAGCCACTTTTCATGGGAAGCATCACTGCATTTGTTTTAGAATCAGAGAAACTGATGCACATTAATCCAATTGCTTAAATATTTGATACCTTCTGGCAATATGGCAGAGAGTTTCAGACTATGTGTAACCTACAGGTCAAGTCTGTCACATAGAAAAGCAACTACTATTTTCTTTCAAAGTGGCAATGCTGCTGCTTACGCAGCATATGAGAAACAAGTTCATGTCCTTTTCCGTCTCTACCCACAGGTCTTGCCTTTCTGCAAAGCATCCTGTTTCTCAAGAGTCCTAGGATAACAGCAAGGAGTAGAAGCTCCTTTTCTAGCTGAAGCTGGTTTTCTCTAAAAAAAAAAAAAAGCAGTAATTAAAACCTCTTTGGGCTAGAAAACAGTTATATGCTTGTAGATAAAGTATTCAGCTAGAAGAAGTCAGTCCTGCTTAATGTCATGTTTAAGCAGCCAGGACTATTGTGCTTCAATAATTGAGTCTCTAGGCAGGGGCTGATGGCAAATACCAGGATTTAGTAACATTTGTCTTACACACCTTCTGCTGCAGCAGGTCTTTGTGTTTTGGCACTGTAAGGCAGCTGGACCTCAACTTTGCTGTGCCATTCTGTATTTCTGGCTTTAATCCTTAATGCCTGCTCCAAGTAGGATGCTAAACCCTCCATTAGAATCATGTATTTATACCACATCCTCATTTTGCAACCTCATACCCAGTAACTCACTGGCCAGGAGACTCTCCCAGTGTACAGGCAGACCTTAACTCTATTTAAGGGAGATCTAAACACATTTTCCCATGTTAGGTGCTAGGTTAACTACTAATTAACTTGATGTGTAGTATTTTCATTTTTTTTCTGTTGCAACTTTTCCACACTTAGGGGATATTTAATTCACTGTTGTCTCTGAGAAAAAGAAAGATACAGAGAATGAGTCAGTAATTTAGTGGCTGAGAGGGAAAAGACCTGAGTTTCCATCTGCCTCACATAAGTATTTTATAGGCTATATATAGGCTTCAGCTCTTTCCAGAAGGGTTGGATTAGAGGCAAAAAAGCCCAGCAAGCTAGAATTGATCTGACAAAAAGGATGTTACTGGTGAACAGACTGTGTAACAGAGTGCTCGGCAGCGGCAAAGGGACCTGATACAAAATGGAGGAAGGGGACAACAGAGACATGGTTTTTTGAGGGACAAAGTGTACAGGTGCAGTCTTGGTCCCAGAAAATCAGCCTGGGCTATGCTTCTCTGAAGGTACTTTGGGTCCAACCCACAGAACAGGCTCAGGATCCAACTCTGACTTCCCCAGAGCATCTCACCACTTACGCAAGAGTGGAAAAGCACCAGTTTCCTCGTTGTAAAGTCTGCTGCCTGTAAAGCTTTATTTCAGACAGAAACACGTACTCTTGGAGAAAGTTCCAGCTATGGCAGTGTCCATTCAATCAAAAGGCCTTAAGAGCTTCTTTTTTCTCCCCCAGCACCAGCCTGGAGCAAGAGACAACTGCCCCAAGGATACAGGGTACCCCAAACCCACGGACGCCGACAGATGCCCTGGCTGTGTGTTTTGGGGTACGTGCCACCAGTGGGTTGGTAAATACAAGGACAGGGGCGTCTAATCCCTCAGACGCCGGCAGATGCCCTAGCTGTGTGTTTTGGGGTGTTCACCATGGCTCCAGCCCACCCCGCATCCCTATCCCCATCCCCATGCCCATGCCCTCCCGGGCGGGGCGGGGCGGCGCGCGCACAGGTGCGGCGGCTCGCGCCGGGCCCCGCCCTTCCCCCGGGCACCACCTGGAGGGCGGGGTCCCGCCCTGGCGGATGGATACATCACCTGCTGTCGCCAGGTGACCCCTTATTCCCGGGCACGGCTCCGTGCCCTTCTAAAGCCAGCCGCCGGTTTTTGCTCTTTGGGAAGCTCCGCGTAGGGGCGGCATGGCGGCGCTCGGGACCCGCGGACTATTTGTCACCCCCGCAATGAGGGGCTGTCGTGGCCGGGGTGGGCGTGTGCGCGCGCTCCGTCCCGGTAGCGGGCGGGGAGGGAGGGAGGCGGATGCGTCCGCATCCGCAAGTAGTTCCGGTTGCGGAAGTCAGCGCTCGCGGCCGCCGGTTCCCGTGGCCGCGCCAGGGCAGGAGCGTCCCCGGCCCCGCTCCAGCGCCGCTGCAGCCCCGCCATGGCCACCCGCTCCTGCCGGGAGAAGGCGCAGAAGCAGAACGAGCAGCACCAGGCCATCCTGGCCAAGCTGCTGCGGGAGGAGGACAACAAGTACTGCGCGGACTGCGAGGCCAAGGGTACGCGGGGCGGGGGGCGCGGGGGCCCGGCCTGGGCTGGGCGCGGCGCTGCCCGGCGGGTCCCGGCGCGGCTGCGGGGCCCGGGGAGCGGCCGCGCCACGTCCGCAGGGCGGCAGGACCGGCGGGCGGCTCCTCCCGACGCCGGGCCCGGGGGCGGCAGCGGGGTCGGGCTGGGGGCAGCGGCGGGCGGGCGGGCAGACAGCCTGACCTTTCCATGTGAGCCCGTTCCGCTCGGCAGGGGGCTGCGCTGCAGCCGCCTCGTCCTCCAGCGAGGAACCCCCAGCCGGGCTTTATGCAATGACTGGCCCAGCCCTTTCCTGAAGTTTCACGGCCGCGTCCGCTTCCTGCGCTGCCAGGTATCGATCCGGAGCGGGCTGTGGCCTTCGGAAAGGGGCTGGCCGATGCCAGGGGTAGATGCCAGATGAGTTGAATGTCGAGTGTCCAAAACAATATACCCTGCCATGCTGACTCAGTCAGAATGCCAGGCTGTGTGAATCTGAGTCTGGTTAGATGTGTCACAGATGTGGCTTTGTCGATTAATGGAATTTTAAAGATTGTATCACTGTCAAATTTACAGTGCTTTAGTCTGATTTTTTTTTCCCTGCACAAAAGTAGAGATGCATTTGCATTCATATTTACCTTGGATTCTGTGGCTTTCAAATGGAAAAATGTAGTACATCCCTCTTTCATCTAGAGTCAATTTATTAAGATCTTATTCTAAATAAGGTGATTGCACAGTAAGTTATTAAGTGTAATGCTTCCTGAATAACAATTGGGAGTTCAGACTGTATGATTAATGCCAGAGCTGCCTTGTTCAGTCCTTTTCCACAGCAAGTGGAGGTGAAGTATGAGTGAGCTTCGTTTGAGCAACCAGAAATGGCGCTCTGTTTGTAAATTCTCTTCCCATCTGTGTGTGCTTTTTTCACTGTGCATGCAAGTCATGCAGTGCACAATCAGAAAGAAGACTGTATAGCCTGAATATAAACTCTTAGAAGTAGATTATATGGATTACACCAAAGATAATGGGTCTTTATATTTTGTAAGTAACTCTGCCTAATCATTTTCTAACACAGCTTCTCTTGCTACCTGACCACTGGTTATCATGCAAAAGGCTCTTTGTAACCAGTAGCTTTCTGGAAAAAGCACGTTTGTATGTTCTGTGTATTACTGGCACTTTGTATTTCCGTGCTGAATGCTGCTTGAAGTTGCTTGCTGATGGAATTCCATATGTAAGTTGTTCCACAGCATCAGCCCTAGGGCTGTCTTGTTCAAGGTTCGAGTCTGGAATTCTCCCATTACTTGTTGTTCTGTCTTCCGAGTTTTCTCTTTCTAACTCTCACTTAGTCAAAATGTTTCTAAGTCTCTGTAGCCCTCAGTGCTTAGTATCTTTTGCCCTTTCAGTTCTGCAGTGCTGACACTTTCAGCTTCCTTTTCCTTGTATTTGTGTTAATGAGTGGTTTTATTCACTGTTCTTTTCTTTGGTGCTTTCTTTTGTAAGATCAAGCTTTGGTTTATCTTGAACTTGGTTTTTTCTGTTCTGGTTCTGGAGGACCTACCAATCTCTTGACCAGCCTGTCTTCTGCTATTACGTATTAATTCATTTTTGAAATTTCTAGTAACTATTTTACTTAGGTACCTACTAAAATCTGATGGCAATTCTGAAAGCTTTTTGCTCAACTTCTCCTTTGCTGTCTTTCTGTGTGCCAGAAGCATGGCTTGCTTTCACCCTGTTCCCAGGAAAGCTGGTATGAAAATACTGGGTGATGCAATGCGAGGGACTTGTGGTTTGGCGGTTTCTTTTTTATTTATTCTATTTCTTCCTGTAAGTTTAATCTGCATTTGCTTCATCCCGTTGTAGCAATTTTTATTTTAAATCTTGTATCATATTAGCTCTGTAGTGCTATCTGACTTTGTACTGCATATGTTTGGGGTTTTTTTGTAGTTAGAAGGAAGAGTGTGGAATGATAAACTTGCTTCAGTTGCAGCCCTTCTAAGGGCAATTGACAGAGATGTGGCCATATATACGCAGTTTGTGCAGATTTCTTACTTGAAGTTTAGGAAATTTCCTTCTGGGAAGGGGAGTTCTGTGAACAATGTTGAGATGCCTCTACTGTACCATGAAGTTTGGATTTCTGTATACTTCCAGAAGACAGCTCAGAAAAAAAGAAATGTTATCAGTTGTTTAGTTGAAAATCAAGCTTGTCATGAGCATGCAATGCCCCTGTTGAACTCTTGCTTATTGTAACAGTCTTTGTTGAAACTTATTTACCAAAAGAAGTGAAAAGACTGCAGCCAGCTGTTTTTTCCTAATATGTTTCATGCTTAATCCATGGTGTTTGAGTGCTCATGACTTGCTGCTGTCTGGCAAAGCTGTAGTTTTGCTAGTCCTGGAATGCAGAGCTGTCTGAGGCAGCAGCTATTAACGTGGCTCTGTTAGCTAACCAGAGCCTGCCAGCTGTCTGGCATTTCCCAGCCCATGACGGTCTCCTTCACCTCTTGCAACACTAACAGCATCCCTTTCATCTCTGGTCTTGTTTGTTATTAGTCTGGAGTTCCCTATGGTCAGTTCCACTGGAGAGCCTCTTCATCCTGGATTCTGTAGAAATTAACATGAAGCCATTCATGACAAAGTGTTTAGGACTTCTCTTGTGTGAGTTCTAGTTCAGTTTCTTAATGTCATGTATTCTTTTTTCCTTTGAAATGTTTCTGTTACTTTCTTGTGTGAGCTTTGCTCCTTTGTCGTTTTCCTTTCTGTTGCTCCGTAGAACCCTCCAAGCTCTGTGTTTTGTTTCTCTTTGTGCCCACCTAATTGTGGGGTAACATCTTCCTGATTAACTCTGGTTGTTTTAACTGAGTTGCAGTTGTCCTGGATCTTATTCTGGCAGCACTTAAAAAAACCATTTTCAGTATGGTCTTTCAGATAGCTCTCAGTTCAGCATGGGCACTTCACTGAAGCTGAGAGGCTGTCATCACTGATTTCTTTCTCTCACCCTGGATATTATAATGTCCCTTAAACCTCAAGTACTTACCCTAGGCTTCTTTTCAGTTAGTCACATCCAAAGGTTGTGGAAATCTTGCAGATTATACTTGTATATCAGTTTTAACTGCTATTCTTTGAGGCACTGGGAATTCTTAAGTAGCTAGATATTGTTCAAAATCTCAAAAATATTATTTTGACCCTAGAAAATGTAATGTGGTTCTATTAGCATATTTACCACTCCTTACTGTCATTGCATCTATGGTAATATTGCATCTACTGTAATGCTACTGTTGAACCCTTCCTTCATATCAATAAGGCTTTTCTGTTGGGTTTTACTTCTTGCATCAAAAAGGTGATACAGGATCTTACTACCATCCTGTCACTCCTGAGTTACTGAGTTAGCTTTCCTTGCCCACGTGTAGGGCTGCCATATGGATTGCCTGCAAAGAAGTTTGAAGCATGCACCTTTCCAGTATTTATTGCATGCTTGCTCTGCATAAGAATTAGAAAAGCCATTTCTTGGTCATCCTTAAAATCTTTCTGTCACTAGCAATGGTCTTGTATCAAGAACAAATCCATCCTTTGATTTGTGGTCTACTTCTTCAAGTGTGAGCAATGCAGATACATTGGATGGCTTTGTAAGGTAAGGAATACAGCTGAGACACATCTGCCAGAGTAGCATTGAGTAATAATTAGGATTGCTGACCCAGGCAACAGTTTTTGGAAGTGATTTTTATTCTGTATTTGCCTTTTGCCTGTTAAAATAGCTACTATGAATCTGACTTGCTGCTAAAATGTGTTGGAAACTACCTGTTGTGGGGCCATACGGTAGTTGCCATATGTCACCTTCAAACTGTAAATCTTGCAGCTGTCAGAAAGACTAGATGATACTTCTGTGGGGGAGAAGCCTGAAAATTAAAGGTTCTGGAACTGTCTTTGTAATCACTGAGACTTTTGGAAAAGTGGGGGGGTTGGGATGACATTTGACAAGGCGGCTCTTGTCTGTGTACTGCCTGTTCTTTACATCCCTATCTGAACAGCTGTCTGCATAAGGCAGTTGATGTCGTCCCAGTGTTGTATTACTGGGAGAAAGTTACACTGCTGTTTCTGATATTTGTAGGAAATAGTAGGGTATGTTGAGAGTAGCTTAAGTTACCCTGAAGTTTTGAAAGAGAGGCAACTGAAATTCCTTTGTGATTCTTTTGTTTGTATAACTAAGTAAAGCTGGCAGGAATTGGAAGAATGTAGGAGAAGCTGTGTCAGGTATATAGACTATGCTGAAAGCTATTGTAAAGCATTTGAATTTTTCCTACTTTACACTGTAGAGGGAGGGTAATCCATTTTTGAATTGTTGTTTCAGTACTGATATTTGAATTTCTTAAGCAATAACACCTCTTAGAAATCTGACAAATGAAGCCAAAATAAAAAAACCAAACTGTTAACATCAGTAAGGGACCCTTTGACTACAGGGTCTCTAATTTGCTCTTTCTCTGTAGTTAGTACCTACTTACAGCATGCTAGAAGTCTCCTAGGCTTGTGTTCTTATTGCTTGGCATCAAGGCTGGTGTTGTTAAGATGCTGATATTAAATACTAGATCAAGTACTTAGAAGTTGAAATGTGTGATGAGTGCAAAAGCAGATGAGTTTCAAACATCATTAGGGACAGCAATCAGAGTCTTATGCTTCCCATTTACAGGGACAGTCACACTAGACTAAGATTGATGGCCTTCAGTTTACAGGTTTGCTTGCTTAGATGGACAGTCCTTCGATTCTGCTCAATATCTGATCCCCTTCTCAGAAAAAAGTGTGAATGTTCTCTGACATACCTTTTCTGTCTGTTGTGCTTGTATTTGGATGCTGTCTTTAATACAAATGAATTGACTACTGAAGTCTGTACATTCATCTCCCTATCAAGAAGGCAATTACCTGAGCTGTCAACTGCTTTAGGTTTTTTTTAAACTGCAATCAAGTTAAAATAACATAATTGGAAACTTGCAGGCCTTAGTGTAAACAATTGTGGATGATTTGGGCCTTCAGAAAAGGTGAATAAATTTCTGTATCAGAGGAAGTGTTCTGGTTTTTTGTTTTGGGTTTTTTTTAAATGTTTACTTATTTCATGTCTGATAGTGCTTGAAGCCTGTTTAAATGATCTGTTACCAAAATCCTAGTACAAAGAAGCACACTGACACTGTTGCTTGTTCAACCAGATTAAAATTGGTTTACTTTGGTTATAATATTAATGAAAATACTTTTCAGTATTTGTAGTTATACTGTACAGTCATTGAATATCTGTACGTGACTGAAGACTTGGTCTTCTGTTTGCAGAGTGGCAGGTACAGGCTCTTGGGATTGTGGAGAGAGACTGGGTAGGAAAGATTGTCATACAAATGTGTGTGTAGGTAGAACTTAACTTTAACTTCCTTAACAACTAACCAATCCCAAACACGGTGTCTCTTAGCATTGAGGGAGAAAAAATATAGTTTAAGCAAGTGGACTAACTAGCTATGAAAAGAAATCTGGAATATTCCAGATATGTTTACAGCTGTTCAGGCTCCTTTGTGTAGACATTCAAGTCTTGCATATAATACCTTCTATGCCTGGGAGACCAACTTAAATATTTGTGTATGATCATCACTTTTTGTGAAGCTGCTTTTGCTGTTTACTTGTTTAATATCTGGTCTTTTGACTGTCTTAATCTTGCCTGTATACTTTAGAGATAGTGTACTTCTTTCTCAAGCAGATGGCTAACTCTTACAGCTCACTGCCCTCAGCCTGTGCAAGGCATCAGCTTTTGCCTCACTGTCAGTGTAAGAAAGCTTTGTGACAGCTCATTGACAGAGCTCACACTAGGGCAAAGCTCTGGCTGCTGTACCTTCTCAGGTGAAGATCTTTCCTGCCTTCCTCCTAAGGTGGAGAAACCCCTGAGAGGACACTAGGGGGAATAGAACACAGCTGGGTTGTGCTGGAGATCAATTTCACATGTCATCTCCGGTGCAACTTCTAGCTCCATATTGAAGTTCAAACACAAAGTACCAGCTTACTAGTAGCTGATTGTGCTGTATGGATATTCTGGACACCAGTTTTGCAAATATCAGATGTTACTGCAGGTCACTTGGGTCAAGAAATTGCTAGTACTTCTTTGTGTATTTCTGTTGCAGGATTCACATTGCTTCTGCGAGACCAGCTTGGTAAAGATCATGTGAGTGTAATAGACTGGAATATGAATTGACAGATCCAACTGGAGGCCTCTGGCTGTCCAGTGAGGCTTTGCAGTATCCTTCCATAAGGAATAATGAAGGCAAAGCACTTTGATTTGGGGTTGTTCTTAATTAAGCTTAGCAAGTGGAATTACATATCTTGAACTCTAATAATAGTAAGGAACTGTGTGACTAGAAGTCATAGTGATAATCTGGTACTTAGCTGATAGTTTTCTGTCCTTTTTATCAAGATAGTGCCTTCAGAGACCCTTAGGGACCAGAAACTCACTTTGGTCTCTCTTGGAGCTGTATTATTTCTCCTGATTCCCTGCTACTAAATAAAGCTATCTCAATGCTCTGTTTTTGTTTTATATGCTCTTACCTGTTGCTGTCACTGGCTGGATAAGACTGAAACTTAGGAATTAGTAGCTATTGCAGCCCTGAAAAAGATAATTGTCTCCCCCAGGAGAAGAGCCCTTAAGACACCTCACTTGCTGGGGGAAAACATGGCAGCCTTAGCTTAGGACTTGTGAATGGGGTGTTGCAGTGTTGGGTGACACTAGTGGCCCTTGTAAGAAAGGGGGTTATCTCCATCTCCTGCCTTTGAACTTGGCATTGCTTTGTCAAGAGGCTGGACTAGATGACTTCCAGAGGTCCCTTTCAACCTAGTTATTTCTGTGACTACTAAAAAATATTTGTTGGACTTGTTGGGATTTTTTTTTTATTATGTTGCAAATCTTTAGATTCTCTGAGGTGTATTATTCAGATGCAGAAATCCTTATGTGCTTAGTTTGCTGTCCTACATTCAGTAGTTACTGGCAATCTAGGCTGTTTCTGTTGTGTGGAGCATAAGGGTGGGACAGTTCCTGAAACGTGACTATTGCTATGGACGAGATCATGCTCTTGCCTTTTTAAAGTGCAAAAGACTCCTGTTCTTTTGGTCAGGCCTACAGGTGTGTGTCTTGGAGCGGTCCTGAAGCTGTGGTTCTGCCACTCTTTAGTGATGAAAAAGCTGCTGCTGCAGGATGCTGTTTATACCAACTGGTCTCTGCTTTGTTTCTGAATTTCCTTTTGCAGAATGGAGCAATGCTGTCTTCCCTCTTTGGTCTGAATGCTATAAAGAACAAAGACCAGCTGTGCTGCAGCCTTAAGAGGTCCTTGTACATGATACAGAGGAAGCAATTAGATAGATGTGATAAGCAGACTTGTAGGGAGGTACCCTTTCCTGGAAAGGTGACTCCCCTTTATGCATGCATCCTATAGGATTTAAGAGAATCAATTACCAGACATTACCCAGGGATAGTCAGTAATTGATTTAGCTCAGGTGTCACATTGTCTTAGACTGGCTCAGTAAGGTTCATTTGAGCATGATTCAGCTTCACTTTAGGAACTCTGGTGCTTCGTAGTGTTCTCTTGTGGCCACAACTAAATTCTCCGAGACATAATGACTTTGCCTTTTGAACAGGTAAAGTTGTTCGGTGATATCTTATTTTCATGTTGAGGTTCTGAAGAGTTAGACTGATGAAACCATGACTAGTTAGTGAGACAGGTGGCCACGGTAACTTTGTGGTGACACTCATTAACTAAAGGCATGGTTACTGAGGGCACGGTGGGTTTTTGGGGGCTAAACTGAAGCACATGTCCTTACAATTGCTGGAGAGGGCAAGAAGAAATATCTTGGGAACCACAAGCCAGTCAGCTTTGCCTCTGTCCCTGGACAAGTGACAGACCAATAATAATCCTGAAATTACATGAAGAAAAAGGATGGGCAATAGTGGGTATGGATTAGTCAAGGGGCTGTAATGTGTGACCAACCTGGTAACATTGAACCAAACAAGATGACTGGCTTGGTGCATGAGAACAATGGGTATTTTCTTACCTTGACCTTTCATGAGGTTTTTTGAAACTGTCTTGTAACTTCTTTGGTGAGTTGATGAAATGCTTTCTGGTTAAAGCCACAGTGAGGTGGGTTGAAAATGTCTCAGAGGCTAAAATGCTAGGCTCAGGGTGACAATCAACATCCTAAAGTTGAGCAGGATGCCATTCTCTTTTGGTGTAGCTCAGGGGTTGTTATTGAGTGCAGCACTGTTTAAGCTCTTCATTAATAACCTGTGTGACAGGATAGACCCCTCCCTTGGCATGCTTGATGGGATGCAAAACTGGGAGGAGTGGTTGATAAACCAGATGGATGTGCTGCTACTCGGGAGCAGGGAAGTGAACAAATGGAAAAAATGAGCCAACAGGAATGTTGCAAAGTTCAACAAAGAAATGCACAGCTCTGTCCCGGGGGGGGGGGGGGGTGTTGTCAATGCAGAAGAGATGCTGTGGATCAAAAATTGGTGATGAATCAGTAATGCACCCTTGCCACAAAGAAGGCAAACAATATCTTGGACTTAATTTCCAAAAGAGAGTGGTCAGTGTCTGGGGGGAGGAGATCCTTTCCTCAGCACTGGTGAGACTGTATCTGTAGCGCTGTGTCCAGTTCTGGGCTCCACTAGCAAGGCTAGCAAAGTGGCATGAAGGTGAAGGTTGGTGTGCCCTACAGTCAAGTAGAGGCTGAGGCCACTGAGATTTTTTAACCTGGAGGAGAGAAGGCGTCTGCGGGGTTCTTACGCATGTGTGTAAATACCTGGTGACAGAGAGTGAAGATGATAGAGGCAAACTTGTCTCTAAAATGCAGTGATAGGACCAAAAGGCAATGAAGGCAAATTAATACACAGGAAATCCCACTGAAATCTAAAAAGATATTTTTTTTTTAATATATATACTCCAGGAAAGGCTGAATAGGATCAGGTTACCTGGAGAGGCTGTGGAGTATGCATTGTGGAAGCACCAAAAATCTGACTAGGAACAGCTCTAAGCAACCTGCTGTGTTTTCTGTGCTCTGAGCACCAGGGCTTGGACTAGCTGATCTTCCAGGGTCCCTTCCTGTCTCTTTCAGATCCATTTCAGTTGTTTCACTTACAAGCTGATACGGAGTCCCAATGCAGATACCGTGTAATTGTTTTCTTTTTTCTCCCCAGTGTGCAAGTATCAGCCTATGTAGATTCAAAGTAGATTCTTTGTTTAAAGTTGAAATCCTTTATGAGAAAGTGATTAAACACTAGTAAATACAGACTGTAGTAGAGCTTTGAATTTTCAAGAAATACAGAAATCTTCCTGTTGTTTGTGTATCCAGAGACAAAAAGGACTAAATCTAGCTATTTGAATCAACTGGGAATTGAGAGGCTGTGGTAGAAGGGTTACTCATATCTTGTGTTTGACTGAAATGCTTAAGTCTACCTAGGAGAATACCTTCACAACTTCAACTGCTCTGTAGAGCTGGTAGAAAGTTGCTTGGAGCTAGTGTTCCTTGTGTCAGAAGGAACAAGTTTCCCTGGATCTTAAAACTACTGGTTTGAACTCCATGTTATGACTAACAATGATTTCCTCTGAAAGACTGGGCCAAAAAAGCAACTACTACAGATTCCTCTTTTTCTTCCATTCTGGCCTCTTATCTGATTAATGTTTCCTGAGAGCTTGAGCAATATTAGTTCTCGTAACATTTTTCTCTTGAATGGCTTCACAAAAACCCACTCAAACAAAACTGCTTTATTTTCTTTGTGATAACTTGGCAAGTTTAAAATTTGGATGGATACCTATTTATATTCATCTTTGTTTACAGTAGACTCTGATTATGTGATATATTGCTAACTCCTGCTTATCTTCTACTATCTTGTCTTGATCACTTGTTGCTTTCCATTAGGTGATAAACTTATATGTCAGAGTACATATTCTCAAGGAGCTCCTGCCCAGTGCTATTAAACACCCCAATCAAGAGAACCTGAGTTCCTGCCTTGTTTCCTTCTTACCCAAAATATTGATGGGATTTGTTTTCCTCTGACCAGAGAAGCCAGATGCTTTTCTGCTCTGAGGTAATGATCTGAAAAGGAGGAAGAATTTGGAGGAATAGAGACCATCGTTGTGCTGCAAGTCTGTGGTAGATGTGGATACAGAGAGTGATGATGATGTAGCTTATGGAATTGGTGGCAAGTTTTATGAGGGTAGCTGATCTGTGTGGTTTTTGTGTTCTGCCCATTTCAGTAGCCTTGAACTGTCAATTGTCCCTTTACTGTCTTCAGGGAAGGTGTTTGTTTCTGGTAGACGATGGAGGAAAAAGAGGTAGGTAGACACTGTAGCTCAGTCCATGTCAGAGTGGAGCTGTGGACAGCCATGTGTGTAGTTGGAGGCAATGCTGCCAAGCAACTGACTTTGCAGGTGTGGTTTGGGAAAGGAGCAGTTCTTTCTCTAAAAGCTGTGCCTGGCTATGGTACTGTGTTGTAAAAAGAAGGAAAAAAAAGGAGTAAGTTGCTTTCTCTTTGCATGCATGAGAAAAGGAATGCAGTATTCCACATTCAGCTATTGATTGCTATGCAAGAATCTAATGCATTTTTACTGAAGTCTTTGAAAATGAATAAAGCTTCATAGTACAGGACTTCATTGGTAGGATTAAAGGCAGTAGTAGTCCCATAAGAAGTTCTGCAAAAGAAGATGGAAGTGATTAATCATGTAACATGGTATTTTTGAATGCAGCTGAAGTTGCAGGTGGATTCTAAACATGGCTGTAAGTGACAATCAGGAATGAATGATCATTTTAAATAAGCTCCTGGCAATGTGTGCTGTAGTCATTAGGGTTTAAATTTGTCCTTCATAACAATTTATAGAAGCAACCAATGTACTGATAAGTAATGATGCTTTTATAATCTAGGGACTGATTATCCCATTAAGGTATGTATATGGGGTATTAGTTCAGTTGCCTGTTGTCTGTAGAATGACAGAAATACCCCTTTAAACATGGCAAATGCCACACTTTATGTGCACCTTTTAGATCTTCAGAAGAGGTGTGCTTGAGCACTTAAGCAGGGGTGAAACCAAAGAGACATGTCAGTAAGATACTGAGTGCAGACTTTTTGGTCTTTGTTCTCATTGCCACGTGGTAACTGGGTTATCCTCAATGTTAAATGCATTGAGCTGCTGTACCAGCGTTGTCTGAGAAGGGGCTTACTTTCCATAGCAGCACTTGTGGTGTTGTGTTTTGCAGCTCTAGAAGGGTGTTGCTGACACACCAGTGTCTCAGCTGGTGCTGAGCAGTGCAAGTGCAGCATCAAGGCTGTCTCTTCAGCCTCCCCCCAAAGGCCACTGGACTGGAGGTGGGCAAAAGTTTGGGAGGAGACCTAGCCAGGACAGCTGACTCAAACAGACCTAAGGGATAGACCATAACAAGTGGCACAGTAGAAGCTAAGAGAAAGCAGGGGGATGGGGAGGTTTTGTTAAGGTATTTGTCTTCTAGAACAACCCTTGTGTTCTGAGACCTCACTTCCCAGGACATGGATATCACCTGCTGATAGGAGAATAAATATTTTTCTTCTTAATTCTGCACACGGTCTTTGCTTTTCTTTATTAAACTGCCTTTATCTTGACCCATGGGGGTTTTTTCTTATTTCTCCTCTTTGGTGGGTACATGATGACCAGACAAGGTTTATTCACCACAACTGCTGAGGGTTTCTTGTGTGTTCTAAGTACAAAGTAACTATCATTCTCATCAATAAAAACTGTGAAGCCTTTGCAGTTTTCTAGGTGTTCTGCATCATAGAGCCAGCAACTTCTGAAAGAAGTGATGCTAAATACCCCTTGACACTTGTCTTGTTCACTGCAATTTCCGTGGAGTTTGGGTTCCTGCTTCATGGAGTCCCTGCTTTAAAAAAGTTACTCCAGAAATGTATTTATGGAATGAAAGTATTCTGTCAAATGTTTGGTCTTAAGTGAGAATTTCAATAATACAACAGACCCAAGATCTCATGCTTGAAAGTCCTACAGAGTTTAGAGCATACATTTTGAGAACTGATAACTTCTCAAGGAATCCTAGCCCTGCTTTGAACTCATACTCACAATTCTGTATTCCAGACTGAATGCAGCTGACTGCCTTGGTATTCCATTTCTCTTCTGGCATCTGAAGAAAGTGATATTTTGAGAAAAAATATTGTACAACCACAACTTATTTCTACACGAAGTACAGAAGATCACTTTGGAAAAATAACTTGCACAAAAAACCTCCCAGCATTTTTTGAAACACAAATCTAGTTAAATCAGCTGTGAAGAAAACTACTTAAAAGTAAACTTGTTCTTTACTTTCTCAGTCACATGTAGCTGATACAATGATGTCTGAGTATTGATGATTGTCTGTCATGCTGCAATATTTAACTGTGTTAGTTTGAATGATGCTTAATTTAGTGTCATCGCACAGAAGACCAGCATAGTTTTAGGAAGCAAGAAGATGCCTTTAGAAAACTGTAAAGCACATTTAAGCCTTGAATGTGTGGCATGATGCATCTGAATTGGATATAAATAAGTTACTTTGTGGTTTAAAAAAGACAAAAGTTTCCAATATCAGACTGAGTTTTTTCCTCAAAGAGATGGTAAAATATACCTTAGAACTGTTGCCAACAACTGAACAAAGCCCTAAGCAGCAGGGCCTAATTAGATCTGATTGAAACATCAAGTTAATCTCAGTGACCTCAGGAAGTCCATTTATGCCTAGATTATAGGCTTTTGTTCACTGACTGAGGAAATGTAGAAGTTGTTTATCACCTTTGAAAGATACATCTCACAGACCATAGATACCTTCTGTTGTGTGCATTGGCTCAAAACCAGCTTCAGGGATGGGTGTTGAAGCATGCCAAGGTGTGATCCATTTGCTGAGACTTGGGCAGAGTGCAGTATTGGGTTGTAGCTACCCTGGCATGCATGTCCCAGGCATTTGTGGCAAGGGTTTGTGTCTATTACACTGGAGCTTCATGTGGAGAAGAGGTGTGATTCTGTCTGTCCTCTTCAGCCTATTCTTTTCCCCTAGTCTGTTAATTTAGTACCCTGAGCTCCCCTGAAAGTTCTGCTCTAAGGATTGATAATACCATTACAGTAAAACTCGGGTCAGGACTAGAGTTGCATTTGCGAGGTAGGCCATTCCTGTCCCTGAGAACTGTGGTATATTAGTGTTTGAGCAGTAGGCTCTCTGTAGGTAAGAGATGAATGGTGCAGCCTAAAAGTGTACTTGATCTGATCTGCATAACCTGAAGAGGAAGTGAGACAGTATGTAGAGGAGGAATGTAGGTGAATGTGGATGTTGTGGGTGTGCTGCCAGTGGGATGGCAGAGAGGATCAGAAGAGTGAGAAAACTGGTAGGTTGAGATAAAGACAGGTAAAGCAAAAGCTGTGCCCACAAGCAAAGCAAAACAAGGAATTAATTCACTGCTTAGCATCAGCAGGTGGGTGTTCAGCCTTCTCCAGCAAAGCAGGGTTCTGTCACATGTAATGGTTTTGTAGCTACTCACTCCAAATGTCTCTCATTTCTCCTTCTTATTCCAGCTTTTATTGCTGAGCATAGTGCTGTATGGGATGTCCCTTTGGTCAGATGGGGTTGGATGTCTCAGGTATGTCCCTTTCTGGCCTCTTGCCCACCGCTAGCCTCATCACTAGCAGGACAATCTGAAGAGCAGAAAAGGCCTTAATGTTGTACAAGCACTGCTCAGCAATAAGTGATTGTAATTTGTAATTGTAATTGGTGTGTTACTGACACTGTTTTGGTCACAGATTCAGAACACACCACCATAGGGCCTTCTATGAAGAAAATAAACTCCATCCCCACACAAACCAATATAACAGAGAGGAGTGGTACAAGAAACAATCTGGCTGGTCATTACAGATGATTTCAGTGTATTTCTGCTGTCTAGAGCCTGAAATTTGGCAGTTTGCTTTGGCTGCTCGTGGCTTGGACAGGTGCACTTTTCGCTCAGTATAACCTGTCCGGGTGGCCAGGCCCAGAGAGTGGTGAATGGAGTCACATCCAGCTGGTCACTGGTGAGATTCCCCAGGGCTCAGTCTTTGGTCCAGTCCTCTTTGATATCTTTATCAATGATCTGGATGAGGGGATTGAGTGTAAGAAAGGGGGTTGTTTACAGATGATACCAAGTTGGGTGGGACTGTTGATTTGCTGGAAGGAGGCAGGAAGGGTCCCCAGAGGGATCTCAACAGGCTCTACTGATGAGCTGGGGTCAGTTGTATGAGGTTCCAAGGCCAGGTCCTGCCCTTGGATCACACCACCACCCTGCAGTGCTACAGGCTGCGGGCAGAGCAGTTGGAAAGCTGCCTGATGGAAAAGGACGTGGGGGTGCTGGTCAACAGCAGCTGAACATGAGCCAGTGTGTGCCCAGGTGGCCAAGAAGGCCAATGGCATCCTGGCCTGTATCAGCCAATACAATAGTGTGGCCGGCAGGGCCAGGGCAGTGATTGTCCCTCTGTGCTTGGCACTGGTAGGGCTGCATCTTGAATCTTGTGTCCAGATCTGGGCCCCTCACTGCAAGAAGGACATTAAGGTGCTGGAGTGAATCCAGAGAAGGGCAATGGAGCTGGTGAAGGGTCTGGAATGAGAGTCCTGTGAGGAGTGGCTGAGGGAGCTGCAGTTGTTTAGCCTGGAGAGGAGGAGGCTCAGGAGAGCCCTAATCACTTTCTACAAGTCCCTGAAAGGAGTAGCCAGGTGGAGGTTGGCCCTTTCTCCCAGGCAGCCGTGACAGGACAGGAGGAAATGGCCTCAAATTGTGCCAGGAAAAGTATAGATTAGATATTGAGGGAAATTTCTTAACTGAAATGTTGGTCAGGCATTGGAACAAGCTGCCCAGCTCCACTGCCTGAAGTGGTGAATCGTCATCCCTGGAAGTATTAAAGAACAGGCAGATGTGGTACTTGGCCGTGTTTAGTTAATAGTGGAACTGTAAGATCTAAGATGTCTTTTCCAGCCTTAATGATTCTGATTTTATGGCTCTTGGATAAAGGAATTTGGATCTCTGGTTTCTCTGCATCATTTCTCAAATTTAGGTTCTTGTTGGAGGGGTAATGGGGGTGCATTTATCTTCTTTGTAATGTACGAGAAAGCACATCTCTGGAGTCACTGAGGACTGCACAGTGGATGGTTTACTTAAGGATATCTTCAGTTGTATCTGAGGAAAAATGGTAAAGGGAAGCTGATTAATGCAATTGCTAGATAATGTCTCTGGTGGAGAAGGGTTTCTTCTTGTTTATGGCAAACAGGCTACATTATAAGCCTGTCTTGCAAACAAATCTTATCTGAGGTTTTTGTCATAGTTAAAGGAAGAACTTAGATTACTGACTGAAGGGGTTTTTTTTGCAGCAGGTGCTTATATAATCTTTATCCTTTGCCTCGGTATGCAGAGGGGTTGTTACATCCTAACAGAGTAGCATACATTTATAAATTTCTTCTTTTCAGTGTTGCTTTTACTTAATGCTTAGCTGTCAGCTTATGAAAACATCTTGTAAGAGCTCACTGTTCCCCATTTTCCTTTTATTTCTGCATATAAAAGGAATATAAATTGTAAACTTAAAGCAGTAGGTGTTTTAGCATTTCCTTGCTGACAAGGGAAAAATTGCAGTTAAGAACAGCTCCAGAAGCTTCCTACTAATACTGTAATATGCTACATAACCTTGTCTTTTTTAGAAAGTACCAAATAGTGCTAAAGGAAATGACAGCTTGCACACCTTATTCTTGCAGCCTGAACTCTGACACAAGCAGTCTTTCTCTTCATGAGTGATCAGGCAGGATAAAACTGGTGCGCTACCCCTTAGCCAAATTGAAATTTTATTTTTGAAGCTATTAGGTTATTGAACGTGCCAGGGTTGGCACCTCTGTCATCTCTGATACTCGGGGCACTGACTTTACTTTCCAAAGGGTGCTGTAGCAGGGTAGTATCCCACAAGGCTGGTGGAAGTGCTGTGGCTGTGTCCTCTGTACTCTGCATGTGTTCTTCATGTACAGTCACAGACACGTGCTCAGGCTATCCAGGCGTGGTTGCCAGCCAAGGGTCAGGAGCTGCTCTCCTGACAGTTCAAAAGTTGTTTATGATCCTGCTTACCTGGACAGTGAGAGGATGGGTGAAATCTTCCAAGTCGGGAATGCAAACTTCGGGAGATGGTTTTAAAGGAAGCTTCGGTGCAAAACACTGAGTTAAACTGATGTTTTCATTAAAAATAAGTGCTTTAATGAGATAGGTGTTCTTTCAAAATCCTGTCATCTCATTTCTAAGATAAATAGGAGGTCTTGGTGGTGTTTTGGGGAACAAATCCCAAAAATCCATCATAATCTCTGTTTTCTCTTAATTTACATGAGGAGTGCTCAACCATGTATTTATGTATATAACTTTATGGTGAACTCCAAATATTGTATTTTGTTTCACAACTTAGCTTTTATATCCTACAAGCACGTAGTGTTTGATAAAATGACTTTATTTTGGAAAAGCAAGCTTATCTTCTCACAACCTTAATTAGTCAAAAAGATTTTTAGTAGCTAACTATTTGTTTAATAAGGCAAAAAAAACTTTCACTTTGTCACCTTACTAAATTTCTTGTGCCAAATGGCTATTAGACAAGAAAAAGACCTGTTCATTTAAAGAATAAACTGACATTACCTGTGTATCTCTGATAGCTAATGTAACCAACCAGTCCTCTGATTAGCAAACTGTATTTCCATATTCCACACTTAATTTTCTGTATAGAGCTTTTGCTGTTTGAAATTACTTGGATGCATTCCAGAATTAAATCCACTTGATTTTGTGGCTCAAGCATAGAACTGAAGGAACGTTCATGTCACTGTACGTCTTTTCTAGTTGAAGCTTCGTACAACCCTTGAAATTTCTTTGAAATGTTTTTAGTAATTTTTGATGCTATAGAAACAAGTGGATAAATGAGCTGAAGGAATAATTAAAACTGATAAACCTCTGACTTACAGGGCTGGGACAGAGTTGTGCAGGGGAAGAGTTTCACTCATGATACTTCTACAGAGCCTATTTGGAGTTATGAATAGGTTTGCACTTAATGGATTTTTTGATGGCTTTAATGAAAAACGGTTTTCCAAACCAAAAGACAGGCTTGGAGGAATTCTGTTCATGAAACTCTGTACCACCTACCAGACACTGGTTAAAAACAGCTAAGCAATGCTTCTAAGGCTTGCCTTCCCACTGTTCCTGCAGTATACCTTCAACCATACGAATCTGGCTGCTATTAAGCTGGACTCTGAAACAGTGTACTTGAGTTGTCTGCCTTCTGTGCAACTTTATGCTGTTGAGTTTGATTTTATTTAAAAATATGAAAACAGCCTATTACAGACACTTCTTGTTTGAACTCCCGTCATGCTTTTCCTAAATGTGGTAAATTGTAAGTTCTCAAATTCTGGTCTTGACTCTCCAAACACAGGCTTACTAAGCCAGGTATAAGAGACTGCTAACAACTACCATTTAAGCTACAGCCCTTTGTTGCCTTTATTTATATAAACCAGTGTTTTGCTGCATACTTTGATACCTTAAAAGCACATAAAGACTGAGCTTATGCTGTTTTCCCAGTCACAGGTATGGAGGTAAAGTAAGGGAGCCTCTTCTACTGTATAGGAAATTATGCTTAATGTGTGAGGAGTAGATGTGACATGAGAACATGCTTCAGGCTATTTGTTCTGTTTAATCAGAAACTAATTTAGTGGATCAAGTGACGAGTAAATAGTCCTTTATCAGTAGTCTCAAAAGACTTAAGATTCAAGGGCCTTGAAGAACATTTCATAGAATAAAGATTCTTGTACTGTGGTTCTTGCATCATTTCCTTTGCTTCAAGATCTTTATTCAAGATCTTTTATTCTATCACAGATTTGCTTAATTCACAAAGTCTGTTTCAGTGGACATTAACGTTGCAGTTAAGCTTTTTGCGTTGGGGGTGGGTGGGTGGGTGGTGTTTTCTTGTAGGATTTGTTTCACGCCCCCCACCCCATCCGCCCCAGGAGTCTGTGAACCAAAAGTAGAGATGGTGGGTCTGCCTTTTGTGGGAAAAGCTAAGCAGCTTCCAATGAAATTAGTAAGAGATGTTCTTTGAACCAGCAGGATTAGACTTGAAAATGCATAGTAAATTATTTATTTGGAGCATTTCAGTATTATTTTGATTTAATCCCTGTCTCCAAGTGTGTTATGTTTTGAGGACAGAAACTTGGAGGAATATCTGTAAGTTCTGCCTTGTTCTTAAGTTCTTCCCAGAGTAGCCACTGGAGAGGGAACTGTTTTGTGTTGACTCAAATCTTCTTGTATTGACTTGAATTACATAAAAAAACAACTGCTGCTTACTTGTTTTCCTTCTTTTTTGCTCTGTGAGGGTGCTTGTCTCCTGTTCACAATCTTTATTTGTATCTCAGCTTGGAGAAGTTATAGATGTTTTCAAAAGACATTCTTTCCTAAATTGGTTGAAATCTTGAGTAAGCAGAACACTTGAGCAGTAAGAATTGGGTGTGGGAGTAATGCAAAGAGAGAGAGCACTGCATGGGTATGCTTGATGCAGCAACTGAGGCTTTCTTTGGCCGAAAGTAATAGCTTTTGGGAACTGGCTGTTAACCACTAAGGATGAGTTAGGCGTGTAGATTTTCTTGTAGTTAGTTCTCTGTTCCACAAGATGGAGCCAGTCCTTTGGCAAATCAAGTCTCTCAAACAGCGATAGGGTTTGGGGAAACAAATAAGAATTAAAGTACCTTCACTGCGCTTTATGGGTAAAGGACAGGCAGGGTGCTGTTGAGAGAAAAAAAGAATTGTAGTCTGTCAGAAGTCTTTAAAGATGTTGGCCCAAGAGAAGTTTGCTATAAACAATATTAGAGATGCAAAGTTAGTACTCTGTTATATGTAATACTTGGCTTCCTTCCTTGTAGAGTTTCTAACTGGTAAGTTCAAGAATGTAAAGTGAAAACTAACTTTCTGTTTATGTGCATCTATCATACAAACCTTATTTAAAGCTAGTCTTGACAAGCTTTTTTCATTTAAAACTTCGTTTCAAAACTTAGTTTTCTGGCAAGCTGGTTTTATGCACATACTGTATAGGATTCAGAATTGTTTGCTGAGATGTAAACGGCTATTCTTCCCTTTGACATCACATGTAAAATTGGAAGGCTGCATTCTTACTTTTTTTCACTCCAATTCAGACCTTTGTGCTCTCTCTATAACTTAAGATGTTTCGTAAGAGGGGTCAGTGCCTGTATTGGGCAAAAGGAGTGTTTCAGTATTAACTGCAGTTACAGTAAGCTGAACAGAGAATGGTGAACTGATGGAGGGAAGGAAACTGTGAACTGGTGTAATAAGGGAAGCAACCATCGTCATTCAACTTCATAGTCAAATCTGCAGTGATCTTATTCTTGCTCCTTTGTGGATGTCTCCCAGTTATATTCAAATACTTTCATTTTCTTTTGCCTCTTTTTAGTTTGTTCTGGTCTCCACTGCTTTTTTTTTTTTTTTTTTTTTCCTTTTTTTTCTGGTTTGTGTGACAGGTTCTCTTATTCCTGCCCCGTGTTGCCTGATAGTCTATAACCTTTCCCACTAATTTCTTACTGCCGGTGGAAGCTCAGTAGAGGATGGAGTGTTGACTGAGATGTTTAAAACAGTTAAAAGATTTTTAAACTAATCAAATGGAGAGCTAAAGCAGTGCTTCACACTGTATTGACTGCCTGGATTCAATTACAGTTAGTGTATGAGGCTTTCACGTTTTTTGTAATGCTGATAAAAATACTTTTTCCTCAGCATTTTAAATGAACCATGTTGTGTAAGCCTTGTTTTTTACCTTATGCAGTACTATGCATGTGCTGATGTAAAATAAAACTTGAGCAGTTGAAGTAAAACCTAAATCTTGGACATGCAAACACTAATGTACTTTGTGTTTTGTTTCTTTTGAAAGTGCACTATACAGGCTTCAGCATTACAATTCCCGCCATTATTCTTGCCCAAAGATGTATGTCAGCTGTATGCACAAAAAGGTGGTTGTATCATGTAGATGTGCTGTAGAAGGGTTTGTCAGCAATGTGTGAATCTTTATTGTGGCCTTTTCAATCAACTTTTTTCTAAAATAGCAGAGTAAAACACATGGTCCTAACTGAGTGAGTTAATGGGGACAGAGGAGAAAGTGGTATTTGGGACTATGTGCACAAACATTAAGCATGTGCAAGGTATGAGTCCAGTTTAAATAATTTGAAGGAGAAATCTGAAAAAACAGGTATGTGAGGGGAAAAGTGGGAAAGACTTTGAAATATGTTGAGAGAAGAGCTTTCACCTCATCAGGGAATATGTAAAAATTATGCCTTTTACTCAAAATTCACACTTTGATGTGCATTTTAGAATGAAAGAACGGCATGTGAGATTGGATAACTTTTTCAGCAATTTAAAAATTGGCTTGAAATCAACTTATCTGCAGACTTTCATCTAAAATTATGTAAATTGCTTTCAAGCTCTTTATTGCTTAAGTTTTAAACAGCTGAAGTTGGTTTTTTAAACGTTCACAGTTTTTTAGTAGCTGTAGATATTTCTGTGAGTAGGAGAATGTTGGTTCTATACAATAACTATACTGGCATGGAAGTCTACTGTAACTGGAAATAAACTCTCCAGGTTTTTTTCTTAAATTCATGAGTTATCTAAAACCTCTGAACACTTAAAGATATAAAGATATAACAGGCTACATTGTTTCTTGGTGGCTAGATATTTATTTCATTCTCAGAGCCCAGATAGCCTCTAATAAAGGACTCCTTAATTACGATAAATTTGTCACAGTTAGTGTGGTTTCTAAGCACCTGATTAGAATTCTAATATATATTTGGAGTGTCCCTTTGGTCAGTTGGGGTCTGATGTCCCTGACTCTCCCCTCCTGGCCTCTTGCCCACTCCCTGCCTGCTGGGTGGGGATAGAAAAGCAATCCTTGACTCTGTGCACTGTCCAGCTGTAGCCAAAGCATTACTGTTACCAGCACTGTTTTGGTCACAAATCCAAAGCACATCTCCATAGGAGCTGCAATGCAGCAAGTTAACTCCATCCCAGCCAAGCCCACTATTGGGAAATGTTTTTTGGTGTTTTCCGTTTAACATGTACTAGCCAAGACTCCACATTAATTTTTGTGAAGCTATGTGGTGGCTCAAATCCACCTTTCTGTTTAGCTCTTACAAGAAACTTGCACTTGTGTTGTGTTTAAATGTCTAGTCAAAATTAATCACTCCTTTTTACAAAGGCAACTGAATTGCAGTTGTCAGTAAGACTAAATACACCCAATAAACCTTGTGGGCCTTAAAAAATAACCTCATCATTTTAAGGATTCCTTAAATTGTGTATGACCTAGTGCATTCAAAATCTTGTCATGATTTCTCTGGAAGACAGCACACACCTTCACAGCTACCTGCTAAGAACTGAAATGGGAATTTATGGCTACCCAGTAGATGATGTATAGAAATATGGAAAAGAAAGTTTAGAGTGAAGAAAAAAAATTGATTGTTATCTTGGAAGCAGTGATCTGTCTTAGGGTTGCTGAAGTTTTTTCCTTTGTTCAGCCAGACAGTGTTCCCAGGACGTCATTGTATTCTAGTATATAGTCTAGTATGAATATTGGTAATTTTCAGGCCTACGGCTTTTTTCCGAAAATTAACTTTAGTAAAGGATGAAAGAGACTGAAAATATTTTTAAGCAGTTATCTTTATCTTAGATGACTGAAGAAGTAACTTCAAGTGTATTTCTATATTGGAGTGGTGCAGCAAGCTGCTGAAGTACACATTGACACTTCTAATAAAAATTCAAATGGCTTCCAGAAGAACAAAATTACAGTTCTATTAAAACTTATGTCAAACATGACAAGTGTTTCGTGTTACTATTGGCTGACTGAAGTTGCAGTGTATAGTGCAGTTCCTGGTAGGTAAAGGTGCTTAAAATAGTATAAAATAGCAGTCATCAAGATTCTTGATGTCCTGTCTTCATTTCTGAAGCCAAATATCTGTCTTCTTAATTGGCTTGCAAAATACATACAGCAGTTAAACCAGGTTACTCTTGAAAATTTTTCTAAAGGAAACCAAATGTATTTTTAAGGACTCAACAGAAAGAAACTTGTAAATATTTCTGTTAGTGCAAAATATTTCCAGTGTACTGAAATAAGGATCCTGACTTCATACAGAATTGAAAAAAACTGTAAATGGTTTGTTGAATCAGTCGGAATTACTGTTCAACATTTTTCACACAGGAAGGTTTGCAGCCTGGGCTTTAGTTGACTCTTTGGTTAAGTCAAGCATACTTGGGTTGATGCACACACAAAGTATTTTCTAGCTTCTCTTGCCTACTGCTTAACTGTGGTTATGATTGATTTGGATTAATGAAAACATTTTTCATTTGAAGTGTTTAATATTGCATTTTGTCATTACTCAGAATTAAATTCAGAGGTTACACATGAGTATTTTTGTCAGGCCTCAGGTTTGCCTGTTATGCCACAGTTTAATTTGTTCCTCTATTGCTTAAATAGATTTGATTTACCAAAGTTATTTAATAAATAAGGAAAAATTAATGAAATTTGAGCTTTTGGGAAAATACAAAACTGCTCTTTTTCAGGAGAAAACCATCTACTTCACAAGTTGTCTTACTTTTTGTTAACAAAGTTTCAAGTGTAATATTTTAACTAGAACGTTAATATTATCTCTCTCGTAATTTATTTAGACTTCAGTCATGTCAAGTCCTCCTTCCAGTCTTGTCTCATTAATGTAGATTTTGCCTATCTGGGATCTCATAGCTGAGGCAGTACCAGAGGAATAGGAATCTCATGTGATGGGTTCTCGTACAAACTCATTTGTGGTAGAAAGTTCATAGTGGTTGTGTAAAAACCCTATAGGGATAAAAACTTGGACAGTGTACAGATACTGTAGATAAACACCTTATGTCCCTGTAGTAACCTGATCAAAACAGTCTCTAGTTTTTGGAAGACACATAGGTTATACTTTGGGGGAAAAACTGGAGAAGTTGTTGGGTACACAAAACGTTGTCTTACCTGTTTCTAAACTGTCACAGCTAGATTAAACTTTTGCATAAACTGAGGTACTTTATTTACAATGGAGTGGCTAAGAAGGTTTTTTTTATTAAGTTTCTTCTAGTGTACTATTTTAGCTGAAACTCGATTAATAGGTTGAGGCAAATGACCTGCAGAAGTCTTATCCTGGAGCACTCAAACCAAAAGTAGTATAAATTGTAAGTGAGGCCTGCCTGTATATAAATCTGCCAAGTGTAAGAGTGAGTATTTTGTGTCTGTAGTGTTTTATAGGGGGAAATAAAAAGGCAGATCAATAGGTTGCTAGTTGTTGAAGTATTTAAGACACATTATAAACAGTCCAGCCATTCTTATCTGACAAGTTGTAGTTGTAACATAAAATTACCATGTGGGAAAAGATATGTTAGTTTTGGTGAGTAATTCCTAGATCTTTTGACCCTTGAAATCTAATTTTATGATAGTAGCACTTATTTTGAAAACTGCCAGTCATTTTAAATATTATGGTCTTAAAGGTCAAACAGTGGACATCAAGTGCTCTGACTTCTTGAGACATTGAACAAGATAATCACCTTGCTTTTAATTTATCTGAAGTACTGCCAGTATTTCCACTAGTAAGAGTAATGCTTCTTGGAAAAAATGTGGGGATTTGTGAATGTGTCTTAGGATTTTCAAATACCAATTCCAAAGAATGGAATCTAATTGAAAGGATTTCTCCTGCTTCCTTGTTTTGGCTATGGCTTGAACACTGCTTATACACTATCAGAGCTTTTCTTTTTTCTGTTCTGTTCCCCAGAGTTGAGAGGGTGAGTGGTGGGTGGGCAAGAAACTGGGAGGAGCGCAGCTGAGATGTCTGCTGACTAATTGACCATTCCATGCCATGTGATAAAGTGCTCAAGCAACAAATGCTCAGGGAAAGTAAGAAAAGAGAGTCTTGGTTACAATGGTGTCCAAAATAAGTGTTGTGGGTGCTCAAGCGCAGCTTTCTGGGAAGTGGCTGGACAGCTGCCTGGCCATGGGAAGTAATGAAGAAATCCTTTAAATTCTTTTTTTTCCTTCCTGTGTGCAGTTTCTGCTTCGTTTAATAAAACTGTTATCTCAGTCTGCAAGTCTCCTCACCTTCCTGCTCTTTTTTCCCTGTCCTGTAGGAGAGGAGAGTGAGAGAGGAGAGCAGCTCTGTGGATGTTTGCCAGAGTCAAACCAACACAGTCCTAAGATAAAGATCAGGAGAGGGAAGCATAAAGCTCTTTTGTAGGTCCCAGGAAAGTGTTCATACAATATATTGATATTGGAATGCAAACAACTGCAGTTAATGGAGCGGTCTAGGTGCAAATCTGTTGAACAAAAGCAGGAAATAACTGCTTGAAATGTTTTTCAGTATTCCTTCTTGCTTTTTATGGTAATTATTTAATCTTTGAACTCATTAGAGCTCAGAACTAGATGGACTTCAGAGTAGTGCCTTTAACAGTGGTGATGTACAGGGCTGGAATTAAATGATGTAAATGTGTTTAATTAGAGAATGAATAGTAGCTTCAAGTGAAAAATCCTAAGTGTCACTGTAATAATTCAGGCCAGCATATTTTAACTGTCTCAACATGCCAGCACAGTTGAGAAACTATGGTGGTTAATAAATCAGCCTGATTCTGTTAAAAATCCATTTGGCTGTGAATGGCAACTTGTGCTGTAGTTTAGAAATCGAGGATACTGAACATACTCATTTTCCACCGTTCTTAGATGGATATTTTTATCAGTTGGTTTTGCAAATCTCTGTATAATCATTTGCTAAGAGTTTGCATGCTGCTGTTGTAGAGTCTGTGCTATATGAGGTATGACAGGATTTGTTGCATTAATATAAGATTGCCCTGCATTTAATTTCAAATTAAGTACAGATGCATGTCTTAAGAAGCTTTTAAATGGAGCAAAAGGACCAACTTCTACTGATTTCTGTTAATACTTCATCTGAGACATAGCCATAAGGATTATGCAAGACGCAAGGAAAAATCTTGTTGCTAGTAAGCCAACTTTCTAAAGTTTCTTCATTGTGTTGTATTGGAGGTGGGATGTGGACACAACATACAACTTTCTAGATAAATCTGACTAGTTAATGTTTTGTGGTATTATTTAGAAGTAGAAATCTGTGAATAAAATTGTTAACAGTGGAAATTGTTAAAAGTGATATTCTAGAGAAGCAGAGGTGAGCCTTTATTGAAGCCTGTTCATTCATGCTGTTGGTATAGAATTATGCCAGAGAAAATCTTCACAGTATATGGAATTTTGAAAATAACTGATTTATTTCCCCATTCCTTTTAGGACCAAGATGGGCTTCTTGGAACACTGGTGTTTTTATCTGCATCAGATGCGCTGGAATACATCGAAATCTTGGGGTTCATATATCAAGAGTCAAGTCTGTTAACCTGGATCAATGGACACCAGAGCAAATACAGGTAAAATAGCTTAAAATGTGTTTCCAATTTGGAAGGGATGTCAGGCATACTTCTGAAAGGATTTGCATTTATCATGATGTCTAGCTTACATGTTTTACCATCCTATTAGCTTTTACATGTATCATGCTTCTACTGTAGTGAACCTAAGTTTATAGAACTCACTTCAGAAGTTGGTTTACCTCTCATTTCTCTATCATTTTGGAGGTATTCTACTTTGCCCCAGGGACTTTGAAAGCTACTTCTTTGTTCTATATGTATAAAAAGCGTTGTAAGCCTTTTTTGTAAGGGCCAGGACAGTAGAACTCACACATTTGTGTGATGCCTGGTTGTGTTCTTTTGGTTATCAAGCACTGACTCTTCCAGGTGTGCTCCATTCTGAATCCTCTTCCTGCCATCAGACAAATTTTCATATGTCTTCATGGTCTGAAGAGCTATCCTGAGAGACCAAAGCTTGTCTTTTCCTGGTTGGGTTAGTTCATACTGCAAACAGCATCAGTGTTGCTGGCTTTGTCCAAGTCTGGGCAGGCGGCCCTCCTGTGCCATGGTCATATCTCCCAAGGCACATGGCAACAGGGAGGTCTCCAAGTTAAAAATTTGTCATGTCACTTAAGCACTCCAGTAGCATTCTGACTGTTTCACAATTTGAAGTGTCATTGAACGTGAAGTAACTGTTTTCTACCACTTTCCCCTAGTGCATGCAGGAAATGGGAAATACTAAAGCAAGACTACTCTATGAAGCTAATCTGCCAGAGAACTTCCGAAGACCTCAGACAGATCAGTATCCTTTTTGTTTTGACTTTCACATTGAAATGACTTTTAATGCAATTGAGATGTTATAACTGTTTCAAGGAACTGCTACGTTTGTCAGCTCATGTTATTTATTTCATTGATATTGTTGTATAAGAAATGACAGTGGAAGTTGAGAACAGTTCAGAAAAGATTTAAATTATTTCAGTCATAGCAAATATACTTCATAAAGAGATTTGGCAAGCACCATTTATTTTTGCTTTCAGAAGAGGTGACTTCATGAATTCCCTGTCTGTAGGAAGTTAGAGTGGTACTGGACAGCTCTTGAATATTTTCTTTATCTTGAGTAACTGCCAGCTGAAGTTCAGAAGCATTTGATCAAGAAATAATGAGCTGAATGGTAAAGTAAAATAAGCCACTGCATTTTACTCCAGTGAAGCATGGATTTCTTTCTCCAGGTGACTAGTGTGGGAATACATAAATAAACCCAACCTCTCTGAGGGCCACCAATTGTGTGTGTGTGTGATTATCACTATGTACCTGGACGGGAAGGGTTGGAAAAAAAACTGTCTACTGGCAATAAATAACTTTTCTTATGAAATACCTTTACTGAATCATTAGTATAATATATAACATTAGTTATATATTAGTTTAGGTCTGGGTTTTTTTCTTGTTTTAGTGAAGTTATTCCATAGGTAGGATTTGCTTCACCCGATCTTTTTAGAACTCTTTAATTATAATGAGATCCTAAACACCTACTCTTAAGTGAGCTGAGTCTTTCCCCAGCTACAGGAGCTGATAAACAGACTTAGTTGTAACTTGATCTAAATTTGCTATATGTGAAGGTGATTTTGGTTCTTCTGTTTATTAGATACTACACTCAATATGTTATGACAGAAGATTCTCTTTTTTTGAAGGGTTAGACTCATTATAAAATGTGCTTGAGCAAAACAGATACTTTTTTTCATATTCTAGTAGCTTTTGAATTAAACATACATCTTCATAAAAAAAGTAATTGGGACCAGATACCATGGTATTCCAGCTGTAATGTTCTAGAACTTTATTTTAGCCATATGATCAAAATATTTTGACTAAAACTTACTCGAAAATGGATCTTGAAGATGTATATTTTGTTTTTGCTGCAAATAACTTAAATTCACTGGTGCTACTGCAGGAGAAGCAGTAATACTGTAAGCTTTTCTTGTCAGATCACACCAAAAGTCTTATTTTTAGACTTCAAAATAATTCTTTTTTTCACACTGTATGCCTTGAATTAATTACATAACCTTTTGAATAGCTGTTAGCTTCTAACTGGTGGATTTAGTCAACTGAATGTATTTCACTGCCTGTGTTTTCTTTATTAAAAAGACCTGGAGAGGTGATACCAACATTTTCTGATTTATTTCTCAATTTTACCATAACTTTGGCAGCTACTTACCTACTTGGCATTCATGACAAGATGTTGCATTATGGATGTTTTTTGCCTTTTTTCTTTGCACATTCTGTCAACACAAAATCAGCTTAGTATGTCATCAGTGTTCTGCTTCTGAATATCCTTTTGGATGAACTATAAAAATATTTTGCATGTGATGATCAATTTTGTATATTCATCTATATTAGTGTTTAAGTTTCTGTGGCACTATAATATACATCCAGTTTTAAGGTAGTAAAGTGGAGACACAGAGGATACGTGTATGTGTGATCTGGCCAAAATCTGCTGCTAAAGATCCCTCATCATTTCTGCTTCTTAATCACATCAGTGACCTTTCTAAGCATTTTTTTCCTTCCGTTGTACTTGGGAGAGGTGCTGAAGTGTAGAAGCTAACCTTAAGGATCATTGTGATTTGTTTGTTTTTTTTTTTGTATGGCACCTTTAGTTTCCTGTTGAAAAATGTTTTTTCCAACAACAGTGAATAATTTTTTTGCGGTATTTGATAGTTGTACCTTCAAAGTGCTCAGGATGCCTTTTTCAATTTATATATATTTGGAAAGAGGTAGAAAGTAGTGTTTTGGTTTTTATAACTTTTATGGAACTGTGTTCAGGTGACACTTGCATACAATTTGAAACTATGATTTTTGACAACGTAATTTGATGCACAGAATGAAGGGACTGAGTGCTCTTGAGTTCAGTGTTAATCTACGGACACAGTAAGTGAAGGTATCTTTTCATGGATTGAGGAAAAATTGCTTTGGAAGTGTGAGGCAATGAGTCTGAGCTTCCACGGTTGCAATATCAGTTTTTGAATCGATAATCACATTGCTGGACAAAGTAGTTAAAATTTATTCTTCAGATCCTAGACAGTCAGCTTTACTGAAATTAAAGTATTCACACTGCTTTGGATGCGTTGCTTTATGAAGCTGAGAGAATAATTGAGGAAAACAACTGGCTTTCCTTTTTGCATTTGAGATACTGAGTTGTCAGTTCTGGTTTTCTACATCAATATGCTTGCTGCTAATTCCATCTTTGATTCAATATATTTTTATCACTAGTTGTTTTAGCTTTTTATCCCTTCTACAGGAATGTTTTTTTTTAAGAGGAGGCTCTCATGAGGACTTGGTGACCTCAGATAAGTGTTTATGATCCATATTTGATAAATGGTCTAACTTCTGCAAATCAGAGAACAGGTACATACATTTTATGGGTTTTCTGAAGAGAAAAGGTTTTTTGGCATGATAGTAAACTATAATTATTTACCATATATGAGTACCATTGTTCAAGTATTTTCAGTACTACAACTATGTAGTTATAAACACCAGGTGAAAATGTCTTAACTGTGGAACACTGAGTTACTTATGTTCTTATCTTTCTCATATTGTTTTCTTAAGAGATTAAACTGATTAATTTTGTGTAGTACAAAGAAGCACCTTTTGGGCACTGCAGCAGCAGTTGTTCTGTGTAGAGTGGTTTGTTCTGCTGTTTTAAAAATAAAAAATGAGATGAATCAGTGCAGTTTTTAAATTTGAATAACCAATCAGCTTTTTAGGTTGATGTTACTGTTTATCTGAATGCATATTTTCCTTAAACTAGCTACTTTCAGAGCTGTGGAATTTTTCATCAGGGATAAGTATGAAAAGAAGAAGTATTACGATAAAAATGCAGCTAATGCCTTCAATGTAAGTAAACACTTTAACCAAGAATTCTGTCACCTTTTTTTTAAAGCTACTTAAGAGAAATGTAGGAAACATTATGTATGTTAAAATATCTTTTACAGTGGAAAACTTTTTGAGCGTTAAGTGCTTTCTTCTCTATCTTTTGAAGACTTTTCCTAGGTTCTCTAAGTTTTACCTACGTTGTCTATTACATTTACATCAGCAAAGCATTACGATCCAACAGGTAGCTTGTTTATGACCCTTTATATTGTGGTTTTCATTCTTTAACAGTATGGTTTGAGTCTTTTTTATTTATCTTTTTCCATGTTACAGGAGTAAGATAGGATTACTGTTTCTGGTGGCATGGTCCTCCCTCATTCTCTGTAAACCTTAATGAGGAATCCTAGGGTGTTTTCACAGGCATTACAGTGAGCCTGCTGTTAAATCCTGTAGCTGTGTGTTCACTGCAGTAAGTTGGTGAGTGCTTCTCTGGCAAAGGAGTTTTGAAAACTTGAACGTTTACTGAAGTTCAAAGTCTTGTTAAGTTTTAAGGATGGCCTAACACGTAGCTTTACTACTCTGCCTTGATAGGCAATGAACTTTGACAGGGACAAGTGCAAGTAAAGCATAAGAGTTTATGCTGCATTTCCCATTAGAGAAAATGGATCTTTGAATGGTGGTTTCATTTTAGAAGGGTAAGAGAAAGCAAACCTGTGAAGTACAGAAGGGTATTTCATTAAGTACTGTTGAAATGGGGGAAAATTGCTTCACTAAGATATAAATTACGATTGTGGTTTGAATTGTAAATTGGTTGTCCTTCTTCACATTTATTCCAAAATAGAAAGTAGGAAGAAGAATTTAAAATTACACTTCTTAAAAAAGTTCTAAAGACACTCAAGATCTTTCTAAATAGGGAACCTTGGTGTCTAATGTTCACTCCTGTCTTAATATGTTTGAAGAGGTAATCAGATTTTGCTTTATCATATTGCAGAGTAAGATGAATCACTTACCTGCCATAGCATCAATGATAGAATCCAGACAAGCTGAAAAGATACATGTTACTGCTGAGTACTTCCTTCCTACTTGGGCTTTTCTTTCATTGACTGGTGTAAATGGCATCATCTTTCTGGGAACAAAATCAGATTGTACAGTATTTCAGCAGTAGATGAGTCATGCACGTTCAGAGTCACCTGTGTTTCTTCAAGACCACAAAGGCATCAGGTTTGAGGTCGACAATCCTCAATCCTGGAGTTATGGCAGATCCTAAAAGTACATGGTGTAGTAAATGAGCTGGACTAGTGTAGCACCTACAGTCGTCGTCTGCTGCTTGTGCTGGGTTATCCTCCCTGGCTCTGGCCCTGGCTCAGCTCACATGTGCCTCCAGTGCTGCAGCTGGTGTTCAGTGACTGTCTTTCTACTGGGCCTGGGCCTGACAAGGAAGAAGAAGAAAAGGTGAAGCTGAGCCTCGGCTTGTCTGATACTCTGCATTTCTTTTGCTGGGTACTGTTGACAGGGAAGAGGGGAGGTTACCCTATGCTTTCAGCACATGGGGGTCTGTGGGAAGTTTGAGGAGAACAGAGTGAGAAAGAGATGTGTGTTTCCATGCCCCTGTGCAGGGGATGGTGACAGTTTTTAAAGCTTTTGGTTTGCAGTTCCAATGACATCTGCAACACCTTCCCTCTTTCTACCCTGCTTCATAGACTTTTTCAGAATGGTTGCAGTAAATATAAGTGGGGCAAATATGAGCCATGCTCTTGAGTGTGGGGTTATATGAAAGTAATGTCTGAACAGAGTATTCATCTTGACTGACAATCTCTATTGAGTCCCAAATACATACCAGAGCTATGCAACTGGTTATGTGGAGGAACAGTTGTTAATGAGCCTCATGATCTTAGATGCAGTGGCCAAGAGAAATGATGAATCCTGCTTGTTTTAGGTTTTGTGGAGTTAGTAAGAATCTTCCAAAATTACTGGCCTAGAGGACTTCAGCTTTGAAGTAGATGATTATAGTTTATCAGTAAATAAAGAGGAAATATGTAATTCCTAGAACTAATCTTTCAGAAAGAGTAAAATCTGTCTAGAATATGCTGTTCTGGAATATGCAGTAAGAACAGCTGGGGTGACTTCTTGAGACACAGGACTGCACTTAAGAAATTGTTTCTGGTTCACACCTCTTAAAATTGAATTTGACCTTACCTACTTGCTGCTAAGTTAAAAGCTTACTAAAGTTGCACAAAGATTCAGGAAATCAAGTTTGAAGGAGTCATACTTTCCAAATTTAAAAAAACCAAAACTTAGCACCTCTTCTTTAATGTAGAATAAAACCTGTAAAAATATAGTCTTTCTTCAAATGTTGTTTATTTTTTATCTAATACAATGACCCTTATGCCATACAAGTAATGAGGAAAAGCAGTGAGGTCACTGTGTTGAGTGAGGGTAAAGGTTAGCTGTGTAGGTATCATCATAAACAATCTCTGCAGCTTTTAATAAAAATAAGTATATATGAGAATGCATATAGGAATCACCTTATTCAGGGTGGATGGTGTTTCAGCTGAAATAGATTTCAGCTGAAGTAGATTTCAAATACTTTTCAGTCTCAAAAATTATGAACTGGTACAATCTATTCCACTACATAAAGTGGGAATATATTATCACATCCTGATAGTGTTTAAAGAATAGGAAACAAAGTTTCTCTATTTAAGAAAGGATGTGAATTATGCATGGAGTAGAAGTTTCCTGTAACTCTTAAGTTCACTGAAGAAAAAGAATAATGGGTCTATATTTTTCATGTTTTCCTATGACATTGTGTATAATTTAAGAAGTATGAACTTAGACAACTGGCTAAAATGTGATGTGCATTTAGAGATTGTGATGGCACACTTTCCAGAAAATTATCTTAAAGGAGATTAAATCTATAATACATTTACTGCACTAAAGTATGTTAGGTAGGCACCTTAAGATGTACAACTTGGGGTATGAAAGAGCACATGAACATTTCAGTTTATACTAGTCAGCATTGAGAAGCATTCCATTGTTATTGTGGAGAGAGAGGTTACCAGTTACCTCTCCCAAAAGTGAAATAAACCTACTGGGGTTTTTTGTAGTCTATGAAAAACTTTGGAATCAGATGATAAGGAACTGTTTTTAAAATATGCTAGTCAAGCTAGGCATCAATAGGAAGCATTGAAATACCCTACAAAAATTATGAATTGAAGGCAGGGATAGGGAAAGCAAGGTAAATTTTTTTCAAGATAATTTTGTTAGAATGGGTTGAATTATAGATTTGCAGAATAGCTAGGGTTGGAACCTTTGGATGTCATCCTGTTCCAAGTAAGGGTCATCTAGAACAGGTTGTTCTAGATGCAATTGTTGTGCAATTGAGTTTTGAGTGTCTCCAGGGCTGGAGACTCTGTGACCTTTCTGAGCAACCTGTTCCAGTATTCAACCACCTCCACAGTAAAAGAAAGAAATAAATCTATTTTTATGTTTCAGTGGAGTTTCCTATGTTTCAATTTATGTTCAGTGCCTCAGGGTGCTGTTTCTGGATGTCACAAGCCTTCATCTTTGTTGCCTGCTCATTCCCCCCCCCCCCCCAGTTTTCTTTCCTCCAGACTAAACAATCTGAACTCACTAAGCCTTTCCTTGGCTGAAAGGTGCTCCAGTCCTTTAACCATCTTTGTGTGTCTTTCCTGGACTTGCTTCAGTGTGCCCTTGTCTCTCTTGTACTTGTGAGCCCAGAACTGGCCATGGTGCAAGCTTGTGCCCAGCTTGTCCACCAGGACCTCCACGTTCTTTTCTGCAAATCTGCTTTCCATCCACTTGATACTGAACCCAATACTGGTGCATGGTGTTATTCCTCCCTGGGTGCAAGATTTGGTGCTTTCCTTTAAACATCAGGTGGTTCCTGATGGCCCATCCTGTCAGTGGTGCTCTGAATAGCAGCATACCTACGTAGTGCATGAACCATTCCTCAGTTTGTATCCTTTGCACAGCTGTAGTCTGCCCCACTGCAGGGGTCATTACTGAAGAAGTTAAATAGTTGTTTGCCCCAGTGTCAATGTCTGGGTGTACCACAAGTGACAGCCCTTCCCACCACTTTGCCAAGCTGTGGAGTAATGAAGGAGTTGGAGAAGCCAGACTGGATTTTCAGTAAGCCAGCTGCATTCCCAGTAGCTCCCACATGCAGGGTCTTGTTTTCCCCACTTCCATAAGCACTTCGAGTACTTCACACAGCTGGACCACGTAGCTACAAGTTGCTACGTCCAAGTAAACAAGACTTTGCCAAAGATGAAATCTCTAGTGACTACCTTGCCAGTTTAATATGGATCATGAAAATGTAAATGATCTTGTATGCAACAGAGCAAGTCACTTAGGGAAAAAGAAGGTCTTGGTCTGAAGTGCTGGAAAATTCTCACTAAAGAGTTTTCCCTGGAGCAAATAAAAAAACACTGGTTAGGCTGGACAGGAGAAATGGAGGGCAATTGAGTAAGAGATTAAAAGCATCTGTTTTGTTTATCCAGTGTCAACATTTAGCTAAACCATGGTGACTCTCTGTAGTATCTCATAGAGGTGGTTATCAAAAGGAGAAGATACATAATCTAAAAAAAGTGGGCAGTAACAGGTGTGGATGTTCTGGGTTAGAGTTGGGAAAAAATACTTTGTTCTCAAATCTATTAGATATATCTGTATTTCCCAGAACAGGGTATAATTGCATCTCTGATGTAAATATTACAGATCTCTATAGCTCTGCACATGTTCAGAACTACAACTGGCTTGTGCATAAGCTTCACCTATTCCTGTAATTAGGATGGTAACTCTGAAGAGATGGAGGACTGCTGAGTGTGTTCACAATATCGACTGAAGAACAGTACTGGCTTCTTTCATAACCAACCACTGCTCTGTTCCATGAAACACAGGTCTCTGAATCTTTCTTATGGGTGTCCAGTGTTGCAACATAGAACTGGGGAGCATTGTGGTTTCACCCCAGTCAGCAGCCAAGCACTACACAGCTGTTTGCTCACTCTGCCACCAACAGGATTGGGAAGAGACTTGAAAAGGGTAAAAGCCAGAAAACTTGTGGGTTGAGACAAAGGCAGTTTAATAGTGAAAGCAAAAGCCATGCACACAAGCAAAGCAAAACAAGGAATTAATTCACTGCTTCCCAAGGGCAGGTAGGTGTTCAGCCATCTCATGTGTAATGGTGACTTGGGAAGACAAATGCCATCACTCCAAGCATCCCTCCTTTCTCCTTCTAACCTCCACTTTATACACTGAGCATGATGTCATGTGATATGGAATATCCCTTAGGTCAGTTTCGGTCACCTGTCTGGGCTGTGTCTCCTCCCAGTCTCTTCCCCAACTTCCTCACCAGTGTGGCAGTGTGAAAAGTAGAAAAGGAACTGGCTCTGTGTAAGCCCTGCTCAGAAATAGCAAAAGCATCTCTATAATTAATTAACCCTGTGTTCAGCACAAATCCAAAACAGCCCTTTAGTAGCCACTGTGATGAAAATTAACTCTACCCCTACCAAAACCAACACAGGGTGACATTTTAGTAATTTTAAAAATGCCTTGTCAGTTAGCCTATAGAACTTCCAAGAATTCATAGATAAGTGTTATTAATAGTACATTAGTATTCTTATACTCCTTTCAGTATGTCAAGAACAGACCTCTTTAAAAAATGTCCAGCAATTGTGTCTTTATATCCATCTACTAGCAGTCTATAATTGCTATTGCTTTAGGATAAATTACCGATTTTAGCATTATCAACATTTGTTGGAGATATATAGTAATAAAGTCAAAAGTCTGCTGAAATTGGAAAAACATGTGTAGCAACTGAACTTAAAACCTGTCAAATGAAAGCAGAATAGTCCTCTTCATTTAGGTTTTTTCCCTGCATATTGTGTGTGTATAAACTGGCCACTCGAGGGCACTTTTGTATTTGGTTCAGCTGTGGACTTCCTGAATGGTTTGATAACATGCTCATGCTGTAATGTCTTGAACCTTCTGATGATAGCACCCTGCATTTCGTATTTAAATGGAAGCTTAGTGTAGGTTTATAAAGCTTCAGCTTGAATCCTTTTTAATAAAAGTCTAAATAATGACATGCATTACATCAACACAGGATTTTGGAGAAACTACAAATAATAAATACTTAGACTTTAATGACCAATAGCGTTTGGATTACTGTTATGTACCATCAGAAATATGTTAGTACAAACTAAATGAAAGTAAAATCATTCTTAGTTTTTGTATGTTGTGTTTTCTGATAACTTCATTTAATTCTTGTTTTACTTGGAATAGTAGTCTAGTCAACAGACTACATCAAGACATTGGGCCAACTACTGTTTGTATTGTTGCTTTTATAAGAACTTAGCATGTATTTGGGTAGTGCCACTACTAAGTAATAACAGATAACACAGAAGTGTTTTAGGGAGGAAAACAGGGACAGGTAACACATATAAAATATAAAAGGGGCAGGGAACTGGACTAATACTATAAATCTGCAGATTCTTTATTTTCTGATCTTACATTTTTTTGGTGCCCCAAAGGGTTTCTCACAGAGCGCAGGTGAAACTGAAATCTTACAGTACTGCTGCATGTGAATGTAATTTCTTGCTCAGCACTAAAGGTACCAGATGCTTTTAAGAGAGCATTGAATTTCATTATGCAAAATGGTTATTTTTGCTGTATTGTCTTTCTAAAAAGGAGTCACAAAACACAAACAATGCCAAGAGATTCAAGAATTGCTAAAATTAAATGACTGCAAGTCATCTGGTCTGAAATGCGATGAAAATTTTGTGGGAAAAAGAGAAATGTGAAAACTTAAGAAATAGCTCCTTGCCATCATTCTTTGTTTTAGGCAATTCTGAATTAATTTCTTAATAAAAAGGTGTAACTACTCCTAAGTTAAAAGTTAAAATGATGTATTCATATGCTAGTTGTCCTTCTGCAGTGCATTCTTAATGCACACAATCACCCAACTTTATTCTTTTTCTAGCAGTATGTATGATTGGATACAGATGTCACCACTGATTTTGTTTGGTACTTTAAGGTGCCAGTAATCAAAGATGACTGCTTTCCAGAGCATAGCGCAAACATATTATCAGAGTAGATCAGTGTGTGCTTTTTCACTGGGATTCTGGAATAGGGTTTGAAACTACTTTTTGGATTTTGATGGGGAAATTTAGGTGGCTGTCAACCAGCATTGCCAGATCCTTTTCCCCCAGGGCAATTTTCCAGTCATACTTCCCCAGGAAACCCAAGTCCAAGACCTGGAGCTTCACTGTGTTGAGCCTTGTACCATTGGCTTCAGGCCATTGATTGAGCCTGTCCATATTCATCTGTGGAGCCCTCCTGTCCTCCAGCAGACCAACACTCCTGCCCAGCTTAGTAACATCTGTAAACTGAATGATGGTGCACTCCATCCCTGCCCCAGATCCTGGATAAAGAAAGATATTAAATAGGACTGGCCCCAGTACCAAACGCTGGGGAACCCCACTAGTGACCAGCCACTGTTTGGTTGTGACTCCATTCACCACTGCTCTCTGTGCCCAGCCACCCAGCCCATGTGTACCCAGAGAATAGTGCACCCATCTAAGCTATGAGCAGCAAGTTCCTCCAGGAGAATGCTCTGGGAAATTATGTCAAAGTCTTTACAAAATTCTAGGTAGACAACATTTACATATTTAGCTTTGTCTAGCCACTCAGTTTGATTTGATTTTTTTCATTGAGCTTTCCTTATCTGGCGCAGCTTGGTAGATAACAAATTCAATACGATGCAGTGATGATAAAGCTGTTCAGCAGCTCAACCTTGTATTGTTGCTTTCATTATATAAACTTAATCTGTTCTTTATACATTGTAATGTGTTTTCTCTCAAAGATTAGCTTCAGTCGTATGTCTTTTGTTCTCTTGCTTAGTTGAATATTTACATACATGAAGTGTGCTTTCAAGTGCTCTTTCTTGCCTGAAATGGTTGTAGTACTGCTGGTTGTCTTTAAATGTTATGCTTGGGCGTTTCTCAACCTGTACATCCTGTTCCATATCCCAGGCTAGACAGTGACTGCTTTTCACTCTGTTTCCTGCTTACAGCTTGCATGACACCACTTCATTGGTTCTGTGATTTTGTTACTTGATTGGCAAAACTATTACAATTGTTTTCAGGCCTTCGTGGGGTTCCTTCTTCTAGGTTAGATAATCCTTTATGTTATGAAGAGGATTTGAAGATTGAGAACTATTATGGGAGGATGAAAATTGACAAACACCTACAGTGCTGATTTCCCCCAAATGAAATTCTGCTTACCTTGTTCTGTGTGGCGAGTTGCCATTACCTGCTGTTCACCTGTGAGAGCGATCAAGCTTAAATTCTCCTAAAATCTGAAGTATACAAAAAAAGGAAAAATCTCCAAACCCAAACCAAAAATCACACTTGTTAGCAACTTGAAAGTATACCTAAGATGATTCACTATCAGAATTTTACACATTTTTATCTAATTGGAAACTCAGTAAGAAGCATGATGTTAGAGTACACAGTTCAATATATTGTGTAGTTACCTAATCATTTTTCCGACATTATTTGGTTACAGTGTGATGCAGTCTGAATAAACAGGGTCCCAATGTTCCTATAGCAACAGAATGCTACTGTTTGCGGAACTGCATCATTACAGCAGGTGTATCCATAACTCTGCTAATAACCTGAGGATTTTAAAACTAGTAAATTTAGAAATAAGAGTTCTGTTTCATATTTCTGCAGGTAAAATTTGGTTTTAAAATTAAACCTTATAAATGTCTTTCCTGCAGCTCTGCACCACCTTCCAGCATAGGCGTAGTTTCTGACTTCGCAAAGAATACTAAATATATAAATTCCATGAATATTCCAGCTGCATAAGTAAAGAAACTGGTAGGATTTTCTGTAAAAAATATGGATTAGTTAGACACGAGATATGATGGGGCTTTTTATCAGCTTTCAGTTTCCATTCAGTGCAAACTACATTTTTTAAACTAAGTAAAATCATGTCATTTAAATAGCTTATTTTCGTCCAACATAATGACCTACTCTGTTATAGCTTCACTTATTTCTAAATTTTTCTTCTAGATAATAGAGGTGGTACAAAACAGTGTAGAAGTGTTGGTCTTATAGCTCTGAATACCTTCCACATATTTGGAAAATGTATTTCAGTTGCATTTTTATAATAAGGGGAATAGAAAGATAATGTTTCCATTGAAGTGTTCAGCTATGCATAAAAAATTGGATAGGAAGATGTATGAAAATGCCTTTAGAGAAGTCCTATTTTTTTGAGCAAACTGTATCTGTTGCATATATAACTTACACCTTTTGGATAATTCTGGAAGTCTAGTGGTGTTAATAGGAATTTTACATACCAGTTCCTAGAAAAGAAGTGTCACTTGTCTGAGAGATCCTTCAGCCTGCTGATAAGATGTGGCTTTATATTAACCCTAAGCTCTTTATGTTCTTGGAGTGCTCTTAGAGAAGAGTTAATTGGAACTTTAATTAATGTATAACTTTCAGAATTATTTTGCATTTCTCTTAATAAAAATATTCTGTTACACTGAACAAGAACAAAGGCACTCTCTTCTCTCCCCTCCTCTGGGACAGTCTGCCTTCATGCTTCAGGACATTAATATTTCAATAGTTACACTGGATAAAAATTGAACAATGGATGAAACCTAATTGTTTTTCTGAGGCTTTTGATATGATCTTATCCAGGCTCATTTTCTTACATTCTGTTCTAGTGAATATCATTATAATAAGCCACACTGTCCTACCTGGAACATTTCTTTTAAACATTGTACTCGGAAAAAAAAACCAACTTTGTCTTTTCTTTATGCTTCTTCTGTGTTGTGTAACTACCACCACCAAGATTATTGAAAAAAGAAGGAATGAAAATTATGTCTCTTAGCGGCCTCTGCTGCCTCCCTTCCCAGCTGTTCTTGCTTATTTTCTTTCTCATTTCTTTCCTCTGTTTTGTACAGATATCATCTGATGCTGCTCAGCCTTTGGCATCTTCTCCTTCTCTGCAAGCTGCTGCTGAGAAGAGCAAAGCAGAGGTATATTGGTTTTGGGTGTAACTCTTATCAGGTTACTGCTTTGCACTAATGCTTACATCTCTATAGAGTAATTTTGCCGAGGTAACTTGAGAGTTTGAATTGCTGTTAATACTTCGCGCATTTGAAATACACCTCTCCTTTTTTCTAGGACTAGCTAAATGAAAAAAGCCAATACAGCAGGGCAAAGTATATGTGTGGTTGTTACCTCTTGGTATTTTTATGTCAAAATTCTGGTTCTTCTCTGATCGAGTGTCACTCTGTGGAAAACACACTTAATTCCCAGCTAATGGGCATGAGTGATACTGTCCTGTCTCATCAGGAATAATTTTTGATATCTTTTTTGTATTGCTTATTTGTTTCAGAATCTAGATTGTCAGTATTTTTCCAGCCATTTAGTTGATGCTCCTTGGAGATAAATGTAGAATTAATTTGGCTTGTACTAGTTTTAATATCTCTTCTAGCTGGGATATGTGTGTGTGCTAATGTTATATTTACTGTTTAGATGTGTCTTTGAAAAACATAACACACAAGCAAGTAGTAGATGAGGCATCATTTATATAAACTTTCAGTAAATGTCACAATTTGCAACAAAACTAAAATGCATTTTTTAGAATGTGAATGCCCAGTGTTAGGTTCTTTTGGATACTTCACTCTGAATTGAGACTATACAGTATATGAAATAATTCATGATGTGTACATAAATCAAGCTTTTTCCTTCTAAATACAGAAAATTTGGACAGAAGTTATAAATTATTTTAGTTCAGCTATTTAAACATTAATTAAAATTTGAATGACAGTGTCATGGTCTAAGACCACAAGCCTTGTTGAATTTGACTTGTGTTTTTAGTTGTACAAGGAGTAGCAGCAGCCACTAAGAATGAAGCCTGCCTTTTCTTTCTTATCCACCTCTGTTGGTGCATTCACATTTGTAAGTTCATCTGTGTAACTGGTATGCCATGTTGTAAGAAATGAAACGTGGAAAAAAATGTAATAATCTTTGCTTAGAATTTAAGACCAGTATAAAGTTAATTTCATTGTAGTATCTTCATTGTGCTTTTTGACTGCTTTTGCAAGTAATGAAACACTTGAGTTGAAGTTCTGGCATGAATGCAGCATCTGAGAAATGTTTTTATTTAGTCTGAATTCATTTTTATCTAATGGAGCTGAGGCACAGAGCTTGAATATTGAAATCAGGAAGTGTGAAGATGAAGGACTTGTGGGTTTTCAAGTCCACAGCGAAAATTAAATAAATGAAAATAAAGTTGCTGGGAATCAAGACTGTTTCTGTAGACTCTGTGAGGTGTGGGGGTAGAAGCACTGGAGAACAGTTTAAGTCTCAATATAGTCACTATTAAGCTTTCAGAGATTTATTAAGGGCAATAAGAGGCATGTATTTATATTTGGTCACCTTTATGGAGTGTTTGCCTCATGAAACTTGCTGCAAACCCTTCTTGTTCTTGAAGTCTTGAAAAATAAATATTTCCAGATACTTTTTTTACATCAAAACTGAGGTTTCTTTGACAAAACATATTTTAAAAACATGTTGGAGTCAAACTGGAAATCAGGACATACTGAAAAAAATGCAAAAACTTTAACTCTGCTTTCACTTAAACATATTAAAGGAAATTTAAGGTACTTTGATTGAAAAGCAAGAGTACTTACATGACACTTCCAACAACCTTTCCCAGAAGGAGAGGAATCTAATACTAGAATTGTAGAGTCATAGAATGGTTTGAGTTGGAAGGGCCCTTAAAGATCATGTCGTTTCAACCCCCTGCTATGGACAAGGACATCTTCCATTAGACCAGATTCTCAAAGCCCCATCCAACCTGGCCTTACAGGGATAGAGGATCCACAGCCTCCCTGAGCAACCTGTTCCAGTGCCTCACCACCCTCACAGGAAGGAATTACATCCTAGTATCTAAGCTAAACCTGCCCTCCTTCAGTTTAAAGCCATTCTCCCTTCTCCTATTACTGTCCCAATAGAGTCCTTACCCATTGTTCCTGAAGCCCTCTTTAGTACTGGACAACTGCTATGAAGTGTCCCTGGAGCTTGCTTTCTTCTCAAGACTCAGACAACCCCAGTTTTCTCAGCCTGTCTTCAGAGAGAGGTGCTCCAGTCCCCAGTCATTTTTGTGGCTCTTTGGGCTGCAGTGGCTCCACGTCCTTCTGATGTTGGGGGCCCCAACCACAGAGGAAGGGTCTGAGAGAGCACACTGGAGGAGGAGAACCATTTTCCTTGACCTGCTGGTCACACTTCTTTTTATGCAGTTGTCTGAGTTTCCACGGTAGAAGTGACTTGAGAAGGTTGGAGTGGGAAGTGGGAACAGAAAATGATGTTCCAAAAAGTTGTTGCTGTGACAGTGTAATTTGTGTGTATACTAGAATTCAGGTTGGTACTACGGTGAGTGAAACAGTAATGTAAAAAAGGCTAAGTTTCATTGAAAGGCATGACTATGCATTTGTAATTCTAGTCCAATAAGACTGCTCTATACTTGTGCCAGTCATACAGATGTTTCTTGAACTTTGCACTACCACAGGTGAGATACAGTATCAGAAGGGCCTCTAGTTTGGAGTGCTGTCTTCACTTTTTTGTTGCTAACGTTCAGTGAAATCTAAGTTGGTGTCTGTTTCTTTTTGTCAAAATACATATTCCAAATTCCCCTATTGGGGTTTCATGACTGTGGTCATTGCTTTCTGTTGCTTGTAAGCAGGTGCTTAATGTGATAGTCTGATTTTCCAGGAACTGAGTGTTCAGGTTAATGCCTGATGAAATAATTCACATGGTTTAGTTGGGACTTGAGTAGCCCCAATCCATCTGGTAAATATGGTGAAAGGTTTGAAAATGGATTATTAGGACTTCTGAAGAATGTGTTACTTGGGTCTCCCTGTGCCTAGACACCTCAAAAACAAATAAAAACGCACAAACAGTAGTGTTTTCTAAAACAAGGCTATTTTGAAGCCTTGAGAAAGGGGTACAAGTCTAATGGCTGAAAGAATATTTAGGAACTACTGTTTTGTTGTCTATATTACAGATGGTAAACCTTTGTTTCATCCATTTAGTGTTCAAATATATTCACTAGTACTACGCTGTGGTTGTACAAGGTAAATGCAGGCAGACTAACACTTTGTCAAAGCAATTGCTAGCCTACAAATCTGTATCTCCTTCATGTTATTTCTTAAGGAATATTTTATGCTTTGCTTCAGTCAGTAATTTTGGCACATTTGTTCATTAAAAACTAAAGTGAAGAAATTTCTATGAGGTCATTATGATGCATTCAAAGTATAAGAGATCTTTATATTTTCACTTTCTGGAACAACATAACGTCTCATGACTCAGCTGGCCTGTCATATGGCCCAAGGCAACTTTTTTATGTTCAGGAGTATTTTTTAAGAAACCTAGATTAGCTTTTAAAAGTAGTGCCTTTCTGCAGAAAGCTGCATGCAATTTACCTTAGTTCTTTGGTCAAAGTTCTTTGGTCAAAGCAGCTGACATCCAGCCTCAATGACAGAGGCTATCAGAGGTACTTGTAGATGTTTTTTTCTCTTCAGCTCTGCTTAGCTTAGGAGAAACAATACTGGTTGTTTTTTCCTTCTGCTTATTGAGCAGAAAAGCAGAACAGCAGGTGAAAAAGTGAATTTCTTGAATTGAATCTAAAAGTCACAGTATTTTTAGTATTAGTATTTGAGCAAAGTGAGTCACTTGTGGAAGCAGAGCAGATAGAAGCTTAAACTGAAGGGAGTAACTGAAGATCTCTGTTTATATTCTTTATGGTTGTAGACCTTCAATATGCTTGCAAATTGGGTACTAGCAAAATGCTTTTTCTTTTTGCAGAAGGAAAAAGAAAAAAAGAAAGAAGAGAAAAAAAGAGAGAGAGAATCAGAAAAACCATCAAAACAGTTAACAGCTGAAAAGGTAAGAAGAGTTTCTTTTTTTCCAGTTATTTAAAAATGGCACATAGTATTAGATACGTTCAGAGATTTGGGGAAAAAATTAATATGGTGTGTATATATATATACACACAGACTTATGTGTATGTATGTATATGAATTGTAACCTGGTTAATCCAGATGAATTGTTTACTTGTGCTGTTGCTTGCATACAAAGGTTGGTTGACCATACAATCAAGAATGTGGTTTAGGGGAAGAGGGAAATGGGTTAAGCTTTGTTAAAGTTTAAGCTCAGGCGATAAATCTAATTAAGGTTTTTAAGGTCACAGAATAGTCTTGAGTTGGAAGGGACCCACAAGGATCATCAAGTCCAGCTCTTAAGTGAATGGCCCGTATGAGGATTGAACACACAACCTTGGTGTTGTTTGCACCATGCTCTGACCAGCTGAGCCAACCTCAGGGTCATGGACCATTGCTATTCTTGCACAGAAAATTGTCAATTTTGTTGAGTCCTGTATTATCATCTAATACCATCTTTCTTAAATGAATCCATTTTAAACATAAATACATATTTGACAGAATTTAATTAGTAACTCTAAGTAACTTGAAAATTTGCAACTAAGATCATGTCACAAAACATGAGAAGCAAACCACTTAAGGTGCTTTTTTCCACAGATGTGTTAAAGCATAATGAGCAGCCTTAGCAATGTAGGTACAGTTAAAATTTCATGTGCACTTCTGCAGAGGGTTAACATTAAACAAAAATGAAATGGGAAATTTTAGTATAAAATACAATGATTTCTTTTAATACAGATGTTGTCTCTCAAATCTTGTGAATCCATTAATATGTTTAGGTCTGCAGTGCAGTCTTCAGAATGCATTGGAGTCCCCATCAGTCAGTTTATTCCCTGATAGTGCTGTGTTAAAATTATGAAATATGTTGTCTGTTTACAGACTATAATTGCAGATGGATTTCTAATTCAGTTTTCAAATAGAGGGCTTTTTTCATTTTACATAATGAAACAAGATACAAAAATATATACATGCACACTTGGACAGGGGAAAAAAGCCCCTCCCCAATACAAATATCACTTTTCTTAAATTAGAAAGTGGCTTTGGAATGAGTTAGTGCAGAAGCAAATTTTGTTCTGACAATTTGCGAAGCTTGACTGTGCTATTGTTATTGATATGGTACAAGGTTAAAGTAAGTTTATGGATGTCAATGAAGACATTAGAACTACTGAAGATTTACAGGGTGTCCAGCCAAGTTAAATGTTTTATTTTGGTCTTTATAATAATATATTTTAGTTATAAAGGCTAAAAATATTGCTGTGGTTTGGAAAACTTAACTTTCTAGAGCCCAAAAATCTACTTTTGGTCTGGGAAAGTGAGGGTTTCCTTTTGTAAGGATGCATGAACCTTGTTATGTGGCTGGGAATACTTGGTTGAGTGAGGGGAAGTGACAGCAGAGCATAGTTACAGCTGAGGGATTATCCTACTACTTGAAATAAAAAACAGTTCTAATGCCACTGATTAGATTTACATTTGAAAAGTCATTAGATTACCAATTAATGATTAGGCAAATAAAAAGAAGTATTTTGATTTAAAATGCTTGGACTACAAAATGTGGAATTTGGTAAATATATCTGTGTTAGATAATAGTACTGTTGTAACAACTGCAAAATATTTGAAGTACTGCAACATATGTTATGTCATTATTAATGTGTCAGCATTGAGTGCTCAAATGGAACTCATCTATGTATCATCTTTTTAATTTAAGACATGCTTCAAGCTAGGGCTTTTAAAGGTCCATTCATTCAAAATAATCTGCTTTTAGACTGTAAACTTTATATATATTAAAATTGTAGTTGCTTTCTACTAATCCAAATGAAAAAGACGTGTATCAAATATTTGTTTCTGCTGGAAAGTGTTGGTGAGATAGAAAACAAAAAGGTTTTATTTTCATACATGAAATAATACATTGCTGCTTTTGTGGTGTGATTCTGCTTGAGGGAACTGATAAACATTAGTGTTTCAGTAATGATACATTTCACATCCCGGTAGAGACTCTATAGGGTCTTTTAAATATTACCCTCCTGAATCAGCAGGGGACTGCAGGCATCTGGAACATAGTATCTATCATGTTTTCAGCAACCACATCAAACAGTAGACGGTTATTTTTCCCATTTTCTGGAGGAGGAAACAATATGAGAAGTCTGCACACTTGTATGTAAGGTCACTGGTTGCCTTTACTACAGGCATGGTTTATCTCCAGTCTAGTTATTCCAGGCTTAGGACATTAATGAATTAAAAATATGTGAGCAAGCAGCTGGCTCTTCTTCCTCGATTTTGAGACTTGTTTTAGATTTAGGTAATTCAAGCAGTGTTTTATCCATCCTGTAAAAGAATGAATAAAAATGGAAATTTCAGATCTATTCTCAAGTGTCACGTACTCCTACAAGTCTTCAGTTCTTGGTGACTTCGATTTTATTTTTTGTTGAGATTAAATTTCTTAGGTCTTAAAACAGAAATATGTGTCCTAAAAATTTAAAATGTTCACATTCAATTCTCATGTTATCTCTTCTTCATAGAGCTGACTAATTTGCTCCTACATCCATTTGCGAGCCTTTCTGTTGTCACTAACTAGATCTTGTCACTAACTGATCCTTAGCCTTTAGCAAGCTAAATGTCTAGCATGATTTCTTTGGTATTTTCAGGTATCACTGAAAGCTTGTAGCGTTTATTTAGTAAACTTATGATACCAATATTGCATTAATGTGTCATGCAGTCATGGCATAAAACATACTTTGTTGATTATCCTGCTTTGATAAGTGATGAACATCATCTTTTAACTGATTTAATAATAGTGAGTTTTCATACTGAAATTGCTTTTCAGTAGAGAATCATCATGTGCTTGAAGTGGGTTTCAGGGAAAATATTTTTTTGTGTGCATTCACTTCGGAGAGTTCAGATGCAGTGTAGAATTTCGTCAAGATCAGAGATCTACTGCAGAGTAGTGAGTAACAAGGATACTTGTTTGACACTATTTTTCTAGGCTGTTCACTTTCTCTCATGAAATTACTAGGTAACTTGTAATATTACAGGGTCTTACTATGTCAGCTACTGATTGAGTCTAGCCCAGTGATTAGCATTTTATTGGAAGCAGCCAACAATGAAATGTTCCACATCAGATCTGCAGAACTCTTAATAAAGTAAGTGACATTGCCAAGATACTGGCAGCTGTAATGTTTTTTTCAGTTATACTGAAGAAAGTTAAGAAACCTGCATAAATTACCCAGGGTCTTTCCTCCCTCTCTTCTGTGCTATTTCCACAATTGCAGATCTCAAGTTCCCTTAGTGCTTCTGCCTAAAACACCCTTATCCTTACAGTTACTTTGGAGAAGCAGGGAAAGTACTGCAAGGAAACTGCTGTAACGATCATTATGTAGTTTTTCATGACATGAAAACTGGGGTCAGGTTATGTGAAGCTGACATGTTCACTCAAAGCCCAGCTTGTTTGCAAGCAACAGAAGTGCAAATTTTAGCAATATAAAAAATGTGTTGAATTGCAGGAATAAATAATCAAATTGAGCTAATTGTGTGCTTGGGAATGTTTCCTATGGGCCAATAGCAGGATAATGGCATAAGGCAGACTGTCATGTAGTGAAAGTAAGTTCTACATGTTCTGTACAGACAATTAAGATTAAGAGATTTTAAATTGACTAAAAAAGTAAATGTCATGTTGTAAGAGTGCATTTTATTAGTGGAGAGGGGAAGAAAGTCTGTAGTTTGACCACCAATCTTACGTGTTTCCTTGGCAGTTACACAAGAAAAACTTTAATTTCTAGGCAGGAAAAAACAGCTAGACTTTTGTTAGCCATTTTTAACTTCATCATCCTGCCTACCCTTTCATCAGCTGCTGAGGAGCTTTCCCTTCTTATTAATTATTCATCTGAACAGCTGAAGATAGTGAAGTTTCCCAAATCAGCTATGATTTTTTTTCCTTTTTTATTCCTTTTTTTTTTCCTTTCTTTTCTGCTTAAGCTGACTGTACGAGTTCTCTGTTCCAGAACAGAGTAAATCATTGAACTCCTTTTTTATTTCTAGCATGAGTAGGATTTTTTGTTCATCCTTGAATAGTTGGATGTGTTCAATTTAGAATTACTTGGTGATTTGAAAAAGAATGTGTAGCATAAGTATTTTACTTGTGTGTGAGAGAGCTCTCAAAGCCTCCTAGTAGTTTTCTGAAATAAAGTCTAACCTGTGTAGAAAGTTGAGGTTAAGTTTCTTCTTGGAGCACAGAGGAGCACTTTAGGTAAGCTCCATGCTGTTCTTCATGCAGCAGGTTGGAGCAGGCTCTGTGTGCATTCCATCCACCTTTTCCACTGAAAGGAAGTATAGAAAAGTAGGAGAAAGAGGTACATTTGGGTCATTCGGGCTCAGCAATCAGGGGCAGGGCTGGGACACAGCCAGTGTGTGAACTGGGGAGGCTGCATGCCCCAAGGATTAACAAGAGCTGCAGAGTGAACTGAGGAATGTTGTTTACAAGCAATCAAAGAGTATAAGGAATAATACTTCGTTTAGTAAAGGCTTTTGCTTCGCACTACATAGAACAGAGAAGTTGGACTGAGCTGTATGAATGACTTCTTGAATTTCACAGCAACCAGGACTGTTCAGTTTTTTTCAAGACATACCTGTTTATGTACTTCTGCAGTACAAGTTCAAACAAAAAGGCATCACTAGATATGATGCTGTGAGGCTCTGGAGTGCTCCCAGAGTAAACAAAAAGAAAATTGGTATGCCTAAATATTCAGATTTTTGTAGGGCTCAACTTTTTACGTAGTCTAATTTTTAAATTAAGAAAACATGGTGTGCAACAGTGCTAACAACCCAGAATTAAGCCAGAAGTTATTTTATACTGTCCGTGGAAAACTGGGTGTTTCTAATATCCAAAGTTGGCAAGTTCAGCTAAGTCCATGATACTGATTGCTTTGGAAGTGTTTGAGTTCAGCACTGTGTAGCTTTCTCCGTTGTTTAGTTTAGAGGTTTCACATGAGTCAAGTACTGTCATGAAAAAATTGTCATGTTTTCACTGTAAAGTACTGCATGTTGAGGATCAAAGTTACTGTGAAACCACTTCTAAGTTATTTAAGTAAACCCTTTTAAGACAAGATTGTGTTGTACTGGCACAGTAAAGTTAAATGGTTAGGACGTAAAGAACAAACTACTTTTTTTTCACTAAGTCCTTGTGCATTTGCAAACTAATACCAAGATTCAAAGTTGAAGATTTTTTAATTCTGCTTAACATATCAGGATGATGAATGGTTCTGAAGGACTGCAGCAGTTACGCTTGATTAACTGAAGTTCAATATGACACTGTGAGTTAGTTTATTATATTGCATTTTGAATTTGAAACTGGCTCTTGTTCTTGTGTAAAGTTATTTCAAGTGACAGGAATGGGTCAGTTGGAGGTTATTTATCAATGGTAGTATATCAAATGCTGTTTTTCTTTCTCAAAATGAAGACTAAATTGGCAGATTAAACTTGGCACTAACAATGAGCTGCTGCCTCTCAGTCAGCTGGTACCAGGCAGCACCAGATGGCCTGTATTACAGAGGTACAGGCATCAGTTTATTTGCATCTAGAACATACTGGAGAACCCCTCAAAAGTGGGGCAAGTCATACTAGCAGCTTTTCCCCTTCATATAGGAAAAACAATATATCAAATACTCATTTAACCAAAGAGGAAGAACTTTATGTTGCTTGTTGGGATGATGTGTTTGTTTTCTCCCAAAGACAGCTAAAACTCCCACAAAAATCAATGTTCCCAGACAATTGAGGCAAGAGGAACTATCAGTCCCCCTTATTTCTCTGGGAAGTAACTTGCTTATCCAATGTATTACAAGTTATCATTTCCTAATAATTTTGTACAAAGGGAAATGAATTGGAGCAAATAGTGCTTTAGTGTCCTACACTTCTCTAAAACTGAATAGCACTGTAAGAATGCATGGAAGAAATTAAAGCGAGCAGAATATTTGGTGTCCACCTAAACACCAGTTTGGTGAAAGTGATATGTTTAAGTGTTTATTTTTAACTTGTAGGCATAAGTGGATTCAGAAATATTGACCTGAATGATAATTTAAATGCAGAATCTCATTATAAATATTGTAAATGTTTTCATTGTTTCCATACTGTATTGTTGATAATTTGCTAAATCACTTGAAAAGTTGTTGATAAAATTTCCCTAGATGTCTTAGCATTATTTGCTAGAGTGATTTCTTAGTAAAATATATTTTTCATTTTGATTTTTATATAAAATGAAATATTACTTTAAATTGTAATAAAAAACCAATCATGTATATCATAAGAACAGAAAAATAGAAACCTGTTTTGCTCTCTGGTTGAATACATAGTCTTATTTATACTCTTAGTCCTTCTTTTCATAAATTCAGACTAAGCAGATAAGAATTAAAGCTCAGGATTTAGGAATATGTGGTAAGACATAGGGCAACCTGTTTCCCTGCCCCTACCCCCACAAAGGGTGAAGGGTTTTAAGGCTTCTGGTTCTCTCAGTCTGCATTTTACAGACTGTGGCCCTCTCCCAGCCTGGTTTTACATTTCTAATCATACCTTCTCAGTCTTACGGAAGAGATCAGATTATTTTGGGTTCTTTGGTTGTTTTTAATGCTAATCTGGAGGAAAGCAAATCAAATTAGATTCTTCTCGAAACAGTGCTATTCATTGCTTTTGCAGGTAACAAAGGACTTCTTCTGTTTGAGGATCACCATGAAAAATAGTCTTACTTAATGAAATTAATCTGTCATGGCTCTTATTACGTATTTGAAGTTGTAGACAAAGAAATTAAGAAATAGGTATTGCAGGTAGAAGCAATGAAAGAACCCCCTTTTTTGTCAGGAAAAAAAAGAAAAGTTTTTATCTTCTTAATGTTGAAAAAGAGTCAGTGTTCAGGAAGGGTATCACTTTTTTTCCTTCTGCCCAGTGTGTGTTTGCTGTATCAGCTTGATCCTCTGAACTCTGGTCAGCAGCAGAACAGTATTTTAATGCATTTTTAAAAATTTCTATACAAGTACAATCTAAAAACAATAAGAACTAGCTTGAGTAGGGGCTGCTTTGGTTAAATTTTCCTTTGTTTAGCTTGCCAAACTGTTTTTAACAGAAAGATGTTTTAAGTTTGCTTAGTTTTAATTGTTCCTCCGTTATGCTTTTGTTCCATGCGGGTTCAAAACATAATACTGCCTTGGGTTTCAGTTGATAATACTTATTAACAGATGGCATTTTCAGCTTCTGATAAGCTTCATCTTCTTTATTACTGGTGACTTTGAGACAATCAAGACAACATTACATGTGCATATTTATATATTGGACAAAATAAAGTGGACACATTTAAACAAGCATGTATTAAATCAGCCTTACTCATGGGTAGATGCTGTCTTCAGAAAGAAGACATTCTGAGACATTTGAAACCACAGGACTATGCATGATTAAAATTGCAAATATGCAATCCCATCTAAAAAAGTTTTATAAAAATTACAATACTGGTTAGGAGTTTGATTGTACACAATCAAATGTGCAGGAACAAAATGCACGATGCTTTTACCTAAGTGGTACTGATACATGGAACTGAGTGTAAAGAAGGATAAGGATTGGATAAGATGAAGCTGATAAGAGGAAAAAGACTTTAAATAATGTCGCTCAAAATAATAATCTTACCTTGTTTTGAATAGGCTTCCTTTGTTTTCCTAAAATAATGCAAGTACTGGAGCATGGGCAGAGCAATCAAGTGCCTTTGTGTGTTCTGTTTCATTTTATCATGCTTAAGCTAAAACGTGCTTAATCTCACTCCGGTGCGTGACCATTCAGATAGGGCAGTGGGGTAGTGGGAAATCCTGTCAGATGTGCAAATCTCACTGAAGAGTAAAGATACTGACTTATTTTTCAGAAAAAATTAATTTAGTTGTCACTGGCAACATTAAATCTCCAACATGACCTTAAGCTTTAAATGGATGAGGATGATGATAATAATAACAATAATATGCTGTAAGATGTTTCAGCAATCTTCTGGTGTCATGCAACAACTTTGTGTGTCTTCCAGTTTAAATTTGTAGTTGACATGGATATTGGTCATGTGCCTTTTTGCTAAAAAGAATATTTCGTTGGACTGTTTTGTTATTTGAATTTATTGGATTTTGATAGTTGCTGCTGGCACTAGAACAGTTGCATGGAACACTTTATGACTCTGGCATTCATACTGTTACATAATTATGTCTTTCCAAAGTTAACTCAAAGGTTGTTGGAAAATAGCACTGTAGCTGTGGTAGAGGAAGAAGAAAGAGAAGATAGAAGCAGGGTCTTTCAATACAATTGGAAGGAAATGGACAAGTTTCTTACTCCAGATAATTTTGCCAGATGATAATTATAATGCAAAAGTAAGTTACCAGTTGTCTAGTTGTTCAAATAACTGGCAACTCTTTAATGCTGAATTCCTTACATATATCAGTCAGAAATGTTAGCCCATCTGCAGTGAATTGCCTCTTGGCTCTGTTGAAAAAAGAATTGCAACGGAATGAGCTTTTTTTTAGGTTTTACTTGAAATTTCTCTTTTTTAAAATTGGTACCTACAGTTAGAAGAAAGTGCGGCAGTTCTGAGGTTGGTTCCCAGGCATGCCACTGTACTCTTGCAAAATAAATCTGTCCTGCCTCTCTGCTCAGCAAGTGTTGTCTCTCAACTTGAGAATATTGTACTTCACGTCAGAGTCAGGTACTGCAGGCTTGTCTCTAGGCAGAAAGTGTATTTTACACTGTGTAGTAACAAGGGTAGCTTCTGCTCAAGAGAACATAATAGATTTTTGTCTTACCTATTTAACCCTCAGTTTACACTGTAAGTAGCTATCAGTGTATAATTTTCCTTGGTTTAAACGTGGATTATTTTAGTGGTGTAAATGAAACGGGCTGGGCTGAATCTTAGCATAAATGTTTAAATGGATGACTGAACAAACAAATCAGAGGCATTGTAATATCGCTCTGAAGGGCCAGTTTTAAAACTTCAGCATCTTTGAAGCTGTGAAGATAAAAGGCTTTAGCAGTCCTTATATTATAAGGATGATTTAAATATTCAGTTTCAGAATACACAGACATTTCATATTGGTTCACATTATTTAAACGGAGGATTAGAAGCAGAAAGAAGCTTGACTCATTTCCAGTTGAGATGGAGGCTGCAGTGCTTATTGATAGTTGATATTAAAGATTATAATAGTTTGGAGGATGAAGACAAAGAAAATGGAGCTTGCACAAGTAAAGAGAAATCCATTCTGGTATTGCATATGATAGGTTTAAATTACTTAGCTTTTAAAGTAATTGTTTCAAAGTGATTAACTTTGAAATGAGAACAAAACTGAGGAAAAAATACCCTGACTGGCAGAAGAAACTAATGTAGCTAATGATGCATAAGTATTTATTAAGGATTTCTCCCTCTCACTAAGTTCTGCATTTGTGAAATAGAATTTTGTATATATATGTGAGGATGATAAAGTACTCGTCAGCTCTTTCCTAACTTCTCTAGTAGTTAAAGAAAGCAACTAGCTGACACACAAGTAAGAAAAATTAACCTGTGGGGCTATTTCAGTCTGATTAGCTGTCACTGAGAGAATTGAATTTTTGTGGAGCTAATTGAGAGGCCTTTTCAAATGCATCTCTAGAGAAATCGTATGCTTAGACTTCATAAAGTGTTTGTAATATCCTGTTTGTGATAACGATAGAAACTATGCCAGCACAGAGTGTGAGTCCAACACACTGAGTAAAATATCCTAACTCAGAGGTTATTTATATGAAACACTATTCAGTGTGATGCTGTAAGACTGACTAAAACATAAACACTGTAAGAATCACATGAACAGCAACAGGGAGGTGGAGTCATCTGATCAGTAAAAAGAGATCCAGTGGTCTGCTTCTAGTACATCAAAGGAAAGTAGTGAGGTGGATCGAGGAAAAAGATTTCTCTCCCAGAAATATCAGGCATGTAAGGGGGTGACTGCATAATAGGGTGTAGGACTTGTGGGATGCAGAGAGAAAATAATTTGGTGATGGGACAGAGAATATTGTATGCAGCTTATTATGGGATGTTTAGGTGACAGGGACCAAACCAGGGGATAGAGAAGTCAGGGTGGATTGGGGTGTAACAAGCATGAGGAAGCAGGGGGGAAGTGGATAAAGAGAGGCAGTCACATACACGCAGTTGTTGGGCAGGTTGCTGGGCAGTAGGATTGTCTGAGCCTTCACTTGGTCTCTGCAGACTGTTCTGTATTCTTGCCAAATGCTGTTTGCAACTATGAGTGAGTGCGTTATCTCTTCTGTGCCTATGTGTGAACCCTTGCAAACTTCAGGTTCAGCTACCAGACAGGTGGGGTAAGAGGATGGTGTTGGCTACTTGAAAGAGGCTGCAGGTCTGAGGAATCTGAGGGTCAGCACCTGCAGAGACCACTATCTAGAAGCCAACTGTTTGCAAAGGCAGCATGTCTAACACTAGCTGCTGGAGACAAACATACTGTGATCACACCCATGTGTGTTAACAGGTAGCACATTTCATGCTGGACTAAGCAGTGAGTAAGATACAAACACCTGGAGAGTTCTAATGTATGAGCTGATTGCTTTCTAAGGGTGTAGGGTCTTGATATTGAATGAAGTTTCACATAAAAAACATTTTCCAGCATAAAAAAGCATTTTCTGTTATAGGAAAATACTTTAGAAACATTCTTTCCTGAATAGGGATGGAAAGCATTTCTTTGTTTTTGTACTGTGAGCTCAGTCAGTTGCCATGCCTGAAACAGCTCATTCTTGTCTGGAAATATGTGAAGAAAGAATTACAAATAAATGCCCTTTAGTTCTGATTGGGTATTCTCATGTTGTATTATGTATTACTTGGAAGGTTTTTGAAAGAAAAGTTATAAAAGAAAGTAGTTTAATGAGGAACTGGAACTAATATAGCTGCATTATTGTAGTCTTGCTGAGGCTAATCAGTGCAACAGAAATTAGGTAGAAATGTGTAAGCTGAGTTCATATAACCATAACATGTGATTTGAAAACAGAAGGTGTATTTAAAATAGCTTACAAAAATACAAACCATATTTATTGCATTTCACAGCTTGCAAACTGAGATGCATTAAAACACTTTGACCCTAACCCGATTTATAGATCTCATAACAGGACACAGGATTAGCTGTAAGATGGATCTGTCTAGATTTTCTGCTTCATAGTGTTTTCTTCTGTAAGATGCAAACCCCAGGTTTTATTGGATTAAAAGCAGAATTCTTCCATTTTATCTAAATCAAGTTCCATGACAAGATAATACAAAATAGGAAAAAGGTTGATAAACAGCTTATTCTCTGCCTTTTGTGTCCTTGTAGGCAGGTCCTTGCTTCTGGGCTTAAATGCAGTAATTTCAAAGATTAACAGCTGCAGCAAACTCTGCTCAAGTCTTTGCCCCCAGAATCTCTGGCAAACTTGAATACCTCTGCACTCAGACTCTGTGCCTCTCCTGTTCTGTAGTTTTGCGATTCATAGGTCAGCTTCAAGTTGCTACGTCTTGTTGTGACCATTACCTAGCAATCATCTTGCAGTCTTTTCATGCTTTTTTCAAGTATCAAACTTAGGAAAAAGAGCTTTTCCTCCTTTTTCAGACCATATTCTGTACTTTTCAACTTTAAGCACCTACTGTGTTTGAAACTGAAAACATAGAACTAGTATTTCAAATGTGGTTGTTATTATATAGATTTAATGCATGAATATAAGAATAAGGATTTATCTCTGATACTTTGCTGTAGTCTCAGCAGTAAGTATAAAAAGAAAGCCAACTTCATTTTAGCAGCTGGTACTTCTGCATAGTTCATACATCTTTTTGAGCAAAGTAAAAGGGCCTCTGAGATTGTGTGATGCATTAGAAAGCAGCTAAACCAATTCAGCTAAGTACAAGACATAAAAGGTTTTAAGCCTTCTTGGAATACATTGACTAAAGTAAATGAGATCTGAGCTGACATTTTAAATTCAGTTAAAATACAATGTTAGTACTGCTTGGTCAATAAGTAAGAACAAAGGAAAAGTCTTAATCCATTTTCACAGAAATTATTAGTATATTAACCTAGGCCCAGATAAAATCATATTAATGGGATAAGATTATGGTGCAGGGTCTGTTAGTTCTTCCATGAAGTTTTTAATTCAAATGACTAAAGATATAATGCATTTTACATAATCTAGCTCAAGTGTCTTGCTCTAACTGTGAAAATCTAATTGAAATCCATATACCGAGGTTTTTAAAGTGAAGACGTAGATCAAGAATCATTTAAAAAAGTTTTCCTTTGGGTATGTGTTTTGTCTGAAGGACCCTCACGTGTACAGAATCATATTTAGCACCAACAACAAAAAGCAATTTGGTTTTGTTGGTTTTCCTAGTGTGAATGCCTTAAATAGGCTTACCTAGCTGAGTGTGCGTAGTTAGTCTACTTACAGTAGACTCTTAATAAATCTACATTTTCCCCTTGGCTTTGCTCTTTGTTTTGCTGAAGGTAATTCTAGTTTGATAAGTAAGAATGATGGCTTTTTTGTGGTTGACATGCAGGTTTTTCTCTAGATTAGAAATGCATCAGAGTTTGATTGCAGAGTTGCTGTGGTCTGTACAACTTCCTAATGATACCACCACAGTTTAACTTGTGTTTCAATATAGTACGTTGTTTTAGTGGCTAGTTAGGCAAAATAGTTCATCACTTGCTAAAAGTACCCTCAGTCCTGAAGAGTTAGTCTGATTTCTAAATTTATTCATCTTTAGTTGCAAGTCTGAAAAAAAAAGTGCTGGTGCCTTAAAGGAGGGTAAATAGAATAACACATTTCATCTTTAATGCCATTTAAATTAAATATTATGAAAAGATTAGTTTTTACTTATTTGCAGGTCAGGTATGAAAGCTATAAAAACTTTCTTTAAAAATTCTAGAATGTGCCTATGTGAGTAATGCTGTAAATGGATACGGACTAAACTTTGTAGAGCATTAAGTGTCAGGAAAAATCATATCTACAAACCTATTGCAAGATACAGTAAATTACAAACATTATTTTCTCATATGGCAATTCTCAAATGTTTATGCTCTCCTGCAAGTTTTATTGCAAGCGGGTAATGAAGAGGGAAGGAATCCAATTGCTTTATGCACATGGCATACAATTCCTATGTATTAAGAGCAAAGAAAAGCTTTTGTTCAGTAACCGTAGTGGCATATATGAGCTCTAGTGAATAAACTGGAAATTGCTTTTAAGTAAGTTAGAAGTGCTTTTTGCAAAATTATTTAATGTGTCTTTAGCTTTCATAAGGCTTCTTGTAGTTAAGGTAGGGAATATGAGTTAGAAATGTGAATCAGATGTGTTTTAAACAGACTGAGTTCTAAATTCATATGAATTTTTCATTAAAGTGGAAAATTGAGGAAAAAGTATGAAGGAAAATGGGAGCAGATAAGTGGACTGGACAGCTGATGAATCAGATTTTTGACAGTGACTGATATCTTGCTTGAGAGTAGAAGAGATTTTTAGATTAGTAACTTATGACTGCTCTGACCGCAGTGTTTTTTTACTTCAGAGCTATTAATCATTTGGTTTATGTCCTGCACTATGTATGCTACCCCTTTAAATGATCTCACACAGTGTAAATGAGAATAAGGTCAATGATAACCCTAAATGCTGGTGTTGAAATTTGCTAAATTATTTACATTATCGTCTTGCAGTAGTGAATTTGACAAAATTCTGCTTGTTTTTAAAGTATTTGGGGTGGTTTACATTTCTACTGGGTGTCATGTCTCTTAGAAGACATGTTAAACCCTTAAAATCTGTACATATGATGATAACTCCTACAAGGTTACAGAAGCAGAGAATGGAAACTTGAATCTCCCATTTGTAAAGAGAAATAATGACAGTATTTTCAGTGTGCACTGGCACTTTTGAAGCAGGCCCTACCAAAAAGGTTTGTTTCACAACTGTCAACTCCAGTGCAAAATGCCCTCAACTGCCTGTCAGAGGAGAGTATTCTGGAGAACAGGGATGTGCAGAAGAGTAGCCCATAAATTTAGACCATAGGCCCTGGAATGTATGATCATATTAAACGATGGTCTGAAAGGATTCCAGTGTCCTTACTCATTTAACCACCTTGGATTATTTTCCTACAGTAGTAATTAAAAAAAGTTTGACTGCAGAGCAATGTATTTGATGCTAGATCTGAATATTCTTATTATCATTCAAAGTGTAACACTTACCAGAAGACCTCACATATATTGTCTGTCAAACAAGCAAGCTGGCGTGAAGCTTTCTACTTCCCTCTTGTCTTTCCCTGCCCGTCTTGTGCACCTAATAGCCAGATGTGTTTGGGCACGAGGCTGAAAGCTGGGAAAGGGCAAGCTTGTTTTGCAGAGAGGGAGCATCAGTTGCAGCAGCTATAGACCTCATAGCATCCTGTTACGTATGTGAATTCAATAGGTGTGTCAGTCAGTCATGGTGGCAATGACCCTCCTTTTTGTCTTGTCCATGTATAACCATATCCCCTACAGGCAACATCCTGTGTGCTGTACTAGAATCTTTGTACAGAGAAAGGAGGAGAAATGACTTGGCAATGCTTTCTTTTTTTTTTTTTTTTTTGCTTTTTGTCTGAGGCAGAATGAATCACTCATTTAATGGTTATCTCCAAAATAGCTGGCTGAAGAAAATTAGATTAAATACCCCACTGGCACACTGGACTGCCTACAGTATATTACTTACGCTTCAAGTGTTATGTAATTTTCTTCACAATCCCATCTCCTACAGACTTGCAGTCCAAGTTTCTGTGAGAAAGCATTGCTGCCCATTCCAGGGACTTGGAGTTTACCTTTGGATGAGTCAACTGCAAAACTTGTAATATTCAGATTCAGATCTTCAAGGCTTGGGTATGCTGAGCTTCAGTGGGAAAACTGAATTTGGGAATTCAGTGTAGTTTGCTGGATGAGGGTTGTGTACAAGTTGATTCACTTGACTCGTGCTCCTTGCATCTGTTTGACAAAGTCTATAGAGTGCCAGAGAAAGGGAGGGGATTGTGAAGAAAATGTACCAACAGGGAAGTACTGCTGACTCTTAAGTGTGTATATATGTCTGCATGTGTGTGTGTAGTCCTTGAATGTACTTAACGAGGTGCTTGGATGTTGGCTTGCTTAAATTAGCAAAACAAGAAATATAATTGCACAAGGCTAGCAAATCTAAAATGATACAGTTATCCAAGTATCACTACTCAGCGGCAGCCAAAACACCAGTGTGCTATCAACAGTGTTGTAGCCTCAAATCCAAACTGTATAGCATTGTATCGACTGCTGTGAAGAATGTGAGCTTCATTCCAGCCAGACCCATTCAGGCAATTAGTTTGAAATATATAAAGTGCCTATCAGTTCCCTTGTCCTTGTCAAAGAAACATCTTTATTCACTAATAATTTGCTGTAGAGTAGGATATAAGAGAAAGAAACAAGTCTGTAGAATCAACTCTAGAACTTAATGTGTGAATAGAGTAGTTAACACTGTTATTTGCTGATTTATTTGGTTTCATTTAACTCAAGAGAAGTATTTCACATAAATTAGATTAAACTAGAATGGTCTAACTAGTGGTATATTGAGGGCAATATATTGTGAGAGCTCAATAAAGGCTAATATTGATTTCTGTGAAATGGAGCTTTCTTTTTTAATTTGAGACCTAGCAGAGACTTTTTTTTTTCTTTTTTTTTTTTTTCCCTGACTAACCTGGTGTTCTTACCCATTTTTTAAAAATTAAACCTCAAATAACTTATGTTGTTGCACAAAATTAGTAAAAAAAGAATAAAGGAGGGCGGCACAGTAACACAATGTTAAATGCAGGTTGCTGAGTTAATGTTTCATGACGGAATGGAAAACTTTCTCATTCTATGTAAACTGGGAAGTTTTTGACAATGGTGTTCTTTTCATCTTTACGGGTGCAGTCAGAATTGCAGCAGAAACTTCGGTACAAATTTTCGTAGCTTTTCCATCAAAACCTGGTAGACTGGAAATTACCTTAAAATCTTAGGGCTGATATTGTGGATAAATTAACAAGATTGATAAGTGGTTAACCTTGCCATTTTCTAATGGTAGGGAAATGAACAAGATTAATTAAACCATAGACAGTATTTCTATGAAGAAATACAGGAAGACTGGCTTCTGCTAATGAAGGCATCCATCTAAGTGTGAGGTTAAAGTAGGCTTGTGCGCTTGGTTGCGTTAAAATCAGAGAAGTTAGATGTGACCTGGTATTCTCCACTGTTGCCTGCCTTTGGATTTTGGTTGTGATGGTTTCTTAGCACAGAACATTACAGTTGACCAAGGTGCACTGTGGAGGTACATGGGGATTACCAGCATATAAATTTCTATCCAGGAATTTCAAGCCAGTGAATTTACAGTGACAGTGTGTGGGAAATCAGGTGAAGGTCCAAATACTCACTTCTGCATTTCCATTTTAATTAAATAGGAAGGAGATGCTGCTTCTTGTGTAGACATAATTTCTCACTTGTTCATTTTGGTAGAGGACAAAGTTATGAGGAGTTCATAAATATTTTTAGGTATTTGCTTTTTAGATACTGAAAGATGATTAATCTTGGTATGTAAGGACTACTTACAGATGTGTTATTAATACCATTCTGCCACATGATTGTTTTGTAAATGTACAGCAGACAGGATTAAGATGTAGCTTGATTTGGGTATACAATTGGGAGTCATTCATCACTGGATACTAAGAATTAAATGAGAGCAGGAGCTTGAAGAGGGAGTTGTTTCCACGATGGTGCCTTTGTCAGGTATCAACCCCACCAAAAAACCTTATTGAAGTAAAGGAAGACACGCTGTGAAGCTCTGCCCTTGTCTGCCAAGCCAGTCGTGACACTGTTAAAAGTTTTTGGTTTGGTTGAGCATGGCTTCCTCTGGATGAAGCCTTGCTGATTCCTCCCATTAACGTTCTTGACCTTCATGTGCCTGGAAGTGGTTTCCAGGTTAGTTCTGCCATCGCCTTCCTAGGTATTGAGGTGAGACTGAGCAACCAATTCTTCCCTCAGTCTTGCTTCTTACCCCTGAAGGTAGGAGTGATAGAAAAGTATAAGAGTAGGAGATTAAAAGGACAGCATTGGAAAATAAAACAATGAAAGATTATTGTATCCTAGTTACCTGTCATCTACAGGATAGCAAAAATTTATAGTGCCCATACTGGATCTGAGTAATGAGTGCGTCCCTGCTCCTGTACTGAAGAGATGTGCTTTATAGCTGAAAATATTTGTAAGAGGTTGCAAGGTTAATTCTTTTTTGTCTCCTTAATTTGGCAAAAGTATCTAATACCTGCTGGACAAGGGGTAATTTGAATTCGTTGTAGTGGCACTTTTCATAACAAGGACTCAAGATTTTTTAGGTAAAAAATTCCAAGTCATGCTAGAAAATAAGCTGATAATGTAGAGGATCCAAAAGAATCAACTCCCTGGAAGCTTGTTCTGGCTTCAGTTTCTTTCAGTGATATTTGCAAACAAACTGTTTTCAGTAATCTCAAAATAATTGAAGGCAGTGGACATTACTTGCTTTCAGTAGGTCTTCAATGTGAGAACAGCCCTGAAGGGTAATGTAGTGTTCATTACGGACAGCTGTGAAAAATGGCCATGTAAGGCCTGCATATCAAAGATGTCTTGATGTTCTGCTGTTTGGAAGGACAGTATTTCAGAAGAATGTACTAGCAGCATAAAAATGATTTTGAATGAGAAGCTGTTAATACATGACCTGGAGTAAATGTATCTAGAAATTGCTATAACCATGTACTTTGTTCACTAAACCCACATATATTACTAAGACAATCTTGAATGTAGTAAAAAAAAAATAGTAGCCCCAGTAACCTTGAAGGCTCCACTTGAAAATAAATGGCCAAAATTGTGTATCTGTTTCTTCTACTTGCCTTTTTCATATCAGATTCTTAATGCTATTTTTAGTTTACTTAATGCTGCCTAGTCTCCTGTTTCTAATGTGGTCTTATTCCAAAGGGCATAACAAGGAATAGGTTATCTAGTACTGGTGTCAATACTTAAAAATAATTGCTATGGGAGTCAAGGAGACTAGTAATAGAAACAGAGATGGATCTTAGTGCAGCAAGACTCCCAAGCATTTGTCATGCTACCTTGCATCTCTACAAAATGTGGTATTTTTTAGATAAAACACAACACTAAATTAAACAGTAAGTTTAAGAAATGTCACTGCCTTGTTATGCAGGTTTTTTTCCTGTTGCCCACTTCTGTGCTCACTGAGTGCAGTGCTTAACATCTTGAAAGGCCACTCTCTACATAAAGCTTAGTCATGCATGAGTCCTGCTGGGGCAAAACTGCTAAAAAGAAATTAAACATCACATTTCTCTTTATGATTTGAAATAAAATTTTCTAGTGACTCCAGTGTGACTTCCATTTTGTTCTTGTCCAAAAGTTTCAATACCTTGTTTATGCCACAATTAAATGGGCTGGAAGAGACCTCTTGAAGTTGTCTCCTCCAGACCCAGAAATATGGCATGATCTCTGCTACAGAACACTGAAGTATGGCATTACTTTTTGTTATACCTACTTCAGGTGCACCACAGTGCAGAATCCACAGGGCTGAACAGAGAACAAGACTCTCTCAAGAAGCAGCATGGTAGTGAGGGTTATTTAGGTTTTCTTAAGAGTAATGGTGTGTGTGCAAGTTTCTTGTTCTAACTCATCCTACTGGTGCAAGCCTTACCTAATTTAGCCTAAGTGCAGGTGACTTTACAGAAATCGCTGTCTATCTGTGAATCATGGCAGACCCTAAGCACCAAACAAATGTCTTCTGAATTTGCACAAAAGCCCTCCTATATGCCGTAAAGCATCCTAAACAGAAATAAAGACATACCAAATTATAGAATTGATTGAAATCTCTGACAGGAGGGGAGGAAATTCCAGGAAATGGTGCTTTTTATGATGTGAGAAGAGGGGAACAAAATAATTTTGCAGGTAAAATTAAAGAGGAAGATATTTTGTTCCAGATGGCTACTGAATATTGCTTTGTGTGTCTGCTATTATACACATGAATTATTGGTAAATGTTAGGTGACTAATGTGCTTTTTCATTTTCCAGACTGAAGGTTAGAATGTTGGTGAAAACTAACTGCAAAGATGTTGAATAGTGCTGTAAGGAGAAAATCTCCATCAAGGAAACAAATGCAGTATTAATGGCTAGAAATATATGTTCTAATGAGCTTGAAAATAATTTTCCAGCACTTCTTGAAGTATTTAACTATGAAGTAACCCTAAAATCTAATAGTTTACATACTGGCAAGGGGAGCAAAATGGGGCAGAAACTTTTGTTTAGTAACGATATTGGAAAAGGGCATCTTAAGGGATCATATTTTTATGGAATACCTTGTATCTTCATTGCCTTTCTTATTTGGAGAGTGATGAAACAGTAATATGCATTTAATATTCGTTGAGAATGTTCATTTGACAAAGCAGAGGACCTAAGTGGAATATTCCTCCTATATTTTTAAATTTTTAGTTTAGGTAATGAGGTTAATTTGCCACGTTAATAAGTACCAAATAAAAGAAAGTGCTATTTGAACTCTTTTCTCTTTAGTTCTTATTAATGAATGCAGAAGTGTTTGATTTCTGTGAAAAGTTTGCATTCAAAACAAACCTATCAAGCTTTAAATTATTTCAAACTTGGGGTTTTAGGTAGTTATCAAAAATCTAATACAGTATAATGAAAATTTGCACATTTAATACAATTCTAATGGTTTTTCTTTTCAGTTGAAAGAAATCGTTTTATATTCAGCGTTTTTAAGCTGTTTAAACAAAAGGAAAAAAAAGCCAGTTTCATTAAATAAAGGATCATGTCAGAAATACTTCTTTTTACAGCTTCTGTTACCCATAGTGTTTCTTACAGAGATGGAGAAGACTCAAATATTCAAGGTTTTATGGCATATTCTATTCTGAAGTACTCACTGTTAATTCTGATTAGTGTTTATATTAATGATTTCGTTGGTTTACAGCATATTTACTGAGATATGATCAGTTGTAGAAAACTTCATTTTGAATTGTCACTTCTAAAAGATTCCTGATATGCTGTCATGGTTTACTTTCAAAAACAATACTTTTCTGGAGCATTTGGAATCAGCGTGCTATGCTCCAGATCATAAATGCAATGATGAAAGTTATAATACAGTATAGAATCAGGGAAGTCATGGACTGTTTTATCATCAGGCTCTTTCCCACACAGCTGGATCTTGAGCAAGAATACGTAAAGTCAACCTAAGGATTTTTGGCAAGAAGGGAGCAAGTATTTCTCTGAGAGATTAGCAAGGGTCAGATTATGTGTGATGATACCTGTTTGCAGTAGCTGCAGGAATGGAGTTTGGTTAATTGGAGCTCTTTGCTGAAGGTTTTCAGTAGGGAATTGCTCATGCAAGAGGAGTGTCTGTAGAGTAACAGGCTTCTGTTCACTGGGGCTGCCTTTGAATACTCTTGAGTTTCTTCACTGCTATTTACAAATACCAAGCTCCTTATCCTTTATCCCCCTTTTGCAGGAGAGGAAGGAAGTGTAAGACTACCTAAAACAGGAGATCTTTATACAATTGTGTCGGACTTTGAAGTTCTCCTAATGCTAAACACTAAGAATTAATGACTTCAGCAACCTCAGGAGCCTCAGTGACTCTGTCAAAGCCATGTTATCTATGTGAGAAAGGTGTGAGAGAAGTAGGTTCTGTTGGTGTCAGCCCAAAGCCCAGCCTAACAGTGTCCTGCCCCTGTAATTGGGTGAACTCTTCTAGTTAAAGGCTGTATTCATTGATCAACCATTCCACTTCAGGTTTTTGTGATAAGTATGGAGCAAAGACACATTAAATGCATGTGAAGAAATGCATTTGTCATGTCACTTCTATTAACCAGTTGGTCTTCATTTTAGAAATTGATGTTTTGATGGATTCAGGGGATCAGCCTGATACTGGTGTGAGAAGAACTATGAACAGATTTATGAAGTAATTTCCATAATCAAATTTCCCATCAATACCATCATACATTTTAAAGTCTCTAGATGAGAAAAGATTATGGGTTCCCTTTTCAGAAGGAGAATGCTGTTACTAGCATCTAGGTTTATAAAGGAAAATATTGTGAGCTCAGGTTGTGTGCATCAGTGCCCAGCATCTGTAAATGCTGCATGTACTGCAGATGTTCTTTGCAGAAGGACAAATTAATGTCATTAGTATGTTTTTAATTTTTAAATTTAAGCTTTTAAAAACGGTGTTTTTTTCTCTTTAATGCTGCAGAACTGTGCAGTTTGGTTGCTGAAATGAGTTGATAAATTATAGACAGCTTTTTGCCTACTGGATGATATGCAGTGGTTCAGTTTAAGGCTTCAGCTTATTTTTAAGCTATCCTCAAACATAGATTTATTTAAAGATTTACTACATATCAGTGGAAGTACAACAATAATTTTTATAGAGTCATGTGCCGTGTCACTTTTGACTGTAACGGCCACATAGTTCATTGCATATCAAATTCATTATGATAAACAAATATGAAAAAGAACTTTTACTTCTGATAGTGAAGGAACATCTTTAAAGAGACTTTTTTAAGCACTGGATCTTTTCAGATATGTTATTTGTGTTTATTTTTTTCTCTTACAAGCCACAGAAGAAAGAGGATCAGCAATCAGAAGCTAAATCAAGTCCAAAAAAGTCATCAGAACCCACTATTGACCTTTTAGGACTTGGTAAGCAATACATAATTATTTGGTTTTAAATCAAACATAGATGTGTAATTTTATATTTTCATAGATACACTTTTATTTTCTCTGTGATTATTGAAATATGAATTTGAAAAGCATGAGATTACATGCATGAATTTAAAACTATAAAGGAAAATGCCATTGGGATGTGGATAGATCAGTGCTTACATTTTGCTAGGGAGAGTAATGAGATCCTGTGGGAAGGGGGAAGTTATCAAAGTGATCTTCAAAGGCCTTGTGGATTGTAGTATTTCATTGTTTATGGTACAAGTGTACTTTTTAATGTAAATGCTGAGGTCATCTGAATTATGTATCTGTAAAATACATTATATCATACAATTCCTATATTAGTTAAAAGAATGGTAAACTGTCAGACTGCAGCTGACTAATGCGTTGTAAAACTTAATATAGTGGGCATTTCAGTGTTCTGTACTGACTGTGACCATCATTCATTTTTATCTAATACACCTTTTTGTTTTCTGACTGGCAGGTAACTATGGATTTGTCCTGTAAAATAATATTATTGACACTGTCTGCTTATACTGCTGTGTGTAGGCCATTCTCCAAAAATATGTCTTTCATTTATCTAGTGTTGCTCTAAAAGTGTTTTTTCCATTTGATGGAATCTTAAAATGGAAATGGAAGAATAAAATATTACAGTATTTTTATTTCCTTTTGATATTCAGTGTCAGGAAAATTTTCTACAAGTTGTGAGTGGATATTAAGAGTATTCTCTTTCTATCAATGTAATGGTTATTCTTTATTTTCTACATAATTTCTACATGATATCAGAGGAGGCTAATAAGTCTTTTAAATGTAATTCTAAAAACATCACTTTGTAGAAAAATGGTTTGGTTTTTTTTAAATTTTTTGTTTCAAGGGATGAATAATGTGACAAAACAGTAAATGTTTTCTCGAATTTCTCAAAGTTTTTAAAATTCATACTCTCGTCAAAATGCGTGTTATTTTCACTCTGATGTAGAGCTAACTGTAAAGTACCATTTTTGCATAGGTTATGTGTATGTTGTCCATATCTCATTCCAAGTAATTGCTCCTATAGGCATGCAAATCTTAATTAACACCATAGAATGAATGTAGAATGAGCCTATTTTTAAAAAAAAGTAATTTAGATTTGATGGAAAGCTGATTCTCCTTTATTTTCCTTTAGCAGACCAACAAGCTAATTAAAAACTAAAATGTAATCAATACGTGGTTTTGAGATTGCTAGGCTTCTGTATTCTTTTGGTCATGATTTGAAAAGTATCTTGGTAACGGTTTTATGATACAATAGTGAACTCGGATTACATTGGCTTACTTGAGATATAATGTGCAATGAAAATAGTATTATAATTGCTGTTCAACAGCTCTGTTTCTTCAGTCAGATATGAAAAGGGCAAAGTTTATAGTATGTATATTAAACCCCCATAATTTTAGAGGAGGGAATGCTTAAAGATCTTTTAAATTGAAAAGCAGTGTAATAAGCCAGTAGCACTTGGAATCCACTGAGCTGCAAATGAGATACGTGTTAATGAGAGCAGACCTGCATATTTCATTTGAAGAGCTGTCTTTTAATTAGTACCTGCAATAGAAGACTTCAGATATTAAAAGAGAGATCACATCAACTCAGTATATCATAGACCCACAGAATAATCCAGGTTGGAAGGAACCTCAAATGACCATCTGGTCCGAGGAGTCCATGAGAAAAGGAGTATAGAGATTATGTGACATCCTGTCTGGGCACAGCCTGCAAACCTCCAGTGATAAGGACTCTGCCATTTCTGTGGAGTTGTCCTAATAATTGGTCTCATGGTAAAAAATTTCTTTCTTACGTTGACAAACCTGTACCTGTTGCCCTCTGTATTCCCTGTGTGGCTCCATGTGTTGTGAAGAGAGAGGCTCTGTCCTCTTTGTAGCTGCCCTTTAAGTACTGGCATGCTGGCATGAGAGTCTTCCTCAGCCTTCCCTTCTCCAGGGAGAAAAGACTGACCTCCTTAAGTCTTTCCTCATCAAGCAGGTGCTACAGCCCTTTGGCATCTTCATGCCTCTCCTTTGGACCCTCTCCAGTCTGTGTCTGTCTTGAATTGCAGGGGCCAGAACTGGACACAGACTCCAGGTGAAGCCTGGCAAATACCAAGTTGAGTGGGATGATCACATCTTTTCCTCAGCAATTAACACCCCTGTGGATACATCCCAAAATTTCACTCACCTTTTTTGCTGCAGTGATGCACTGCTGATTAAAATGTTTGATATGTCATATCAAATAATATTAAAATGGATATGATTGCTTAGCTCGTTTGTACTGAGCAGACATGTTTCTAATGAGGATTCATTCTCTTAGGACTTCATTTCTGCAAATGAAGAATAGTGCTAGCTTTTAGTAGGGCAGCTCAAAATCACTTGTGCTAGCAGGTTAAGTAATTTTAATGGATTAGAATTCATGCTAGAATAATTCTGGCTTTCAGATCAGCCCAGCTTCTTCGTGAACTTTTTTTTTTTGAGTAACCCTCAGTGCTAGCTTTGGGTATGGTGTTAGTCTCTGGGTCATTGTTCTTTTTGTCTCAGTTGTTTTTGTAGCAGTAACCTTGTCAGAAGGTAAACTTCCTTAGTCAGGACTTACCCTATGAAAATTGTACCTAGGCAATTTTCTAAAAATAAACACTTTCACTTTTTTTTACAAATTGCAAAATTTTCAAGAAAATATGCCTTGGCAAATTGTACCTTTAAATCTTGTAATAGGAGAAGAGGCATAGTATCCTCAGTGGCTATACTATCACATTTGTGTTTGTTCTGAGCCCTTTTAAATAGATTCATGTGGTTCCCTTGATTTCCTGGTCAGGGAATTGTTATTGAGATGCTGTTTATATACTCACTTTTTGATGATGTAACAACATTCACAGGTTTTGGGTTTTTGATTAAGAATAGATTTTAGTTCAGAACTCCACACACAGAAAGGTGGGGAAATGGACATGTACGAGCTAAATATTGTTATGCTCTCTGCAAGCAGTAGTGCTAGTGTTCTTGCTCTGCAATCCCAAATTCCTTCCCTCTCTTCCCAAGCAGTGGGAAATAACAGCCTGTTTCTGGAGGCCAAGCCTGAAGCTGCTTTTTTAGTCATCTCTGCAATTACTTGGATCTTACCCATGCTGGAAGAATGCCCTGTTGAAAATGTGGAGACCTAAAATTGACACTAAAATCAATAATACAGGATTTTATAAAATGAATTTTTAATAGGATAATTATAGGAAACATTCTTCAGTTTGAAAGTCGCAGTGTGTAAACCAGTTCTTCGGCACTTAAGTGATTGGCAGTGCTGTATTTTCATCTCTCTGGTGTTAACCTTGTGCTCTGTGCTCCTTTTTGGTTTTTTTCTTAAAAGGTAGATGTCTCCACTTACACCACGTTGATGTAAATGATTTCTAAATATCTTGTAAAAAATTATATGATAGCTGCATACAAATGTGTAATATTGGCATGCTGCACAGGCAGTTTTGGATCATTGTGCTTGCCAGTAAGAAATTGCTTCAACATATATAGAAAAAAAGGAGGAAACAATAGTATTTTTAAATTATATTACCCTACAGAATTAGCAGAAAGAAGAAAAGTGCATTTTACGTATTCTGCATCAATTGCCATATTTAGATATGCCCTTCATAAAATAAACAATTGCATATTCTGGATTAACCAGTGTAGCTACAATGAATGACTAGAAGAAAACAGAATTATGTTGTTATTTACTGAATTTGATGTGTGGGACATTCGTCTGGAATGGTTGGAGGTAAAGTATGATATGCTAAAAGCTGCTTATCTGCTTCTGCATGGGAAATATTCTCTGAAAGAATTCTGTGAGGTTTTGAGAGGTTAATCATGATATGAAATGTAGCTGAATGTTGCATAACTGAGAAAACTGAGAAATGTACTTTTGTTGGTACTGTTGGGTAAGTACCAAAGCAGCATGGATGATTCTAAGTCAGAAAGTTGTGTTAAAGAAATAGTAAAGATACATTCATAAGCACATAAATATCATATATGCAAATACAGATCATGAACTCCTAGAGTCACAGAATAGTTTGGATTGGAAGGGACCTTTAAAGGTCACCTAGTCCAGCCCCCCTGTCATAAGTAGGTACATCTTCAACTAGATCAGGTTGCTCAGAGCCCCATCCAACCTGGCCTTGAATGTTTGCAGGGAAGGGGCGGCTACCACCTCTCAGGGCAACCTTTCACAACCTTCATTGTGAAAAATTTCTTTCTTATATCTAGTCTGAATCTATCCTGTTTTAGTTTAGAACCATTACCCCTTGTTGTATCACTACAGGCCCTCATAAAAAGTCCGTCCCGATCTTTCCTGTAGGTCTTTAGGTACTGGAAGGCCACAATAAGGTTTCCCTGGAACCTTCTGTTCTCCAGGCTGAACAACCCCAACTATCTCAGCTTTTCCTTACAGGAGACATCCCTCTGATCACCTCCATGGCCTTTCTCTGGACCTTCTGCAACAGGTCCATGTCTTTCCTGTGCTGGGGACCCCTGAGCTGAATGCAGCACTGCAGGTGGGGTCTCACCAGAGTGGAGTAGAGAAGTAGAAGCCCTTCCCTTGACCTGCTGGCCATGCTTCTTTGGATGCAACCCAGGATACAGTAGAGTTTCTGGGCTGCAAGTGCACATTGCCTGCTCATGTCCAGATTTTCATCCTTCAGGATCCATAGGTCTTTCTGTGCAAGGCTGTTCTGAATCCATTCATCCTTCAGCTTTTATTGATAGCAGGGATTGCCCTGACCTGGTGCAGGACCTTGCACTTGGCCTGGTTGAGCCATATGAGGTTTGCATGGCCCTGCTTCTTGAGCTTGTAAATATGTTGACATTTATAGTATTGCTGCAATGTTCAGATTTTGCTTAGGTAAGCAATATATCTACCCAAAATGAAAACATTTACAACCACTTGAGGCATTACTAGCTTTTTGGCTTTCCACATTTTATTTTCAGAAGTGTTATATAAAAATTGCCTCCCTGTGAGTGCTTTTTTCCTTCTGCAAAGGTTTTAGCAGTAAATAAAATTTTACTAATGTATTAAATAATTCTGCAGTTATTTTGGCCAGACAAAGCTTGTTTGAGTCTTTGCCCCAGACTGTTGTTGGAACTACTGGCCCATTTCTCTCAGTTTTGCCTTTCTAGTAATTTGGTGTAAAATACAATCATACGCATATTCTCTCGATTGCAAGTCTTGGTATGGCTGTCATAAATGATTGTATGTATAAATACGTGGCCACTTAGTAACAAAGCTCTTGTAAACAGTTTGGTCCATAAAAATGAGTTTCAGAAACGCAGAGTTTAAGACCAGGTCTGCTTTTTCGCTGTTTCCTCTCCTGCTGTCCCTTTGAAGCCCTTCTGCTGGTCATTCTGACTATTGGTGCAGATAAATATACCAAGGATTGATGATGTATATGAAAGCTATGGTGTAAATGAATAACAAAAGGCAGCACTGAATTAGAAATTGTCGCGTCGTGGATTAATAAAATCTATACAGAAAAAGAAATGTAAAGGTAAACTTCACTGGAACCCTTCACTATATTATTAAATACATCCTGGTAAATAGTTTTTGTTTCGGTTATCAAACTGAAACAAGATTTCCTAATCAGAAATCAGAAGCATCATCTGCTGTTACAGTGTGGCAGACAGCAGTCAGATATTATCTGTAATAGTGTCATAATTTGTAAGAAGAGAAGTTTTGGAGCCCCACCTAGGAGCAGGGATGAAGAGCAGTATCTATTGACTCTTCACGTTCCCTTCCCTGACTGAGCGTGGAAGGTTTGCCTTGCATCTGCTCTCATTGGAGTGTTTTCTGTTACAGCTGACATTTCATTCCTAACTATGGATGCATTCTCCAGAAAATGTTCTAAATACATGAAATGCTTATTTTAGTAAATGATTGCATTTAAAATTTCAGTCTTCTATATTAAATGCCTTTACTTTCAGGAAAACCAAACTATTTTGGAATATGACAAGAGAGATATTTTTTTTAATGCATGTGCCTGACTGAGAAAATGAGAACATTAAATTATTAATCCCTGACAATCTTTTTGCTTGAAAATTATGTACAATTCATTCCTAAATTTATCTGAAACAGTGAACCTTTGGGGAGATGTTTTTGGAACTGCCAGTCTGCAGAATGACCTCAAAAGAAGCTTGTGCTTAAATGGCCAGTACATTTATTTACACACATCTCAAAGCACTAATGTGCATGGAATGGTGCAGTAGATTATACATATGGTCATTTTGCTGTCTACTGGCTTCCGTTCATCAGAAATAAGGGAAGGAGGAGACCTTTGCATTAAGGTGTAAGTAGCTTTGTCATCATCATAGCTGAGTTTGTAACTTTGCTTTTCAGAATCATTGCAACAGCAGTTCCCCAGCACAGTCAAATCACAGAAGAGTAATAAAACTGACTGAGGTGGCTACTTCACATTCCTCAAAATGCTCAGTTTTTACTCAGCATAGAAGACCTAGCAGTGTCAAGTCATTCCCATGGCCACTTCGCCTTCATGGAAGACAGACAGAAATGAGAAGGCATCTGTCATGGTTTGACCCCAGCTGGCAACTCAACCACTTGCTCACTCCCCACATGGGATGGGGCGGAGAATCAGGAGGGTGAAAGTGAGAAAACTTGTGGGTTGAGATATAGTTTAACAGGTAAAGCAAAAGCTGTGCATGTAAGCAAAGCAAAACTAGAAATTCAAACCCACTTCCTATGGGCAGGCAGGTGTTCAGATATCCCCAGGAAATCAGGGCTCCATCACACGTAACAGTGACTTGGGAAGACAAACGGCATCACTCCAAAGGTCCTTCCTTCCAATGCTTTATATACCGAGCATGGCATCATGTGTAGGGTATGGAATATTCCATTGGTAGTTGGGGGTCACCTGTCCTAACTGTGTCTCCTCACAACTCCTTGTGCACCCCCAGCCTCCTCACTGGTGGGGTGGGGTAGGGAGCACAAAAGTCTTTGGCACTGTGCAAGCACTGCTTGGCAATAATTAAAACACCCCTGTGTTATCAACTCTGTTTTCAGCACAAATCCAAAACACAGCCCTATACTGGCTGAGAGGAACATTAACTCTATCCCAGCCAAAACCAGCACAGCATCTCTGGGTAATGGTCTTCTGAATGGTCTGTTTCAGAATGCAATCTTATGATGTTAGTAGCAGTTTTTTCAGTGTACTGTAGTCTAGGGTTTTTGGAATACTGGCCCTCCTGTGATGTATAAACAGCTGTGCCAGTCATGGCAGTGTTTCTTTTGCAGAGAATGTTTTGACTTAATTCAGTTTGTTCTACAAGATAAGTATGACTTCTGCACTGAGATTGGATAATTTTAGACTTAATTTCTCCTATTGCCTATAAAAGTTTTCTTAAACTTGCTGTTAGGTCTATGCAGTCATTATGAAGTTCAGCAGAATCTAGAGTCGCTTTTGTATTTGTCAAACTCTATGTAATGGCAACCCACTTGTGATATGCTTAGGTATAAATTTGTCAATTCTTACCACTTGTTCTTAAGCAGTTTCAAATAAAAAGAGAAATGGTTGCTCTGTTCCTTAAAAACACTTTTGTGATATTTGTGTACCTGTATCTTTCAAAGTAGTTTCTTGCAAATTCTCTTTAAAGCATAATTTTCTGGCCCTTTTTTTTTTCTGTGCTGCATGCATCCACTTTCCCCTAGATCAGTAAATGTATTCATGTGTTAAAGTGGCTTACAGGCACCAAGGCTGTGGAAGTTAACTCTGCTCAGAGCAAGAGCTGTAGGTTCTTATGGATAATTAGCTCAGTGTGCCTGGCAGGTGTGTTTGTATGGGGCTATAGAATAAAGTCTGTACAAAGTACTTCTGAAAAAGGGGGAAGAATGGAATTTTCCCCTAATGCAAATTTTATTTATGTACTCTTGAGTAAATTAGCATACCAAGAATAACTTCATGGATTCTAAAATTGAAATTTTAATTCTGGAGCACAGATGAGTGTATTTTGTCTGATACAAGGATACCAAATTTGAACCTTCTCAGTAAGACATCTATTTAAATTCTTACTAAAAATGTTGGTGTGCAAAGACTCCTGAAAAATGAGTAGTGTGTACTGCTAAATTGGTGTGGTTGTCCTTAGGGAAGTTTTAAGTGGGATTTTTTTGTCATTGGTTGTTTTTTGTTTACTTTTCTTTCTGAAGGACATTAATGTGCAATCTTCTTTGGGAAAGAAGTCATTACAAAATCTTAACGATATCTCAGCCTGAAAAATATCTCAGAAATTGATCACATCTTTGAGAGGGGCAGGGTGGGAGGGAATAGACAGTTTTAATTATTCTCATGGTGTTAAGATATTAATAATTTTCACTTTAAAAATTATTCTCTTGCTTTTTTAGATGGTCCCGCTGAAGCATCTGTTACAAATGGAGGCACTGCTGCTGTCACAGCATTAAATGATGACCTGGATATCTTTGGCCCAATGATCTCTAACCCTTTACCAGCAGCTGCAGTACCTCCTGCTCAGGTAAAATTTAATAAGTGTATTTAATGATACATATGTATAAATATGTGCATGCACATACGTATTTTCCTGCAGGGATTTGTTCATTCACACAGAATGAATGCACACTTCTCAACACATCTTAAGCATCTCATGACAGGAGATGCTTTAACTGTAACACTAGTGTTTTTCTCACCTCTTCAAGCTTCTGTACTGCTTGGATATAGAAGTAGATGGTATGGTATTTCCTTCTGGTTATCCAGCTAAATTGGATTCTGTCTTACCCTGGTGATGGTAGTAATGTTTTCTTTTCATTTATATTCTTTTGTCTTGTTCTATTTTAATAGATACTGCTGAATATAACTTTATGTTCTCAGGTTATTGGGCATCAAATGATACTTTTTAAGACCTCTTATTGCTTTGTGATGCTGATATTTAGGAAAGACAGCAGCAGATGCTTCTCCGTTAGGCCTGCTAAAAAATTGGGGTCTGAGGTTTCATACTCAAAATCAAGAACAGATATCAAGAAGAATTAATATTGCTACCTGGGCTGATCTGTCTTTTGTCTCATCTTGGAAATTGTATGTCTTGCTTTCCTCAAGTAGCATAACTCCTGCACCTGGCCTGCTCCTTCTTGATAGCCATGATAGTTTGGAAGCAAACCCATCACCATGCATGTTGTAGCCTGGAAAGACAGCTTTGGGACACACAAAGAAACTGCCTGAAGCTGTAGCTCTTCTAAAGTAACAGTCTGACTCAAAGAGCAAGATGTTGGTAATGGACATGTGCAGGCTTCCTTACCCCAGACTGGCTTCTGAGAGGGAAGTTTTGGAGTGGTGGGCTAACTTCCCCAACTGGGGCACCTTGTTAAGGTCATTTAGAAGCTTGTTTTTGTGTGGGGCTTTCCGTCCCACTCTGCTAAACCAAGAAGAGTTGTGTGTGTTCTTGAATTTATTATTTGGGACATGTGATCTGTACTTGTTTCTCTCATCCATTAGTTTTCATAGTATATACAATGGAAGGGTAGTGATGAAAGGGAGTTCTGAGTGCCTCAAAGCATATGCATGTTATTCAGCAGATTTTATCCTTTACTCTCCCTTCCCCTGCTTGCTGCTGAGGGCTGACTTTGTGCAACATGCTAGATAGGGTTTCAGAGACTGAAACCACATTTCTTTTTAAATATACTTCTACAGATAGAGCAAATTTCCCACCATGCATTAAGCTACTCATATACAGTGAGGGAAATAAGATGTATATTTGCATTTAGATTTGGATGTGTTAGCTAAAATTGCAAAGGAAAGTGTTGGTGTAGATTTTCTTGTCTCTTGTGGAAGCCTCTGGTCAAAGTATCAGGAACAGCAGTATTTGAGTGCTTGTTGTCTGCTGTTCTAATGCCTTATGTCAAAACTGATCCCTGTAGAGCTAGATATGAAAAGCAGTAACCCATTTTTAGCTTCCCAGAGTTTTTAATTTATTACATTTGGGTATAGATTAAATCGTGAAGTTTTCACTTGGCCTCAGAATAAATGAGCCAGTGGTAGTATTGGACATAATAGGTAGCACTGAATTCTGGTTTTCCCCCTTTCCAGCTGTTCTGAAGCTGGAAATGATGACTGCTCTATGTAGTTACTGTATGCCCAGGAGGAAAAAGCAGCCTGGGAAAAAAGAGGAAAGCCTTCTTTTGTTTCTATTCCATGGACATGCGATGTTAGCTGTAGAATGCAGGGAATCCAATAGTAGGCTAAGTATTTAAGAGTGAAAAAAAGCAAAGTGAAGGGTGATACCCTAGGTGATGATGACTAGTGATGGGTTAAATAATGGAGTGGCTGCTAAAGCATACTGAATTATATGTTTATATAACATTTTAAAGGCATTTCTATGATAAAGATTTGGTCACTGGACCTTTTGTGAGAGGAATATTTTGACATGTTGTTTATCTTTGTGCTAGTTTCTAGACTGAGTATGGTACTTACTAAACTGATTAAAAAGTGGTGGGAAGGATAATACTATTCTCAATATCTCGTGAGTATCACCTTGTTTATACACTGGAAAGCATGAATGTATTTACTTGCTGTAAACAAACTTGTCCAGATTTGTAGTGACATTTTTCTTTCTTTTGAGTACGTAATTAGGAGGAACAAACAGACCTCTCAGCAAGCAGTTTTATATTGAGCACATGATCCTTATTGAGTATTGCAAGATATAATTCTTGGTTATCTTCCATTTTTAATCAGTAATCTCAAAGAAAATGTAATGTAATCTGATAATCTCTACAGATAAGAAACAGGAACACGGGTAGGTAGCAGAAGACAGGTTTCTGATGGTGATTATGTGGGTTGCTTGGTAAAGGGGGGCAAAGAAAATCCTGTTTTCCTTCAGGATTATCAAGACCTTGCATGAGTTCTGTTTCAGGACAGAAGTGTCTAGTCTGGGAACTGAGTCTGGGCAGGAGTTGAGGGTGCATCTCATTTGGCAGTGCTATGAGTATTTTGTAAGATCTTTTACCTTGTAACGCGGATAAAAGTTGTATGGGATTCGGAGAAGAGTTAGGAGAATACAGGAGGCTGGAAAGGGTGGCTTATTATGAGAGGGTTTAAGGACTTGGTCTGTTTAAATTTCTTGAAGTAAAAAAGAGGTGTGATTATAATGTGAAATTATTTTGTGCAAGGCTGTAATTGGTGAAGTGGGCATGAACTCAGATCAGCACTTGAGTAACCCAAACATTCAGTTCCTGTGCTTGAAATTGGAAAATTTAAAGTAGAAATCCATGGCCAAACCTTAACTTGAACTTTTTTGAATATCTATTAATGGAATGTATTGAAATTTTAGAAAATTAAGTACAAGAAGGGGATCAAATGTGGAATAGCTTGCTTTCTTACTGAGATATTTACTATTATGTTCTGCATTGTAGGTGTGTCTGAAGTGCCACAGTGGGATTTGAGAGCTTTTCTTCTGAAAAAGAAGGGAATTTAATGGTGCTCCTCAAACTGATCTGTATGACCCTTGAGTTTTCACAGGATTCCTTTTCGTCTCCATTTTAGCCTGAAAGACAGCATTTAATGCTAAATGCACTGTTTTATGGCACTATGGAGCACAGAAATGTCTGTTTGAATGTTTTATTATGAGGCTGAAACAACATGAAGTCTGAAAACTTAGGATTTATGTCCATTGTCATAGCCAAGACACATTTTTCAAGTGAAAACAAAAGCATTTGTTTCTCCTTTTTCAAATGTGACTTGAGCATTGATGATGATGAGCACTTTAACTCTGCTTTCAGATACATGTCTTTATCACAGTTTTCAAAAACATTTAAAATGTTTCTTCCCACTGTTCTGTATAGCTGGATGCTAATGCAAACTGTTGAATTTGTAAAGGACTGGTAAAGAACAATATGTGGCAGAGTAATTTTTTAATAGAATTTTGCCTGTTAGCAAACTCAGGGGAGTTTAGGAAGAGTTAATGTTAAGCAGCTCTTACAGTAGAACTAGATAAAAGGCGTGTGCTGTAAATTATGCATTATTCATTGGCACAGAAAGCAAAGAAGAACATTTCATATGTTTAATGATGTTTTTTTCATGTGTAAATTATAGATATTAGAAAAGGGTTTGTTGCCAAACATTGTGTAGGAACTGAGCAAAGGTCTGTCATTTTTACCTATACTTAAAACATTGTTTTAGCCAAATTTTAGTTGCAAATTTTGTATGGTATATCTTCCAGCAAAAGTGTAATCTTCATTCTTCAGTGAAATTTATAGGGAGAAAGAGAAGGGGCGAATTGTGAGGTATTAAGTTTGGAAGTCTTAATTCAGTGGATGTAAGTCTTTCTTAAAAGAGGATACTAAAATCCAGTCAGCTTAAACTTTTTTTGGATTTTGTGTGTGTGTCTGTGTGGGCCTGATTTGAATTGTACTGTATTGGGAGCTGAGAATCAGTGGCTACAAAAGTATATTTTCATAGAAATAGTGTATGTTTTTCATTATTCATATCTGAAAAACTTTGGTGGGAATTTTAGATAAACAGATGTTCATAAATACTCATTTTTCCTTGAGGTCAGGTGTGTGTACCTAGTATGGTTGCCACAGATCGGCAGACAAGCTTCAACTTATTAATGAATTTTGGTGATGTAAATGTGTCAAAGTCCTCAGATTTTATGTAAAAGTGGGTTGTTTCAGAAGTTTGCTTTATCAGGAGTATTATTTAAGCAGGGTCTTACTGGAGAGCTATTTAATCCTATTTCACTATGATCAGTTGAAATGTTTGTAGCTTCTGCTTATGTTTATTTTACCCCTGCCTGCATTTTCAGGTACCTGAAAGCAAAAGTTTCATTCCTTCAAATGGAGTTAGAGCAATTCTAAAAGTGATTACAGGCTGGACAATAAATGGGTTGAGAGCAGCCCTGCAGAGAAGGGCTTGGGGGTGCTGGTGGATGCAGGTCTGAATATGAGCTGGCACTGTGCGCTTCTAGCCTGGAAACCCAACAGTATCCTGGGCTACATCCGGAGAAGTGTGACCAGCAGGTCAAGGGAGGCGGTTCCCCACTTCTGCTCCACTCTCATGAGACCCCTACCTGCAGTGCTGCATCCAGTTCTGGGGCTCCCAGCATAGGAAGGACATGGACCTGTTGGAGCAGGTCCAGAGGGCCGGCCACAAAGATGCTCAGAGGGATGGAGCACTGATCCTGTGAAGAGGCTGAGACAATTGGGGTTGTTCAACCTGGAGAAGAGAGAAGGCTCTGGAGACACCTTATAGTGACCTTTCAGTATTTGAAGGTGGACTGCAGGAAAGACGGGGAGGGACTCTTTTTCAGGGAGTCTAGTGATACGACAAGGGAAAATTACTTCCAACTGAACAAGGGGAGATGAAATATTAGGAATAAGTTCTCTACTGTTAGGGTGGTGAGACTCTCAAACAGGTTGCCCAGAAAAGTTGAGGATGCTCCCATCATTGGCAGTGTTCAAGGCCAGATTGGACAGGACTCTGAATTACCTGATCTGATGAATGGTGACTTGCCCATATCAGGGGGTTGGAGCTTGGTGACTTAAAAGGTCCCTTCCAACCCAAACCATTTATGAATCCATGATTATACTCTCTTTGGTGCTTTAAATGCCTTAGGTAGAGCACAGTGGAAGAGCAGGCATCATACTCCAGAACTGGAAGGGGTCAGCTGAACAGAGTCTAGAGGAACAGAAATTTATATTGAGTTCTAGAGACGGGAAATCTGAAGAAGGAGTTAGAAATGGGACTGCAGGGAAGATAAATGTTTTCAAGCCTAGACAAGGATAATTGCAAAGGAAACATTGCTTGTTGTGAGTAATGGATATACAGCAAAAAATACAGTTGAAATTTTAATCTTATTGTGAGGTTAATTATATTCCTGGATATGATCTGAGAAAGTGATAGAAATCTTAATCTTTTTCAGATATTGCTGATAATTCCTAAAAGCAAGATAAGAGATGAGCTTTCTTAGTGTTTTTCTTTGTGAACTGAATATAGTTGAGTGCTCATTTCCTCATCAGTTATTACCAGGAAATAACAGCTGATTATTTTTAATGGAACTGGGTAGATGTCTAAAACTAAAATATGTAAAATCAAAACCAGGAAGAGTTGAAATAAACATCAAGCCCCTTTACAGTGCAAAGATAGAAAGGGTAAGAATTGTGTACAGAATTTAAGACCTTAATAATGTACTCAGTACCATGCTTACATAAAAGTATTTATGTGCTAGGCTATATTTTCCCTATGCAGGTAGCTCTTCCAGTCAGCAGGGAGAAATTAAGAATGTTGTGTGGGGCCATTTTTTATAACCATACAAATGGAAAACAGTAGAAGCCTGGCTTTTCTACATTCCATCCCTGCTTTCCTAGATACCAGTCAGAGCCAGAGATATGCAGGTTGCAGGAACCTTTGCTTTTTTCTGTCCTGCAGTCCTTCTCTCAATTCCACGTGTCCCACTGTCCACTTCCCTCTTTCATTTCCTCTGTTGCCACCTCTCTTTCAATTTGTAGGAAAAATTCTGTTGCACTATTATCATGAAACTGCTCATCAGTACGATCCTTAAGCACCTGGTGAGCATTTAGGTTTGACATAATGACTGTCTGAGAGCACCATGTGTAGGAAAATGATTATATGAATGCCAGGTGTGTTTTTACAGAGGTCTTGGGTAGCATGACAATGTTAGAGATATGAAAATCATTGTCTATGTTGGTTGTTTCTTAACTTGGATGCCACCTGCTGTTTTCTTGACATGTATTTTGCATTACTTTCCATTTATTCAGCTGATGAACACTTCAGGGAGTGCTTGTCCGGTGCTTTGGCTCCTTTGAGGATCTTCTAAACCAAACTGAATGAAGAGACATTAAATGAACATTTAATCTTAGGTTGTAAACATAACATGATCAGACCTCCAGGTTTCCAGCTCTCCCTTCTAGAGAAAAAAAAAAACCCTTCCTTGCTGCCTGCCCCCTCTGCTCACCCACTCGCACTGCTCCTGTGTCCTCCTTCCTGCAGTCTGCTGAGCACGGGGCTGTCCTGGGCAGACGCCGCGGGAGATCCGTGTCAGCAGGGAACAATTCAGTAATGGGCCTTCCTGGGTGTATGCACAGGAAAACAAGTGCTGCTGATCAAGATGGGTTACCTGAATGTATTGTTAAATCTCATTCTGTTAGTTTTAAAGACTGGTTATGTCACACTGATAAAGAATTATCTCAAATAGAGAGGGCTTCCTACTACCCACTTAAATAAAAATTTATATGCTTTGCAATCAGAAATTACTGTGAGAAGGAAGAGGAAGAAGATTTTTTAGTATCTACGGAAAGAAATTGATAATTTAATTGTACACTGGCCCGAGTGGTTTCACAGGTCTTTTTCTCTTTGCTTTTCGTCTATTGGGCTGTCAGCCCACTCTTGGTTGCCCACTGAGTCCTACCAACTTTGACCCAAATTGACTGTAGTATAAATGCAGGTTTTTCAGTTTCCAGAAAGTTCCCATTTTTTTGGCTTTTTTCTCTTCCCTGTCTACAGCAGTTTTGGAGACTTTTCACATCAATTATGTGAATCCACACTCCTTTCTCTCACATGGTTTCTGTCAAATTCAGCTGGTAACAGAATTTCTCTGTGGGGCTTTTTTCCCCCAATCTATGGCACTGCCTTATGCTAGAGGTTTTGGCACTTCAGAAGTCACGCACTTCATGTGCTTTTTGAAGCTGCACATTGAATATTTGTATTGTGGTGTTTGTAACAAATCCAGTGTGACCATAGTGGACTTTCCAGGGCTTAGTCAGCAGCATACCAGCAAAACCAGCAGATTGGAGATAGTTGCTTTAAGGAAGACTATAGGGTTGTTCCATATCTGCATATTTTGTGGTGTCCTCTTGTCTGTCTGATAAACTTATGATTATGGTATGGGATCTCAATAAACAGACCTAGTTACATGCTGAGTTCATTGACAGTGGTATTCCAAGAAGGATTTTCCTTTAGTGTGGAAAAGAGTTGAAACTCACACAAGCTGTGGGGTGCAGTAAGTATATGCTAAACAGTTGCGGATCATTTAGCTGGACTAAAATAAGGCCATAATTTAAGTATGATTTGCAGTCCTGGCTCTTTTTCAGTGTGCACACAGTTGATCTACATTAAAAGTTCCCACTGGTAACAGGGTGAGTTGTGTATTTTAAGGAATATAACAAGAACCTATGTATTGCCTGGTTCCCTGAGAAAGCCCCATATGGAACCGTATGGGTATGAGCAGCAACACAACAGCACTGAGAGACATCTGAATGTAATTTAATTACAAAACATTCTATTGCAAGAGCAGTACAAAGCCTGCCAGCCTGCCTGTATTTTAGTTTTTCAGTTGTAGACTGCAGTAAGTTTTAGATAATGATGCTTTCTCAATAAGTGAAATGTGTTTAAAGAACTCTTAAGTCAATTATAAACAATGTATTTTAAATGTTTTATTACTTGAAACAGATAACCAAAATTTTACTTTTGCCATTGCTCCAAAGATACATTTCAAAGCACTTAATCTATTGTTTTAGCTCTTGTCTAATCAATTCTGCCTATGAGAGGATTAATGAGATGTGAATTTTAATCTCCTTATTGATTTCCTAATTATTTTTCATAATCTAACTCCAGCTCTTGATTTATGCTTCTCACTGATGAAAAATGTAGAAGCAACAGGAATGAATAATCTGTATGTGTACACCCTGAAGCTGGTTGAGGATTTAGTTTTCTTTGTTTTGTAACCTCCATCTGGTCTGATGGTCTTTCCATATTGCCTGCACTGCTTTTTTCTGTCTTTAGTCACGCTACATATTTTTAAATTCTCATTCACTTAAATTTATTTTCTGTAAATGAATGAGGTTTTAGTTGAGGGGCAAGGCTGTACAGTAAATATTTAACAACATCTTTTGCTGGTTTCTTTCAGTAGTCTGTCTTGTCTTTTATTTCCCAGAGCACTTCCACTAAGCCAGCAGCTGCCACCTTGTCTGGAGCAGCCGGGGATCTTGATCTATTTACTGAGCAAACAACAAAATCCGAAGAGTCAGCGAAGAAACAACTCTCCAAAGACTCCATTTTATCACTGTATGGCACAGGAACAATGCAGCAGCAAAATGCTCCGGGTAAATAGTGTTGTGAATGTTTCTGGGCAGTCCGGTTTTAATCTTTATCTAGAAAGTTATCTTCTACAAGTATAAAGCTAAGGTTGGATACCTGCTAACTATATTCTAACAGAGGTTTTTATTTTCAGCTTTTATAAAACTGAGAACAATTACTGAAATGTAATATGGAAGCTAAAGAAAAACATATATGTGATTTTAATTTATTTATAGCTGTTCAAATTATCAAGTGTACAATTTACTGAAAGATTTGTGAAGTCTGCTTCTGCCACGTAATTCATCAGTGAGGGTCTGAGGGTCCAGTGTACAGCCAGCAGGCTGCCAGGATCCCTACAGAGCTGTCAGAGCTTTGGTTTAGCTGTGTTTGTGTGAACACAAAGACCTCCAATACGGCAATTGAAAAAATCTGATTCACCACAGGGATGCCAAACTCTTCTTGGCAGTTAATCTCATGGTGAGTCCCTTTCCTTTGAGAGTTTTAAAGCAATAAATGCTTTTACCAGAAGCTAAATTGGCAGCACTGACATACAAATGGACAAAGTTATTCTTACAATTATTTTGGTGCACTTCTGACTTATGGGACGGGGGAGGAAAATCACAAGACACTTTTGCTGAAATCTTCCTTTCTCTGGTATAGGTATGTTCATGGGGTCGTCTTCTATGCCATTTACCACACAACCATCAACTCACTTTCAAGGCTTTCCAGCCATGGGAGTTCCTGTGCCAGCAGCAACTGGGATGATGGGAAACATGATGGGACAATCAGTGCCAGTCATGGGACAAAGCACAGGCGTGATGGTAGGAGTGGGAATGCCCAATGGATTTACTGGTACTGCACCAACTGGTGTGATGGGACTTCCTCAAACTGTCGTTGGACCTCAAGGTGGAATGGTGGGACAGATGGTCACACCACCACAAAATAAGTATGGATTGCAACAAAACCAACAAGCTCAATGGAACCTCTCTCAGGTAAAGACTCGCCATTCCCAGACAAGACTGCTTTAGGAAGGATGATGCTTTTCAGATAGAAAATGTGTGGCTGTAGGAAGAAGGTCAAGTGTAGCCAAGTTACAGACTACTGGACTGTGAACTGCTCAGAGGCACATGTTAACAAATCAGTGAATAGTTCAATGAAAGATAGAATAATTTTGCAAGGTACATCAAACTCAGTTCTCTGCTTCCATAACTCTTCTCATCCTGTCATCAGAGCCAGCCAGGTAGAAAGCTTAGCTCAACTAGAGTTACAAAGTTCTGAAATGTAAACTCAGCCTTATAACTAAAAGCAGAATTTAACTGCTTGAGGATAGCCATTAACAATGAATACTTTCATTCACATATTTCAGGATAAATTTTGGTGGAATGTGAAGTGCTTTGTGCTCTTAACATTTTCCTGTAGATAATTTTCTTAGATGCATCTGTTATTTATATGTAGCATTTCCATCCTATTTTTTAAACATGTTTAAAAGATTCTCTAGAAGTGTTAGTGTGCATGTAGTACTGTATTTGTACATTTTCCAAGGAAACATTTTGAAATCGGGTATTTGAGTTTATTGGGGCAGGGTGAGGCAGAGGGAACAGACCTATATTACTCCCTTGGAATTCAGCATGGATAGCAACTATTTTTTTCACACTATTGTTTGTTTTATGATATCAATATAATAATTCCATGCTGGAAGAGAACCTTCGTGACTGACTTAAATTGGATTATATGAATTTTTACTGTTCTGCTCAGTCTTACGGTGTGAACATTTACAAAGGTAAACAGCATTTCCAACATGGATAAAACAGTCCCTGTTTGAAAATACAGGCTGTCATTCTGCTTTGAAAAGTAATTCTTAAAGGTGAAATTTCAAAATGTCAGATCAAAAACATCTGTGGATATACTGCTGACAGTCTTTTCCTAGGTAGCTAGCTTTAAAAAGACCCATATCAGCTTTGAAATTAAAATCTTTCCTCTTATCAAATACTTGTTAAAAGTTGCCTCCTAGAACAAGATCTTCACATGTTCTTGTACCCCTTGCACATTGATGTTATTGGTATGATTACATTCCACAGTCTGCAGAACTCTGATCTAAACTCTGACTCTAGTTGAAAGGGGGAGAGTTTACTTCACTTACCAGACAAGCATTTTTTATATGGTGCTGCTTAAGAATTCTACTCCAGAAGAGATGAACCACTGAGTAAAGCATGTTTTCATCAGCTTTTTTTAAATTTCCAGGTTCAGTGGTGGGTTGTTTTCTGCAGATAGACAGTTGTGTGTGAAAGCACACAGAACTTAATTTTACCCTGAAATACTTGTTTGCAATTTACTTAAATTTTTCACCATTGTTTCAGTTTCATTTTTGTAACCTGGTATTGTTTGCTCATATTTAAATGAACTCTGACTTTTACCTATCAGATGTTACTTATCCAACATCCCTATTCACTGGCTCTGATTATTAATTGCTCCAAATGCTCTTCTGCTCTCAAACTCATTTTGACATTGAGCACAGAAAATTACAGTGACTAGGTATTTGTAAAGGCTAGAACAGTTTTGCAACATCCCTGAAGTGAGTGTGCTGAATTTTGAACTTCTTCCCACTTTAACTAGATGTTAAACTAATGTGAATTTAATTTCATGTGGATTATTTTACTCGTTTCTTAAGGTATCTTGAGTAGATTCTTTAGCAAGGATGGTTAGATCTAGATAATACTCAAGTTTATAAATCCACCTCATTCTTTGCTGATTGTCACCTAAATGGACCATTTCTGTAAAAACTGGTGCAGTTAAGATTATGAAGTCTCCAACGAAATATTGCTGGAAAAAAAATAAATCTGGAGCTTCAAGTGCAGACAAGGCTGTATTACTGCCTTTAGTGTTTCTTTATCGCAGTTGCCACAATTTTGTTCGTTAGCTTTGAAACTGTGAAAGGAAACTTTTACCAACCAGCCACATTGGCCACCTCCTTCACATGCTGTCAGTTCTCATGTGACACATACACCGAGTATGGCAGCCCATCAGCTGATGTATGTTGGTGATTGAAGAAAAAGCTGGTAGTGTGAGAAAAAGCTTAGAAACTTAGATGGAGTCAATATACTTATTTAATGAGAAATATTTTTAGGGAAATGTACTTGTAACTGTGTGGCTGGTTGGAGGCAGGACTGCTTTTGGCTAGCAGACTGCTGTGTTTCAGTGCCTGTGCTAACCATGCTCGTGTATGTGTGTGTGTGCTTTGCAGATGAATCAGCAAATGGCTGGAATGAACCTCAGCAGTTCCAGCAATGTGATGGGCTTTGGCCAGCCCCCCAGCACAGCCGCAGGATGGACTGGAAGCTCCTCTGGCCAGACTCTCAGCACACAACTGTGGAAATGAAAGTTGCAATAGAAATCTTTCCCAGAACAGCCACCTAACATTCCTTGTTCAAATACATTTACTTTTGCTGTTCCTTCCATGTACATATATATTCTTTTTCTTTTTCCCCAGCTGTTCAGATTAAGAATATAACTGACTGACCGTGTTGTGGTCTATATTGATTTAAATTTGATGTAGTGAAAAGCAGATCAAGAATATATTTATACATCATTGGAAGCATTTTCATACAATGCATATGATTTCATAGACCATATTAAGAAGCTGCTTAACCACATACTGATTTTTTTCCCTCAAAATTCTAGATCAAATGTTTGCATATAAGGGATGTAGCTATCATGTTAGTAATATCCAAAAATATGAACCCCAACCCCCCAAAATTACCCAGTAATCCTGTAGAAGGTACTGTATGAACAAATGTTTAATCATATATAAATAGAATGTAAATGTATCACTGAGCAATGTTTTCTAGTGTATCAAACAAATTTTGTTTCATCATACATTTCACTGTGATGTTGTTATGGTGTGCATAACAGGGAATGTGGTTATTGAAAGAAAGATAAACCTGGATGTTACTGTAGCTCTACAAATCAATAGTTTATTCTTTTAAAGATGAGCATTTGATGCATTTGGGTTTCCTGTGGTAAAGTCTCTGACCTGGCTCAGGAGGCAGGCGCACAGTGTTAAAGCTGAGAACTGACAGCACAATATGCATTCAAGGTAACTCAGTGTGAACTGATATATTTTGTCTTGCAGAGAGATCCAGGTTTATGACAGTGATTGTGTTTACATTTTATGGTGCCTCGTAATGATAAAATGTTATTTCCCTATATTAAAAGGATAAATCCGTAAATGATTGTGGGTTTTTATTTCATTATGGTATGACCTATTTGAATGCTACTTTCAATGAAGTAAAACATGTTCAGTTTGGAGGATCCATTTATACAGATATTTAGACCAACAGTTCATGAGTTAAAATCAGTTTATAATTACACCATTAAGCTGGATAAATACAAAAAGTATATACATAAATAATGATTTTGGAAATACTCCATTGCAGCCATGTTTCTCTATGTGGAAACAGCGTTAAAACAAAGGTAAGTGTCAGTTTATTAAGCTGAGAGTTCAGAAATGCATGCAGACAAGTTAGAACAAAGCACACCCACTTGATTTGTTTATTAGAGTCTCTGAAAGCTTCCTTTTGTTTCCACAGAAGTCCATCAGGTCTCAGGCAGAAGCAGATGATTTTATCTGTCTGCGCTGGAACATGTGCTGGCACCTCCAGTGTCCTGCTCTTGCGGTGGGACTGTCCCCCCACGTCATACCTCAATGTTGACTGTGTCCAGGTGGTACTTTGGCTCATTAGCTAGATTCACTTTCTCTGTTCGGGTGTGCCATACAAGAACCTAGAAAATAACGTTTGTGTCAGTAAAGGCATCTACAGAGATGGCATGAGTGCTTTTCACAAAGTGTGGCAATCGCTACCTTTGTGCAGTTGTTTGCTTTTGGCTCCAGTTCCTCCACTGTTGTTATCTGTTTCAGAAAATCAGACTCTTGCATTCCTGGTTGAGAACCACGACGCTTGAATACAGCTTTGGGATGCGACAGGATCACTTGAAGACTCACAGCAAATCCTTGGAGAGAGGGAGACAGGGAAAAAGGTTGAGAAAAACCTTTAGGCCTTACATTTTTGTGCAGTTATACTTATGCTTAGAAATCTCCCATGTTCTTTTTAAAAATGTGTAAATTTGATTATGGGGATAGACAGTATTTGGTAGGTTTGTGCATCCTACATTGTATTGTTTTGTTTTGTTTTGCCCTGAAGATACAATCATATTTTTTTAATTGCACCATATTTTCAACATGTTTAATCTATTTCCTGTCATATAGGCGATATACGCTTTCTTGCCTGTAAAGTCAGCTATTGCTAAAATCTTGGGTTATTCTTCCTTTCTACTTTTAATTAAGAAATAAAACTCAGTTATAAGTAAAATAAAATGTATAAAAGTTATACTGTACAAACTGTTCTGCACTTCAAGGTGAGAGTTAGAAAAAAAGGTTAAAATATGTTACAACTGTGATATTTAGATGTTTTTAGCCTGTAGATTTTTAACATCCTTAGTCATACTAATGCTCTGCCTTGGGAATGGCTTTTAGCACCAGTGGTCTGCCAGGCAGTCTCAGCTCCTCTGAGTCTGGCACAGCACAGCTCAAAGGATTTATTCAGTGTACACACCTCTGCAGTTCTTTTCTCTACTAACATGCATCAGGTTCCTCAAAGGGAGACTGCAAACTGAAAAATCGCTGGTTTGAACAAACTCACCCTTCTCTGAAGAAGTTCCCATGAATCTCTTATTTGCCATTGTTTTTAGAACTCCCATTTTTCCTTCAGCAATGCTCAGTCATATGTATGCTTTAACTATGACTCAAAAACTTCACTGATAGACTTGTGAAGAAGTACATTTGTAACTAACTCCTTCTGTCTGATTGCCCAGCCTACCAAAGAAATCCTTTCTTTGTCAGTTCAGAGTGGTTCCAGCTGTCCCTTTATGACACAAGTAGTAACAGTTTTGACATCAGTTCTGGAAAACTCCAAGATCATTTAATTCTAAAGCCAGTATTAAAATTTTATCAGTTTAAAATTGAGCATAACTTCCTATAACTTAATGCAATTCTGACCCCTTTTTTAGTAGAAATGTCTTGCTACTATATTTTCCTTGAAAGTATCTGTGCCTTTTATGGGAGCCTTTTGGAGAGGAAAATATAAGGAAGTAATTACTATGTCACATGTAAAGAAAGGCAAACTGAAACTACTTTATCATGCTCTTGCTCGTGGGAAAGCAAAGGAAGATACCAGGAAGTAGAATAGACACAGATTTTCCACTGCTTACCTTTGCAGTGTCATGTGGCTCCCTGGACCCAAAGCCTATACTTATCCATACATTAATTTCTCATAAATTCTCTTATTACAGGGCTTGCTCCTCTCTTGAGAAACTTGCATTGAGTTCTGAGGGTGGATTTCTCATTCAAGTGGGCTGTGGCCCCTCCGTGTGACATGTGCCCTTGCTACCGTGCCATTGCAAATTGTCATTTGAGGGTACTGCCAAACTCAGGCATCAAGTGAAAGTCAAATTATAAACTGAGTGTTGCAGGGGGTAAGACATGGACAACTGTGCACTGACTGGCCTGAGGTTTGTCTCCTTGGTTAGGGTCCATGCAGTCTTTGTTAAAAGAATCCAATAAGGTAGCAATTTAAAATAATTCAAGGAGACTTACCTCCTGGCTCTCTAGTTCTTCAGCTGTGCTTTATAACTGCTTTAATTTCACATGCATGACATTTTTGTAAGACAGACTTCAGAGAAAATCACTTTCTGGTGTCAAATTTCAGTTGACTTTATCAGATGTGTCATTTTGGTGTCAGAAAGAGAAGAGACAGCTCAGGTTTTGACCAGACTGGTACTAATTGTTTCTGTCAGTGGATAATGATCCTGTGCTAATAGATAAAACGACACTGTTGTTTTGAATTCTATCACTAAACAGGGATTTATCTGGGATTACTGTCTCCAGTGTAGCATAACCGAACAGTGCTTACATGCATACAGTTATTTTACTTAATCATTATTCCTACAAGGTCATATTGGGCTTAACTTCATATGAAATGCCATAAGATAATTTCATGGCTGGAGTGTGAAGAGGTGTTTTGGGGGCTTTTTGCTGTTTTATGCAAGGTTGTAAATTAAATCTAATTGGCTGAAGAGTCACCTAGATAGGAATTAATTTGTTGGTGGACAAGATTTCTGGGAGACATAGCAGGTATTACATCTGGTCTTCTTTCAATGTAAGCTGTTTCTGTTAATTCACACCTTGACTTGTATTAAATCAATGGCTCCTGTTAAAAAGCAGAACCATTTTGCTTCATCCAGTTAAACTTGAGCCAGGGCTTAAAAATTTTGTTGCTGTTGTAAATGCCATTGCTTCCTGGATGTTCTACCCAGGATAGTAGCTGCAGGGAAGCTGGAAACTTGAGTGTATCATTTCTGGAGTGTATAAATGCTAATTCTCAGTGCTGATACTGAAACAGAGGTGCTGGTTTCCACACAGATCAAGGTCCCCACCTTTGTCTTGGGCTCTGTGGCTTTCAAGTTCTGTTCTCCCTGTGGTATACTTCTTGGGTTGCAATAAGGCAGAGATGTCTAACCAGGAGTTCTTGTAGTTAAGGAACAAATACATCTGCTGACAATTAATTCACTGTGAAAGAGGCACTTGATTATAAACTCAATGTTTAAAATAGTATTTATCCTTGGATGGGAGGGGAAGTTGGTGCTTAGTTTTGGTTTTGGGGGGGGTTTCGAGTGTGCTGGCTGCCGTAGCCACTCAAAATTTTTTTGTTTGTGACTTCCAGCAGTGGCTCTTTCAGATTCAGTCAAAATATGCCATGTTTTGCTCAGGGAACCCTAAGAAAGATGTACTGAAGATCTCATCACTATAGCAAAATTTTCAAAAATATAATAAAAAAGGTTGTTGCTCAGGCCCTAGCAGAGTCGCCTAGGGCACAGTGGATGAGCTCTGGACCCCAAGTTGAAAATCTGCCCAGTGATTTACAGTCACATATTAATCTCTATGACTGAAGTCGCTCCTGAAGTGCTAATGCAAAGCAAGCATCTGCCTTCTTGGACAACTTTCACATTAGGAGAACACAATCTAACTTTTTTTCATGGGTGATGCAAAATTCTGGTACTAGGAACAGGCCAGAAGTAAAACAATGACATTTAATATAGAAGACTTGAAATCAGATCTGTACTAAAAAACACAGTGTCTACCTCAGAATCACCTTTTTGCTTTCCACCTTCTCTCTCACTTTTCTTCCCCAAGGGTAAGCAAATCTATGTCAAACTCTAGAACCCACCTCCAGTTAAAACTGAAGCAGAACTTTGGAAATACCTGAATTAATTAATATGGTGTGTTGGTTGCCAGGCAAGAAGCAACACAGGAAACAGCTACCTTGCTTTCTGCATCCAGTTTGGAGAATAGCAGTGTCAGCCACAAATTTCTCAAAATAAATAACCAATGTTTAATGAAGTGACCTAATACGATTGCTGTGTGCAAGTGTTTCAAAGAGTCTGGAGAGGTTGGCCATCAGGGTCTTTGAGTTGGGCACAGTGAAATCACCAGGACCTGTCTCCACTTGCAGTAATTTGAATTTGGCCTTGTATTTTGCAGTCTAGAATAAGAAGTTTATGTGCTAAAGTTAAGGATGTGCTTCCTCTGAACAGCCGCAAGTTAAATCAATGATCCCAAAACTTTGAAGCTGTCACTCTGTTCATACCCAACCTCATGATCAAATTCTTGTGAAAATCAGCATGAAAGATCATTCAATAAACCAAAGGGAGCCTCCTTTCCAGTGCATTGGGACATGAAACATAAGATTTTAAGACAGAACATTAACTGTAGCCAGCTGATATATCTCCATATCTGTATTATTATATGCACCTATACTGTTTTCATGGCAAAACTTTTTAAAGAGATCCTTGATCTTCCTTATATCAGCATTCCGTGCAACCTAAGTTGCTTTTGTATTTGGTACAGCAGATGGAAAAGTGCCAGTGGACTACAGCATGGACTTAGGTTTGGCAGCAAGTCCCTGAAGGGGTGTTGACAGGAGAGGAGGGCAAGGGTAGGAAACTGCATGTTGTCACGCATCCTGTAGTCTGCACCTGCTCAGATACCTTTGGAGTTCTGGATTTGCAGTTCTGTTCTGTTTGTGCCCTGCCACTGTATTCCTGAGGGGAATGAAAATGCAAATTTCACATAATTTTTTTAGCAGTCTACACTGCATCCGTTTTTCTCCTTGATGAAATTAAAAATGAAATTTAATTTCTTCAGTATTTTTTTGAAGACTAGTAAAAGTTTTCTCACAAAGTAGAAATTATTTGTGGATCTGCAATAACCTCCTGTACTCTAAATGTTTTGGGGATTTTTTTTGTCTCTATGACCCTCCCCTACATGACTTTGGTCAAAGCACAAGCAGGTAATGCTCCTAATGGAGCTGCTTTTCCCTCATGCCAGTGACTCAGCCAGCATCTGCAAGGTAAACAACTTAAGGACTTTCCATGTATCTCTTCATGTCTGAGTTAGAGTCCCTTGGCCAATGTTGTGTAGTGGTTTTCTGCCTGCTGCTGATGAATTATGAACCACACTCTCACCTTTATAATGCCATCGATAATCCCTTCTAGAGCACAGTATCAATATGGATCTGTAAATCCACAGGCAGGGACTGTTAAATTGCACAGCTGCAGTCCTCGACATGCTGCATGATTTTGGGCATTGAATACCTGCTTCACCCCTCAGGAATGCCTTTATCTGAACACCCAAATACTTATTTTTATGCCAGGTGATACTATTGACTTGAAATGCCTCCACAGTGCAGAAAAATTCACCTGTTAACCTTTTTGTCTTTGAGGTGTTAACAACTAATAGTCCACCTCTATGTACTCTTTTTAATCAGTTGGACTGTAAATACTGTACATATTTGTATCAGTAATTTCAATTAATATAACAGTACTCTGTTAAGATGAGAAAGAACTGTACACTGTCTTTTTCCCTCTCCCAAAGCATAAGTGTATCAGAATAAAGAAAAAAAGGCTATTTCTACCCCATTCTTGCCCTTGTATTCCTACTTTTCTTCTTTTCCCTCCAGAATACAGAAGATGTCTAAGTGCAAATACTGTATTATTTGCTGGGAAACCAGCTTCTGCTGTATCAGAAATTGGACCTGTGCACAGTGGTGATTCATGTGGCACTTGTGAATATATACAAAGGATTGTCTAAGCATGGAGTGTCAGCAAGACAGAGCTGTGTGGTGTGCAAACTCACTGCAGAAGATTGATTAGATCCATTTTGAAGCTTTTCCTCCTTCCACCAGGCGACAGCTGTCGGTGATTTTTCCCCTAAGCCCAGTGTTTCAAGCTATATCCATCTACAGTTATCACTGTCATTCCAAATAAGCAATGCAACATGAATAATTTCATGGTAAAGTAGCATTTTACAACATGAGGTCTAAGAAGGTCTGCATTTAGACTGCCTGGTTTAGATTGATGACAAAATGACAGGCAGGGACTCCTTGCAAGAATTGCTTGGATGAATTAATTTACAATTAACTTGTTTCAGACAGACAATTCATGCAACATAATAGCCAAGTTGCCACATAAAAATAAAAGCAAATTAAAGGAAGTTCAGATACCACCAAGCAGCAACTTAACTAGACAAGAGGTACAAGCTTAGACTTCTAGGATAGTTAGAGCCAAAGGGCTGCACACTCTGCCGGCACTTTGGAAGTTTGAGAAACTGTTTAAATTGAGAAATGGAAACATTAATGTACCACAAACGGTCCTCACCTGCCATGTCAATAGCAAAGGGCCTGTCAGCTCTCCAGCCCGTGTACCAGCCGACGACTTTGCCGTTCTCCACGACTGGGCGCTCGTAGCGCCGGCCCCCCACCAGCCCCACGGGCCACACCGACACCTTGCGCGTCGTCCGCATCTGCAAGAGGAGGCACAGCGTCACTGCAGCGAGCACGTGTCCCCAGCAGCTTTTCTGGGAGTGCTGGGGGAAACCCACATCAATCATCAGGGCTAGGAATTCAAAGGCAATTCCAGCTTATAGATTGCAGCCCAAGAGCTGCATGTGCCCACTCATTTTCTGTGAAATCTCCACCTCTTTAGTCCATGGGCATCTCAAGTCTACTTCAAATACCCTATTCATAATACCTCTTATACCAAGAGTTCTTAAAGCTGTGAAAAAACGGGGTTTTTCTTGTTTGTTTGGGTTTTCGAAGGCGTAGTAGATCTTCTTTATCTGCAAGACTACAGCATTCTGGCAGTGGGCTTATTTCTGTAGATTGCTGAGATACTGTACAAACCCAGTGAGAGAAAGCATTATAAAATGATTAAAACACACTTCACTAGGACAAGTACAATTAGTCTGGGACTTGTTAAAAATGCATTGAATAGAGGAAATTATGACACATAACACTTTCCTACCTGCAGCAGACCTGAGATGCAGCTCAGATCTATTAAGGATTCATGAGAAAAGATTGCTAGGGCTAAGTCTTTTTAACATCTGTATTTTCCCTTTAAAAGCTCTGCTAAATTTCTGAGAAGGACAAAAAGCAGGCCAGGCAGGATGCTTATTATCACCAGCAGCAGTTTTTCCCAGTGGTGTAAATTAACTAAATGCAAAACTGGGAATGTGATCCTTATCTAGCATAGAAGAAGCCATAGGTATGAAATATGACTGTAGCAAGAAGTGTGCATGACTGGGAGTCACTTCAGGAAGGACACTGAGATGCTGGGGAAGGGTCTAGAAAATGAGTCCTATAAGGAGCAGCTGAGGGAGCTGGGGGTGTTTAGGCTGGAGGAAAGGAGGCTCAGGGGGGACCTTATCCCTCTACAACTGCCTGAAAGAAGGGGGAGCCAGGTGGAGGTCAGCCTCTTCTCCCAGGTAACATTAGGACACAGCCTCAGGCTGTGCCAGAGAAGGTTCAGGCTGGCATCAGGAAAAAATTCTTCACTGAAAGGGTTGTCAGGTATTGGAATGGGATGTCCAGAGAAGTGATGGATGGGGAGTGACCATCCCTGGAAGTGTTCAATAAACTGGATGTGGCACTTAGTGCTATGGTTTAAATGATGTGGTGTTCAGGCAAAGGCTGGACTCAATCTTGGAGGACTTCTCCAACCGTAAAGATTAGGAGTTTGACTCAGTGACTTCAGATAACTGGTTCAGTGGTCCATTTTCTTCAGTAAACAGGAGATAATATGACACAAACCTTGACACACTGCTCCCCGTGGGAAAATCAGACAGTCTGGCATGAGAACTTGAGCAGGCGAGTGCACCGACACAGTGACTTGCACAACTTAACCACACTGGTTCAAAAGCCACTGTTTTAACTACTGCGCTTTAAATATGGTTCTATTTAAACAAGTATTAAACTATTTCAGTGTAACGTGGACTTAATTTGATCTATTCTAAAACCAGTCTCGTCTTTTGTTGTAATTGAAACTTATTCCTTAGGGAAAGGTTATCCTTTTTTCCTTCCAAGCAGTCCTCTCAGCAAAAACAAACACAGTTTTACATATTTGTAACTGCAGTCCCCTATCGATGGATGCTGAAGTAAAAGACAACCTTGGTTAAATATTAAACACTTCCCTCTCTCTCTGCCAAGGTGAAAGATTTATCATGCATATCATCAAGACTCGCAGGAGCTGCACCAGAAAAAACAAAGACATCACGTCAGCATGGTTCACATTTCTAAGCTAGAAACATTAGCAGATTCTTAGAACTTTCACATAGGGAAGGTATAAAATACGTATTTTAAAATCCACAAAAACGTAGCACACACAAAAGAGAGACATGCACCTTCTCTTCCTCCCATTATTTGTGTACCTTCAGATTTGTTTATCAAAAATTCCTCTTTCCACCCTAATTGTTGCAGCAAGCCAGAACATCTCACTCAGCAGCAGCAGCCCATAGTGCAGAAGAGCAGGGTATGTATTCAGCTGGCAATACAGGGAATTCTTGTGATAAGGATTCTGTCCAAGCCATTCCCTGGTTAATTGCCAGTGAGAGACTGCCATGAATCTTGCTAAAGTTACTGATAGATGTATTTACCTGCAACTGTTCACCCTGCTTACATTTAACTTTCCAATCTCTTCCACTCCTCTATGTAGGAAATGCAGTTAGCAATCAGCTGTTTGGGTATGGACATAGGCCAGACCTCCTCATGAAGATCTTTTAGCTCTGGTTTTAATGACACATCTCTTGTTTAGTTTGCTAACAGCGTATTTATATTAACATCCAAACATACCAAACATGGACACAGGGTATCATCCTGTTGGGCATGTCTACACAGCCCCATCAAGCCACATCCACCCAACTGTGCTACACCAGTAAATACCACAGGATAAACAGACATGGTGTCATTAATACCTCCTGGAGGGTGTGGATACCTGAACAAATTATTCGTGTTCAGAATTGCAGCACTTTGGCCGCCCTGTGCCAACTGTCTGTACCTAAACTCAAAAGCCACTAGACAAGGGCAGGGACACTCTGACTGCAAGAGCGTGGCCAGAGCACAGTGCACCCATGCCCTGCCTGTGTGTAGAAATTTGGGCAGCTGTACTGCAAAATGAGCCAGGACTTCTGAACTGGGTCAACAGTGGCCTCAGCATCTCTGCTGGCAGAACTAGATGGATTTACATTAATACTCCATGATACACTGTGTGTTGGAAAACCTTGTCAATGAAAAGTATCTCACTGACCGCATAAAACCAGCATGAAATGACCCAAAAAGTTTTAAATTAATAATCTTGGGTCAATCTCAGTGTCTATGAGTTATGTCAGTAAAGCCACCACACATCAGGTGCAAGGAACCCATTACAGAACTCTTTTGTCCTTGGGTGACTTTATTCTCACAGGTTACATTTTTGAAGAATGAAATAAGCAGGTGTCAAGAATACAGCAATTCCTTTAAGTAAAAGCTGAAAGAGCACATCTAGACCAGTATTTATGCTAATTCTGAAATACCTCACAGCCTTGGGATATGCTAGGCAGATGAAAGCAGGAATATTTCTTTTAATCTTCTGAGAATAGCATTACTGCAGTTAACATACTGATATGTGAAGGCTGTATTTATGTATGATGGGGAAAAAGCTATTATTTGGATTAAAAGGGCAGCTTGCACCTGGAATTTTATGCTGCTAATCATCAGGACACAAAAAAGTGATTCAAAAATGTGTTAATTCTGAACAGCTTCAGTGCCGTGGGTTAAACAACTGCCAAAAATCCTAGAACAACAAACAGCTTCCTAAATGACTCTTCTATCTGTCATTGTAGTGACAGCGGTAGCACACGCTGTGGTAACACTCAGCGTTTTAAGTCCTGGTAGCTTACATGAATGGTATTCATCTTACTTACACTTCACTCTCTGCAAGTTAAGCACCTGCTCTGTCCTAGTTAGACTTCTGGAGTTAATGAGCTGAGATAGGACCCCACTGGCAGGATTCATCCTGCCTGGCTTAGACAGCTCTCTTAATGCTTTTGTCCTCCCTTTAGTTTTTGAAAAGGGGTCTTGGGTATAGGAGAAGAGCGATGTACTGGGTGGAGGAAGATGGCAGAACAAACCTGAATGAAGTAGGAAGGTGTATTGGGTCTGACTGGGGTAAAGCAGTGCTGTGCTTTGCTTTGGTAGCTGGCGTTGATAACAGAGCAGTGTTTTGGCTACTGCCAAGCTGTGCTGTCCCTGTGACATTCCTTCCCCCACTGAAGGGGATGGGGGGGGCAAGATCCTGGGAGGGGACACCAGCAGGCCAGCTGAGCCCAGTCAGCCAAAGGGATATTCCATCCCATATGACATCAGCTCAGATATATAAGGGAAGGAAGAGAGGAGGAGGAGGAGGAGGAGGCACTCAGGGCTGGTCCATGTTTGCCTCCTTGAACAACCGTCACGCGTGCTGGAGCCCTGCTTCCCAGAAAGTGTCCGGACATCGCTGCTGATGGGAAGTAGAGATTGATTGTTTTCCCCTCTGTTCTTGCGCGTGCAACTCTCAGCTTGCTTGTTCTATTTTTCTCCCTGCTGTAATAAAACTGCCTTTTCTTACCCTGATAGTCTTTTTTCAATATTATCCTCTCCCCTCTCCCAGTGGGAGAGGGAGTGATAGAGTCCCTGAGTGGGTACCTGGCACCTAGCTGGGGTCAACCCACGACAGAAGGGGAGGAGAATTCAGAAGGATTGGGCAAGGAATCAACAGGAGAGATGCGTAACAACTGACCAAAGAAAAGCCAGCGAGGTGATGGGCATACAACAGTAAATATACCAAAAACAGAGTAATCACCAAAGAGTAGCAGGAAATGGAGATGAGCAATAAAAGACAAGTGATAAAAGCATTGCTAAATTTAGCATCTCATTAGTCAATCAAGAAAAGATGCTTAATGGGATGCACTGGACTGATGGATAGGGAAGATACCAAGCCAGTAACAAAATATAAAAGCCCAAGGAAATGAAGGCAAATGACAGAGAAAAGGAAACATGGCTGCACTTCCTAGAGGGAAAAGGCTTCCAGACTGGAACAACCATCCCAGTGTTTTTGCAGCATGATGTTTCTGTTGCCCTCTGCAAGGGCAAAACTGCTGCCATACCCTGTCCACTTTTTTCTCCCTGTCATTTCAACCCCTGTGTGATTTGTGATCTGTCCAGGCTCATATCCAAGTTCACCATCCTACCCCACATCCCTGCCCATCCCAGTGATACTCCAGCAGATTTCAATGCAAAATTCTGATTTATTATTACCAAAGACAGGATCTAGAGCTCCTTCACTACAACACTTCCTCAGGACAAAATTTTATAGGTTAAAGCATAAGCACAGCCAGGTTCCCTATCAGTTCTCAGCATTACTCACAGGCCGTTTAAAGACAAATTTTGCTTCAACAAAACTTATGTGAGAGCACTACAACTCAGCCAGACAGCTCAACAGCGATGCTGTGCCTGTTTACTGAGGCTTTGGACAGAGTTTCTGCCTCCACTTCTCATCATTTCAAAGGAGGTATCGAGGCATAGAAAACCTGTGCCTGTGGCTTTTGTGGTTCAGGGACTGTGATGCTTAGGGGTTAGTAGCTTCAAAAGGCAAGTCTGTTGTTGGCAAATTTGGCTGTAAAGGGTATTCTCCATGGGAACACTTGTAGAAGGGGTCTACAAATCAAAAAAATTGTCATTCATTGATCTAGGCTCCTCTGCAGCTCTCACAGGTGATCTGCTTCACCATCCTCCCTACTAGAAAGCTTTCTTTCCAAGCATCTGCTTTAGACCTCCTCTGCGGATTTGTACACATTCTACATTGCAGAGGGAAGATACATTAACTCCCCCTTTTCTCCAGCAACATTTTATATATAAGGTACAATGAGTAATGTTTCTAAATTATATCAGCATCCTTGGGCACAAACGTCAATATTGCCTCCCTACAGAAGAAAACTACCAAATTTAACTAAAGCAATAAGGAGCCAATTTCTGTGGACTGGGACAACTTCCAAAACATTTGCAACTCATTTTACTTCTGGGCCCTTCTATTTACTGGTTGTCTCATTCTACATCCTATCATTCTACTGGGTTATGCTCAGGGTACCTCTGAAGAGCTGCTGACCCTCCATAATTAATATTACAGTATCAGTTCCACAGGTAAGGCTGCTGCTGCCAGTGCAGAAACAGAGTACTTGGTACTCTGTAACCAAATATAAACCTGTTTCAAATAGTCTTTTTTCTTTTTTTTTTGTCACTGTTTCCTCTCATTTTTAAGCTATTTCATTCTCTGCCAGTCTTTTCTAATCCAGCCTCTTTAGCATAGGTATTACATGTCTATGTGGAAGAAAAATGTCAGTGTGCATTTAAAATCTGTCATGTAGTCCTAAATCATTTATATACTAGAAAGGTATTTAATGCACTGCTAACTCATATTTGGATCACTTTTTACTCTGAAGAAAATAACTAATGACTGCCAGCTAATATTTAATTCTGTCTAGACTACTGAATGTTGTTTTTAAGACTACTATAAAAAATCTGATTTTTCCAAGCAGCTTCAAGAGATAAAACAAAATATTTTCATGTTTTCAAAGACAAAGAGATTCACTTATAGTACTTCTAAATATTTTGCATAAATACATCCATTAAAAATATGCAGAAGTTAGCTTAATACAATGTATAAAGATTAGGACAGTTATGTAAGTATTATTGAAGGAACACTAACCCTTCCCTAGTTAAAGCTGGAATAAATAGTAAATATTCACCTCTTCTACAATGCATTTTTTGAGTTCCCCTCAAAATATTTTACAAAAATGATCACAGGAAAACTGAAGCCTGTGTGACATGCAATGCCTGCAAGTATTCTGTTCTATTTTTAATAACAAGGAATTCTTTTTTCAGGCTACTGAAATGGCTGTTAAAAGCCATTAGAATATCTGCCACCTTCATACATACCTTTTGAAAGGGAAGGGACACAAGAAAATTCTTTCAGTCTGAATCTGTGGCTCTTTGAATCTTGAGCTACCTGTAAAGACTACCTCAGCTTAGGGAGAGCAGGATGAGCTCTGTCCTCTCAGACCTCCTTTCCATCATGCTTAGGGCACTCTTGTGCAGCAACAGCTACAGCAAATTGAATTCTGACCCACAACTCAGTGAGCAATAGGACAAACTGCTAAGCTACTGAAGTTTGGGTTGGGGTTTTTACCCCTTAGAAATGACAATTAGGGCTGTGATCTGCTCTGAATTCTGTGCTGCAAGGCTGTGTTCACATTACACCTTAGAGTGTGGATTTCTCTAAGGAGACCCAGTCTTGCACTCAGACAAGACAGTGGAATATGTCACACTTGCATGCTCTAGGCATCCACCAAACATTTCCATGAAATTCTGGACACCGATGACCAGAAGCCTGGGGGTGGCAGGGAGGGAGAACATGGTTCTAGATATGAGCATTTTAATTTCAAATATATCTCAGTTTAGGTGTCTGAACAAAATACAAGCCAAAGTGGCAGAAGTAACCTAGACAGGAATCTCTAAAGCTCAGTGCATTTTTGAATGCAGCAAGCTCACTTTCAGACAGATACTGAAGACCTTTACTTCTCATGCTGCTCACCCCTCACCTTCAAAGGTTTCAGGGCAGTCTGCACAATCAACAGCAGAGTGGATCTCCAGCACTAATTCCTCCAATTTGCATACATATCCAAACATGGGCCATGGAAGTGATGGCCTTCGGCCAACTACTCAAACTATGGGAAGAGCACAGAAAATGTCTGAGACATAGAAACACATGAATTATGTGAAGAATTAAGGGAAGTGGAACTTAGCTGTCTATCTTCAGTTTCCAGTGCTTAGGTTAATCCTGTTTTCAAAAATCTCTCTGTAAAAGATGGAATGCCAGATTTATCTAAGGTTTTCTTCTCTGGAAGTTTAAAAATATGAAATTGGCAGTTGCTAGGCATCAGTCACAATATTACAATAACTTGCATTCAGGAATAAGATAAAGCACAAATGCACCAGAAACTATAAGAGTCACTCCAAAACGAACAGCCTGTGGTAAAAAATAGAAGCTATGGTGAGTCATGTAGAAACATTTGTAAAACATCTTAAATATAATAGTCGGAATTTCAGGCCTCTAAGTGGCTTTTTTATGAATGCAGGCTAACTTTTAACATAACTGATAACTTTTTTAGAAAGCAGACTTGTTTTTGATGGAGAGATGCAGAAGGACACCTCCAGATGAACAGATCATACCTGAGCAGAAATTACATAAATTATTTCTGAGGTCTAGATCCCAAAATAATAAATGACAAAATACAATATGCTAGAACCACAGGCACTGGCCACCACCACACTCTCAAGCAGAAAGAGTTGGGATTAACTTAAAAGCCACACCTCTACTCCTAGAAATATTTCTTCAGCATTGCTGCAGCCTTGTTTAGCACTCTAAAGAATGCCACAATCACTGAACAGGTTGGCTCTTTCCCTGCAGCCTTTCCATGGAGGGTGAACCTTCCCTAACAAAAATGCTGTAGCAGCAGAAAGACAAACCAGGCTCTCCGCCTTATTCTAGAAAGAACAACTAAACCTGCTTAGACCCTGCCCAGTTTGACTTTGAGGACATAGTTTCAGCAGTCAAAAACTGACCTATTCACCCATATGCCATTGTAGGTCTTAGGAAAAAAGATAATTCTGAACAGCACCCAAGGGTTCCAGATTTACTACAGAAGGTGATACTACTGTATGCTGGGGTTTTTTTCCTGATTTCCATGAAACACACTTTGCTTAGGTCTACTGGGCCCAGTTTACTCCACATCAAATATAAAGTACTCATTCCTGTAAGCACCAGGCAGAAGTACTTTGGACAGAGATTAGAATTCCTTCATCAAAAGCGCTCAGAAGTATCCCATGGCATCCCATGTCAAAGCATGCTCCTTTTTGATCATGGCCTCATGGTTTATACAACTCACAGCAAAGCCTTTGCTGATCTTGCTTTGCAAAAGGCTCCATCTCCTGTCAGGACACTGGGGAAACCCACAGCAAAAGAGCTGCCTTAAACACAATCCTTCACAACATGCAATTCCCACGCTCGCCTTCTGTTCTGCAGTCCTGCTTTTTGGACCGCTGAACAAAACACATCCCTAACGCAATGTTTCTCTCATGCTGGCTTTACAGTCCTAACTAGCCTTGGCTCCCATCTCCCCGAGCCCTCACTGCTGCTGCTGCTGCAACCAGCTTTGACTCAGAAGCGAGCCATCACAAAGAGGACAGACCTGCTATTTCATAAGCCTGCAAATGTATGCACCTGCCTGCACACAGGGGTGCTGGCACTGTGGGGCCTCCACACCCCTGTGCCTTGCATCAGTGACATGCTGAAAGTCACACAGCCAGCACAGGATGGTGGTGGGATGAGAATTCAGAGCTCCTGTCTCATCCTCCGACATTTAAACTACTCCCTCCTAGTGAGCAGACTACAGTGTATCAGACCTCCTTCGGGATTAAGCAACTGCAGGTCTGGAAAATTGTTCCTGAAAGGGCAACAAACTGAAAAAACTCCCTCTCAGGTATAGTTACCACCATTTTCATAACAGAAATTACTACCAGATTTCATCTGCAAACACTGCATTCTGAAGCTGTTCTCTTCATGCTCGGAGAAGACAAGTGTAATTTACACCCATAAATCAATCAATTCCTGAAGGAGATATCAGGGTTTACCATGGAGCTGTCAAGCCAGAATCCATGAATACACAGATTTTCTTTTACCAAGTGGAAAAGCAACCAGCCCTCTAGCAGTGCCTTGACTGAAAAATCAGGCTCCTGGCTCACTCTAAACGTAACCTCCCACACGTAAATGTGCATCCTGTTGGCAGAGCCTGCCAATGGACTTCCACTAACTCTGCCAGGCTGGCAAGGCATTCCCCATGTCACCACCAGCGGCATCCCAGAGACCCTGCCAACAGCTCCTTAGTGATCCCAAAAAACAGTCACAGCAACTTGCAGCGGCAACTGAAGCAAAAGCTCCTTCTCTGCCCCTGTAACTGAGCTTCCCAAGCACCCCATTTCTCAGGGAAAACTCACCCATGCATGCGTGTCTGCCTGTGAGCACAAGGCTCAGAACAAACAGCTCCTTCCCAGCAGCTGAACGCAGGGGAAAGGGAAGCCTCAGGGTTGCAGAGGCTTGTGCTGGAGGTTACAATCCTTGTTAGCAAGAGGAAACACAGGTTGCTTGTTGCGCTTGCAGTTTCCAAGGTTAACCCTTCAGACAGCTTTATCCCTTGGCTTTCCTGCATTTCCTAGCTAATTAGGGAGGTAATTTGTACCTTTCTCTTTCATAATTCCCAGCAATTAGTAGAATAATTACAGAAATTTTAAAAGAATAAATGTGACCAGACTAATTTTCAGTAGCTGTGAGGCACTCAAGAGAAACACCTGCCAACACTGTTCCTTTTAGCTTGTCCCTAATGCTGGTACTCAACAACAAAAAACCAAAAAAACCCCGAACAAATGAACAGCAGGTATTTGCCTCCAAATATCTTTTGTCCCACATTACTTGTTGTGCCAAAATGTATTTTCTGTTTCAATTAACACACTCCGTAAGATTCAGTCAAATTTGCCTTATATCTACAAACACACATGTGAGCACTCCCACAACATCAAAGATGGGTAATGTGAAATTGCTCTGCATTATAATGCACTGAGCACAGTCATGAGAATTTTTAAAAATCAATTGCAACAAAGGTTTAGCCTCTAGGCAAAGGTCCTTAAATTAGCAGCATCAGTGCTGAATGCCAAGTGAGCAGAAGTAGGGCATCCCTGCTGAAAGGGATGCACCCTGCACCTGCCCACACACTGGAATGGAAAGGGATGCATTATGAACCTAAACATTTCTAAACCAGCTTTCTCCAGAGAATTGCGTGCACTGCACATTTCTGTGTATCACGTTCACTCTAACTCCCTGCCTGTGAAGCACTCGAGGAAGAGCACGCACAGCTCGGCAGCGAGCGGCAGGGGCTGGGTGAACACCTCGAACCACAGCTCTGTCCACAGGCAGAACACACAGACCGCAGCACGTCTGAAGTCCTGCGCTGCCAACTTACTTTTCTGTTTCCTTCTCTCATTCCCCTGCCAAGGTTGCTCTCCTAGCTGTCACAGAAGATGTACATTATCTTTCTTCTACTGTTTTATGTCCACTCATTAAACACCCTCCTTCCTGCCAGGGGGAACCCAGAAAGAAAGCTGGACACCCTCTGCCCCGAGCACTTGCCAGTTCCCACCAAAGTGAAACAAAGCCCTTCACCGAGGGGAGGCAATGAAGACAAAAACAGGTCCCTTCACAAAAGAGACTCCTGAAAGGGCGTTCAATCGTTACACAAGCGATTTGCTGCTTTTAAGAGGGAAAGGCTTCAAAAAGGCAACTCCACGTGAAGAAGCCGCCTCTGGATTAATTCATTAGCACTAAGGAAAACTGTGAAGGATGGAGACTCCTGACGCGAGTTTGCCCTAGAGGGAGAGGGATGCAGCCTGAAAAAAAACGGAAGAGCACTTTTCAACCCAGTTTTAACAAAAACACAGAATCCCTTACATAAACCTTAAACTTGCATCGCTCGGTAGGAAAGTGAGAAAACAGCAGTAAAAAGTTGGGGGAGTATGGAGAGGAGGGACAAGAAACTCCAAATCAAGAGAGCCGTGGTCACACAGAGGCAGCCCCGGGGAGCTCGGCTGAGGGACCGGCGCTGCAAGGTCTCCGGACGAGGAGCGGCCGTGACTCCCCCGTGCCCGGAGTTTTGGGTAAGGGGCACCGAGCGCGCCGCAAAGCGGGGATGGGGCACGGCCCCGCGCGAGAGCCTGAGAAGGGGGAACGGCAGGAGGCTGAGGGAGGCGGGGAGCGGCGGGGATGGGGACGCGGTGGAGCGTGGCGGCCGCGCACCCCCCCGTCCCGCACGCACCTCCTGGAAGAGCTCCAGGCTGTAGGTGTTGTCGTCGTCGGCGAAGAAGAGCACCCCGGGCTGCGGGGGCGGCAGGTGCTGGTGCCGCTGCCGCAGCCAGGCCAGGCCGGCGTTGCGCTGCTCGGTGGCGCGGGGCAGCCCCGGGCGCTTGTAGCGGCGCGGCGTGGGGACGTGCAGGTGCGTGCAGGGCAGCCCGGCGGCCGCCACGAAGCGGGTCACCAGCTCGCTGCGCGCCGCCGCGTCCTCCACCAGGATCCAGTGGAGCCGCGACACCTGCCGGAAGGTGTTGGCCAGGCGGGTGAGCTCGGCCTTCTGCACCGGGCGGCTGTAGGTGGGCGTGATGGCATAGATGGTGGGCAGCGCCGCCTCGGGCCGCCGCCGCGGGGCGGGCGGCCGCGCCCCGCCGCTACCGCCCTCGGCCCCGCCGCGGGGGGACAGCGCGGGCAGCGGCGCCCGGCTGCTGTCGATGTCCAGCACGATGATGACGATGAGTACCCAGGGCAGCAGCAGGAGGAAGCGGCTGAAGAGCAGGGACTTCATGCTGCCCCCGGCGCCCTCCCGCCGCGCCGCCGCTCAGCGCAGCCCCATAGACGGGCGCAGCGGGGCTGCCCCTCCGCGCTGCTCCGCGGGGCTCCGGGCGGCGGCGGCGGCGGCGGCGGCCGGGGCGAGCGGCGGGCGCTCCCTCCCTCCCGCGGGCGCGGGGGCCGCCGGCGGGGCGGGCCGGGGAGCCCCGCGGTGCCGGCGGCAGCCCGGCGGGGCAGCTGCCGGCCCCGCTCCCGCCGCGCCTCTATTCCGCGAGCGGCCGCCCTTCCTCCTCCTCTTCCTCCTCCCGCTTCACCCTCGGCATCGCCAGACCGGGGCTCGGCGGGGGCTCTGGGGAGACGCTCCTTCTCCTCCGCTTCCCCGGGCGGCTCTGGCGGTGCGCGGGGGTGGGGAGGGGAGGGCGGGCGGGGAGGCGGGAGGGAGGGTCCCCGCGGGCGGGGGCCGGGGGGGCTCCTGCCCCGCCCCGCTCCGGCTGCCGGCCCCGGGCGCCGCGGGGAGGGGGCGGTGGCTCGGGGAGCTCCGCGCTCCGCGCCCTCGGGGGCGGTGCCGGGCTCCGGCTGGCGGGGATGGGACTCGGATGGGGACGGGGCGCTGCTTGTCTCCGTGACGGGCGACAACTTCGGCCGGTGGCCGGGACGCCTCCCCCGGCACAGCGCCGGCCGTCCGACGGGCCGAGCACGGCTTGGGCAGGCGGGGGGGTCCGTGTCCGAGTACTGACCCCTCAGAGTGACCGAGAGCAACTCGTCTCATTTCTGCTTCGGTTTGGAATCTGGGTTTTTTTCCCTACCTCGGCCGGAGTAAGAAGTTGTAAATAAGGCGGCGGTTTTCCGCAGCTCCCCTCGGTGCCCAGCAGTCGGTGTCGCCTCCCGCCCCCCGCTCCGCACAGCCCGTGCTCCCTCGACCGCATCTCCGCGCTGTTCCGGGCGTGCATCGTCCCCGGAGATCCCATGGACTTGAGAGCTCCTTCTTAAAAAGCATACGTATATCACATTTTAATAATAACCCACCGGTCTTTATTTTGAGAAAAAGGCATTCATCAGGTGCTGCAACACACATGAAATGCACAGTCTAAAACCTCTTACAAATTCTTTCCTCACAGGAAAGTTTCCGATGCATTTTTCAACACTCCCTGCTGTCATAACTAAACACTTCCTTACAGCTTGAATTATGCTTTTAAAACTTCATGCTGCATAAGAACACACGCACAGCAGCAGTGTTTGCAAATTACTGAATTTTCCACGATTCTCTGATTTAAACGTAGAGATTGAATGATGTTCTCACTGGCTTCCAAGCTATTTGAGATAAGAAATAGAATGATTCGTCACTGATACTTTGATTTTTGCTAGGAATAGCATGGCTTGCAGAAATCGGGGATGCCTGCATGCCAGCCTCGTGGGCTTACGCTACTGTTTCATTCCTGTTTTATATTTATCCCTCACATTTGCATGTGTATAACAAATGTAAATAATATGGACACTATGTCTATCTATCATTCATATCTATCCCAAACTGATTTATTATTCGAAAGGACACACACAGAGAGGACATCGAAGTGATGTAATGTAAGCTGAAATTCATGAGAAAGTGAGGGCGACACCTGGCCAGGCACTGAACATCTGAATGAAGAAACATCTGCGTAGCAGAGAGCTAATTAGAGTTAGCATGTTTAGTGGAGGAGTGGAAGGGTTGTTATGTGATTAATGAAATAATATGGAGGAATGGAGCAAGCATGAATAGTTTGATATATTCAAATCAAGAACACCTCAGACACAAAATTACAGTTGCCAGTTTTATGTTGATGCAGTTTATCTAGAGGACAATCACCTAAACTGTGTCTCTCCAGTGACTGAGCACACCACTGTTTTCTCATTTCCAGTACAATTCTATTTACAGAGATAATTCGTTCAAATAATGCAAACATGTGTATCAAAGCAACATACCGAGAAGGTACTGCTTGCTCTCATTTGCAAGTCGGCAATCATTTGGAGAAGTTAATTCTAAGCTTGCCACTTCTAGATACTCTGTGATACCACGTCAGGATTCTCAAAAGCTTATTGGGGCAGAATCTAGAAATGAAGAGTACAAATTGATGTGTTTAATTGGCATTCTTTATAGCCAAACATATTAAAATATTTTAAAAATACTGGTTTTTCCCTTTATATTACCTGTCATCCAAAAATATTATCTTTAGTTAACTTGTGTGTTGTATTCAGAGCCTATAGAGGATACTTAATAGGTTATGGCTATAAGACCGTAGTAAAGGCAGCACTAGGAATAACTGAATGTAATTGCAGCAGTTTAGGAAGGAGCACAAACAGTAAGCACCAGGGAGATGTCCCAATGAACTGTGTGGTGATCTTCCATCTCTTTAATTGTGCTCCTGAAAGCTGGTAACTCTGTTTCTCTACGCTTGCTAACAAATACTTACTGCCTTTACTCCAGTCAGGGCTCCTCTAACAGCAACATGAGGCACGTGGTTATTTGATAACAAATCACAACGACTACATTTCCCCCTCAGAACCATTGTTATGTTATGTTTTCAGGTGCCAAAGAACAGGCTCGGAGGTCATGAGCCAGATACATCAGGTGTGATATCAAATAATGCAGCAGCATTTTCTGTTGGCTTCACGTGTAGATTATTTTAGATGGAATGGTAAAAGATAATGAAGGCACGGCATACAAGCCAACTGCTATTTGTTAAATTGTTGTTTCTTGATAAGCAAAGCAGAATGTTCTTCCTCTGGAAATTGGAAGAAGCCAGTCAAATAACCACTCCATTTGTGGGGGCAAACTGTCTACAGAGATAGCTTTTTCAGCTGAACACCTTAGCACTGGTTATTATAAAAATTGTCACATTTGATTTGAGGCCTCAGGTGCAACTCTGAAACAAAGGACGAGTTTCTAACTTGTGATGGATGGTACCAATCACTGTGTGACTCAGGCTGTTCCTATGGTTTCACACATAGTATGCAGCACAGTGCATATTCTGGGTAGTATCAGAGTGTGTGGGCAGGCATTTCTCTTTAGGATCTGGTCCAGAATTGTTTGTTTGCAGCAGTTTATGGCTTGGCTCATCTATTATGGTGTTGTGATTGCTGCCCCCGCTCTCCAAAGATTTTTTTCAGAGATGTGTCAGGACTTGGCATCCAATTTTTCATATATTTTCAAGAAAAGCTACCATTACTTCAGTTTCTTGCTCTTCTTACCAGCAGAGGATGCCTGACTCTGGCAGGAGGATGCCTGACACAGTCCTAGAAAGCAGCCTGTGTGTGCAGGTGTGCATATGCACACCCATACAAAAGAAATCCCATCCCTAGGAACATTCTCTGCAGGACCACAGAGGCTTCCTGTTTCAAACAGGAGCTCACAGCAGACGCTGGCTGGGTGCAGTCACAGGGGTTGTGTAATCTCAGCCAGCAACTGTGTGCCCTGGCTCCTTTCTTCTTCATTGCTTTCAGTCTTTCCAGTATCTGCAGAAAAGAAGTGGCAGGAGAGTTGCCTTAGCTGTGCAATAGAAGTCCTGTTCCACCATTCTTAGAACAATTCAGCTCTTTTTGCCTTTCCCCCCCTCCAGACTCAGGGTCACCCACCCATGCAGCAGCTCTGCCTGGAGACTTCTGCTGCAACCCAGCCCTCTCATCCTGCCTCTCAGCTGGACACGCCTGGCAAGGGACAAGCTGGCCAAGCCTTTTGCTTGCTCCATTTGAATTTCCCCAGTTTCTGAACATCAGGATCTGCTAAAGCCAGGTACATTAAAAACTGTATTGTTTTGGCAGGATTTTTTTCCAGTTATTGGAAAGTTGGTCTGAGTTATAAGATAGCATTTGAGATAAAGCTATTAAAATTTATTGTTTCATAGGTTCTGCTGCTGATAGAACTATTACAGTCCCACGGGAAGCAAAAGCAAAATCAGTTGGATAAACATATAAAAATGAGCAATTATTTTTAACTAGTGGATGAAACACTGCAGAGAAATAGTTTCTATTTCACACGGCTGTAATTGAATAGATTAAACCCAAAGATGGTTCATTTCTTTGAGCTGTTTCCTATGTTTCTTTCAAAAGTGGTGACTGGTGGTGACTGGAGGTGGGTAATTAGCTCTGGCATGCAAAGGGGGCTCATCAGCCTGGTTTCTGTGATGGGTAAATCCAGATGCCAGGTGACTCAAATCACAGCAGGCTAAAGAGTAGCCTGCCTGTCTGAATGAAATATAGGCAGTATAGTTTCTAGTGTTTGCAGTTACACTTTTTGGCATTGCTCAGTCAATCAAAATGTGTAATTAGCAAAAAAAAAAAGGCATTGAGGCTGCATCCCACAGGAGTGTCAGAGATCATCCACTGTGTACTGCACACTCAAGGGCACAAGCCTGATCTCAGTGGAGTCACTGTGTATCCAGGGATCCAAATGAGAACAGATTTATTACACGTTAGTGAAGGCCCAAAAGACCAATGTGTAAGCTAGGCATCCTACAGAGAAAGTGATGTTCTGCCATCTGACAGGCACAGATCACACCCTAAGTCTCTGCACAGAGGTATCTTGGCATCAGCAAGGGGTGGAAAAGGTACAAAAAAATGAAGCTGCAGCACAGGATACAGCAAAAGCATAATTTCTGTCTTCTTCTGCTCCTTTAGACTTATTTCAGCCTCATTAGACCACCTAACAGCTTTTCTAAGAAAGCACATTTTCCTATAGTATCCAGTTATGGAAACCCCTGAGAAGTTTAATAATCCAGCTCAGAAGAGAAAGCCCCATGGCCTCACACAGGACACTGTGTGTCAGGAAACGCAGGCAGTGGAGACTGGGCTGGACTTGCTAAAATAATGTATAAGGGATCTGTGCTGCTCCAGAAACATGAAACCAGCTGCCCAGCTGACAATGAGGAGTGAGATTGCATGTTTATCTATGCATGTAGGCCATTTTGAAATAATTTTCTCTAGTTCTTTGTTCCTTTTCCTAATAAGCCAACTTGTTTATCACTATAGCAACCAGTGACAGATCCCTGAAAAGACGAGCTGCAAATGCCCATTTGGACCTCTGTGGTCACGGGTGGTTGGTACAAGCAAGGTGTCACACCTGCCTCCCAGAGCTCTGTAATGCCATGCAGGGTAAGAGCAGGGTGAGGCAGGCATGACAGGGTGTGATACAGTGTGAGGGAGATGTGCAGAGTGAACAGGGCTAAGCACAGCTTAATGAAAGCTATTACAAAATTAAACATTTTTGTTTTAAATGAAAATAAACCCGTTATACATAAGGCAAAGTAAGTTTGAAGTGCAGAGCTGAATCCTGAACTAAAAAGACTCAGTTACCCTCCTGTGACATGGGCTTTGGTGATGAGGACTGGAAAAGGTGGGAAATGGATGTACAAATAACCTGCTCAGAGGAGATCCTGCAGGCACGGGTGTGGATGGAAACCAACGCTCTCACCAAACATCTGCTGACAGCAAACACGCCTGAAACCTGTGCCAGTGACCTTCTCACTGGTGCTGAGCCACATTCCAGGTGACATCTCACAACTGCAGCATTTGTTCAAGTGGCAAAGGCTCCTGGGGCTGAGCAAAATGTGATGCCCAGAGATAATCCCAGGCATCATAGTTGCACAGAAATTAAAGTGTTTATTTGCTTTTCAGCCTAGAAAAATTCATGCTCAACCCATCCCTCCAACGTTCCCTCCCTCTCCTTCCTGCCCCCCCAGGTTACAAGAATATTAGCAGAAATGCAAACTCTTCGTCTTCTTTTAAATCTGCCTTTTTGGATAATACTGAAAAGGACCATTCTTATACTGTTTATCTGCCCCTCCCGTGTTCACATAACTCTTATCAGAAGCCCCTGAGCTCTCCTCATGTCCTTGTACCTACTCAGTTTGCTTATATTTTGAGTAGGACCTGGGTGTGAAGAGATGAAAGTTAAAGGCTGTATGGTTGAAAAAGGCTACTTGACCCTTGGTCTTCATATGAAGAGGGTTGAATATTTTATTCCATGTTTTGTTTGTAATGTGATGTTATATTAATAAGGTAATGTTGTTGTAGCACCAGTGTCCTAGCAAATGTCAAGCGAGCTTGTAAGGAGACGGATCTTCTAGTACACTGCATGATACAGTAAAAAAGAACCCAAGCAGATGAGTGTTCAGGCATACACATTTTTATTTGGGTCTCAAAGAGCAACTTACTGAAATGCCCTCAAAAGAGGAAAAGTTCAGGGTACTCTATGGAACTACTCCTCAGGAAGAAAATGTTTTCTTTCACCATGTTGTAATTTTTTCTAAGGACCTCAAGTTGACAATTTGTATTTTGGTTTGGTTTGGCTTGGTTTAGTTTGGTTTTGTCCTTGAGAAGTCAAAGATTCTGCTTCAGTTTCTCTTGAAATCATAAAGGAACCTCTCACATCTTTATGTTTCAGACGTACTTGAGGCTTTATTGACAGAAGGAAAACTCTTGGCATAACCAGGCATGGACTTAAATCAGCACTGCAAGATGCAAGCAAACTTCTCAGCAAGCATGATTCTCTCTACCTGAAGACTAAATCAGTGCTGCATGACTGTTATCTTCTATCTCACTGCTCAAAACCGGATCTGGGCTGACAGCAGTAGCACTGAGACAGCTTGTAATCGCCATGGTAAGTGGGTATTATATGACAAGGCTTGCAGGCTCTCTTGCAAGGCAGCCGGGTGACACCTCATATTGTGAACCCGCAGATAGGAAAGTTTCTTGTCTTGGCTAGATTTCACAACATATTTAATTCTGTTTGGCCCTTACCATACGGAAATAACTGGCTGACACTCCTCTGTTTTTATAAAGATGTATTTTGAAAATAGGTGTTGAGGATTTATCTCTAAGGTGATCAGTAGTTTATGCCATCTCTGAGTGATTTATGGCACTGTAGTGCTTGCGCAGTTGAAGATTGTCACAGCATTTCAAAGACCTAAAGCATACATCTGCCTCCCCAAACCTGAAGTTTGGGGAGCTAGCTGGCAAAACTGAGGATATCTCTTTACCATATACTCTTATGTGTGTTTTATAAGTAATTGTATCAGATCCTGAGAGACATTTGACAAGCAATGTGAAAAGGCACGTATGAAGGTGAGATCTCTGTCCAATAATCCTACTGTCCCAAAACAGCTGAGGATTTATTATGGCTAGGGAAAAGCAGGCACCTTTTCAAATCATCTCCTTCCTAAGCTCACATTTTTCTCCTCTAGACAGGTTTGCCTACACAGATCCCATACAAAAAAAGAAAGAAAGGAATTTGCTGCCTCCTGGTGCAGGCTGTGAATGGTGATCCTTCTAAGGCAGTGAAGATGGCATCCTTGTCATGGATAAGACAGGCCGTGAAAAAAGGGTCACGCTATATCAACACCGAGCAGAAACTCATCAAGTGTTACTTGAAACTCTGCCTCTTTTTGCCTCTCAAATACTCTAGATGAAAAAGAAGGGACAGCTGGTCTTGGTCAGCACCCAGTTGGCCTGCATGCCTTGTCAATATGTCTGTGGATTACTGCTGCCTGTCCATCTGTTCATGGCATCTTCTCCCACACCGAAACTCTCATTGAACCCTAGCAGTGGCCGTGATACTGTAAATATAAAAGCTACACAGTAGCCTTGCGCTGAGCCCGAGATTAGTTGGGCTTAGCAGCACTGAGGAACAGGTTCTGTGTTGGTGGCATTTGCAGCACTGCACCGAGCCACAGAGATAATATATTGCTCCTTCACTCACCTTCCCAGTATTTCTTCTCTGTCCCAGCAGGATGTCCCTGGAGCCTTCCAGCTTGTCAAGCACAACACACTGCTCTGTGCTTGAAAGCATATGGCCAACAAAACAAAGAGCTTGCAGCTGGAATTTGAATGTGGCACAAACAGAATTGCTTTAAAAATCAAGGTATGTGCTAGGAAGAGGCAAATTGTAAAGCTGCCAGACACAAAAGGAAATGCAGACCATCCAATGGTCTCAAGCAAGGAGCAATTGTCTAAACTTCCCATGATGATAACCCAGCATCTCCTGATGCAGTACCTAACCCTGCTGATGGTAAGAAAGTTCTCCTGATATTTAACACAAGCCTTACTGCTACTGTATGTTCATAGGTTACTGTCTCCTTGCACATGGAAAATAGCTGACCACTTTCCCATTTCTAGCAACATTTGAGACAACTAGCACCAACACCTCTCCTTAATATCTGCTTTTCTACAAAACCTATTTTTTTCCTAGAAATTATTTTTAAAATTCATAACAAATAAAAGTCTTTTCACTACATCTGTGTATTTCTTAAAATGTGGACTCCAATACAAGAAATATTGCTCTGATCATGATCAGTGCCATGTCAAGGACATTATTTAGCATCCGTGCCTTTCATATGATAATTGGAAGAATTAGATTCTTTTTGTTATCTCTTATAAGTGCATTTCTACGGTACTCTTCCATAGCCCCGTGTTCTGTACATAATACTACTCCCTCCTTTCTAAGGTGACCATATGGCTGTGTTTCTCAGGATTGTTCTTGTTCTTGTTCTTTTTCCTTAGGCTTTTCCCCTTTCCTCACAAACTCACAAAATGTTCAGTGATTTCTGGGACTTTTTTCACAGGAAAAGCAATTTGAGTAATTTCAGCTCATCCAAGTATTAAAAGATTATTTTCCTATTCCTAGCCTGTCATTTTGTTATTAATTTTAAAGATTGTTAGCCAATAGATCATAGTTAATATCTTCAGGAAATATTAATTCAGTCCTATTTACACTATAATTTTGACAGTCTATCCTTAATTGTTGTGTTAATTTAATGGAGTAATAAATGTTTTCTAAATTCCTCTTTTCAGTACCTGAAAACTGTGGAAAACAAGTCATCACCTTTCTCCTCCTCGAAAAGTTCTGATTTTGAAAACTTGCCATAAGCTGACTGTCACTCTGAAATATGATCAACAAATTCCCCACAGGATCATCACAGAAGGTGTGGTGGAACATTTTTCATGAAAAGCTGGGATAAAATACAGCAGCAGAGACACTTTCTGTAGGCTGCTGATAGGCTCATACACTGACTTCCCTGGTGATTTGATTTGCCTTTGTGCTTGCATGAGTGCAGGAGAAGTGAGAGTAATACTTTGGTCAGGATACAGGAGTGCTCATTGGACAAAACAGCGATGGGAGAGCTGTCACAACCTCCCAAACCTGTGGTACCTGGGATGTAATGTAGGAGGAAGTTTCTGCATAAATCCCCCCAAAAGAGCTGCTGAAAGCCTGTGACAGATTAGTGATGCAGATTCTGACTTTCCAAGGGTGAGGACACCTCTTGGAAGCTGTGGGCAAACGTGGGTCAGGTAGACGTGAAAAGACTCAGGATAGCTTCAGGGAGTGGGGAATGGGAGGAAAAGGCTCTTCTTCCTCACGAGGCAAAGGATGAGGACAAGCTATTATTCCCAGGAGTTACTTTTCCAAGGACAATTTGCCCTCAGGCACTTTTGTTTTGTTAATAAGGATGCAGCCAAGCTAAGCAATTTTCTCTAAGTCATTGTGTGCATTTCTTTCTCAAACCATGTCCATGGCAAATTATGTATAATTGGCCTGTAAGGCTCTCTGTGTCCTGCTTAATCTGCTGTTTACTGATATGGTCTTTATCAACACTGACAATTTTTTTCATGATGATTTTGTCACCTCTAGCAGAATGTAAACAGTGATTATGTAAACAGTTTACACCCCTATTCACCATGTTCAAACACTTTGATTTCTTATCTTTTTAAGGGTGAGGACTGTATGCAGAAATGTGGTAGCACTTACTGCAATTTATTGGGGCTGGATGAAAGCACAGTCCTGTGTTCCGGGTGGGCCACCCCTGCTGTGCTCTGCAGGACTTGCATGTAGGGCTGTAGCTTTAGAAGGCACTTGGGGCATATTGTCAGGCAGATCAGTCCCTCCTTCAGAGCACAGGTCTGTGCCAGATGTCGGCACGCTAGGGGACTTCTCTGATAAGCACAAGAAGCAGGTCCCAAATAAAAAGATACCTTCATCCAACACCATGTGCCAGTGTAATGATACCAAAGCTTTCAGAGCAGTGAAGTCCCAAAGCATGAAAATTAGGTATTTCCACACAGATTTCTTGCCCTGCAGCTTGAAATTCAGTACATATCACTGAGATACCATATGCAGAAACTTTCTCCTTTTTTCATCCCTGGCAGGTGGAACTTTGTGTTTTAAGGAATATTATTCTTTCAGAAATCCTTAACCAATTTTGGTATTTGAGAAGAAAAAAGCATTTCATCCTTTGTGTGAAAACAAGGCAAAGTTGTATCTGCCACAACCTTCCTCTCAAATTACTGTTTGCAATTCTCAAGTAATCCAGCTTAATATAGTCCAGCTATTTGCCTGAAGTTTTCACTTAAAATGAAATATAGTATAATTCTCAAATGGCACACACCAGCTCTTTCAAATCTGCATTGATATTCTGTTATGTATAGTATAACGAGAAAAGTCCCATGAACTTTCTCTGTCAATAGAGGATACTGGCACTGCACCATTTTTTAATCTACTTTTTGTCCTTCCATATTTAGTCCTGCTGTTATTCCAAAGAGGAGTGAAATTATTCCACTACTTCATAGAAATCTCTGCAGCGTAAGGTTGAAAATGACCTCAAGGAATTGTTTCATCTTGTGATTCCCATATGTTTTAGCTAGTGAGGGGTAACTTCATCTCAATTGTGTAGCTGGTTACGGAAAACTGAGCTCCAGGCTCATGGGCCACCAGGTATCCCAAGATCTCAACATAGGTATCTTGAGATGAGGAATATCTGCTCAGTCACCTCCTGTTGCAGATTTGGGTGTATCCTGCTGCCACCTTTGTAATTCATACAACTTGTTCTTGGCTCCTTCATTTTTGAGGTGATTCTTGAGGAGAGAATGAGCTCTCACCCACCATATCAGAGACCTTTCTGTGCAACAGTGAGCTGGTCAGAGGCTGCCACCCCCAAAGGCTCAGCCAGGTCTTGCTGGTTTCTGTCCGGCAATGCACTGGGAAAAGTATCCAAGCAATCTATGGATGGCCATCAGAACAAGCACCCCTGATTTGGTCTATCCCTGTCCTTCAGGCAAAATTGAACAGATTCACACCATCCTCAACTGCTCTTAAAAACATTCAGTGTTTTCAGTTCAGACATGCCGGCTGCCTCATGCTCAACTGCCCTTTCAATTAGATGGACAATGCCTACTCTAAATCACCTTTCCTCAGCAAATGAGATTACTTGTTTTCCTGCTGGTTTTGGAGAAAGGGTGCATATTTCATGCATGTGAAGATTCACATCAACCTTGTCTTTCTAGACTACAGGTTCAATTCTTTCAGCCATTCCCAAGAAGTCACATGCCTTACGATACATGTTGCTCACCTCTGAGCCCTGTGATTCATGGAGCTACATTCTTCTAAAAATACCCAGCCCGAAAATGGACACAGTTTTCCAGCTGAGGTCACTAATGCCAAGCTGAGTAAAAGAACAAGTTCCTATATTTTATACCTGTTAATGCATCCCAGAAGGGCATTTGAATGTCCTGCAGCAGCACTATATTTAGCACTTCCAATTGCAATCTATTGTCATCTTCTGGATCCTTTTCTGCAGCAGAAAAGAACGAACACATCAGGACAAACTTCTACCTCTTGACTCATCACATTTAAGGAACACACTGAATGACAAACTCAAACAGTCATTTGCAATCAGTTGTACATACACCTCATAATTTTCTCTGAATCATTTTTCTTTTGCTTGCTTCTGAAAACCTTGTGTGGGATTGTCAAAAGCTGTGGTACAGTCAATATAAATTCTGTCTGTGTCTCCTCAAGGTTTTGCTAGGTTTCTATCCATGTTTTAGATTTTTTTTAGGATGGTATCATGTGATTTGCTCTTTAAAAATCTATATGTTTACTGTTTTGTTGGTTATTAAGTGACTGCTCAGTAAGAGAATTTCCAGGTACTGATGTTAAATTCATCCATCACTGTATGTCCCATAGATTTCTTTCTATCCTTTCTCTAAATACAGGTTTTGTTTTACTTTCCACAGTAAAAAACTCCCTGTCCACCTGCAATTTTCAGAAATGACAAGTAACAGTTGAGAGGTTGCTCAGGATAAATTCTGAAATACTCTTGGAGAAATTTCCTCAGAACCACCTCACATGAACACAGCTAGCCTGTCTAGATAATCTATCCTGCGCTCTTGTTGAAAACAATTTCATGGATGTACCTGGTCAAAATTAACTTTATTTTGTGATTAATAAAGGAAAAAAAGGAACTCCATGGAGTGCCCATCATTCATATTGCTTTAAAAATACTGTGCATATTTAAGTAGATTTTTCAGAAAACCTCATCTACAATGCAGACTCCCATGGACAAAAACAATTCAGTGATTTCAAATTCCATCCTGAGCTCTGTCTGATAAATATGTTAATTTCACTATTATAACCAGATTGCAATGTAGAGATGGAGTCACAATCACCAAATTCATTCCATGGGAAGACTAGTCCTTCTCAGATCACTATTTAAAGTTTGAATTATTTCTCTTTCTCAGAATCCTTTAAGGATTAAGTATTAAATTATATATATTATTTTAAGAGCTGGATTTGCTAGTCCTTTCTCTACTCATAATTCATTGCCTTCACTTCTACCTGTATTTATAGTGTGTATGAATGAAGTTTGCCCAGGCAGGAAGCAAGATTAAAATACTTCTGAAAGTCAGTTAATATCTCTGCTTGGGTGGGTCACATAGCAATGATCATCCCTATTTTTCCAGATTCCTCATGTTCTTGAGGGTTTTTTTGTGACTGATGTCAATTTTACTCTTCTACATTTTTATGCAGGTTTTTTTTCCTTTAAACAATTCTTTTTTCCTTTAAACAATTCTTATGCCAGAATTTTTTTCTCTGATAGATGCAAAACATCACCAGTGCATGTTCCCTTTGCACACACACAAGCTCTCCATCCAGGTGTGTATTCACAATGTCAGGTCAGATGCCAAGAGTAATTTAAATTTCTAAATGAAATTTTTGCTGTTTGGTAGTTTTGTGGGGGCATTGCCACTTAAGAGTGTCAGACCATCACCCACTGTTTGTGGAAAGCTTTCCATGTAACATTCCTGTTGTGAAATTCATACAACTACAGGGTAAATAAAGGCATTTGTCCTCACGTGCTCACTACTTCTTTTTGGGGAACAACAAGTCACAGAATGCACCAGGATGAAGGTCTCACAGCACTGGTTGCACATAAAGAAGCTCCAGTCACAGCATAATCTGATTTCAGAGACAATCACTGACTTCAGCACAGAGGTAGAAAACTAAAGGAAGGTTGAGAAGTTTTTAGGCTCTTACAGAAAAGTAAGATACTTCCCTCAATGCTAAATAGGTTTTTTGTGTGTGTTAAACAGACCGCTTCTCCTCAATAGGGAGCTACGTGCTTTTTATACCTTCTAGGCACTGCTGCTCTAAACAGAAATGCAATAAACCAGGTATTTTCATTATTAAAACCTTTTTTTCAGCTGCTTATATCTTTCTAGAAATAAAACTTGTGTGATATCTTAACATGACAATTAGGAGAAAACAAACAAAAATGAAGCAGACACTAAAGTGATATAAAGAACATGTGAAATATTTAATAAGCAGAAAAAGAACCCCAGAAATAAAGGTTGTTGAGTCTGAAAAAGTAAAACAGCACTGGCTCAGAGTACAGCCCAGAAACCCAGGAGACCAAATTACTTTATTGGCCTCCCTTTGATGAGTGACTCTTCCCCAGTCATAGAAAAAAAATTCAAAGACAAACCCCAGAATTTTGCAGGGCTTTGTTGCTTGCTGCCTCTTGCCTCCTTCAGTGAGCCCTGGCCCAAGGGGTGCTCCTCAGACAGGGCTGCAGTGCTGGTCCCAGCTGTGCTGCCCTTTGCTTTGTCACTGCTGCTGACCCAAGAGGTGACACCTGAGTGCAGAGCGCTCAGACAGACACACAGCCCTGCCTAAGGGACACCTTCCCAAGGAGAAGCTTCATCCTTTGCAATTCCCTGTTCTTGTTTTCCTGAGGTCTCATTTTCAAACCTGCCCAAAACAGAGTTGTGCTCAGTGCTCATTTAATGCAGAACGTGAAAGGACAACATGACTTTATGAACCCCAAATATAAAATGCGTCTTAACCCAAGCGAGAGCAGTCTCACCAGTCTTAGAAAAAAACAGGCAGGTGGGTCCTGATTGAGCCCATTTTCTTCCTCCTCCAGCTTCAGCAGAGGCTGGAGGTACTTCTGCCCCCAGCAGCTCCTCGGAGCTCTAGTCTTTCCTCCAACAGCTGAGGACTCTCCCAGGTAACTGAGAGGCTCCCTGCATCAACTTGCAGAGGGTTTGACCTTACATGGATTCATTAGTCCATCAATGCAGACAGACTGCTACACCTGTACAAGGTTCACTGCAAGGCTGGGGCTAAAATAATTCACATCTCTGTGTGCCATAGTCAGGCTCAGTTACTCATTCCAGCCTTGCACCAGAAAAAGGTCTAGGGGTGAAACCAGGAGGAAGAAAACCAAATTAAACATCCAGAATAATACAATTTTCTTACATTATTTTTTCCATGTCTCTATCTTCCCCAAGCCACTTTTGTCAAATGCCCTGTCTCATTGGTGCAGGATTGTTTGGCATGAGCATGGTCTGAAAAACAAACTTCACCCCCTGGAGAATTTTGCTGAGAATAATAGATCTGTGTGAAGGTCTAAATCAATAGAAGTCTTTCGAATGCATTTCTAGGAAACCTAGAAATATCACCAGTGACTTTGACTAAAATACAAGGTGCCACTGTTTGGAAAGCAATTTATAGTTAAGTAATTTAAATTTCATAGTGAAGAAGGCCATATAATGAGAATTTCACCCACCACAGGAGAGGGAAGCTGGAGCTGTTCAGGGGCTGCAAATACTAGTACAATTTTGGGAGGAGGTTTGAGAGTTTTTGGGGGTTTTTTTGCAACTATGATTTCTGGATCCTATTTCAATCCCAAAGGAATACCCTTTTCTGTCTCCCTTGAATTTCAGCTCTTGCATATTTTTTCTCCCTAAGGTTTATTTTCTGTCAGAGTATTACTTTCTGCTCTATTAAAAGCTTCTTTTAGGCTATCAGAGTAGGTGTTTAAGGTATGTATTCTGTCACTTTTTATTTACATATTTTCAAGTGTTTCTTCTAAGCTTAAGCTTAACTGAAGGAGAAATAAATGTAGAGGCTATGCTACCATACAGTCAGTTGAAATGCACACCAGGGATTCTTCCCCTTTTTCCACTATTAGGACTAACATTTATGAAAGGTCTGATTCTCTGAACCTCAGTTTTGTTACCCAGTGCCACCAACAAAGCTCTCTTTTCAGCTTCAGCACCATCCTGCTGACACCCAAAATGGGGATGCATCCCCATGTGCCAGTTCCAGGATTCAATGAACCTGTTTTGCTCTTGCATCTGTTTGACTATCTCAGCAACCAACTTCAGTCCAAACCCAGCTGAGATGCCTCAAACCTACCTTTTTCACCTTCCAGAAGCATGTCCTCTCTATGAGGATATGTGCTAGTCATGCCAGAAACAAAGGGAGGAAAGAGATAGTGATTTCTACAGACTGACTGAAGTGATGCCAACGGATGGATGGCAGTAAGGGCAGGAATCACAGGGCCAGAGAGGGAGGAAGAAGGGATTTTGTATCACCTGATATTCCCACCTGGTATGACGGGAAGTGCTGTTCAGAGCTCTCCCAGGCTATGGAGGTGCTGACCCTGCATTTCTCTTTCCAAACTGAGGTTTCACTGATCACCAGGGTATTAAATAAAATATGGGGTCTGCTTTCTCCAGCCACTTGAATTCTTTCCCTTAGTTTATAAATGAGTATTTCTAGTATTTCTCTTGGGAGACAGCCCACATGTCTACAGTGTGTTTAAAAGGAGGCATCATTCCCTTACACCCTGTGCCTTCACATCCCTGCCCATTTCTCTGTGACCAGCCTTTCAAGGGGCCGGGCTGGCCAGGAGCACTGCAGAGGAGGAGGGTGACCATAGCACGGGCTGCAGGGCCCACTGCTGCTACCAGAACCCCCATGGTCAACACAACTTGATGGTATCCATGTACTCTGTGAGGGGGTTCGGCTAGGTCAGCCCTACAGCAAAGCCCTATGATGACCTGAAGACTAAAGGCCTGGCTTTACTAGCATGCTGCTATAAGCTGTGTGTTGATGACTTTAAGGATTAATTACACATCCTTTCGTCCAAGTTTGATTGATACAAACTCATTGGGCTGATACAAACTCATTTGCTTCCAGGGATCTCTTACTGGGGGCCATCGCAGCCTTGAAAAACCTTAGAAAGAAATTCAAAGTGTGAAAACCCATTGCAGCAGCAGAGAAAACAATTTGCAGGAAAACAGAGAACACCAGTAATAAAGGCAGGCAGGGGGAAGGGATGCAGCTCTTCAAGGCTCCCCCAGGGCACAGCGAGCTAAAATCAAAAGAGAAAACAGCATGCAAGACCAAATCCTGCCAGTGGCAAGTCCAACAAACAGCTGGAGCAAAAGGCAGCTCTTGGAAATAAAGCTGCTGCTTACCCTCAGCCCTCCTTTATAGGTATCCCCCATACGAAAAACAAGATACTATGAAACATTAGACAGTTCTGCTCTCATAAATATTTCTCCCTTGCTTTTCTCTTGGCTCTGACTGTCTTTTTAACCTTTGGCAGTCTCCTCACCAGGCCTGCTATGCTGGGGCTGGAACACCAGTGGGGTGTGCAAATCCATGCTCCCTCAGCAGCCTGGGCAGGAATGGAGGTGAAAGCACTGGGGAGGTCACAGCTCCAGCTGCCTTTCCACATCCTTATACGCAGATTTCTTTCTCTCTTCAGGATAGCAAGGACAACTGCAGAGAGAGTATTACACATATGGTGTTCATAGAATGGCTTGGGTTGGAAGGGATCTTCAAGGATCCAGCCCTCCTGCTATGGGAAGGAACACCTTCCTCTAGACCATGTTGCTCAAAGCCCCATGCAGCCTGGCCTTGAGCAATTCCAATGACAAAACATCCTTGTACTTGGTCTTGTTGAACTCCATGAGGTTTGCATGGGCCACCTCTCAAGCCTGTCAAGGTCCCTCTGGGGGCCATCCTTTCCCTGCAGTGAGTCATCATGGCATCACCTTCAAACTTGCTGAGGGTGCATTCAACTGCACTGTCCATGTGCTAAGTTACCCATTTTCATATTGAATGCATTGTTATATTATATATATATATATATATATATATATATATATATTTATATAAGTGGGACCCCTCTTCAAAACATTGTGCTGGTTTTGGCTGGGGTAATTTTCTTTACAGTAGTCAGTATGGGGCTGTGCTTTGGATTTATGCTGGGAACAGAGTTGATAACACAGGGATGTTTTCATTATTGCCAAGCAGTGCTTGCACAGTGTCAAGGCCTTTTCTGACCCCACCCCAGCTGGGGCTGCACAAAGAGTTAGAAGGGACATGGCCAGGACAGGTGACACCAACCTCCGAAGGGATATTCCATACCCTACACATGATGTCATGGTATATATAAGGTAGTATATAAATAGTGGAAAGAAAAAGGCAAGGGAGGACTTCTGGAGGGATGATGTTTGTCTTCCCAAGTCACTGTTATGCATGATGAAGCCCTGATTTTCTGGGGATGTCTGAACACCTGCCTGCCCATGGGAAGTGAAGGATGAATTTCTGTTGCTTGCGTGGGTGGCTTTTGTTTTACCTGTTAAACTATCTTTATCTCAACCCATGAATTTTCTCACTTCTCCTCTTCCAGTTGTCTCCCCCATCCCACTGAGGTGAGGGGGCAGACCAAGCAGCTGTATGGAACTTAGCTGCTGGCTGGGCTAAGACCATAACATTTCATTTTAGTGCCCAACATGGGGCTCAAAGTGTCCACAATAACAACAGATTTGATTAGAATGTGCTAGATTGAATTTGCAGCTGTTCTTGCTGTTTAGCTATTAATGGGCAGGCTTCTGTGCTTGCCATGAGGCTCGCTTGCCTGACTGTGTTTCAGAGCTGAGTGCTCGTTAGTGGCTGCTTTCTGCTTTCACTGCTTGCTGTGCTGCTTATCATCTTACTCTGTTGTGCTTGGGAACATTCTGATAACAGCCTGGGCTGGCTGATGGCCAGGGCATTGCTGCTGTTTCTGTGCTGCTGCACTGGACAGGCTGAAATTCTGGTGAAAGCTTGAGTTGAAAAGACTCTGACCCGTGGATGAGTCAGTGTGGGAGCAGGACACCTGAAGTATCTGTGCTGCAGCAGGTGTACCTCTGCAGGGATGTGACCTAAGGATGAGGCCACGCTGGAGAAGGTTCACCTCAGAGCGCCATTGGCTGTGACCAGTGAGGTCATGCTTGAACACCTCAAAGCATGTGGCCATGGATAAGCCCATGACATTATTTACCATCTGAAAGTACAGAATAGTACAGTAGATAAACATGGAGACAGTAGTTTCCTACATCTATAAAGTGCACAGAATGTGAGAATCTGCTACTCAAAGCAGATGTACTTTTCATTGCATTGATCAAGGCTTTAGAAGGGCTATGAAGGTCACTGGGAATCGTGCACTCAGCCCCAGCTCTGTATTTTTAAGCCTTCCTGTGTGCTTTAAGTTTGTATTTAAAGCAATTTGAAGATGACTTGTCATTTGGCACTGTAGGTATATTGTTTTAGAACATCTTTGTAATGGTAAAAAATGAAAAAAAAAATATTGTGAAATTTTGCACTGGTATCCTTACCTTGAGAATTTCTAGTTGGAGAATTACAGCTGAAGATTACAAGCTCCCAATATGAATGCATATTTAAGTGTGTGCTTATAATATATGCCCACAGAGGAATACATGGAAACAACATCTATTTTGGCAACCCTTGCACTTTTCAAATTAGATGCAGAAGAGTTATTCTAATTATTTAAAGGTCTCTGAGCCTCAGCAAATTGTATTGACGGAGCTTTTGCTTTCAATAAAAAACAAACTTGAAATGCTTTTGTAAATGTGTTGTTTTCATCAAAATTTTTATTTCACTGTTATTGACTTTTCTATTGGGCAAAAGCTGTGCAGGCAGCCACATTTATGGACATCCCCAGCCCTAGTTCCCTTCTTGCCCATCACAAGGTTCCTGATTTCTCCAGTCTATTAACATCCCCAGCTCCTGACACACGGTGATCCAGCTGCACAAGGAGCCAAGTCCATTGGGTTTGTGTCCAAGTAAAGGCAGAGGCAGGGAAAAATAAATTTAAGGAGAGGATTTGGGAGTGCAAAGCATGAAACTGGGACAGGCAATATGAAGAGAGCTGAGTACTGGTGAAGCAGGAATCAGATGAGCTGGGATGACTGAAGCAGAGAGAAGCAAAGATTTTGCTACAGATTGTCCTGTCATGAAATTGAAATATAGGGCTTTAAATTGCAAGGTAGGTGAGGCAGAATGAGATAAAAGGAAGCCAAGGGAGTAGTAGTGAGCAATAAGCTGTGCTTGTTATGCACATGCACCATAAGTGCATAAACCAATTAATGAAAATATTGCATTTGCATCTGCAGCAGGATCATCCTTTATTTACATCTGTGTAGAGCTCTCCTGGACATGGCTGCCTCTTACCAGTTGGGTGTTGCTCGTGCCCATCCAAATTTTCCATTGAAAGGACTGGTACTGCTCTGGTTTGAATGGGTTTCCTAATAAAGACATGATGACTGGCAGTGTAATTTCCCTTCTACACTTTGTGCTTCCATGACGGGAGTTTATTATTAACCTTACTACTACATTTTCTGTTATTTTACTCTGGTGGTTTAATTGCATTTCCACCTCAGTCATGTGCATTCATTTTCTAATAGTCTCCTTTCCCAGACTGCTTTCATGTAAGCAGCAGGGTTTTTCAGTTAAGTACTCTGTGATGGTTTTAGTATGCATTTCTTTCTGGTTTAATCTTTCTCTTTTTCCCCCTCTGTCTGTCTATTAGTCATCCTTAATGGGGTACAGCACCTTGTGCTCTCTGACATGGAAAACAGGGACAGTGTAAGCAAACATCAAGGACAAAGCATAAAAATAACAGCAGCAGTCTCCGTAAAAGGGAAATTAATGACTCAGGCAAATGGATGCCACATGTAACTAATTTTAAGGAAAGAAAGCATCAGCCATGCTTAGAAATGCAGATGTATTTATCGCCTTTCAGCCCCCCTATTTAGCTGTTACTAATGGCATATTGAAAGGGAACAAAGGAAATTTCTGAATGCAGAAGCAAGGATGCCTTAGCAGGTGGTCGGGGGTAATGGAAATTTAGGGCACAAGCAGCAGATCTGATTCTTATTTTATTAATGCTGACATAAATCAGGCATGTATATCCACTGAAGGAGGGAGAGAAGTTATGCCAAGGTAGGGTTGGAGAGAAGTCGGTCAGGTCTCCCATATCCAATCTAACACAGAGCAGCAGCCCCCTAAGGAACTGCATCTTTGCTCTCACTAAATAAGACAAGATGGAAATAAATCTTTGTATTTCACTATAAAGTACTAGGATGTGTGCACAGACAACTCTTGGTATGTGAGTGCCAGTATAATAATGCAAAGGAGCAAAAGTGCAGTAACCCTAGAGGTACGGTCAGTGGTTTGGTATTCAGTCAATAAAAATAATTGAGAGTCAACTCTTATTTACAGTCTGGCCCCTTTCCAACACCAACATTTTAGGGGAGCTGTGCATTGGATCTAAATGAAAAGTAATTTGTCAGAGTTAGTTAAAGGTCTCCAATGTGAGCAAGAATCAGGACCTTTGATTTTACATCCTGGTGCATGTTTCCATTTGACATGTTACACGCTAACACTGTGAGAAGTGGGGGCAGTCACATTCACTGGGTGAAAAATTGTAAGCAGTGCAGAAGGCCTATGAAGCTGAAACAAGGCTCAAAGGGATTGCCCTGTAGCACAGGACAGGCTTTCCTGCTGATAGGGTTATGAGAAAGATCCAGAGCTGTTTTATAAATACCTTTATGAGAAGAAAAATCTGGGTGCTAAAGAGCTCTCTGAACTGCTGGGGAAAGGTATTACAGGAACCACAGGCAGGTGGATAAAATGTAACGAAATCAAATGGAAAATGAAGCATGTCCGAAATGGCACAGACAAATAACAGCAAAGAGTAGATATGCGTTGATAGATGTGGGTTGTGAGCTCTCCATTTCTGGTTATCCATGCTGGATACCTTGCAAGAAAACATACTTTAGGAAAGGACAAATTTAGAGTTCAGAAGAGGAAAACCTCAGTAGATTAAAGGGCTCATATTAAATAAATATTTGATTAGATGGTCTAACAGCCTTGACTTTGACCCCTGTGAGCCATTTGCTCTGGCTGTCCATCACGGCCGGATGCCCTGGGGCCAGGCGGGGAGCGGTCGTGCGTGTGCAGCCTTCAGCCTCCGTATGCCCGGCTCTGTCACCGTGAGCGGGCTCTTCCTAAAGTGGGGCTCATGAAATCCTGCCACCGGGATTCGCCAAGCCGGGCTCCGTAGGGTTACCTGCCCGAAGAGCTCTCAGCCTCTGGACACAGGAGCCCCGCTGTGGTGGCTCAGAGCCGCAGGACGCCGGAGCACTTGGCCAGCATCCTTGCCAGGCCCTTGGCGCTGCTGTGATGAAAGAGGAACGCCACTCTCCACTTTTCAGACAGTGCAGGGGAGCTCCAGAGCCCACATCGCCTGATGAGGTCTTCAGCATAACCCGCCACACCATCCGCTTTCCCTGACCATCTCCCCAGGAACCCTGAATAGGGAGATGCCCTGCAGCTTCCTGGAGTTACCGAAAGTCCCTTCCTCACGCCAACAGCGAGATGAAACAGATGGGAACATAAATAAAATGGCTCAAAATAGAACCCTGTCCACAAGCACACAGTGGAGGGGCTCTGTGGCGGAGCGGCCGGGCCGGGCTGGGCCGGGCTCCCTCAGCCCCGGGCCGGGTGTGAGGCGCTAAGGGCGGGCGGCAGCGCCACCTGGCGGCTGCGGCGGGACCGGCGGGGCGGGGGAGCTGCGCGATTCCTGCAATCCCTGTAATTCCTGCAATTACTGCAAACCCTGCAATTCCTACAATTCCTGCAATTCTTGTAAATACTGCAACCCCTGAAATTCCTGCAATTACTGCAATCCCTGCAATTTTCGCAGTTCCTGCAATTCCTGCAGTTCCTGCAGTTCCTGAGCTTCCAGAGCCTTGCTGCAGGAATAGGAGCGGCGGGGTGAGAAGAGATGGGAGGAAGGAAAGGAAAGGAAAGGAAAGGAAAGGAAAGGAAAGGAAAGGAAAGGAAAGGAAAGGAAAGGAAAGGAAAGGAAAGGAAAGGAAAGGAAAGGAAAGGAAAGGAAGGGAAGGGAAGGGAAGGGAAGGGAAGGGAAGGGAAGGGAAGGGAAGGGAAGGGAAGGGAAGGGAAGGGAAGGGAAGGGAAGGGAAGGGATTTTCAGTTCTGTCATGTTAAGAGTGGAGCTGCAGCCATGTGTGACCTGTGCTGCCTGCTACAGTCAGGCCAATGCTACATTTTGGTCAGTGGAAAAATCAGTTATTAATCAGCAAAGAACTATTGATTTTCCAACTGTTCTTTCCACAGAATAGGAAGTCAGCTGTTGCAGCTGGCAAGCAGTGAACTGTGAAGTGCCACCGGGAGCACCTCTGGCCCAGAGGAATGAGTCGATCCATGTTGGGAGCCACAGGGTGTTCTGGGGTCACCGCTCAAATAGAGCAGCTCCCAATTCGCAGGAGACATGGAGGTACATTTCGTGTTTGTAGTTAACAAATTAGGGCAGATTCACTGTTGAACTGGGAAGCAGAATGGAAGATGTGGCAAGCTCGTCAACTCCAGATTCACTGTTGAACTGGGAAGCAGAATGGAAGATGTGGCAAGCTCGTCAACTCCACATAAAACCGTATGTTTGGTGGATGTAGGTAGTTTTCCAGTCAAGTCATAGTGGCCCTGAGAAATACATAATTTTCCTCTGAGAGAATTCAGTTAGCAAAGCAAGCTTCTCCCTTTTTTTTAATGCAATAGAAATATTCATAAGGTGTTCAGTGAGATATAGTCTTCTGATTGCTTTTCTTCTATGTATAGATCAATTGTGATGGTTCACTCAGGCAAACATGTGCTGATCTGGACCATACAGATTTGCCTATTTATTTTAGTTAGGTATGTAATGAAGATTTTTATCACCAACTACTGGGATTTGGGATCCTTTTTACGAAACCTGACCAGAAACATAAAATTCTGAGACCTGAAATTCATCTTTTGTAGTCTTTTTCCTAAATTCCCTGAGTAATATACACAAGAACATCATTGAAATATGTCCACAATGCAAAGCTTATGCTGACATTTACCCAGGAGAGGGTCAGCACCAGCAGTCTGTAGTGCTGCGTAATAGGAACAGGGCAGTGTTCTTTCATACTTTTTGGTATGAAAATTATAATTTCATGATCTAGAAGATGTCCTGCTTTGGATCAGAGTTTTAGCTGTCCAGCAGTCAGCAGAGAGTGAGGATTGGCTCACATCTATTTTAGGTACCTTGACAATATGCACACAGTCCCTGCTACTCTCCATTTCACTGCATTTCTCCAACAGATCAAAATGTGGTTGTTTCTTCAGTCATGGTCCAGCAACACAATGACAGTAGCAAAGATGTGAGCTCTCACAGCTGTCATTAAGAATCACAAGTTCATTTACTCACTACTGCAACTTTTTAAAAAAATAATCCAATACTGTGCAACCGCTCCAGGAAACTGGAAAGAGACAAAATGTCTCTTTGAAACCCGAGCTATGAAAGAATTACCCTGGAGCTTAACACGAAGAGCACTGTGCACAGCTCTGTGTAGTGATCACCATCAGGAGAACACTTGAAGGTAGGTTAGATGCTAAAATTGCTTGTGGAAGTTACTGTTCCCAGTGTCACAATTAGTGCTGTCAACAAGGTCACTTCTCCTCCTGCTCCAAGGCACCTACCTGGGGTGTCTTTGTCATTCCCTGGTTATTGGTTGATCAGGATAGTCTTCTCCCTGGTTAGTACTACCACTATTGGGTACTCACTCTCAGGTGGTTTTGGGTGTCCAAAAAAGCTACTCACATGGGGGTGCTGTAGGGCACCCCTACTGAGATGTGCTCCTGGGTTTCCACAGCTGCCTGTCCCCGTGTGAGCTGTGCAAGCTCACAGCTGGCACCGCCCTTGTTTCTGGGAGCTGAAGGTTTGCCAGCTCATACTCCTTGCTTTCCTGGTGTGCTGTCTCTGCTGGGAAGGGTCCTTACTTCTGGCAGGGGGCGCTGAGCAGGAGCTCTCTCTGTCTGCTCCTGGTCCAGTCCAGGGTCCTCCCAGCTGACTTCGCCATGGCAAAACCTTTAAGGACATGAACCCTTTGTTGTGCTCTGTTAGAAGAGTTTGCACTACAGATTAAAAAATGCAGCTAAAAAGGTCTGAGTTTGCCGGTGTTTGGTTATGTGGCTGTGGCCTGGAAGGCTGTATAAGCTTCAGATCCTCTCTGAATGCTACTTCCTAGAAAACTGGGGGTTTCTTGCAACTTTTCTCTCTCTCCCCTGCAGTGATATTCTTCCTGTTTAGATAGCAGTAATCTATATTTCTAGATTAGTCTATTTGTTTTTAATCTAGTATTTCTGTGCCTTTTCTTCTTTTTGTATTCTTTTTTCCTTAACCATGTGTTCAAGATGGTGCTCTGCTTTTATGTGCATCATTCCTTTTCTGTGCAGTTTCTCTGAAATGCTTTCTTCCTCTGCTACTTTCCAAACTGTATCGGTGACTCTTCAGCTTGATATTACTAATTTTGAGGTTTTTTTACTTCTTTCCTAGAGATTTCAGCTGTTGGGTCTCAGTCACTGTCCAAAAGCAGCCGAGGGTGTTTTTGGTGGTGCTGGGGAGGGGGAGTGCTTTATGTAGTCACTCTCTGTGTGCTGCCAAGTGAGCCTCCTTGGGACTATGCCGGAGCTGATCTCAGCATCTCCTGTTAGTCTATAATAGTGCACAATAATGTTGTGACTCTCAGCATGCAGCTGTTTGCATTTGACCAGGACATGGAAAAAGAAACAGTAATTTGGGAGCACATTTTTTTCCTTTTTTGTTTTTCCATCTGAAGAACAGTAAGTGGTCCAAATTTAGCCAGCTGTGGTGCTTCTCTCTGGTGGCTCTGCAGCACAGCTTGATCAACAGGAAAACAGAGAATTGTAGAGAAAAATAAATATCAGTAGTGGTATTTTCGGATGTGAGAAGATCCTTATGACTGTGGGGGTTCACTGTTCTCCAGCTCAGACAGCATTGAATTGTCCTTTAGAGAGAAAAAAGAGACAAAGAATGGAGAACAATCTCTTTCGGGTTCCTTCTTATATTTCATGTGCACTCACATCTCCAGTTTTATAGACCAAACCAGATGGAACCAAGCCTTGTGTCAACTTCTTCCACCCTTTGAAAGATGCAAAATGTAAAGTCCAAATAAATTTTAAAAAATTAGATAAGATTCATGTTTGCAAAGTAATATTTACAAAGCAACTTCTTTACCTTACTCCCTGTAGCCCTCCTGCTCTTAGGTTTATGCACTGTGTGAAGCTTTATAAAGCTGACATTTGGGATTTATCCCTGGAGGATTATCTTTGAAACAACATACCACTTCTTAGTACTAAAGATTTTTTTTCAACATCATGCATTCATAATTCTAAGACACAAATAAAACTATCAATATTAATGCACTGAAGACATTTTCATCTGTACCTGAGGATATGTTACTACCCACAGAGATAAGCAGAATTTCATAAATATATACAAAAATCTTAACTTTTGTTATCGTGACGTCTTCTGAGCTGTAATTGTAATAACACTCCAGATCACAGTATTGTTACTAGCTGCCACAGAGCCAGAAGTTACCTTCCAGGAAAAATTGACACCACTGAAACACACAAACACATCTATGTATACATATATATATGTATCAAAGGGTGGTCATTCATTTAAGGGAAAATAATTTCCTCCTTTAAAAACTATTTTACTTTCTGTGAAAATAATAATAATAACAATAATAATAATAATAATAATAATAATAATAATGTAATTTAAGAAGAAATGGTTAAGTCATTGTGTAAGGTTGTGTTTAGGCTTCTATTGGCATAAACACTTTGTAGGCACTCCTGCATTTAGAAGGTGCCATTTATTCCTCTGCCTGCAGAAGAATAGACACCCTCATGAAAGAGATGAATTACCACTCAGAATTCCTTGATCTGAAACAGATCTACTGAAATCACTGGAAAATTTTGAATAAAGTGAAAGAGTGACATTTAAACCCATTCACAGAAAACTCGCATTAAGGAAATAGGTTTAATTTTATTATTTTCTGTTGTAAACAGTGGTTCTGATTATGTTCTCATTCTTGGATGTAAAACTGGAGCTTCTTCACCAACCCTGCTAAAACAGTTCTAAATTATAATAAATAAGAATTGTTGAAAAAATTAGGTCACTCATGCTCACTACAGAAGAGAAATGTTTTAGAGGGCTAGACACAGTCAGTGGTGACAAACAATTCTTAGTTATTCTTGTGCACCTCTTTCTGGCCAAGAAGTTTGATCTGAAAGAAGAGTTTGCAGTTTTCGGTCAACTTTATGTGCCTCAAATACAACAGGAATATCGTACTGTTAGCCACATTGATAAAGAATTGGGTAAGATGCCCTAATTATTTCCTTCATGTTGAAGAAAACACTAGTGCCCCTTGCAGTAGAGTGCTATTTATGCTTCCTTTATCTCTTTGTAATTTTGTGTAATGTTTGCTGTGAAGTCCTCAAGACTTTTCTTCAATATAATTGTTAAATAATAAGTATAATTTTTATTAGTCATCTAATCCTCTTTTAGACCCCACATAGAAATTAATAAACAAGGGTACTTGACAGAGGTATTTTACATTTTTACTCTAAAATAGATAGAAATAATTGATGTACTGATTATTTATTTATATATTGTGAACAGGCAGCAACAGGACGAAAGAGAGCACATTTAAAAGCTTTATTAAAAGCCCTAGGCAACAGATTTCTTCCTGAAATGTGTTTTAGTATGCTAACTGATTTATGGATAATGGAGATGCATGAGATGTTTGCAATGAAATTGGGGTCACTTGAAATTTACCTTGGTATCATCACAGAATGAAGCACCCTTCACCCAGACATCACCAGCTATAGCCACTAAATCATCTGCAATGGGTTGCTGAGCCCGTGACATTCCTGTGTGTACAATCCAGGAAGGTTCTCTGCATCGTCTCCTTCCTTGAGACTGCCTTGGCCTCACTTTGTGGCTTTTGCTGGCTCCAGTGGTCAGAAATCTCAATTTGTGCCTTTTGTTGTTGTTATACCAATGTTGAATTTTATCTGAAATAGCTTTTCCCTTTCTAGAGATTACTCATCTGAGGTAGAGGAGCCTTGTCTTTCCTGTGGGTCTTGCTCAGTGAAGCAAACCAAGTTGTCCTAGTCCTCTCTACTAAACACAGTGAGTATCTCTGTTCGTCCTTAAAGCTCTTTCCTGTGTCTAGTCCAGTTTAAATTCAGCTTTATTGTATGGAACTGCATGAGACCCCACGGACACTGCGTGTTTTGGTGGAGTCACTACAACCTTCCACTTGCCTTTGTCATGGCTGCAAGGTGTGAAGACATCTGTGAATACACACGCTTGTGTGTATGTACAAGTGTACATGTTCATGTAAGTACACATGTGCATCCACACACATCCACACAATGTTTTATGTGTTTGCTGCCAGCTGAGAAATTCTCAGATTGCAGTGCACATTTTTATTTTTATTGCTGACGTGCATGTCCTTGTGTATTATGGTACTCCATTGGGATTCCTTCTGTCCTCATGACTCCCTCCACTCTCCTGTGTGACAGTCTCCTCCATACTGATGACAATGTACTTGGCAAGTTTTTTTGCCACTTGTCCACTTTTCATACTATTAATATTGCTAAAACTAAACCAGACCGAGTTCTTGAAAAACTTTGCTCATCATCTTCTTCCAGCCCATCACATTGACATTGTCCCTTCAAGCATCCTTACACTACATGGCTTGTACTTGTTCTGCTCAAAATAAAATTATCTTATGTGTGGCTGTATAGCAGATGTTTCACAGATGTTTAGATAAATGAAATTTTGGTCTTAGTATTGCATCGTAATAATAGTTAAAAATATCAATTATAGTTTCTAAAAAAGATGCTAGGCTCATCTGACACATATGTTGCATTGCTCTTCTACCCATCTTCACAGATTTAATTTGTTTTTCTTCAAAAATTATTCCAAGTTCTAGCCTCTTTTTTTTAGGTTTGCTTAAGTTCTCTACTCTCAAACTTGTGACAGTATGAGCCCAGTCTAGCATGGACTAATTCTGGTTCTGACTATCCTTCTGATACTGAGATGAAGGCTACTTCCCTCCACGTGTGTAAGTTGAGTTTCTACATGCAAGAGCATATCCCTAATATGCCTGTTGCCCATTGAAGAACAAACAACTCTCTTGATATGGTCAAAGAATTATATTTGTTTGGATAAAAGCTGGAAAAAGCCCTGATGAAGGTAACTTTTTGCAGGCAGACAATGAAAGCTGGAGATAATGGAAGTTGGGATGGACACACCACATCTGTAATTTCTGTCATTAAGTTTGTCACATTAAGCCTGAAATGAAAATACCCCTTTCCCATGGTCCCCATCCCAAAGGAGTTGCCAGGTAGCTCTTTTATAACTGTGCCTATGCTTGGTTGCAACCAGTGCTCTGGCTCTGTTCATCATCCCTCTGTTTCCCAGACATACAGCCTATGCACACAGCATGGGAGAAGGATGTAGGTTGGAGGAATGGTGCAGGTAGTGTGACTACCAATGATGAAGTAGCAAACATTGCTGTTGAAGCTGTGGAAGTCTTTAGGCACAGAGCAGGACAGGAGATGCTCAGACTCTTTGTGGAAGGTCCGGGGAACGCATCTTTGCCCCGTTTTACTGTTGGACCTGGACTGAAAATAGGGGCTTTTGTGTCTAATGGGGATTGCAGCAGTCAGACATGGGGGTGGGATGCAGGATCCCACCAGGTGGGGAGAATCACTTCACTGCACCCATGGGAAGATGTGCGGGGCCCTTTGAGAAAATCTCCATAATGGTATCCCAAAAAGGGAAATGAAAGTGGATTCAGGAAATTAAAAAGCACACACAGCTGCTTCAAAAAAATCTTATACCTTACTTCCAGCACATCCCTGTGATATCAGTTGTGGTATTAGGTCTGTCTGAGCTCTTTCATTTCCCTGTTGCAGTGTAATGATGCTCCCCCAGTCAGCTCATTTTTAATCCCCTTTCCTTTTGAGCTGGGCAAGCCTTTTAAATTTTTTTTATAGTGCTTAATAATCATGTATGTTCAGTCCCCTAGGTGGTATGTTAATTCTTTTCTTTCATCTACTTAATTAGAAGATTTTGTTCTGCATAAAATATATGAGGCAGCTGGGGCAGGGTCTTATGAACTGGTAAGCATCCAATAGCTATATTAAGCAGTTTTTCAAGGCTTTGAAATTGTCTTCAGATGGTAGCTGTTGACAAACCCTGAAGTGAAGCACTACTTGAATATTCACATTAAAACCGCCATTGCAGTTAAGTTAGCGATGCATGATTAATTGGCTTAAAAGCAATGGATTCATATGGAGTAAAATGCCCCTATGAAAATCAATAACACGACTACCATTAGCAAGAGCATTACTTTGAAGATATTAAGGGCCACAAATCAAATTTGTTAGCTGAAGAGTAACAGTGGCTGTATGTGCAAACAAAAGGCAGTTATGTCTGCAACACAACATGTGGAGTTCTTTCAACATATTCCCTCTCTTCTCTTAATAGTCACAGCGACGGGATAGCATGATAGTTAGTTAAGGCAAATAACAGAGAACAAGAGTCTGCTTTGCTTCCACTCACCGGGTTTGGCCAAGACCTGGCACATGCAGGTGTGCAGGACTTGATACTGTCACCCAAGATTGGCTCCCCCCTCTTTGCCATCCACATTCACACCCATTTTTTAGGTGGTGTTGTCAGCCTGGGCCAGCCTCACCACTGACATGTGGGCAGCCCCTGAGTTTCACTGGGGTCTTGCTCATCTGTCTAAAAATTCAAAGGATTTTTTTGGATTATATAAGCATTATAAATACTGCTCCTCTCTTCTTGCATCCACACAAACTCCCTTTTATGCTATTGCATAAAAGCCTCATCAGGACTCTTGAATCCATAGGCAAATGAAATACTGTATTGTGGTCATGTTTACAGTGGTTCACAGGGAAATGATACAGATTTCAGAGTCTTCCTAGGGTATGTGTCCTGAATTTAAAAAAAAAAAAACCCAACCAAACAAAAAAATTTACTCCACTTGGGTGCATTTTTATGTCTTTCAATTGCACAAATATGCTGAGTGCCTGATTCTGTGTATCACTGCAAGAAGTAGAAAGCTGTCTGTCAGCTGGGGCACTATCCTCTTGGCTCAAAGCTGACATAAATGATGATAAGAATTTTAACTTGGAAAAGGAGGGAGCTGGATGGAAGGGACTTCTTTTATCTCCATGCCTGAGGATCTAATGTAAAAAAAGGGGAAAATCAAATAAACAAAAATATGACAATGGAAGTACAGAAGATGAGAGGCTGGACAGTATAAAGAGGGAAAGTGCTAATACTAAGGAGAACAGGGGGGATAAACAACTGCTGTGTTGACCTAAATATAAAATAACCTCAGACATAAAGCAATCATCACTCTTTAAGGAACAGAATAAAATATTTATGCTCTTCTTAAAAAAAAAATAGGAAGTATCTAATTAAGTAAATTATCAATTAACATGGCAAAACATATGTACTATAGAAATATTAAGCTGGGATAGAAGTTCATGAATTATCCATAAAACTAATAGAAAGAGGGTTTTTCTGAAGTTTGTGGGTGACAGGAGGGTGGGAGGCATCCTGGATATGAGAAGATGAGGATATTGGGCAGAAGAAAATGCCTGTCCCAAAGAGACAAACAATGTGATAAACATCAGTGAAATGAAGGGCAATGTAATTTAAAGATTAATGTGGAGAATTTGCACTAAAAAAAATGGGACTTTATCAGCTGGAAATGGAAATGAGTAGAAAGCACTGGGTCACTGAGCCATCAGGATGAATATTGTCATCAATGTGATCCAACCATGAAGGGCAAATCCAGGCTGAGGATATCCCTGATGACTTGTTTCCAGTGAAGCAGAAGTAGCATTCAGGCTGGTGGCATCCCCATTCATGAAGGCTGGAGGAACTGAGAGGACAGCCTGTGGGATGGATTTGGGAGGGAAAACCAACAGCTTGATTTAGTCTTTCTGAAGCTGCTAAGAGATGTAATTATTCCCTGCAAGCACACAATGATGCTAAATTTTGGAGAAACAGGAAAAGAAAAGCCATTTAAGTCAAAGAATATAATCCACATAGAAACAGTTGGAAATACACTTAAGTAGGATTTCATAAAATATTTTTCCTTATCAGTGTACTGAGGATCTGGAATAGGATAGTGATGATGTAAAAGCCGGTCATCATTTAAACAAAGTTTTGTCAGCTCATGAAATATTTTGACCAGAATATTTGGCAAATTACTGGTATTTCAGGCTCAGGAGCTCCTTTCCAGGCTTGTATTGCTCTGACTGGCACTGCATAAAGCTAGGAATAGATAGAGAGTCTCATATCCCAGAGGAGTCAATGCTTCTGGTCCGTAACATCAGATCCAGGCTTGTTGCTTAAAACTCAGCCATCCTGGTCTTCTTCCTTAGAGCTGTGCTTGCTGTGGGAATTGGAGGAGAAGCAAAATTGGTTTAATCTTGTTTATCCACAGCCCAGCTGCTGTTTATCCCTCTGAGACAAGTGCCAAGCACCCCTCCTCCAGTGCTGCAGTAGTCTGGTACCTTTGTTGTCTGCTGTGTCTCCATGCTGCAAGCAGCAAGTGGGCTTTCTGGGGAGCATGTGCTATGCAAAGCATCCCAGCCTATCAAACATCCCAGAAATAGCCCAATAAAATTGTCCTGAAGCTAATTGCAAGATTCAGATCTAGAATCTCCTCTCCCTCACTGCTGGATCTCCCCATCCCAGAGTCAGCTCCTCTGCCAACTACAGCTTGGTTGGGTCAATATTCAGCTGCAGGGGGAGTGAGGAAGAGATCGTAGTCAGACCCCCGTGTGCTGCATGTACCTGGACTTTCCTCTGTAAGCCTGTATCACCTCAGACTGTCATAATTCATGTCTGACTTCTTGTATCTTGGCAGTGTAGAGACAGACAGGTTGCAGTCTGCTGCAGACATCCATCTTTTCTGCCTTCCCAAGCCACGCTGGGAGGCACTCCTCCCTTCAGCCCCAGCCCATGCCACTGTCAGTCGTTAACAAAACCTGCCCCACTCTTTACGTGTCCTGCTTTTGGTGACATAAGTGAAGCAGGAAACAGACTTCATATTATGGAGGGGTGGTTTTCTTAACCTCTTCTGAGTGAATTGCTCCACCAAAGGACTAAGGGAGTGCAGCTATCAGGCTGGCAGAGATGCTGTAGCATTGTGCTTCTGAGCACCTTTTCTTGAAAAAAACCCAGTCATTATTGAATCCTGGGGAGGAGGGAAGACAGATTTAATAAATTTTTTTGTCTCCTAAAAAAGGTGTGATTTGTTATCTGAAGGCAGTAATTCTAACTGGTGTTATTGGTATGCAGCACGCAGGGATCTTAGTGCTAGCACATCTTTATTAATGTTGTTATAAAAGCTTCTACTGGGATCCTAGTTATCAAATGACTCTGACAGCAATTCATCCACAAAGCCCTGTGTTTTAATTTCTCACTATCTGAAAAGAAATGGGCTGGGTGGGTGGAAAGACTCCTATTTTCAGCTGCTTTGTCCTTTGCTTTAAAGCCTGGCACATTGCAAGTGTAAAGGAGGAACATGTAGGATTACAGCTGGAGGAATGCATCTTTGAAAAATAAATATCCTACCATAAAAAGCATGTTACAAAGTGACAGGTACCGTCTATTGATATAATGGAGTCTTTGATTCCCATAGTACCAGCCATTACAAGAAGCTATACACAAGGCTGTGAGCCAGAGCCTTGAAAACCTCGTTGAATAGCAGCAGAGCCACAAATAGCAGCAAGGGATTTAATGGTAAAGCACTTTACAAAGATTTTGCTGTGTGCAATGTGAAACAATAGAGACTTAATGAATTACTGGAACCAACAAATGTTTCCTTTGATACAAATCAGAGACTGATCAGGGAAGCAGCTAATTTCTAGTACTTTTTTCCTCTTCACTCTTTAGTCATGGTTATAAATAATTGCACAGGAGGTCCAGACCCGGCAGAATTTGTGAGCAGAAATGATCAGCTAATCCAAGTAAATGAAAAAAACCCAAATTTTAAAAAATAATTTCTCATGGCAAGGCTCAAAGCTTTTTCCAAATGCATGATATTACAGTAGGGCATCATGTGAATGTAGCAAAGTGAGTGCTGAGTGAATTATGCATGAGCTGAAATTGGAAATGGGGAATGGTCTTGGTGGTTCTCAAAAAACACAGGCACGTGTATGTCTGAACTTTCCCTCCTCAGCTCATTGCTTAGCATTTGTCCAGGCAAATCTGTCCTTGCATCTCTTTTATCAAACCCTGGAAGGACAATGGATTTTCTAGATTATAGCTTTGGGGGCCAAGCCTCTCCCACGTGGATCTTTTTGTGTGGCTGGAAAATGCGATCTCAGCAGCACTGGTGTGATGGCCCTTGTTTCTGAGGAAGATGTATTGTTGCTTGCCTGCATCCTGGGAGGATAATTCCCTTTTATTAAAGATGCAGGATGATGCAATCTTTCAAAAGGCCCCTGGCCTATTTAGAGGTGAAGGAGGTAATAAGTTGTGGGCTGTGTGAGACTGGCTCTAATTACATGACCAACACATAAAACATATCTGCAGGGATGTTTTTTCCAGACAGAATTTTTTTCTCACTGTCCTGTCCCAAACCTTTTTCCTTTCCAAAATGATATCAAACCCTTTAAGTCTTCTCTGTCACAAATGCCAGATCTTTTAAATTATGTTTTAAAAAATGATGGGTTTTTTGTGGCTTTGGTTTGATAAGAATAAGATGTAGGTCTCAGGACTGAGGCCAAGCTGGAGTCCTGTCACAGTGTTAGTTATAAATATACACGTGTCTGTGCCAGCATTTTGCCACTTAGGTCAAGAAGTCTTCTGTTGGCCATTGCACTAGGAGGCAGGTTTTTTAATCCAGGAACTTTCATGACTTAACCCTGTAAACAAGCTTGTCAAAGCTGTCTCAGGATTCTACACAAACAAACCATTTTGGACTTGCTGTTTGATTTTCCCTAGTGTTCTCTTCTTGTCCTGCTGCTTGGCACCACTGGGAAGAGCCTGGAAACCTCCTCTTGACACCCTCCCTTCAGATAGTCATAGACAGTGAAGAGGTTCCCTCTCAGTTGTCTCTTCTCAAGGCCATACAGGCCCAGCTCCCTCAGCCTGTCCTTGTAGGAGAGATGCTCCAGTCCCTTAAACATCTTTGTTGCCCTCCACTGGACCTGCTCCAGGAGCTCCATGTCTGTCTCACCCTGAGGAGCCCAGAACTGGACACAGCATTCCACTGTGGCCTCATCAGGGTTGAGTAGAGGGGCAGGATCACCCCCCTCCCACTGCTGACAATGCCCTTCCTAATGCAGCCTAAGACACCATTGGCCTTCTTGGCCACAAGGGCACTGCTGGCTCATGGAGAGCTTGCTGTCCACCAGGATCTGCGGGTCCTTCTCTGCAAAGGAAACAGAACTTCAGTAGAACTTCATAATGAATATGGATTCCACTTCAGCCCTATATCCATCATAAGGGCATTGAGAAGCCCCTGGGTGGACAAGTTTGTGCTTAGGGTGAGACCAGCCCTGTTGCAGAGTCTGGAGGGCAGCACTCCTTGGAGGAGGATTTTAGCTTTGGAAGGCTGTGGCTCAGGTGTCCTGCATGGCACTAAGCATATTCCTGGTATTTAACAACCTAAGAAATAATCATTAGCTGTCTGCAGACCTCCAACAACTCTAAATGGCTGAGGAAGTAAATAAGGACCAAAGGGCAGTCACACGGCAACAGTTCTGTTCAACAGCTCTCTGCAATTAAATCCCCCTGTACAAAGGGAAAGCAAGACAACTGGAAATGAGACTGTGAGTGAGGATCTCTGCAGTGAGCCATGCTTTAGAAATCACAGACATCCAGTGACTATGGAAACATTACACTAACAGCAATAAATAATTTAGGAACGACCCATATTAAAGACTGAATTTCTCTCCTGGGCTCAGACAGATGGACTTCTTCCCTTGGGTAGATAATTTCTGTCTTGTTTAACAAAGTGCAGCCCCATCCAGCATTTCAGGAAAAAGTAGCACCAGACTCACAGAGCTTTTAGTCTTTTCAGCAGCCAGTGCTTCATCCACACAAAATAAAGATAATATTGAATTAACCTCAGCTGTAGTAGAGCATGTGCAAACAAGCATGCTTTAGCTGCCTAGCTAGAGAAAAAGGAAGTATTTTTTTCTAGGATAAAAGTGTATCTAGTAAAACAAGTGCACTGGCTTGTGCCTTGTTGTTGGTTACATGGCAGCACAGCTGAAGCCCCTCCTGCCACTGCTGCTGCCTCTGGCTGAACTTGAGATGGATGAGGATGGGCATGGAGTCATTGCTGAGTGCCTCAGTGCCTGCACAGCTCCCCTTGCCTGGCTTCAGGGCTCTGCTCCTGGCACTAAAGGATAATTGCAATGGGGAAGGGGAGGAGAGGCTGCTGCTCTAAGTGGGTTAGTATTTCATTCCTTGTGGCAGAGCTGATGTCCATGGGCACAGGCCAGTGCCCACCACGTGCTGTCACTAAGGGGGATAACAGAGCATACACCAGCAGTGCAGTTTCTTTCTCCAAGTTTCTGTTTCTTTACAACACAATAGACTTACAAGCTACTTTTCTGCAGTTTTTCCTGGACTAAATGCATTAGTAGCTTCAGCATGTGCTGCCAAATGAAGAGACTGGGGAAAAAAACCCCGTGAAAGCCAAGCAATTCATCTTAAAAAGCCACCTGCATGTAGGAAATAAAGGATCCAGGAGTGACCGAAAGGTAAATTTTAGCAAAGGAGAAGGCAGCATGTAGAGTTTCAACAAGTTCTTGCCTCTGCCCTGGTTATCTTCTTTTCTCTTTACTTGAATTGCCTTTTATATACCTTTCCACCTGCCCTTTCCTGTAATTTCCTTCTCCCCTTCACATTTGCATTCTTAAAATATCAACCATAGTAACAATAGAAGTGAAAACGAGGGGAAGAAAGGTAGTTCTGGAAGGAGGATGCATTTGCCTCATCCTGTAGCTCATTGACATGTTCTGCACTGGTCTGGGCTTCTCCAGCTGGATGCTTGCTGGAGCAGCACTGTGCAGCACTGGCCAGCTGCACAGAATAATTCCATTTTCTAGGTTTTAGGGCACTGCTGTAGTAAGAGCAGAGGTTGTGTTTTATACCTACCTCCCACTTCCAACACATCCCATCCCAAAGGTTCTGCTTCCATTCCTTTGGGAAGTGAAATCCACAATGATCAGCATCGGACGATAAGCAGAAGCCATGGGGTTACTCAGGCTCCTGGGAAAACAATGAAGGGAGCACAGGCACTGTGGGTGAAACAAATCGTGGTAGCATGAAGGCAGTGGGAACAAGTACAGTAGAAGGTTGTTTGGCCTTGGAGACTGGTTTCTGAAGGCCATTTTGAGGTAAGGATTTCAGACTGCTTAAATGGAAGCAGCTGTCAGACTGTTCCTCATCAGAGAGGTTTGCCTGCAATGTTGGACTAAATTCCTTGATTAGAAAGTCTATCGCTGTGAAGGGACTATCTGGGAGCTTACATCGTATTTTTATTACTTTCAAATAGCTGTTAAAACATTTCCTCCTGTAATTCCAATTTGTTCAAAATTTTCAACATTCTCTCTTGAAGTAGATTAAATTGCATATAGAGTCCTTAAAAATCAAACATTGGGTAGTTTCCAAAGAGCCATAAAGCTAAGGTTGCAGGATGATAACAGTCATTTGTAAAAGTAAATATGATAAAATGAACAGCTGCTTGCATGAAGTAGCACCACAGACTTCCTAATGACTAGACTGGTTCATTTGGGGTTTCAAAATAATTTGAGTTCTGCTTGTCTGAGTGCTGTTAATTGATCAGAAAGTAAAGCTGATCGCTGCTTGTTTTTCCCATGACATATATGCTTTAATAAATTATTGCTTGCAACTCTTGCAGTGTTACTCATTATTGACTTCAGATATATCAGCTCGATGGATGGAAAAGACTGTTTACCAGAACCATTAATATCATACTGAGGTTTTCTGAGGTTCTCTGCAGGACCTTTCCTCTATGACAAACTCCCATCAATGACCCAGCAGTTTTCAGAAAACTGCCAAAATGTTTTCATTATAATATGTTGCAGGGAGCGCTTCCTAATAGAAGAATTTTCATGTGCTAAACACATTTGGTTGGCTATAGGTAACCAATAAATAGATATCCTTGGATTTCAGCTGACAAAGGTTTATTACAATTCCTTAAAATAGCACACAGTTGTTGCAACATTGGCTGAAACTATTAAGTGCTACTTTCTGGACTTTCTTAACACCTTTGCTCTTGTGGCAGCCTCCAGACAAAAGGCACTTGACATAGGAAACTCGTCTTGGAAGAGTCTCATGCAAGTTTGGTAAACTTGTTTGAAAACTTGCAGAAAACACATATTTCTAAACTTTTATGACACTCAAGAAACTGTTGGATGGGAGACTGGGGGAGGATGGAATGAAATAGGGACAAGGAGAAAGGAAAAAGAAAAAGAGGCACTTAAAAAGAGAGGTAGGGGAAAAACTGCTGAAAAGGAAATGAGATAAGAAAATATGAAAGGAAAGCAGAAGAAGATGAAAAAATAAGTAGCACATATGTTTATTTTATAGGAAGTTGGCTGACAGGCTGAATTTCTGGTCTGGCCAGGGAATCAAAATTATAGTGGGCTCTGGATGAAAAGTGAATAGCAAATATCCTAAATTAAGAACTCAAGAGACTGAAATCTGTTTGTAAAACTGTTTTGGAAAAACAAAATACCATATCTTAAGACGGAAGTTTGTTGATGAATAATTTGCAGGCAGAAAGCAGGCTAAATGTCTTGCATAAGAAAGGACTAGAAAATACCTGCTCAGAAACACTGATGAAGTGAAAGACCATGTTCTATTATCAACTCTCCTCATTTTGCATTTCATTTGAAATAATGAGATCAATAGCTTTATGCCATTAAAAATGATACTATATTTTCCTCTCCTGCAAGCAACTGTCTAGATCTCTTTGTGGCTGGAGCTGATTTACATAATCCTTGCATGAAAAATGGCAAATTCATTTTTCAGGGGGGTCTTCAGCTGCTGTGAGGCTTACTGACCTTATGCTCAGTGGAAACATGACATCTTGGAGGCACCATACAACTACTGCAACATTCATTCAGAAGACATGGTCATTCCAAAATGCATCAACAGAACTATTATGATTTTCTAATAAGAGAGGATGTTTGAAAAGAGGATGAGTATTTTATTTGATAGCAACACCAATCCCAAAACAAGTAATTGACTCTACTGTTGTCATCCTGGCATGAAAAGCAGTATCTTTCAGAGTCTTGATAAATAAAAGAAGTGCTGTTTTTAAAATTGGCTGGTTTGGTTATTCAAAAATTAATAGAGGGGATCCTAAAAATGAGAGAATCTGTCAGGACACTGAATGCACCCATTGATGCATTTGTGGTCAGGTGGGTGGTGCTACAGGGAGCTGGGGAACTGGTGATGTTGGGACCAAGCCACCAGTGGTGACTGAACCACGGGGCCTGTCTGTCCCATACCCGAGTGCAGCCCAGCCATGGTGCTGTGGGGCAGCTCAGCCCTTTGGGCTATGACAGCATCTGAGTTTGGGAGGGATAAAAACTGCCCCATGGATCTCATCCAAAAAGGATATCTCAATCCTAATATCTCAGAAACTCTTATCTATTTATCTGTTGTCTCTTATCTCTTACCTGACTGTTGGTAATGGTAAGAAAGTGCTAGGCTTTCCTACCCCGGGTATAGATTCAGTGCATCAGGGTGGAATTTTCACCCTAAAATTAATCTGGGATAATTCCTGGGCTGCTTTCATTGAAAACCTCTTTCCCTGATTTTATTGTATCAGCTTCAAAGGACAGGTGAAGTCCTGATTGGCATCACTGGCTCTAGAGCAGAAATGCACCCCTCATTTCTAACAGAATGATCTCCATATTTCATCATAAAGTCTTCTACTAGGAAACTGATTGCTTGCATGATAGCACTCTGAATTATAAAATCTGTGAGAAGGGGTATCTGTCAGAAGAGATCTGTGCTTTTTTCTCTAATCTATAAATCAAGCAAAGCAGTAAGGAGGTGAGGAAAAGCTTAAATTCAGTATTACATTTCCACAGAAATAGAAAAATTCAATGCTGTCAACCACAAACTGATCTAGTATGTGCAGTGTGCCAGGCTTTGTTACAAGGTGGGTTAGATCTCCTATACATCTCTGGATTATGATGAAGACACGTAACTACTGTGCCATACTTCAGAGAAGTTTGACATGTCAGTGGGGAGAAGATAGCTAAAATAACAGCAATCTCTGCTTTAAAGGTCTGTGCTGCCTTCCAGATCAAAGGTGTATGCAGAGGAAATGGTAGTGAAGGTGTTCAGCTGGTTATCTTTTGTGTAGATGTTCATGTCTTTGCAAGAAACTGCAGGAAGAGCAGAGGCACTCAGAGAGGAGGCAGCAATACTTGTCCAGCAAGGGAAGCTCCGGCACAAAATTACCAGGAAAATAAGAGAAAAAAACAGCAGGGGATGATAATGAAATGCCAGGACATTCCTTGCATTACTTTAGAACTCACAGAAAAAAAAACTTAGCTAGGTCTTGGTGAGGAAATGAAATTACATTGAAGCCATCGGACTCTATGAAAACATTTTCTCTTTGATGATGCTAAACTGCAGTCTGCAGTCTGGTCAACAGGCTGATTGAGAAAGTTACAAGAGCTCAAAAGACCAAAAACATAGAGTGCAAAGTGAAGAAGTAATGAGAATCAGATATCTTGGAGTCTCACCATTAGCAGAATATTGCAGTTCACGGGTTTTTTAAAACACTGTTGGATTCACAAAAATAGGGAACAGTTGAAGTTGGAAGGGACCTCTGGCAATAACTTGGTCCAACCTCCTGCTCGTGCAGGACCACCTAGAGCCAGTTTCCCAGGACTGTGTCCAGAATCTCCAAGGAGACTCCTCAGCCTCTCTGGGCAACCTGTGCCAGTGCTTGGCCACTCTCACAAAGTGTTCCCTGACATTCAGATGGAATTGCCTGTGTTTTGGGCCTTTTACCTCACTGAACACCACTGGAAAGAGCCTACCTCTGAGCTCTTTGCAGCCTCCCTTCAGATATCCATACACATTGATGAGATCCTCCCTGAACTCTCTCTTCCAGGCTGAACAGCCCCAGCTGTTCAAGCCCTTTCTCATGACAGATGTTTCAGTCCCTTAGTGACCCTTTGTTGGACCCTCTCCAGCATGTGTATGTCTCTTGTGTACTGGGCAGCCCAGAACTGGACACAGCACTCTGAGTGGGGCCTCACCAACGCTGAGCAAAGGGGAAGGATCACTTCTCTTAACCTCCTAATGCAGCCCAGGATACATTAGCTGTCTTTGCAGCAAGGGCAGGCTGCTGTTTGTTTAGTGTCCACCATGTGCCACCGGCCACTTCGTTTCTGCAAAGTTGTCTTTATCCTAAAACATGGGTAAGGCAATGCTGAGTGGCTAAGACTGGGCTAGTGATGGTCAGCTTACTGCTGCAGAAACACTAGCACTGCAGAATGGGCTAACAGGGACAGGCTGCCATCTGCTACACTGCAAGGTAGGGACCTAAATGTCATGTGTCTGAAAAATGAGTTATAGTTCAAGAGTTGCATGTCACAGTAGTGTAACAGTGTGCACCAGGAAGAATTTTCTTTCTGCCTCTTACAGTCATTAATTTCATGCATGGAAATCAAGGGCCTGCCAGAACAGGAGAAGAGCTGGAATCGTGATTCAGTCAGAGACTGTGCTCCATTATTACCATATGTTCCATTATTACCAAAATATAAAGCCTGCTCTGGAATCAAAACTGTTTCTGTGTATCTGGATGGAGATAAATAATCAGGGGAGAAAGAGTAGCTATATAGTTATTTTTAAAATTCTGTGAATACTGTTTTTTCAGACAGAATTCTTAAACCTGTAACATCTTATATTCATGAAAAGATTACCACCAGCATGTAACTGAGATATATAAAATCTTAATCACTTTATCATTTATAAATATGATTTGAGATTTTCATTACACAGAATTCCATAAAATACAGGTGAATACTTTATCACTTACATGAAGCAGCCAGAAACAAAGATTTCAAAGTGAGTTGTAAAACCTAATTTTATTTGGACTTCTTAAACAAGAAACATTTTAACATATGATCCTGGTAAGTTCTTCCTGATATTCCAAAACATGGACAAATTGAGTATGACTAATTGAATTGGGGCATAGTAAAGCTGAGAAAGGAAAGGGGAAATACTAACACTGGCACACAAGTTTGTGTTAGGGTTTGTGTTCAGGGAACCACAAAGGCTTCAGCTCCAGGGGCTGGGGCTGGAAAAGGCACAACACTGCACAAATATTGATCTCCACATCTATCTATTCTGGGCCACCCATCATACTTGGGGCTTTAGCCCGCAAATTAGGGTTAGGGTTAAGATTAGGCTTCAGAGAGCCACAAAACCTGCATCTCCAGGGACACTGGGCCTGGAAAAGGTATGCCATAGAGAGCATGATACTGCACTAACATTTATCTCTCCACATCTTTCTCTTCCAGGCCACCCATGGAACCTCAGCATCTGTCCAAAGCTGCCATTAGGGTTTAGGGTTCAGGTGCAAGGAGGGACCCATCTGTCTAGTAAAGGGTGCATCTTTATTGTATGAGCTTCTGTGAGCGGCCAGTGGTGGCTTTGATTTGTCACTGTCTCTTCCCAGACAGATTGTCTACCAACTTACAGCAGCAATCTGCAGAATATCAAACAGAAGAGACAACCTAATGGCTTTCCTTCGCTTCATCAAAGTCTTTGTTCTGATCCGGTTAGGCTTGCAGGAAAGGGAAGTATACATTATGTATTAATGAATTTTTTCTTGATAGCATTTGCAGCATAAACAAGGTGTACAGCACAGCCGGCTTTTAAACCATTACTGGTCTGAGTAGAACTTGATTAACAAAATAAAACTTTTACCTAAAAGATAAGGAGGCAGCTTTGCAATGGCTCTGTGTTTCATAAGTGTATGACTGTAGTTTATTTACCCAGATTTTTAATCTGATCAATACATTTCTTGTTAAAGTTGGCATTTACTCTAAGACATCCCAAGCAAACTCCTTCCGAGACACAAAGGGAGAGGAGTGGAGCCTTTGGGTGCTACTCCAGACCATGGTGGGACTCCTCACTAGCCCTTCCTCAAAAGGGATGTGACCTTCTTATGAAGCCTTTGTCTCCTACCAAGGCAGGAAACAAAGCAGTTTTTAGGTGGAAGTTGGTTCTGGCTGAAGGCTGGTGAGACTGAATCCCATGAGTCAATGCTTGCACCAGTAACCACGGATATTTACATCCTCTCTCATGTGTGTTATTGCCCTAGCTGCTGTGCCTCCTTGAATTTCATTTGCAACACTGTAGATCCCATTTCAGTGTCTTTGGGGAAGACCCATGTCCTCTGGGATACAGAGTCTGATTGATTTGTGACCTGACCTTGCATGCTGCTTCCTATGAAGAAGAAGGGCTGCAAAGTGGTGTCCTCTGAAAAAAACTCTTGAATATTTGCATTCCATAGGGATTCGAGGTGTGTACATACCTGGTAGGGTTTGATTGACCACATTTGTGGCAGCCCCCAAGGTGTGGGGTGGAGATGAGTTCTCTCATCTGGGTGAGTACCCAAGGTGCTGCAGAGGGAGAAGGAAAATCCTGCCCCAAGAGGCAAAAGAAATGTGTCTGTGTGAATTGTTTTTAATTTGCTTCCCTTAGGTCTTTACAGCACAAAAGGAAATGCTCATTTAGACACACAATATTTATAGGAAGATTGCAAAATCTATTTAATAGTTTCTGTGCTAAATTAAGATGGACCAAAGTGCAATGTCAAATTTTTTCTGTTTTTTATATTTAATGAATTCTTTATTTGTCTGTTTATTTTTGTTTCTTGAATGTTCACTGCCTGCATTAGGGAATGTATGAAATGCAGTAACTGCAAACATCCATCTCTGACAAAATGCTATCATATCAATTCATAGCTAATTCATAGTAATTTAAATTTGCCTCTCTGAAACCATGGGAATGCCACATCATGGCCATTCATACTTGTGAATGTCCCTGTTCTAGTACTTGTTCCCATGGGGTAAGGCCTCCTGTGACTGCCCTTTGCAGTATCCAGCACTCCCTTACCCCTGTGGGGCAAGGTGACACTGCTTCCCATCCCACAAATATGCTTCTGGGAGCACAGCTCTAATAATAAAGCACACATCTAAACAAATCAACAGATTGCCACATCCCCTTTTCTCTCCTATTTCCTTCTAACCATATCAACTGATCCTAGGGTTGAACTAATTCACATGAAGACATCTCCCCTTTATCCACTGCAGATTCCTGTTTGGCTCCATGCCATTAACAACCTGGTTCAGCTTTGATGGGGAGCATGCAGGAGCAAAACACCCTAATACACAAGTTTTCAAAATGAACGTAGTGGGGCTGGGGCCTGCTGGAGCTGCTCATGGTGCTTGCACCATAAGTTGCTATTTTGTGGTGCTCCAGCTGTGATGGCAGGTGTGTAAGAGAGGGGAATACATGCCATCCCAGAAGCCAAGCTTCTTGCAGGAGCCATGCTTACCACAGCTGGTGGAGAGGTTATGCCTGGCATAGTCCTGCACTGCACATTGTAAACATTCCCTTGGCAGCACCTCAGGCTGCAAGAAAAGGGAACAGCTCACGAGTCCCTCACCTCCTTCCTCTTTCTGCAAGGTCAGTGATATAGAGACCAGCCTTTTTTAATAGAGATGGTAAAATTCCAACTCGCTGAGGTATGACTGCTCTTCAGTAATTTTGCAAGTAGTAGTACCAAAAGTCCCTCTTTAGGACTAGAACACCCTTGAGATATTTTCTCTGGAAGCACAAAAGAAGAGACTGTCCCTGCCCTGAAATGTCCCCCAGCCTATTGAGTTAGAAACCCAGGAAGTGGCTCAGCATCTTGGTGGGTAATGTCCATTTTCATAGGGTAAATACCATCTCAAACCATTTTCCCCAGTATTTTTCCATGTTTGCAGTGGATCCAGTCTTCACATGTAGGATTTTCTCTAAGGTATGATTAGACATGTAAAGAAGCGAGTATGAACTGGAGGGCCACATTAAAAATTTGTGGTGCTGAAAATAATTCCAAGAAGATTTAGAAATTGGAAATACCTCTAATATGTACCACTAGGATGCAACCTGAGCTGAGGGGAAGTCTTTCTTTAAAGTAGGAAAGAATGATGAACTGCATCTCTACCAAATGCTGTTATTATTTTTCCACATTGAGATGCCATATTGCCTCCCAACAAGAATGACTAATTTTAAAAATGTGGGATTTATTTTTGTCTCCAGTTTTGAAACAAATCGATTCTGACTTAATCTTTTTTTGAACTTCTATTTGTGGGCTTGTTATTTAAAAGGAGGTGAATGGATTAAACTTGGCAGTTATTTCCCATTTGTCATGCCTGCTACTTTGAGTAATACTATTTCCCTGCAGTTTTGACAACACTCTCTCCAATCTAAGGGGAGACTACTTTGTTTCTTTAACTGCAATTTCCACCAACTCCTTTTATTCTGTGGTGTGTTGAAGGTAATCAGCATTTTGTAAGAAGAAATCAGCATTTTACACAATTAGACAATGTCTTGGGTCATCAAGAAGGTGGAGGTCCCAAACCTCTGTGCTTATACTGATATATTTTCAAGTATTTAGCTAGTTCTGGTTGTGTATTTTGTGTACAATCCTTACTATATGCATAATAAGAATATGTAAAAAATTGCACTCTTAGAGGATCTGAACTTAAATATTACTTTTCTTAGGAAGGCCTAATCAGAAGTTGTTATTTGACATCTCTTTCTTCCTCTCCTCCCTGTGGCTTTCATAATTAGAAGTGTTTTTAAAAGTCAAATGTGCACTTTCAGACAATGTGTCTTAAATTAAGCATGTATTGATGTTGCTTACGTCCTTCTTTCCTGTTTGTTCTGAATATTCAACTTAACTGCAAGTTTCCTCTTTCTTCTGTGTTTATGTTGTTTTTGCTTCCCAATCTCTACTGTAAATTATGTACCCTGGAAAATCTTTTTTTTATAGTATGCACTGATATAAGTATCATAGATTTATAGATGGGCACCTGCCTACAAACTTACAACAGGTTCATAAGTTTTGCTTCATCTGAGACATTTAAGTAGGTATTCAGAAATTCTGAATAACCCATATGACTTTGGGTAGATGCCCTGAGGATGCATATCCAAATAGCTGTGCTTTTGCTTATGCCGCCTCAAGCAAGTCACAGAAAGAATCTTAGTATTAATAATAAAGCAAAGCTGGAAATCAGAGTGTCAGCCCTCAGTGAGACCTTGTTTGTGCAGTGAAGCCATGAATTTCCTGAGAGCAGTCTCCTCGGCAACAGGGAGGCGAGTGTGGCAGCACCAGCTTCGGAGGACATCAGGGATGGGCCACTAAATGAAGGCTGCTTGACATGGGGGGACCTGGCTGGCATCCTCTGCATGCTGGGGCCGGTGCTCTGACACCAGGTTTGGCTCTGGCTCTGCACCATCTGCCTCTGTCCCTTGGTGGTTTGCTACAGGCAGTGCAGCTTCCCTTCCCAGGGGAAGACCCTAACGTGAGTTGGTGGGTTCCTGTCCTGGGCCAGGGGGTTCAAGTCCAAGCCTTTCCATGGGGCACAAGCTTCCCACAAACAGCAGCACTTAGAGCATCTCCAGGTGTCTGCCATGGCACCAGGTGCCCCACAAACACCAGGTGTCCCAAAAATGTATAGCAATGTCCACCCCTGGGTTAAGCCTCACTGTCATCCCCATCAGCAGGACATGGGTCCTGAAGCTACGCTCTGCTTTGCCCTGGATCAGCAGGTTTCCCAGATGTGTGCAGACAGCAGCTCTCAGCAGCCTCTCTCTAGTTTTGAAAGGATCCCAAACAGCAATCTTTAATCATTTCCCTTTCCACTCTTCTTATCAGCTGTCTCACACATCAATCCCTCCTGAACTTTTGTCCTCTATTTTTATCACATACAATATTAGTATTGACTTATGTAGAGTGCAGGCTCTCTCAGGAAGGGCATGTGCTTTATCTGCTTGGAAGAAATGGCCGTGGAAATGTATGGCACTATATAAATGCTTTGTAATACTAATAACACAAAATGTGTGTGAAGTTTGTGTGGTTTATGGTTAGTAGATTTCATGGTGACTAAGTTCTTTCTATTACTTGAGATGACAAACACCCTTTTTAATGCTCCCAAAGCATCTCAAACCCCTCCTTCAGCTTCTTGTATTTTCATAGGAAGATAAGGCAATGCATCTCTTTTATTTTTCTTTTTTTAAAATGTGGGAGGCCTGGGAGGAGGACAAAGTGTTGCATCTGAGCGGAATGTATCAGCAGAAATCACCCAATAGCATTTTTAAGTGTTAGTGGTGAGAAAGATAGAAATCATGAGACAAAAGGCCTGAGATCATGTTTTATTTATCCCACTGTAAAACAGGAATCAATTTTCTAGTGAAAAATTTTCCAGCACAAAGTGTTATCAGACTTAGGCCTATAATGACCTGAACTGTAGGCAAAGCTTGCAAAGAGCAATGAGGAAGAGCAGGGAATTGTAGGAGAAAGAAAAGAAATAAGAAATATCTATTACAATAAGGATTTCTGGAAATGTATATAGTAAGACCAATGAATTGGAGCTGTATCTGTTGCAGGAGGGTTACTGTATCCTTGGTATTGTCAAAGCATAATGCAGCTGAAAAAATACTGGACTTAAAAGCAGAACTTACAGAAAGGATGGGCCAGGTGATGTGGAAGTGCCATTTAACCAAAGAATAATCTTATGTTTGATGAAAGAATATTAGAGCTTTGTATGCCACAGAACACACTGGCAAAAGTTGTGATGAGAAGGAGAGACACATTAAATTGAGTTTCAGTTGGTTCTTAATAGAAACTTATGTGAAATTATCTCACCTCCACAAGTTTTAGCAAATCACTGACATGGGCTGTTTTCCAGTAATTTTTCTGCATAATTTCTGCATAATGCAGCAGTAATTAAAGTAATTTCTCTACTTACTGAAGTATCCTCATTCTCATGTGTTTTTCATAATTAAAAGACAGGCTGCCTGTGTCAATAGGTAGATGCCCTTTATTATACAGTTTATTAGTACTTAGATACCCCTGCACAAAGCTGATAACATAAAGCCAGTAACTTGGAACATTTCTTTCAGAATATATTTTCTCTATGCCTCAACATCAAGAGCTTATTTTTCTAGTATTTTGTGCTAGAATTCAACCAAATGTTAAAGAATATGATGAGTTTAAATTTTATGTTTTACACTTCCTAATGATTAGTTGTTGCTATATGCCTAGTTTTGCTAGTAATTCTCCAAAAGCTCTGATTGACAGCTCTAGAAATGTCAGGTGCGTATTTAAAATCACATTTAGTATAGGTAGAAAGTATAAAAAACTGCCTCTTAATCTATTCCATACCAGTTCTGGCAAGTGTTTCTCTGTTCAGGTGCAGTTTTCATTTTCCATCCATTGAGCCTTTGGCCATTTCTTGGAGTCAGCAAACAACAGAACATAAAACACTAAACCGAGACAGTAATCTAATTCTGCAACAGACAGTAGCGATCTTTGCTAGTGGCATTCTCAGAATCAGTGACTCTCTGGCAGGAGACACCAAGCTCAAAACACAGTCTTATTATCAGTCCCCTGAGCCAGACACTCCACTAACAATTTTTATTAATTTATCTCTGCATTATGCTACTACTGCTAATTATAGGGTCTACAAATTGTGGCTTTACTATCACTTTGCCCCCTTTACTACCTGCAATTTTCAGCCTGTCCATAACTCTTTCTGATTCCTGTTCTAATCTGGCTTTAACACAAGACCCTTTTCTTTTCACATACAGCCTCAAATTTTACAGTTGTATAGGCAAAACTTCCTGGACATTTTTCTGGTGTCAGATTTATTTGCCTGTAGCACCTGATACATCAAAAATGCAGAGGAGGATTTACATGGACACTTACCCTTGCATGCTTCCAATTAGTGTTTACGAACTGGGATTTTGCGGAGCTAATTAGATAAGGAGTAAGACATACAGGCACTTGAAACCAAGGATAAGATTCAAATCGAATGAATCATCTGTGACTTCTTTTGGACCATGACTCTGAGAGATTGTCACCCAAACTGATGCTTAGGAGTAAACACAGAGTGTACCTCCAAGCAGCCAAATCTCTACCTGTAATAATAGAATAGATACTCTCTCTAAATATGCACCCTGTAGATAGACACACACCACAGCTCAAATAAATCAAGGGAAAGTAGAAAGCTGACAGGCCACCAGAAAACACAGCATCAGTCTCCCAAAGGGTGTATTTGTAATAAACCTTTACCTCAGGTGCTCCTGTCTATTGGGAAAGCAAATGGAGAATTCTGTTCATTCACTGCCAGCACAGAGGAAAACTTATCTTAATCTTTGGGAAGGTGTTTTTATATACCAGTCTAATCCATTGTTGTCTCTCTGCTCCTACAGTGCAGCTTGTATCAATACATCATGCAGATTTTTTCCTCCCACAGCTCTGAAAGCAAGCTTCTGTGCACACTGCATGGTGATCTGAGGGGAATGACTGCACCAGGAGGTTATGACATTTTGAAAGGTTTTTTACTTACTCCCATTCAGAGCCGTGGTAAAATGTCTTTGGTCCCTGGGGAGTTAAGGTAAAGCCCAGCATATCTGGCAAAGGAGTTAACAATGTAGAAATTAAATGCATCATGAACTGCAAATTTTCCTCCAGTGATAATTTTCTTGGGAAATAACATACTGTGCCTGGCCCTTTCTTATATATGTTTTACACGAACAGAAATGGTCCTCTGTCCTCATCCAAATTGTACAGACAGGTGTCAGTACATGTAACAATCTTATTCCAAAAGGGGTGAATTATCACAGGGTAATAAAAAGAGAGTGGGGGTTTTTTTAGCATAATTGCTACAATCAGATTTCCTCTACCCCTGAGCAGCTTGCATATATACATGTATTCCTATTCCAACCTAATGTCACCCCTGGGTTTTGGCTATGATCCTCTGCTGCTGCTTTCTCCATGGTTTTCGCTTCTCCCTGGCAGAGGCACATTGCCTGCTCGTTGTGGCTCTAGGGACCCCACACTTCTCTGCTGCTCTGGTGCTGCAGTTCAAAGTCACTCTGCTGAGGAACCAGGCTCTCTGCTGCACCGCCCTAATTCTTATCGTTCTGTCACAGCACAACATTATCAAAGCAGGGATTTTCTGTGCCTGGCAAAGAAGGCACAAACTGTGGTCATTAGCTCTATCAATATACCAAAGCAAGCAAAACAGTGCAGAACTACAAAGAGTGTTTGTTTTTCTGTATCAGAGCATTATGATAAAATATGCATCCTCACTTATTAGATAGCTCATGAATAAATATATTATTATGCTAGGCATCACACTCTTGCTCTGTTAAACGCAGTTTTCAAGTTATTGTTCTTAAGACCATGAGTTTCAAGTTAAGCAATGGTTTTATGCAGAATCAGCTTAGAGGGAGAGGGAATTGCATGAGCAGCAAAATAGTTTGCTGTCTGCCAGAGGTGCTGATTTGCATCAGTCCCTAAAGCAAAGTTGACCTGTGGGAAATAGGGATTTTCTTTTTGGTACAATTCCTGCAAGAAGAATTGCCTTGCATGACTTCTGGCTTCTTCTTCTGAAGATCAGGGATATGTGTAAATAAGCAAGTCAAACTATATCCACAGTGCAGTTTGCATTGTAATGTAGAGATACTTCAGTAAGCCTTAAAAAAACTAGCTCAGCTCCTGAAAGCTGTCTGCTGCAGTTTAATCTGGTTGTCAGCTCTGTAGAGGTCTGCTGTGGGTAACAAACAGACCTGGCCTGAAGCTGAAATGCAGATTAAGCCAGGGAAAGAGGGAATGCTCCCAGGACTTTGTAGCATTGTGGTGCTTATCTTTGAAGAAAACTCTGCACCCTCGACATCTTCGCTCCTTAGAGGTCACCTGCATTGTGATCCTGCTCGGAAGCAAAGACACAATGCCTCAGCACAAGACCTGAGACTTAGGGAGAGATAGCTGCATGTTTAGGTTCAGTTCTGCTAATTGTCCCTTCCTCCTTTCAGGCTGAGGAGCACTGGCACATCAAAATGAGAGGAGGCCAAGTGTATGCAAGTAAAGTAGGACAAACTGGTTAACACAGAAGGAATTTATGTGCGATCAAAACAACAAAAATAAAAAAGCCATGTGAAGCAGAGTACCTTTCATCAGGGTTCACGTTTTTCCATTTTTTAACACATGATATTTTGGTTTCTCCCATGCTTTTGGAGGAACTGCAAAATTATTGTTATCATCTTTTTTGAAGTCCTGCTTAAAAATTCTCCTTTGCCTCTGCATGGTATCAGTGCAGCAATCAGTATTGCTATTTTCTTGGGTTGAATGATATGTTTGCTATCTGTACTAGCCTGAGGAGGCTTTGTGAGTTATTTGCAACAAAATGTGTAATTTCATACCTCTTAATTCTTTCCCTTTGGGGCTGGAAAAAGGTAGCAACCATTTCTCCACAATATGGTCAGCAGCCTCACGGGTGACAGGGAGACTGCTGTTCCCTGTGGTCCCTAGCTCCCACAGTGGTTCTGCACATCTTCGTTCTGAGGAAGAGAAGGGTTTTTCTGGGAATCCAAGTCATACCCACATTTTTCTTTTGCATTTTATTTCTTCAGGTTCCTTGCAGCTCTGGCCTTGGTTTCCAGCTGGCACTTATCCTTGTTTTCAATTTTCTGTTGACTGAAACACAAGAGAGGACAACTTGCACTTCCCTGCTGCTGCTCAGAAGTACAGCCGTAAGTAGGCATCGGATTCTGACTATGCTCTGCTCCCTGAGGCTACTCCGTGGGAAAGGCTCTGTGCCCAGCCTGAATGAGTGGCAGTTTTGTTTCTCACTTTCCCTTGAATCAAGGCAAAACAGAGATTTCTTGTTATTTCTAAAAATTGCAATTATTCTGGGTTTTTGTTTTGTCTCTAACCTGTGGCCCAAGCAACTAGTATTGGCTAGCTGAGCCCTAGCAGAAACAGAGAGAAGCAGTTCTTGGACAACTGGGTTGTATTTTTCCAAAAATGTACAAGTAATTGTACTTTGCACAAAGAACTTGATTATTTTTTCTGGTGTTACCAGTCCAGGATTTAATACATGCCTTGACCTCTTGTCTTCAGCACATGCAATAAACTTAAGCAACTCCTTCTACATTGCTGTTCATCTAAGACTGATATAAAAGATGGAAATAATAACTTCCACATTTTTCTCAAAAAATTAATTTATAATACCTTAATATTTGACATTCTGTTGCCTTCAACCCAAATTCTGTCTCCTTTTCAAGGCTTTTTTTTACTTTGATAAAAAGTCTGGGAATATGCCACCCCAGACACCTACTAAAAGCCTTGATCACCCTCTATAGTCTCATCCCTCAACAGCTCTGGCAACCAGTGATCCATGTTTTGGCTGGGACCAGAAAGATTTGAGGATTTTTTTAAAGAAATCAGATTGACTTGAACATTGTTTGGCTCAAGTCTTGGCTCCACTGGATTTCTGTCAAGTGCTTTACAAGTGTGTCTGTCTTTCCCAAATCCTCCCCAATTTGTATTCTATTTGTGGAAGGATTTTCCTACCCCAGGAAGTCAAAGCAGCCACCAGCCAGTCTACCCTCCTGCCTCCAGCAGCACATTTTGCCAGAGTGTTCAGGGATGCTGCATATTTTTTCACAGTGTGTCTTGGAGGGCCCCTCACTATACATATTTCAGTAACACGAAGAATATCTTAACATAGATGAATGCATAGAAGTGCAATTTCTCCACAGTCTGGCTGCCCTCTTCCCCTCACCCTGTCGGTGTTCATACTCCTTTTAAAGCCCTATGCAGTCAGCCGTACAGGGAAACAAAAAGATACAACCTGTACCTGTCAACCCTGGAGCTATTTTTGTGGCCCTTTATTTTCATGGCTCTAGGAAAGCATCACTGAACACCTCCAAGGGGTGGTGGTGCTGTCAGACATGCTCCATTCAACCCTTTCCTCCTGTCACTTCCCACTGAACCTCTGACCCCAGCTGGTACACCTGGGCTTTATTATTCTCCAATTCAATGAGATCTCACTGTCTTCAAGCTAGATGTTAGCTCATCCTTCCATGGTAATTCAGTGAGGCTGATAAATACAGGAATTGTGAAGAGAAAAGGTAGCAGGGAGGTGTGGTGCTTCCCCTTGGTGTGTCCTGCCAGCTTCTAGCAGCTGTCAGCTTAGTGGCATCCTGGGATGGAGCTTGTGTCTGAATTATGATGTTTAATAAGCAACAACAGGCAAAAACCCCATCTGTTCTGGTTGTAGAGCAGGGGCAGAGTGTATGGATGTGGCTATAGGTTGCTATTCCATTCCATCCACATCATTGCTGGGGGCGTGGCTCCAGGGTGGAGAAGAGGTGAGCACACCCCTGGAAGTGTGTCATTTTGTTTCCCTCTTTCCTCCAAGTGGTTGCAGGGACCAGCACCTACAGACGCTGCTTTCTCTCATCACTGCTTGTGCCTTCCTGGTTCTCGGAGAATGCAGCTCTGAAAATAGCAAACACTGTTGGTTGGCAAACCTGTCCACCATCCTGTCTTTGTTCTGGTGACCATGAGGAACTAATTTGAGGTAGTAAACACCTTTTTGTGGGTACAGCACCTTCTTTTTTTTATATACTTTTGTTATAAATATTGCTGCTCCTTATTCTATTGCTACTTGCTTTCAGTAATTGTTATCTCAGCCCAAGGTCTCTGCCTTTGTTCCTCTCTGATCAGAAGGGGAGGAGGAAAGGGGAGTGGTTTATTTGGACCTATATTTGGCTGATGTTAAACTACCACAGCATTCAGTCCTTTTTTAAACAAATTTATATATTTGGCTTCTAAAAGAGATTGTAGTGTTTAGTTCCACAGTTATGTTGCATGGCCTGCGAAAAAGAACTTCCTTCTGCTTGCATTAATGCAGCTGCATGAGCATCACAATGGTGCTCTCTTACTGAGTGTGATAATGGATACAGCACACTCTAACCAAGGGTCAGCCAGCAGGTCAAGGGAGATGATCCTTCACCTCTGCTCAGAACTGGTGATGCCACACCTGGAATGCTGCGTCCAGCTCTGGGCTCTACAGTAGAAAGGAGACATGGACAAACTGGAGAGAGTCTAATGAAGGGTCATTAAGATGTTTAAGGGACAGAGCATCTGCAGCATGAAGAAGAGATGTGAGAACTGGGCCTGTACAACCTGGAGAAGGCTTAGGGGAAACTCGTCAAACCTGATGGAGGGGTACAGAAGAAAAAGAAGAGTCTTCTGGAGAGTTCATGGTAACAAGTCAGGAGGAAATAATAACAAGGTGGAGCATGGGATGTTCATCATGAGAGTGGTCAAACACTGGACCACGTTGCACAGTGAAGTTGTGGAGTCTCCATCCTCGGAGGTTTCAGCATTTAGCTGCGAAACTCCCTGAACAACACTGTCTTGTTTGAACCTGCTTTGACCAATGGCTTGGACTTGATGACCTTTAGAAATCCCTTCCAACCTAAACTATTCTGATTCTATAAATGATCATTTTCTTCATAAGTCCTCAACTATGTTCGTGTTTCCAGGAGTTCTTGGTTGTTAAACTGCTCCTCCTGTGGAAGTTACTTGGTACCTTCCTGCCCATTTTTGTATAATTTCTAGTTCCCCTTCTCTGAGATGCAGCCAAAAGTATGTTAATCCTGGAAAAAATCAATCCGTTTTTGCTCAGATCTTCAGCTGGTATTGGTCTCTTTTTGGTACTAACTGTTTATTGTCAGTTTCAGCAACACATGACTCACATAATAAAAGACATGAGAACATACAGAACAAATCCATGACCTTCTCGAACATGCCAACACTCTATTTTTGGCAGAACTCACACCACATTAACCACTGGTCTTTAGTTTTGACCTCGCAACCTCAAGATGTGAGAATATTCTGCATGGAGGCATCCATGTACAACTTTTTGGTGCTTTCCAGCTCTGCATTCTTCCACCATCTTCTTTCACTTTTCATGAGAAGCTGCACATTGGAGCCATCACACACCTGTACACTTGTAGGACATAAAAAGCACAATTTCAAAAGTCTCAAACACTGTCGAGGCCACAGAAGGAACTTCCCGTAAGATAAGCCACCACAGTGAGGACTTGAGATACGCACAAAAGGGAGAAACTTGTGATGGGAGAGCACTAATTCCAGGCCTGGCAGAGGTGAGATCTGTTAAGCACAACCTGGGTAACACATCAGATTCCCACTGGTTAAACTGTGGGGAAGGAAGCAACTGCTTATACGCTTATCACCAGTCAAAGATCACCCCAGTTTATGGGAATGGCATCTGAGACCACCCTGTGGATACCCAGAACCTGGACTGTATAAAGGTGATACCCCCAGAAGAACAGCTCCAGGAAACCCACCACCGAGAAGCCCAGGACACAGAAGGATAAATGGGACACTGCTGGATCCATGGGCAGTGACTATCTTCTGTTTTGTCTCTCCCCCTCCCTTCCTCTACCTCTCTCTCTCTCTCTCTCTCTCTCTCTCCTCTCTCCATTCTATTTCTTTCTATCTCTCTGCCTCACGTCACATTTATTGTTAAAAAAATCTCTCTTTTGCACCTTAATTCAGACAGAGGAATTTCTCACTAATTGGATGTTAACAACGATGGCAGTCATCAAGTGCTGAGTTAGGCTAGGTGTCCACACATGGTTCACCACTAGGAAGAACTATGACATGTTCTTGTCCTGTAAAGTACTTTTACTAGACAGGTTCTTAAATGTCCTATGAGTTCCCCATAAACCTTACCGTGTTTCATTTTTTCCCATATATGTTATATATAGGACACCAAGGGCAGAACATAACTCAAGGCTACGACATCGAAGTGCAGATGTCTGCATGAATGTGTTCCCAGGCACAGTAAAAGTCTGCGTACCCAGAGGGACATTGAAGGGCTTGCTGCAGTGGCCTGCTCATGAGTGTTAAATGCCATTTGGGAACTCCTGTCATAGCCCACATAGTGCATCCAGAAGCTGCTCCTCTGGGGTGAGGCATCATTGAAAGCTTGTGTTATTTCCAACAGCCTTATGCAGATGGACCAGATGCCCTGAGGCATCTCAGATACTACTCAGTACTTGTGTGTTACCTACTGTCCCTGGCTTTCTGGCTATACTGACTACTTGTACTAGTGGCTTGTTCAGTTTTTTCCACAGACAGGCACCAAGGGATGCTGGAGACTCATTGGCTTTGACTGCCAGTCCAGTGAGGATGCCTAGTGAGAAAATCCCACTGTCCTGATGCATGAAGCATAGACAAATACCTGCCATTTCTTTCAGCCATTCAAGAGTTATAGTTGGAGGAAAATTTTTGTGCACATAGTGATTTAAATCCTTCTGATACCATGCATCAATGAAGAATTATGTCTTTTTGCATATATTCAGTATTATATTTCTGACTCTTCAGCTCTGAGGTCTCCAGAGTAATGAAACCATCCTCTTTTCTTACTTTTGCCTTACATAATAATAAAGTCCTTAAAGGTAGGAATCACATGGCAGTTGTTCCTTCCAGGTTTGTCCCTTACTCTGCTAGCAGATCCCTTCTTCCCTGGAATACATTCCCACATCTCTTTGTGTGTCTGGTTCCTTGCTTCTCAAATGAGGGCATGCTTTTAAAGAGACCCAGGGACAGACATGTTTCCATCAGAGGAATGCAGACATTTCCCTTGTGTGTAAACCTTTTCCTGTTTTTTCACCTGCAGCTTCCATCCCACTTCTGAGATGCTTGACTTCTCAAACTCCATCCTGAACTTTAGCCATTTGCCTTCTATTCCCTGTATTTCTTTTAACATTAGTATCAAGTGCTTTTAGCACCATGTTGGTTTATTCACCTCTACTCAGTTAAAAATGAATTAAAACTCCATTTGCTTTCAGACTCCATCTCCCTTCATTGTGTCTATTGTAAAAAGGTTTTCAGTGACATTGATGGTGGGGTTTTTTTCCAGTATAGTCTGTGTACCCTTATAGAGGCTCTCTGTAAACTCTCCCAGAACAATATAGTCTACCATAATTCTTGCATTGCTTTTCAAAAGTCAGACCTTATAGCTTGTGATGTTGCCTAAAGGACATCCAGTTTCTGACACTGTTTTCTGAAGGTTCCAGCTTCAAGATTTGCTTCCTTTTTATTAACTCCTGGCTGTCAAAGAGGCAGCACATTTTGGAGGCTTCATACCAGACTGGATTTCAATTTTACTTAGGAAAATCTAAACTTATTCTTTTGAGGATTAGTCTTGGGTTTTGCTGGAATTTTGCTTTAAATCTTTTGTTCCAATTCCCCATCCTGATGTCTCTGCTTAGGAATATAAATAGCTAAAATTATAAGATGTGATGCCCAATCACAAATCTGAAACAAAGTCTGTTTTGTACTCTGGAAGCAAATCTGACACTTCGTTTCACCACTATTCCTCTTTTTTTTATGCAGTAACACAATTTCATTATCAATCTGAGTTAATTGCAAGCTATTAAAACCAGAAAATGTTTCAGAACCAGCAAAAGTCACAACTGTAGCCTTTTAGTCTCTTAGTTCTGTAGTCTTTTTCTGTATCAGACACCAAAGTCAAACCTTCTCCAGTCATTTTCTGCATTTCTGGAAAATTTCACCATAATTTTATTTAAAATCTGTTCCATTCTTCTGGGAAATTTTCTTAGTTAACTGTGGTTTTGTAGACACACAGCACCCATTTTGCTTTAAGCTGCAGAAGACAGCAGAACAGTTTCATTTGGTATTTAAGCTTTGCCTGATCATGATTTCAGCTCGTGAAACTCTGCCTAATGAAGGACCTGGCCCTGACCAGCACTTGCCAGCATCTGCTGAGGTGTGGTTCCACAGTGTCTTCCTCCCTGCTGCTTCTAGAAGGGGGATAATAACAACCCTAATACAACCATGGATGTTTAGGAGACCGCAGGAAGACAATTTATAGACTTAATATGTTACCTCCAGGGTTACAGATCATCACACATCTGCTTTGTTGCCATAAGCGTTACTTCCCTAAATGTAATGGATCTTTTCTGCTAGATGAGTCCATCAGTTTATGCCAGGAGACAAATGCCTTTCTCCTCCTATGTCTGTGAGTGCTGTGGAGCTCAAAAACTGGTGCAAAGCAAGAATTTAACAGTGTATAGGGAAAGGTAAATTAGGTGTGTATATGACATGAAGTGATGAGCTGTGTCCTTCACAGAATTCAGGCTGTAATGTTATTTGTGGTGGGGAAATGAAAAGGATAAGCTTTGAGTTAAAAAAACCCCACCTTATGTCACCATTTCTCCTTCAGTTATATGTTTTAGTTTAATGTATCCCTGCTGATGACCAAGTCAAGGAGCAAAGACATGGCTCACTCCCACATCAGGCTGCAGTCCTATTATTTTACCAGTGGGAAATAAGGCTTTTGCAGTCTATTATGGGAAGCGAAATTGCTTCATCCTCAGGAATCTAAGTATTTCATGAGCTAGCAATAGGGAGTCCATACAAAGCTATAATTTGCAATCTGAATCTAATTTCAAACTTCATCTCACCAAAAATGAAAATTAATGTATGAAGGGACTCCTTGTATCACAAGTACTCTCTTTCTGAATTCTATTACCTTCTAAGTTAACCCATAATTTAGCTTTTTAAAACAAATTAAATTGAAATTGATGGATGCTTTAAAGTTTGTAGTTTAATTTTTTTGTGTACTGTATCTTAACAAATTACAGTTAGCTTCAGATAAAACCAAGTGTACCTAATATGAAATAATCTTGTCAGGAAGCCTACTTGCTTAGGCTTCAGAGTTTTCAAATCTTCTTAGCATAAAGGAGAACTTCTAATAGACCATATCCAAGTGTGTTGAGACCATGCAGTCCTGCAAATCTGCTGGAAATAGACGATAGGGACGAATAATCACCATCCTAGACATGGCTTAAACCTCTAATTCAGTGCATACATAATATACATCCTTCTGATCTGAACACTGCATTGGAGAAGACAGGCTAGACACAGCTTGTCTTAACAGGAGTGATTTTGAGGCACCACAATTGATGTTTCCCAAGTCATTATAGGACAGGCAGCTACATTTCTATGCAGATGGGAGTCTTTTGAATGTCATGTTTACAAAAGACTTAAAGACTACATTGACTTGATAGGTTCAATGAACCCATGTACAAGGGGGTTTCTGTTACCAGCAGGAGCCTGCATGGGACATGCCAAGGCAGGGAGCCTCTTGTATAGCAGGCCCACAGCCTGAGGTCACCTCACTGGAGATCTGGAAACAGATCCAAGCACAGAAAAGGGTTGCATGTCAACACACCTGGGCAAGGAGTGAAGGCATGTCCTGCAGTAAGGGATTACCAAAGGACCAGCTCTTATTTACTTGCAAATCAGCCATGACCTTTTTCATGTCAGTCAGCTGCCCCATTCTGCCTTTTTGGCGTAAAAAAACCCCAAAAAACCCAACCAAACAAACAAAAAAACCATGTATATATATACTTCAACTGTTCCGAGAGTAAACTCATGTAAATGCTAAGGAAAGTAAATAAATAATCCTAAGTAGTTTCTTGACAAGGTCTTTCACGCTTTCCAGCAGACACTTGGTGTCTGATCACACTCACGCAAGGGATATGCACTTCTCTGTCCCTGTGAAAGCTTCCTTGAGTGTGCACCAAGTGTCAGACACTGTGAAAAGCTCTGCCCATGGGTGTTCATGGAAGATTTTCCAGCCCCCACCAGCAAAGACCTCTGAGAGCCTGCTGGCAGTATGCAGGGTGTGCCCCCTCTACGCTGTCATTCCCCGCCTGCCAGTGGCTGTGTGGAGCTGGCCAAGGGCTGGGGGCACTCACAGCAGCTGTGGTACCCACCAATACACTCCCTGGGGATGTCTGAGATAAACAGGGAAGGCAGAAATGCAAAGGAATTCTCAGAATTATCCAACAGCCGTAATTCAGTCCCTGACACGTACATATTCCCTAACTTTGGGAGCTTGGCATTGAAACCTTAACATCAAATGTCATTCTTACCTGCAACAAAGATAATGCAGCTTCCCTGTCTTACATTTCCATAGGAATTTCAATGAGAACAGATTTTCTCAGGTTTGTTTTGTGTTGCTGTTACTCAGGTGCTTTCGCTTTTCAGGTAGGAAATCTGGAAAAACAATCTGTCTAACATGGACAGAGTCTATGACTCTGTGGAGGAAGAATAAACACATAAAACATGAGTTGTTGTTTTATTATTGCTTCCAGGAGTCAGGTGGTACTTTTTTTCTGATTGTCATTACCAATTGCTTCAACTCAACCTGTAAGGACTGAAGAGCTCAGAGTTCAATTCTTAGTCTTCATGCATTCCCATGGCTGAGCTCTCGGACCTTTGCCAGCAGAGTAACAACATGATCCAGTATAAACCAGGATAGACAAATGCAAATGATATATAAAAGTCATGGTATATACTAATTGTAATGAAACTGATTATTGAGGAATAAGTCAAACTGACCTAAGACATTTTTCAGAATCCTTTAGCACTGGACTGGACAAGATGTAATGTTCTTAAATACAGAGAAGAAGCCATGTGAGCAGATAGCAGTAATTTATATAAAAAAAAATTTCTCTTGGAAAGTCATGGAAGCTCCAGTTTGCATGACATCCACTGGAGCCTTCAGATGTCATTTATTTAGGGTGATCCTAAGCAGAGCAGATCTACTATTTTGAACATCATATTTTTTATGGGGATGTGTAGAAAATTGTATAGTAGATTGGCCTTGTCTACTTTTATGAACAACATTTTTATTGTACCGTTAACAAATATTTTTGAGAAGCAAAGGAAAGAATGCACAAACATACCTGCTGTGCTTTCTTATTTATGCACATGTATTAATGCTAAATAATGCATGTTATTTGGCAATGGAAAGTTATTCTTGTGCCTATTGACATTAGTATTGCTGTTTCTGCAAACAGTTAGGTTTCTCATACATATTCATTACCTTGCCTTCCTTGACACAGACCCAGGTAAGCAATCATCATTTAGTACTTCATTGTGTGAAATGGCAATAAAGAGTCTTGCAGCACCCACTGCCTTCACAGCCTCTGGCTCAGTCATTTAAACACTGCTCTTTTAAACATTGTTTCCCAGAAGCATAAATTCTGGAGAAAGCAGGTGCAGGAGCAGAAGTTTAGCTCTGAATGGGGGGGTGAAGAGGTACAGGTCACTCAGAGCCCATCCATACATGTTCCTTCCTTCCCCTGGGGGGCAGCAGAATATTGCTGTTAAGGGCAGTTCACTTGATGCTGAACCCTTGGGCCTAACAAGCACAGTCTCCTTAGCTATGCTGAATTTTCCTGCCAATGTACTCCTGCCATCCTGGAAATAATCTGTGGTGCTGCTGCATAGGAAAAGCATTACCAGGGGAAGAGGGTTGGTTGAAATAAAATAATTCTACTGAAAGCATTAAGTGAGACAAATTTCTAACCTGCAGGTACCTTCAGATTGTAATTTGCCTCTCAAGTCCCTTAAATTCCACATCAGCTCTAGGAAGGGTCATATCTGGGATGCTGAATTGGCTTATTGAAGGTGTTACTTTGGCAGGGATGGCAAATAAATTCTGAGTTGCCACAAAGGCAGACCTGGACCTACAGACACTCCAAGAAGTCTCTGCATCCTCTTTGTGCTTCAAAATTAGTTTGTCCTTTCACAGGCAGGTGCAGTGCAGGCTGTGTTGCTTATTCCAGGATGCCCAAAGCATCAGATACTCCATCTGGTTGCTTGGAGTTTTGGGAGCAGCATGAATGTTATTCTCACAGGGCACCTATGCCTCAAGCTGTTCAGCATAGGTTTTCCACACTTTGCCAATGTCTTTCTCTTTATTCACCTGATCTACAAGCACCACCCTTTAAAGAAAAGTGTCTCCATACTTCTTTCCTCCCATATTATTCTGTAATGTTCAGAAACAATGTCAGTCTCCTAAAGCAGTTATGCTACCTGGCAAACCACTAAAATTTTGAATATGCTGCACATTTGAAAATCTCTTTATTATTCATCCTTTCTGGGACCATATTTTATTTTACAATAAAGAACCAACCAAACTGTCACAGGCCCTACAACAGGCTGCGAGCATAGCCCTTGTCGTCTCTACCTGCTGCCCCTTTGCTCAGGCTGTAGCGTAACTCTGCCCATTGCAGTGGCAGGTATTTCTGCAGCAAACCTTAAGAAAATGAAGATGAGCACATTTCACGCAGTTTTTCCAGTCAGAGTGGCCTCGAGAGTGTTGGTGGCAAGCTGGCAGCTCGGAAGTGAAGGACGCCATATCCCATTATCAGTCTCACCACATCCTCCCTTTCAAGCACTCTTTGAAGAAGCCCAAGGCAGTTGAGTAGATATTGAATCACTTCTGTTAAAGCTGGACTTCCTAAAGCTGACTGTGGTTTATTGAAAAAAAAAAATAGCACTGGAAGGGATGTAAAGAAAGCATAAATCGTGTTACCTTGGAAAGTACTGGAAAGAGAGTGTTGAGGTCCAGCAAGGGCATATAGTGTAATGTATTAAATATGGTATCCTACCACAAGAAAGGCTTTCTCTGGCTGTAGGAGATATGATGAAAAATAGGGCTAAAAGAAGGTTAAGAGGCTCTGAATTCTCAATTACTTTGTAACAAAATTGTCTTGGGATGATTTATGAGAGATTCGGGACTTTTATTTCTTTTGGGAAATGACCTTTTTTATGGGAAACTATTCAGAATGCTGTAAAGCCCTATTTTTTTCTGACTAAATGTATTTTGTACCTCCCAGTATCATGTGGCAAAATTAATAATAATAATAATAATAATAATAATAACAACAACAACAACAACAGCAACAACAGATCAGATGAAAAGCCACATTTCTGTTGGATAAAATATCTGCAAGAGAGGCCTCTTAGCATTGTGTGGTGATTCAGGGAGGCAGCAAGATGGTCTCTGCATTTGGGGATGCTCTGCCATGAGAGGTGTCCTGCATGCCCAAAGGCCACAGTTCCTGCCTGGCTCCCCATCCCAGCAGAACTCCATGCAAGTGCAGGTTGCTTTCCAGACATCTTCATCTTCATCTCCCCAGGATGAAGGCAACCTTACACAACAGCCACGTGCTATAGCCAAAGAGGATGACATAACAACGTGACAGTCAATAGCCTTACCCTGCTTTGAAAAGCAACTGCATACAATAACCATATCAACAGCCCATTTTTAAGCCTCATCAATGCTTCCTGGAGTGTTAAAACTACTTTTGCTTTTTACAGTTTCATTCCTGTTACCCCCAAAGAGCCAGCATCATGATGGGATATTAGCCGGATGCTTTTCATTGTGAAACATCATCAACTGAGTCATTTACTGAATCCTAGCATTTTTGCATCTGGGCTTCAGGAAAACAGATGCACACAAGTGACTCTGAGGACTGAAATGACTCATGGCACTTTATGACTAGAGGTGGCGTAGTGAGAAGGGAAGATGGCTGCTTGAACCACAGAGCCAGTGTGAGCCCACGGGGCTGGTAACGTTTTATTTGTAACCAGAACACATCTCTTATGGAAGCTGCTGAATGATGGTAAACTCTAATGCTGTGTGCCACTTTCTTGCAGAGGCATTTCACCCTGTGTAAGGGCATCATAAGAGCAATATAATTTCTTAGATGTGCAGCATGGCTCCTGACTCTAATATTGTCTTTTCTGTATATCAATGGGAGTTCTCAGCATATAAAAGAATAGTACCAGAAGCAAAATGTCATTTGCAGGTTGGGAGCATAAATTTTGCTCTGAGACCGATTAGAAATGAAATTTAAAAGATCCAGAGATTTACTGGTTCAGCCTACAGTCAAACTGCTCAATGCTGCAGTGCCAAAGAGAGTCAACTACTCTCAGCCATTTGCTTATCCTCTTAGAACACCAAAATCAATCTCTGAAATGAAGTAAACATAGCTGCATTGATCTGGCAATGACCTAATTTTTGAAAGTCACTAAGAGGCTATAACGGTATTTTCATAAAACACAGCATTTGTTGGAGTGCTGACATGCAGGCAGTGGGAGGGTTAAGTGATTGCTCTGATCCGTCTCAGCACTGGAGAGCAAACAGTAGCAGGAATTCCCCAGGGTGCAGAAGAGAGACAAGATTATTAAAAAACCTCAAGTACTGTTCAATTAAATGTGACAGTCTTGATAGTGGCATGATTTTTCTGGATAACTGACATCAGAACAAAAAGATATATTGCTTTCCACTTCTTGCAGAAAGCTTACAAAAACAATGCCCTCTTTGTTTGGACAGCCTATTAATTTGCCCTTGGCAGCTCTCTTGAACTGAGACTCACTGATCCTGATGAGGGCAAACCTATGTCAGGTGAGCCTGTTGGATTTGCTCTGTAGCATGGAGTGAGGCGTGCCCAGCTGCCAGAGACACCTGCAGCTACACTGAGGCTCCTGCACGAACACAGGGACTGGTGCCACCTCCTAGCAGTCGCTGGACATGCAGAATGTGGTGGCCTGAGACCCCTTGGGTGTTCTCAGGATATCCATGCACACACAGCAGATGCAGCCCAGGACTTACAAGAGGTCCTAAGAGAAGGGGAGAGAGAGCTTAAGGCTTGCACATGGTGCTAAATGTTTCAACCAACTGAAGTGAGCAGTAAATGTTTTTCTGCAAAGTCCCCAGGGAGTCCTGCTGTCTGCTCCTGGGTGTTCATAGAAATGCTTGCAGTAAAAGTAGGTACTCCTTGAGGCAAAGAGCAGGAACAACTCTGTAACTCATGGCTAGGACACTCACAGAAATGCCAGCCCCTGTAGATGTTCATCTAGGTGTGGACAGAAACCTGGTGTCTCCAGGTAAATTTCTCAACTCTTTACCTACAGATTAATATTGATACATATTTCCTCTCACTCTCCCATATTTCTTTTTTTTTCATTCACTCAGCCTTTTCCCCTATTCACATATTCATGTTTCCTCTCCTTTTCAGCAGCTCTTTCTTGGAAAGGGTGGTTCAGGCAATCACCACAGTAGTCCCAGGTGTGAATCCAGATTGGAGACTACTCTTCAGGCTCAGAGTGACAAAGCTAAGGATAGACATGCACCTTTCTTCAGCCACTTCCCTTTTGGCTGACTCTCTGCTCGGCTTTTGGGTCTTTTTGGATGTTCTGCCCTAGATAAGGTTCCCAGGAGCTCCTTAGGTGCTGCTTGGAGAGCTGTGCATGTGTGGAGATAACACTCATGAGGCCCTTCTTTAGCTTCATAGTGCTGCTGCTTCTGCACATGGCCCAGATGTGCCCCTCCTCATTTTTGAAAACCTTTCAGCAGTTTTTTGGATCACAAAAAAAGATTTTAGGGGGGGCATGTGAATGAAGTACTTAAAGGATGTAGGTGGATACTACAAAGTTGAGCAAAGCACTCAAGTTGATGAAGTAGACTCCATCCTACATCCCTAATTAAACTGTACAGTAGATTTTGTCTCTAGAAATCAGTATTTATCTAAGAAGCCCATTTTTGGCTTTCCCGTAGTACTCATTATTTAGCTTTTAAAATTTCTATTTCTAAGACAAGTTCTCTGATTCACTGTTATTCCAGCTGTGTAAACTTTCTTCCTGTACTACAGGTTGTGGTAGCCCTCTATTACTATAACACATTTTGTGTTTTACCAGACTGGGCTTGAAGTACCTTGTTGCAGTGCCTCAACAGGGTGCCTTGGAAAATCTTCCCTTCAGTTCTCTGTTTAAATTGCTCCATCCCTAACAATCCAGATTTAGTAAAACACTTTTTTACAAAGGCTTGACTCTGGCTACCCAAACCAATTCATGCTCTTTCTTTTGATACTACCTTCTGGATACCTAACTCTGCCTCTTTGGAGTTGCTTTTCTGTGCTGGCTTTCTGTGTCCTGCATTAAGTTTATTCTGTTTTGCCCTGGAGGCCGTGGGTCTACTTTGTAATTACAAGTCTTTGTTCTTTCTTTGAGTTCTTTCCAATGTAGCAATACCTCCCTATTTTTAATTGACTTGGCAGAGGAAAGATGTGAACCTGAAATGCACCACAGATTACAAGAACATTATTTTTTCAAGTTTTGCCTGAGCAAGAATAAGGTAGATTTTTGCTCTACTGGCCAAAACTTGTATCACCTTCCAAGTCTGATATAGAGCACTGCCTACTCTCTGAAAAAAAAAAATCCAAAAATTTGGAAAGTGAGGCAGCCACAAGATCTATAATTTCTCCTGTAAGGATGAACATGGGCTTCTGCAAGGTCATTGAAGCCAAAGGACTCTGTGCCTGTATAATCATAGAATCACAATATAGTTTGAGTTGGGATGGACCTTAAAGATAATCTAGTTCCAACCCCTTGCCATAGGCAGGGACACCTCTCTCTAGACCAGGTTGCTCAAAGCCCCATCCAAACTGGCCTTTAACACTTCCAGGGATGGGGCAGCCACGGCCTCTCTGGGCAACCTGTTCTAGTGCATCAGAAGCCTGACATTAAAGAATTTCTTCCCAATATCTGATGCAAACTCAGTTTGAAGTCATTCCATCTGGTCCTGTCACTACATGCCCTTGTAAAAAATGCCTCTCTTTGTAGAAAGTGTTCCCCTTTAGGTACTGGAAGGCTGTTTTAAGGTTTGCCCAATGCCTTCTCCTCTCCAATCCTCTCCTCTCTGGCAATCCTAATTCTCTCAGCCTGTCTTCATTGGAGAGGTGCTCCAGCCCTCTGATCATCTTCATGGCCCTACTCTGGACTTGATCTGACAGCTTCATGTCCTTCATGTGCTGGGGGCTCCAGAGCTGGACACAGTACTCCAGGTGGGATCTCATGAGAGCAGAGTGGGACAGAATCATCTCCCTTGACCTGCTGGTCACACTTCTTGTGATACAACCCAGGATGTGTTTGGCTTTCTGGGCCATGAGCTCACGCTGTATCATGTTGAATTTCTTGTGAACCGACATCTCCAAGTCCTTCTCCTGAGGGCTGCTCTCAATTCATTCTCTGCCCAGCCTGAATTTGTGCTTAGGATTGCCCTGATCCAAGTGCAGGACTTTGCACTTTGCTTTGTTGAATTTCATGGAGTTCACATGGGCCACCTCTCAAGCATGTCAAGGTCCCTCTGGATGACATCCCTTCCCTCCAATGTGTCAATTGCACCAGAGAGCTTGGTGTCATCAGCAAACTTGCTGAGGGTGCACTCAATCCCACTATTCATGTCACTGACAAAGATAAATAGTGCCTGTCCCAGTACTGACCCCTAAGGAACACCACTCATCACTGCTCTCCACTTGGACATCGAGTTGTTGCCTGCAACTCTTTCAGCAGCCAATTCCTTCTGTACCAAATGGTCCATCAATCAAATCCACATCTCTCCAGTTTAGAAACAAAAATATCATGCAGGACAGAGTCCAATGCTTTGCATAAGTCCAGGTAGATGGTGTCAGTTTTTCTTCCTTTATCCACCAAAGCTGTAACCCCCTCATAAAAGGCCATCAAATGTGCCAGGCATGATTTGCCCTTAGTGAAACCATGTTGGCTGTCATCAATCACCTTCTTATTTTTCTATGTGCTTTGTAGCATATTTTCTAGGAGGAGTTGCTCCATGATCTTTCTGGGCAAAGAAATGATACTGACTGATCTATAGTTCCCCAGGTCTTTCTTTTTCTCCTCTTTTAATAATGGGAGTAAACATCAACTCAGTTGATGTTTTCAAGTCATGAAACCTCACCAGACTGACCTGACTTCTCAAATATGTTGGATAGCGGCTTTATCTACCACTTCCCTCGGGACCTGGGGATGTCTTTCATCAGGTCCCATGAACTTCTGAACTTTCAAGTTCCTTAGATGGTCTCAAACCTGATCTTCTGTGGTGGGCAGCTTTTCATTTTCCTAGCTCCCACCTTTGCCCTTTGCAACCTGGGCAGTGTGGCTGGAGTGAGTGAAGACTGAGGGTAAAAAAGTCATTGAGTGCCTCAGCCTTCTCCACATCCCAGGTAACCAAGTCTCCAATTTTATTCTGGAGAGGGCCCACAATTTTCTTAGTTTCCCTTTTATCACTGAAATACCTATAGAAGATTTCTTTTGTTTCCTCTGATATCCTGGCCAGATTTAATTCTATCAGGGCTTTTTCTTTCCCAACCTGATCCCAGTCTGCCCAGGCAATCTCTCTGTATTCCTCCAAGGCTACCTGTCCTTGTTTCTACTCTCTGACCTGTCCTTGTTTCCACACTCTGTAGGCTTCCTTTTAATGTTTTAATTTTCCCAGGGGCTGTTTTGCTCATCCATGCAGGCCTCCTGGGGGTTTTGTCTCACTTCCTCTTTGTTGGGATGAATGACTCCTGAGCTTGGAGGAGGTGATCCTTGAATATTGATGAGCTTTCTTGGGCACCTTCTCCCTCTAGGGCTTTATCCTGTGGTACTCTACCAAGTGGATCCCTGATGAGGGCAAAGTCTGCTCTTGGGGAAAGTCCAGGGTAATAAGCTTACATTGTACACTTCTCTCTGCCCTAAGGCATTTAAAACTCCACCATTTCATGGTCACTTCAGCCAAGGCTGCCCTTTTGAGATTCACATTCCCCAAAACCCCTCCTTCTTGCTGAGAACAAGGTCCAGCTTAGCACCTCTCTTGTTAGCTCCTCTGTCATTCCGACAAGGAAATTGTCATCAATGCATTCCAGGATCCTCCTGGATTGCTTATGCTCTGCTATGTTGATCCTCCAACAGATATCAGGGTGGTTGAAGTTTCCCATGAGGAATGAGGAACTTGCATATGAGGCTGCTCCTATCTGCCTACAAAGGGTTTAATTAATTAGAAATTCAAGTAATTAGAGTCTAGTAAGAAACGTAAGCAAAATAGTGAATGAATTTTAATAAATTACACTTGAAGAAGAAAATATATTAATGGACATTTTTGTACTTTTTTATTGATTATAATGCATCTTATTCCTACATTTACTTGTCTTTGCTTTTAGTTTAATCTCAGTGATTAAAAATGAAAGACATAAAAATGCATTAATGCAGTTGCAATTTCTAGGAAGTTACTTGTAGTAAAAAATACTGGATCACCCTAACAGTTTTACAGAATAACATGAAAGCCACATGATCTTTTACTCAAATGGGGAAGGATGGAAAGATGGATGGATGAAAATAGGCATAAAATCCCTATATGCACTAGTGTGGTTGCACCTATCAGCATACACCCCTCCTATAAAAACAAGCAGATCCATGTTTAATAGTCTGCTAGAGAGTGGTTACCAGAGCATATAATGTTTCTATATAACATAAATATTTTGGATGTGATTTTTATCATCTACAAAACAAAACTCTTTCCAGTTGTGTGCAGGCTGAAGTGACGCTCTCATTCAAAATGCCAGGACAGAGTGCAGCCTCACTGCTGTGCTCCTTTCTGCTCACCTGCACAGCTTGCACCCCTGTGCAACTGATCCTGCAGAGGCTGAGCAGTCTACGGGGAGCAATAATGCTCCAAAATACAAGCTTATGGCTTAACCATGCAAATTATTCCTCTGAATCTGAAGCACAAGTTAAATGCTTAAAGCTAGGGCAAGTCTGTGGGGAGACCAGACCTGGGGTGCCCTGCCCCTTGCAGGGGCACACTCGCTCTGCATTGGCACTCCCACATGTGGCAGTCGGTGTGTGCAGGAATGGATCCTGTATTTGCTTGATAATTGATCATGTTATTCATCATGGTAAGAGTCCACTCAACAAAAGAGCAGGTTGGCTGCATGAAACACGGATGTATTTTGGGAGCATTTTTGGAAGGTAAAAATTCTTCAAAGTAAATAGGCAAAAGGCCAAATGAAGAACTGAGCTTGTTAAATGAGTTGCTTTTCATCTAGCACTGCCAGCCAGAGCCTGGTACAGCATCTTTCAGGCACATGCCCTAATTTGCACTAGCTTGGATTATTCTTGTGCATTTAATAGCTTTTGATGATAGCCTAGAAAATCTTTGTGCCTACAAGACCAATATGAGATGGTGGTAGAAAAGACTGCCAAGAGCATCAGCTTGGTGTAGGAAGATCTGTATTCAGGAGATGAGAGTCTTGCTGGCATGGAGAAAAACCATTTGGGGTGGAGCATGCAGGACTCATGCTGGGTTTGGGGCACCACATACATATTCTGCTCAAAACCACAGACATCCTCTTTTGAGTTTTCTTTTTTTTTTTTTATTATCCCACACAAAGAACTTGTAAATAAGATGTCAAGATTGCAACGGACCAGTGGGCTCTGGAGACAGCTGTGGAAAATGAGCTGCACAAAGCTTTACCATGTATGTGCTGTCTTAATGAGTGCAGGAAAGTTAACAAATGCAGCTTTTAAAGCAAGAACAACACAAATGAGCAAACACTGGGAAGTTTACATTTGAAATCAAAACTTGTTTTTTACTTTAAAAATACATATTTCCTTCCAAAGGAGGAATAGTTCTGCTGGGTGTCTGTTTTTTTCTGCTTAAGCAGGAATTTTAACAGTAAATAGTTTTACTGTAGAAAGTAACATTTGTTAGCGGTCAATTATCTAATCTGCTCAACACATAAAGGGAAAAGGATCCTGATTTTAGCTTACCAAGGCAGTAGGTGGTCACCAACACAGAAAATGTTAATATTCTACCCTTCACAGATAGGCTATGTCGATCTATCAGTGTATTTATAAGTACCCAATCATTGTCACATCTCCCTGGGTACTTTACAAAATCAGATAAACCATGGCAACTGAATAATAATGTGGCTTGAAAGGAAAAGCCATTAACAAAGAGAAATGCATTCTCCCCCTCTAGTTCCTTAATTTAAAATTCACACCAGGCTCCAGCAATCTGAATATTAGAAAAAAATTTCAAAGAGAATACAAAATGACTAAGTGGTTATATATTCCTATCCCCTCCCAGAAGAATAAATGACAACTGTGCTTGGCAGAAACCTGAGGAGTTGCACTATACCCAATCAGACCAATTGTATCCAGGTTCTTTTGCCTCCAGGCATGGCCAGCAGCAAACTGTTTTTGCACAGCATGTTTGGTCTTAAGCTTTATAGCTCCAAAAGGAAGTCTAAGCAACTCCTGCTCTTCAGTGCAAGCCATGGAGAACAGGAAGGCATCTTCGCCTCGTGCATTTTCCATCCTGGCCATCCTGGCAACAGTTAATCTCATTAAGGCTGCTGGCAGCTGTGGTGTGTCAGGGACTGTGCTATAACTGCAGAGCCCTTCCCCATCATGTGGCAGTGCATCAGAGACTGACAAAGGCCACTTGCTTTATTCCTCACAGGAGTATCTAATTATTGCTCAGTTTTCAAGAGTGGTTTGTGGTGGTGAATTCCACATGACAGTTGTATAATACATGGACAAGAATCGTCTTTGAGCAATTTCTGATATCTACGAGGGCGGTTTCTTTTCTTAAGTTTGAAAGCATCAATAGTAGACTTCACTTTCTACCCTATTTTCTGCATGATATGCTTGCTCATTTTCCTGTCCTAACTTTTAAAAGCTCCCTCATATAGAAGAAAGCATTCCATGCATATTTTTAGTATTATTCTTTTCTCTGGTTTCAGCCATAGTGTTTTTAGCTGGAGTGTTTGAAACTATACACCCTAGAGACCTCCTTCTACATTAGTTAATAGGGCTCCAGTGCATTTGGTATTCTTTTGATTTGGTACTATTCTTTGTCCCCTTCTTATTACAGCTTAACATTCATTTGATCTGCTTTCTTATTTCCTGTTGAAATTTTTTCAATGAAATATCCATGGTGGTGTTCATGTTCTTTCTTATGGTTTATTTGATTTAGAGTACTGTAGTGCTGAGGTAGAGAGAGCTGCCTTCTGCCTTGCATTTCTATCAGTTAATTTAACAGCAGCTATCTGTCCTACATTCAATTTAATTTTTCATTATGTGACATTCTAACAATGTTGTGAGATTATTTCGAAATTCTTTTGGTTTTTTATTATGAACTTGTGTCATCCTGAAATGTCATTTCATTCACTTCACTTTAGACTATTTTTTGGTATTATAACCCATGTCTGTGGATATTTCTTTGCTTATATTCCTTGTTTTTATTGAATATTGGTTATATAGGCTCTTACTTTGCTTGAAAGCTTTGACAACTTTTCATGTTCTTATAAAACCAGAAAACAATGGCTCCTCAAATCAGATTTTGATTCCATCACTGACAAGAATATTTAGAAAATTTGCATGAATAAATGCAGTCATTGTATTTTTGTTGTATTTTAAGGGAAGAATACAAGTAAACATGGATTTGGACTAAGGTCACATTTATACTGAAATTAATATTGAAATACGCAAAACATACAAAAATTATAGCCACAAGTAATCAAAATAGTTACCGTCTCATTGCACAGCACAGAGTAACAGGAACAGCTTCTTTGCTGGACTATACCTACAATGTGCCATCAGGAAGGAAGCTAACAAGGTGGGTTTTGTATGCTCTGTATAATTAGGGTGATTAGTAAGAATACCGATGTATCAGGAGAAGCAAATATTAGATTAAGGGTAAAAAAAAGGTTTTTCTTAACAGCTTCAGCCCCCAGAGATAAGGTAATCCTGCATGTCAAACACACACCATAAACCAATCCACAAATAGTATCGGCTATCTGCTAAAAAATATAAAGCAAGTCATTCATTTACAAGAACCTGCTAAGGTCGATAAATCCTCAAAGGCTAATGAAGTAAAGGGCTCTGAGCAAGGATTTAGCTGGGTCTGTGTGCATGGGAAGGATTTAGCTGGGTCTGTGTGCATGGGAAAGATGCTCTTATACCACACATCTACCTCGCTGAGCGGTTTACAGAAGGCCTTTGAGGTTTCAGGACACACAAGCACACCTCCTGGTGGTTTTTGTCCCAGGCTGCCTGTGTAGCCCCACCACCAACAAGCCTCGTCAGGCTGCCCAAAACCCCACAGGGTCACCAAGCTTCTGCAGGCTTTTCTGAATGCAGACATATGAATAAAACAAGGCTGTACAGCCTTGTATTTCTGCTGAACTGACAAACACAGGGAGATCTGATTTTCCAAAATCCTTATTTCAGCACACCCAACCATTAATATGCTTGTATCAGTCCTGGGAGCAGGTTTCCAGAATATCCTTGGGCCAGAGTCTTGAGAACTACAAGGCTCACAGGTGAATTGCAGTTTCACCATCTCCTTTCAAAAAAGCTGCGGCCTCACTGTCCAAATCACTGTTGGATCTGTAGTGTTTGCATACAGAATTTTAGGGTTACTTATTCCATAAGTTAAAATAAGCAGGGGAAGGGGTGAGATCTTCTGAACAAGATACACACATGCACACAGGGATATGTATATATAAAAAGTGAGTTTATAAAAATTAAATTCAAACCTTCAGCTATCAGCTTCAGCCTCAGGAAAAGAGACTAAGCTGTATGCCCAGAGGACTGGCACATCTCTTTTCTGGTAAAGCAGAGAGGGAGAGAAGATGTTCTACAGCCAAAACACCCTTGACTGAAATGGGATTTCAGATTCCCTGGAGACACATCTGAAACACAGCAAAGTAGCAGCTGCTGTGCAGATCTCTCCCAGGGCAATATGGCCTAGGGGAACCCATAAAAAAAAATGTTGCAAATTTTTTTGGACTTTATATATTAGTGCTGTCATGGCAATTTCAGGCCTTGGTCTACCAGCTCCCAGGAAATTCCTGAGCACTGCTACTCTTGTCTACTTGGCACCGTGTTGCACTTGGTGACAGGGCAGACACAAGACTGCACTTATTTTTGCAAAGCAGCAAGGTGTCATGAGAAATGGCTGCTGCAAGTCAGTTTTGGTGGAGAAAATTGCAGATTGCTGGGGCCAAATGCATTTGAGACTGGACAAGTTGATTCTTCTGAATGTATAGTATATAGATGAAGAATTTTCATTCTTTGCAACCAAGTTTTATTTGATATCATATAATTATGGAATGGCTTGGATTGGAAGGGACCTTAAAAATAATTTAGTTCCAACACTCCCACTATGGGCAGTGACACCTTCCACTAGACCAAGTGGTTCAAAATAGCATCCAACCTGACCTTGAATGCTTCAAGAGACAGGGCATCCACAACTTCTCTGGGTAACCTGTGCCAGCGTCTCACCAGCCTCACAGGAAAGAAATTTCCGAATAGCTTATATGTTGCAAGATGGTTTGTTATTAATTACTGAATTATTGTGTCTGCTTGAGTTTCTTGCTGGAATCACTCACATCGTATTTTGATTATGACTGCAGACAAAGTTTGATGCTCTGTCACAGTATGGGAATCCTGTGGGGTCTCCTGCTGTTGTTTTGGATACTGTGCATGATTCAGACCCTCCTTGTGCCAGGGAAGCCAGCAAACCAATTATCTGCAAAACTGTGCAGTGGACATTTGCACTTTGGTGGCTGCTTATACAGTTTTTAATAACCTTGTAATCTCAGCCAAGACCATGCTTGGCAGGACAGAGTTTTGTCCTGTCTCTGGACTGGGCCTTGCCAGAAGTACCTCTGCCAAGATGCAGCTCTAACAGGATTAGTCTGGAGCAGGTGGTGAACCTAGGGAATTGGTGTAATGAAAAAGTATGGCTTTTTTTGTTTTTCACTTGATGTGATTAGCAGATGAAATACGACTGGTTAACAGCACCAGATAAACATTCTGTAGCACTCTTTAAATAATATAATGGACCATTAGCAGTTCTAACAGTCATTAGCTCAACCCAGCTTTGTCTGATACAAATACCAACAGCTGCTCTCTAGCAGAAGCCAGGTATCAAGGGATCATATCATATTTTTTCTGAAGAAAGCTTGTATCTCAGCCTTTCACTGTTACTAAAGCAAAGACATTTTGAACCAGGCCCCTGAAAACCCCATTAGAGTCAGCAGGATTTCCAGCACTGTGTTCACCCAGAGCCCTATATCAAAGCATCTTTTGTCAGAAATATGGTGGCAATGTATCTGTTTGGAAAAGAATTATGGAGTACACATTTAAAGACTATGAAGTACACATTGAAAAATGGAGGCAGACTATCAGGAAAACTTCCCAAAAATAATACAATTGTAACACTGAAAGAAACTAAAACAACTCCAGAGCCAAACTCATGCTTTAGAGCAGAACCAAGTATTTTCATGGACCGATGAGTCACATCTAACCTCTTCTTAAACATCCAGTGAAGGTGATATAGAAACTGTCCTCAAAATTCCAGTGCCTTACTAGCCTGAAAACTGGAAAAGGCTTCGTGATATATAACTTAATTTTACATTACTGCAAATCTAGCTGTCTTCTTGTTTAGAATAGACAAATACAGTTAAACACTACCGAATTTTTCCACAGTATTTCAGGACCATTATTATATTCCCTCTAGCTTCCATTTTCTAAAAAAATAATCATATATTTGAGCATTTCCTTCGAAGTCAGGGTGTCTGAAATGCATCATTCTCTTTCTGTGGATCCTCTTTTCTCAAAGGAGAGAACTAAAGCTGGACACAGTATTTCAGAAACACCAAAATTTTATTAACTCCTTTTAAATATTAACTCCTACATCTTATCTGCCACTTCTGACAATACTTCTCATGATATTTTTCTTTTTGAACAGCAGATTACTACTTTTGTCTCCTGTTAAGATGGTGATTCATTGTAATCCTAGATCCTTTTCTGCAGAGTAATCCCAGATCCTCTCTATATATATCTTCAGCTTCGTATTCCTGCATTTGATTTTTTCCTCCCTTAGTGCAGTACTCTGTACTTGTCTTTATTTCAGTTCATCTTATTGATTTCAGGCCATTCCTCCAATTTGTCAAGACCATTTCTAATTCTAGACTTCTCCTCCACAGGGTTTGCAACCCCTTCCAGTTTGGTGCCATCAGCAAATTAGTATACATGTTATACCATCTTTTAAACTGCTAATGAAATTATCGACCAGAACTAGGCTAAGATAGCCCCCCACAGGAGCCCGTATAAAATGCTTGTCTGGTTTGATAGAGAGTGTTGATAAGAATGTGAATCATTCTGACTATGTTTCTTTGAGCAACATATCCGTTGTACAGTAATTTCAGAGAGGCTGTCTCCCACTGTGCTGTGAAGTGTTGGAGAACAGGATACAGAACAGTGCCAAAAACCCTCCTGAAGTCATCACAGTGACTGCTCTCCTCTGCTGCAGGCTTGTAAAGGGAGGAAATCAGATAGGTTTGACATGACTTACTTTTCACAAACCCATGCTGTTTCTCATCACCTTGTTATTCTCTAGGTGCTTATATAATACATGTAATAATGTAATCATGTAATAATTTCTTCCAGGATTTTTTCAGATACTGAAATTATGCTGACTTCTCCAAAGTTTTCAAGGGCTTCCTTTATTTCCTTTCTAAAGACAGAAAACACATCTGTCATTTTCTATCCTCTGAAATTTCTTCTGCACTCCACGTGTTCCCAAAGATACACTCTTCAGATTGTCTGTTGGCTTCTTCTGGCTCCAATTCACTCTGACCCACAGTCTGTGGGTCTGCAATGGCCCTCCAAGGCTGTCCATGGTCTTCCCCACCACAGCCCTGGTGCTGTGCCACAGTTCTTGCAGGCGAGGGAGGTATCCCTGTCTTTCCTCCCCCTTGAGCTGCCCCTCTCCCACAGCTCTGGGGCTCTCATAGCAACCCAGCCCTGTCAGGGGGTATTACTGGGTTCAGCAGATCCACTCCAAGGAAGTAATTTAATATTGAGCAAGTGAATTATTACAAGCCTTAAATGCTAAGAGAGAATTTTACCTTTTTAGCCTTTTAGGAAGGCTTCTTGGATAAAGTCTTACTGTATCCTATGATTGTATGATTCTATATATTCAGCCCAGTGTGCTAGGCAGGAGAGTATTTCAACATGACATTAAAGCTTGAATTTGACTAATTATTATTCAAAATACTTTTTCCTTGGCTCAGTTTTGTATTTCTCTCTCTCTCTCTTATTTTTTTAAATTAATATTTATTAGTTTCTGGAAACAATTGCATTTGTGAAAACCACAGCCAAAAAAAGAAAAGACATTAATATATCAGCCTTCAGTATGTCATTTGTTGCATGCTCTCCTTCTGTTAAGTATAGCCTTTCTTTCACCTCCATCTGCCTTATAATGAATTTGGAAGTAAAAAACCAAAACCCTAGAAAAAATGCAAAAGAGAACAAAATCCAAACTTTTCTATTGCTTACTTTTTCAAAGTTCAAAAAAAAAAAAGGAGATTATTTTCCTGGAAGAGCTGATAGAGATTCTTGGGACAATTATATCTGTAGTATGGAAAACATAGAAGGTGTGCAACAGGAAACTGCCTCTGTTGAAAAGGGAAGGGTACAATCTAGTGTGAGCTCTCCTTCCCCCTCCAGTCCATATTATTATTTGTTCAGAAGAAGGAACGTTTTGGTAAAATCAGAATTTGGTTAATTAGGTTCTACTTCAGCTAAGGAACTTCATTTTCACACACAAGCATCTTCTTGCAGGCTTATTTCTGTTCTGAAATCCTGCCATGGTGTTTCTCCTGCAGTCAAGAGCTGACCAGCACCTGCACGTGCAGCGAGCCAGCCAGGCTGCGCTGCGTTTTGGAAACGGGTGCTGTTAGCAGAGAGAGGAGCACAGTGCTCACTGTCAGACTGTCTGTAACATCCACCAAAGGAAGAGGGAACATGTTGGAGAGGAAACTGAAATGATGTGTACCTTCCTCGTATGCAGAGCTGAATACAGCCAAATCAACAACTTTCATACTGGCTCCATAGTAGACATGACATTTTCAAGGCTTAATGCCAAGTGCTTTTCCTCTGCATTTCTATTTTCACACTGAGAAGTGACCAGCATATTGATGCAAAGCACATAGCTCCACTTTTCCTCTAGCTTTGCACTCAATATTTGAAAGCTGGCAACCTGGAGCCATAGGTGCAGGGAAACATCCCTTCCAGGAAGAGCCGCTGCACCTGACAGACTCAACTGCAGAGGTTTTTCTTTGGAAACTTTTCATTACCAAATTTTATATACACCTACACATAGATCTTAAAGTATTAACAAATTCCCCAGGGAGTCTGCACTTGGTGTAGTACATTAATGTAATACCTTTAGCTTTGAACATGACTTCCGTTATTGCAGCTGAGCACGGATAGACCTCCAAGAAGTCACAGTTCTCCCTCAACCAAGACCTTCAGCACGTCTGCCACATAAAGCTAAAAATAAACACACTCTGGCACAGAACTTAATTCTATTCTCTGTTATTTTTTAATAGATATGCTTCCCATTAAAACTAGAGACCTTGGAGATGTACAAACCTGTGACAGGTGTCAAGAGTCCTCAAAGCTCCCACAGAACCTGCAGGTCAGTAGGTCTGAGCTGTCAGCTCATCTGCCCTGGCTGTCCCTTGTTGTTACTGACCGGGAAGTGAGGTGATGCTGCTGGAGGATGCAGCAACTCAGTTGTACTCAGCACCTTAGAGGTGAAATATCTTAGCACAGAATTGCAAAACAAAGGTATGTCACACAGAGAAATGGCCTGCAGCCTTTCATTAGATATTGCAAAAATGCCATATCTCAGGCACAATCACCCAGATGTTGTCCCACATTGCACACGTAGCTATGCACTGATCGCTTCTCAAACTAGCACCTAAGTGGCACCATTTATGTAATTTACAGTGACTGTGCAGTGATTTACCACTCTGTAGTAAATATTAGTTATTGGTGGTGAACTCCAGGTCTCAAGTGTTTGTTTATCATGAAAATAAAAAAGTTTTTGTCACTAAACTGTGAAAATTTATAGGTTGTGACTTATGTCTGTGCCTTTCTTCTTCAATAGCTATAGGAAAGAGACATTCAGAAAAGTTTCCCCGCTCTATGCAAGCCTTACTTTTCTCCCTAGGAGAATTAATTTCTATTTAACAGGTGGAAACATTTATAAAATCCCACAGTGAAGTAAAAATAACATCATTTCTGCCATCGACACAGAACCCCCCCACGGCTTTCACAGGAGGATTTGCCCTAAGGAAATACTGCTGCAGCAAGTATAATTACAGCAGGCTAATACATACTGGACAGCCAAGTTCTAGCAGCTTTATCACAGGCTGCCTTATAACACTAAATCAGTTTTACTGCATGTTTTACTGAACATTTTCCTTAGAAAGTGAGGAGATTGTGACAGGGTTTCTATCAACTAATCTCACTCCTCTGGACAATTCAATAGATTAATATTGACTGAGAGACTGATAACCTGGGAGATTTAAATGCATTCTTTAATATTGACCAGGCTTCCCTTCTTTTTCTGCCCATTTTTTGTAAGATTCTAAACAGTCCTTCCATCTCATTATCCATTTGCTTACTTTCATCACCCTTACTGACACCATGTTTTCTTGTGCAGATGCTGGAAGTGGAGATACTGTTTTGTTGTGAGTTTTGGTATCCTCTTTTAGTCTAATCTTTTTCTTTTCCTTTTAGTCTTATCTTATCCTTTACCTGAGATACTGCAGGGTTGTTCACGACCTCCCCTTGTTCATGTTCTAGGTAATACCTGGGGCTCAAATTCCATGTTTGTCCTCCCAAGTACACAGTGGGGTCTAAAATGGCAACTTGCACCTCCTCTTCACTTAAGTGCTCTTCCAGTTCCTGGCATCTTCATTTTAACAAGGTCCTGCAAGGATGAGCCAACTCTCCTCACCTGCTTAAAGCAAAACTCTAAATACTCCACAGTTTCTATCTTGATAGTTCCTTGATAGGAACTGCAGTTTCTATCAAGGCTACTGCTTTTTATTTATAGTCATTTTGAGCAATAGAATGTAAATCCCTTTCTAGAGGAAGGTGACCAGAGCCATGTTCCATGTGCACATAGGGGCATGTGTGTGTGTGTGTGTACGTGTGTGTGTGTGTATGTAGCTTTGTCTGTGTTCTCTCCCTGCTCCCCTCATCTTCCTAGCAATGCCAGGGCACCTTTCCCTGTCCATGAGAAAGAGTGGCAGAAGCCCTGTCCTTTCCTTGTGCCATGAAGGAGCCCAAGCACACTTTTGGTAGTAAATTCCTTTTACATTTTCCCATCCCAATTTCACTGCATTGTGTACTTTTTGATTGAGTCCATGTATATGCATTGTAAGAGGTTTAACCAAAGGTTTTTCACAGTCAGGTACTGCATCAGGTGGGTTTCAGCTGAGCTGACAGCTTTTGGGGGCTGTTTTGTTACAGGAAAGAACAGCACAGCATCTTTCCTTGCCCCAGCTGTACATTTGGGAGTCTTCTGCTGTCCTGCAACTGCCCCAGGTGCCTGCAGGGCTGGGACAGCCCAGGGAGCAGTGTGGGAGGGAGGCTGAAGGCAAGTGCCCTGAGCTCCCAGAGGTTCCTGCCCTGCACCTTGCTCCTGCTTGCAGCTATAGGTACAAAGTATTCTTAAAGCAGGCACATTTATATCTAATTCCAAGTTGATGCAATAATCAGAATCTGGGTTTTGAATAACCCCTTGGGAACTCCTACCTTTTCCCATCTATAACTTTGGTTGGTTCTTTGAAGGATATTTGTGTAGTAAGGCCGATTCTGGTGGCACCTTATGCTGGGATCCTTTGCTTTTCTCTGAAATTCAACAAGGCACAATAGATTAGGAAATGAGGCTTCCTGTTTGTATTTTCTTCCTACTAATTATAATGGTCTGTGTAAAAGCACTGCCCAGCCAAAGACATGGGTTCAATTGTGCTAAAGCATTGCAAAAAGGTTTTTAAAATATCTTTCCCTTCCAGTGAAGAGGGTTTTTTTTAACTTCAGGTGCAATGATTCATTATGATACAGATCAAAGAAGGACTGACTGTCTCAGAAAAGGAAAATAAGTGCCAGGGTCCCAAATAACGTAGTTAATGAGTGAAAATGAATGACCATTTTATAGGTGGATTTTTTCAGGAGTCTTCTTCCAATTTGAAATCAGTGAGTTAATCCCCTTTAATGAAAATCAGAATGGCTGTTCCTGGTGGAGATCAAGGGCTCAACTTGCCCAGTATCCTGTCTCAGTTACAAATGAATGCCAGAGATTGTGGGGACAGAAGAGGTGAATTTGATACTTTGAGTAATCTCCTGTTCAACGACTATTTACAGCTCAGAGAGTTTTCTGAGCCTGACGTGTTTTCTGTATTGAGTGATCCAAACTGGACCTCTCCTCCACATGTGTTTGTCCAGCCTCACCCTAACCTGTACAAACACATTGCACTTATGGCTTCCACTGGCAGGAAGTGTCCCAAGCCTACTGTCACAACTTTTCCTGGTTTTATTTTGCACCAAATTCCTGTTAGCTGTATTTGTAGGTTTCTGCTTCTTGTACTGGAAGAAGCAATTGCTCCTTCTTCACTTTCTTTTTGCCATCATGATTTTATACATCCAGACTATTTCCTCTTACTCCTAGTTTATCTTTTCAGAGGGATGATCTTTCCCTGCTTCTTCTTTCAGCCAAAACTATGGGAGATTTCCCCAGATTTGATCCTCCATGATAATCTTTCCTGAACCCTCTCCCCCTTCCCAAAATAGGGGATCAAGACACACAATAATACGCTATTTTAAATCTTCCCCTGTGAGCTGATGACATCGCTTTGTAGACTGCTGATCTTGTTGTCATGACCTTAAAATAGACAAACGATGGCTGGTCAGACTGGGGAACAGATAGGATGCTTGATTAAAAACAGTAAATCTAAGGTTTTAATGGTAGCTGGAGTAAATGATGAAGTTTTACCAACTCTTCTCTCCAAACTTTAACCTCATTTTTCATTTGAATTTACAAGTAGAATTATCATTGGATATAATTCTTGTCTATAATGTGCTTTATTAAACCATGCGGGCAGGTTTATCTCAATGGGATAATCTGCTTGGTAAGAAAAATTGAGCTGATTAAATGATGCCCACTTTATCCTTATTACAAAGCTCTTTCAGTATAATAAAGTGCAGCCATGTCACAGCTCCTGGCTATTTGCAACACTCATTATTATCCTTATTACACCTCTTCATAATTTGTCTCAAGCATTTACTGACATTTATTAATGTATGTGTTCTGATTGCCAAGTGTCCATGTCAGGTTTTACAGCCAGCACAGGCTCAAGCAGGGTGTCCAAACCCATCCACCAGGCATCTGACCTACACCTGTATGTCAGGGAAAAGGCATTTCCCATCTGACATTTTGGCAACCCCAGGGTTCAAAGCACCTTTCTGCTCCAGATATGCTGCCACACATGCCAGCAAAATGCTCCTGGTGTGTGCATAGCTTCATACTGATAAAAAATCAGCTTGGAATATTTTTGAACATATGATTTTCTATGGTCCTTCAGGCTGGTATAAGCTGGTCTAAAACTGCTTCAGAACACTTTTGCCAATTAACTGAGCCTCTGCTGGAGTGTGAGTGGATATCCATGGTATTTTTATGTAATTCAGAGCCTGAAAAGCATACAGCTGTGTCTTAGGGGTCCTGAACAAGCATTTAGCTGATTATGTCTCATTTCAGGTACTAAGTTTTTTCCCTGGGGTGGCAGGTTTATAGTTATATTTTTAAAAAGTTATTATTTATTTCCTCGTATGACTGGAGTTTTTCTTGCCAAGTCATCTGCATTGAGACAATCACTGAGCTTACTTTAGTGATTACTTTAGTTTTGTTCCTTGCTTTAGAAGACCTGCTCCTTCCTCATTTCCAGCCTGTCCCTCTCCCCCACTGTAGTATTTCTTTCTTTCTGGGTTTATTAATTGGCTGTGTAGTTGGAACACACAATGTAATTATGAGGCACATTATCCAAAAGAAAGACTGAAATCCAAATGTACAAGGGAATGGGGAGTTCCTTCTGGTTTCTCACTAGTTCCAGAAAAAGCTACACTCAAATCCAGGAGGGTAGAGTATTAGAAAATTAGCCTAGAAATTGTCGCAAACAATTACTGTGCCCACACACATGAACATATTCAGACAAGATGGTAACTGGATCAAAAGTAGTATAAATGAAAAATAAGAATTCTCAAAAGCTAGTGAGAAAAAGAAAGCCAAACATGGATGAATCAGTGGCCAGCTAAAGTAAGGACACAGGAGAGACATTTTCTAAACATACTAGGAGTAAAGGGAACAGTGATCTTTGTTCATTATTAAATTAGTATGAAATAAGTTTCTGTTTAGTAAGGACTCAAGTCCTGCCCTGTTTGACTTAACTATTTCATCAGTGATCTAGAAACAGATATGCCCTTATTGCTAAAAATAATTCAGATGATAGAAGTATATAATCTTGACATATGACCAAAAAACCCCCACAAAAGAGCAGTAGTTAGAGATGTAGACTGCTTACAAAGGAGAACAAAAATACCCTCTATGTAATTTGCTATGAACAGGTAGAAGTAATGTTTCAGCATAAAAAGAATGTAGGAGTGTGAGATTCATAAGGGGAAGTCACAGGTTGTGAAAAATGGGTTGTGATTGTTAGCAAGTTGAGTGCAGGCCATGTCTTTAGGTGTGGTACCAATACACACTTTGGATATAGAAAGAAAGGCATACCAAGCAGAACTTGAAAAAATATATCTGACAGTAATTCAATTTCTTCTAGGCATCTTTTCTTCAATAGAAACACTGAGAAATTGGAAATAACTCAGAGAAGAAAGCCCTGAGAATGATTAAAGGATTGAAAGTTACGCTTTGTAGCAAGCCACTCAGAATGTCAATATATTTGGATTATCAAGGGAAAGATTAAGGAAAAGTCTGTTTTCAGTTCAGAAGCACCTACAAAAGGAAGAAAATGTTGCTCATGAAGGGTCTTCAGAGTTGGTATAAGAAAATGCAGTTGAAATTTGAGGTAGAAGAAATTCACAGAGGAAATTGGAAAATTTAGCAGGCAAGGTAATTAGATCTGGTATAACACAGAGAGGTGCTAGAGCAGCACTAGGTGTGTCTTTCTAAAAAATTTGATCTTTATCAACTGATACCAGATAGAGAGAAGCAAGAAATAGTAACTAGTGTTCCTGGAAGTTCTTTTTATATTGTAGCAAGTCTGATTAGAGAGACAAAATAACTTTTGATGGCTTTTGAAAATCAGTACAAGAGTTGTGAATTATTGAAATATAGACATATATATATTACACATTTTTTATGAAAAGGTTACATTTTTAGAATCTGATAATAACCTTCTAAAATTCTCAAAAACAGTGGGCATTTTATTTTTGCGATATTTCCACCAGGATACCCCAAATTTCTCATTCATTTATTTTTTCATTAAACACCAAAATCTTGATGATTACTTCCTTATTTTTACCATTTCTCCTTCCCTTCTTATTCTAATATCCAATAAATTGTTTCAGGGGGAAGAGAGGTGAATTAATACTGACGCCACAAATCATTGTGTAAAAAAATTTAAGAAGTCTCTAATTAAAACATATTTTATCTGTGGAGTTTTCTTTTTTTTTTTCATTTTGAATGTAAATCATTATCCAGTATGTCTAGCAATTGCTCATCTGATGAGCCTTGACCTGAAACTCTGATGAAAGCATTAAGGGATTTAATGAAACCACAAAATTGGTTCCAGGAATTAGCCATTACATGAAGGGGGAAAAATGCAGATAGCAGCACAAGACTTTGTAGTTCTCCATGTTACACTGCAGGAAAGTAATCTGGTTTTGGAATGACAGCTCAGCCATAGGATAATTGTACTCTTTAATACACAGAAAGGCAGTGCACCTTGCCTGGAAAGAGAAGATTTCATAACAGTTTAGTCATAGCTATTTTCAGTGACTCAGAGAGTGCAATGACATCCATAAAAATTCCCGCAAACTTGGAATCAGCTGTGGGGTTGCTGATGAGCTGAGCTATGTAGACTTGTACCTCACTGCTACCTGCTTGCTTTGATATGCCATGAAAATTCCTCCAGACTCTAAGAACACTAATATTCATACTGTGAGCAGAATGACCCAGGTAATTATAGGTGGGCTGTGCTTGACATCAATCTGACAGCTGTTTGGTACTTATTAGTTAAAGAATTAAATGTTGACAGTATAATTAATACTGGTAAAGCATGGGAAATAGGTTTAGTCAAACACAAATAATTTCCTCTTTGATAAGTTTGCAAACTTAGTTATTAAAGATACCACCTACCTATAATCCATCCAGACTCCTTAGTAAAAGACACCGTTACGGTGAAAAATATGGAGTGCAGTATCAGCAAAATACGTCTTAGAATTAATTCAAAGTTGTCTGGCAATTCAATTTTAAACAATTTTAAGCGGGGAATCACTGGCAAATGTTCTGCAAGCTTTGCCTGTAGACTAAATGCTACCAAAAGTTTTGCAAAGATGTGAAAATAATCCAGAGATCATTCCTGACAGAAACTTTGGATGATCCTGCTAAAGTGGCAAATATTGAAGAAGGCTAAACAGTCTTTTGAGAATGAAACTGAATAACTCAATATGTAAGCCCATTCATAATGCAAATATTTTCACATATGTAATACATCCTAATACAAAGGAACAGAAACTTTAGCCCATACCAAGAAAATGAGTATTTATTGGGCAAATCATGGACTTCTGAAAACCTTTAGGGATTAGGAAGAGTGAAAAGGTGAAAGGAGGCCACTGTGAAGAAAAATGCCAGTCTTCTCAGTAGTAAAAGAGGACACTGAGCAGGGGCAAAGAGATACTTTTAAACCAGGGACAAGTGAGCCTGGAGCTGTTCCACATATATAGCAACATGTTTTGGCACAATGTTGAAATATTAGAGAATGTGCATAAAAGATTCCCAGTAATGACTGAGAGTGGGAGGAAATGCTTCTTGGTAAAGAGATTTTCACTATTTTACAGTCTAGTTACTGCGCTGAGCTTTGTGTCACAGTTCCTGTTGCTTGACCTAATTCTTCAAAAGGTCTCTCTGTGTTGTGTATCAAAAGGGAGCTTGAGAAGCAAATTAACTGCAAAGTGTACATCCCTTATTAGGAAAAAATACTGGGGACTACATCTTCAGCCATTCCGGGAAAGTCATGCCAGGAGCCAAGGCAGACAAATTTAAATGGGGAACAAGACAGATTCTTAATGATGAGTCTGCTTGGCCATTGCTAAAAATTCTCAGTGGTGGTTTTTCCTCTCTCATTGTATTCACATCAGGTCTTGAAGGCATTTAGGAAAATCACAGCATTAAAAATTAGCTATTTAGCTTACTGTAAAATGCAGTGGGGAGAAAGCCTTCAGCCTGGTCATACAGGAGGCCACTGTCTAACAATGTAATGCTCACTCTGACCTCAAATTCAGTGCAGTACTGCCACTGATTTAAGCTGTTTGAAAAAGGAGTGATCTGGATGCAATATCAGAGAAATTGTATTTTCCATGATGGGCTAATGAGGATATAAAATTCCCCTGATCTTTCTCTTGTGTTGTCAGACTGTTATGTCTAGCAGTTATTTTTGAACTCTTACTAATAGACAAGAAAAGATATAGGGGATTAATCAGAGGAAATTCAGGAGACTCTTATTATTTCCTCTTCTCTTTATTCCCATAGCAATGACAAAGATGAAGCATCCTCTATAAAAATGCCAGAACTGCTAAATCAGAACTCACGTGAACACATTTTTGCTTAGTGCTGCCCTTGTGATTCTCCTGCTGTTTACATGGCTTTTATAATTGGAGAGATATTGTTGAAGTCGTATCTAGCACAAGAGCTTCATGTTTACTCTTTCTCCCCAAGACTTTGGTCTCAGTTTTCTCTGATAAATGATGTCAAGCAGTACATTCTCTTCCAGCTATGCAAACACTCATTCTTCCACACATCTCCAGACACAGCCATTCACACCACCCTCAGGGTCCTGGTCTGTCTTCATTTGTTTGCATCACTAAAAGAGGAGGCAGGAGCAGCACCCATACCAATGGAGGAGTTATGCAAATACAAGTGCATCAAATGATAGAATATTTTACAGCACACCAGAAAGTGCTAATAGAGACTTTATAACCCCTGCCATGCTCATTCTCCTCCATCTGGATCTCTGACAATCTCTGACTGATTAGAGGGAATGTTCTCAACTCTGCCACCAAGGTATTAATGTGTTCAGTCCATTTATTCTAGAGTAGGACTTCACAGGTTGCCTAGGTTCAAAATGAAACTTGTGGAACACCTTCCTCAAATTACTGTCTCCATATTTCATGTACAATTCCTGCCCTTTCTCCCACTTAGTGAAGCAAGTGGGAATGCACTGGTAGCATCACTCAACCTTCCCATCCACCCAACATTTTGCCCATTTTCACCTGAAAGAAAATTAGAAAGTCTTACTCATGGTCACACAGCATGTCCATTTCAGGTTCAGTCAGGAGCTCATGACTCCCCAGAATGTCAGGCATGACAGGCACACAGTCTACCATACACTTCTTTCCATTCCTACTTTCCCACTCCAGTGTTGCACAGAGCTCAGCTGGTGAGAAGTTTTGATTTGAAATTTAAATGAACTTCAGCACCAGTGTGTCCTGTTGCATTTTTGTCATCTTCTTTTTGCATTTGATTTTGACTCCAGGAGTTTTACTCTGGTCTCAAGTGACACAGGTTTGCTGGGCAAGTATAAATATAAATATGATAGCAAGGATTGAAGGTTCCTATTGAGTTCAAATGCCCTCAATTTCCATTGAAATCAGGGATTCTCAGCATCTTACAAGAGCGGATTTTATATTTCCACACTACATGCTGTAGACTATTATTTGAAATGTCAAATTGATCTTGGGGCAGCAATGGATGAGCACTTAGCACAGAATTTGTATTTGACGCAACACTAAAGACACACTTTAGTTTACTAGATAGCAGAGGAATGTAAATATATAAAAATTCCTGCTTTCTGATATAAATAGATGTATGTAGAAGGACTATAGGAAAGAGATTTTACTATAGTTTTGTTAATACACAATCTGTTTTGTTTCATTTGTGTCACACTTGCTTTTTCATTTGAATCACATCTTATTAAAGTGGTACAGAAATAGGAACTGCAGAGGATATTTAACAGACCTGATAATTGAAACTGCAGTGTTGGAATCATTAACCAGATTAAAAAAAATATATAGTGCTTTACCAGGACCAAAAATTGCATTACCCAGGACCAAATAATTTTCCTTCCCAGAACCCCTCTCAGATGGCAGTGTCATGCTGAGCTGATTTTCCTTGGCATATCAATTTCCATTTTGGTGAAAAGAAATTTAGTCGTTGGGCCTTGGATCCATCAGACCACTGAAAATTAATGCTACGTCAAAAAAATACACCTGAGTATGTCTGGTTTGTAACACAGCAGGAAAGGAAAAATTAACAGTTGCAAAAATACATCTCCATTAGCCTCAATAACAGAAATGCAACAGTATCTTGAACACTTCTAGCGTACTAAATAGATAATAAAGGAGCACCGAGCAGTGCTTGTCACCAGGAGAGCAAAGTACATGCAAGGAAAAAACAGAAAAAGAGATTTTTCCTGAATTTTCCCCATAAACCCCCCATAGTGCTCTGTGATTGTGATGGGGGTGTGGCGCTTCTGTAAATATTGTATTTCAGACCTATGTGAGTCCTGACCAGCTGTAAACAGGACTTGGCAAAGGAGTCAGAGGGGAAGTTACTAGCCAGAAAAACAGGACAGATTCTATCTTGGGTAATTTCTCTACGTTTAGCAGTACCTCCAGGAAATGAATTTGCTCCTCTTCACTTCCTGTTCTAAAATAAGCTACCTTAAAAATTGTTGGTGTGGGTCTGGATTGTGCTCCCCCAGAAAAAGATTACCTTCCAAGAACTGGGCCCTTGTATAAAGACATCCTTTCATTTAATGTATTTCCCATTTGCCATTGAGTTTGTCACTCTTCTATAGGCTGCCTCCATAGGCAGCCAGGCTATGGTGCTTCCAGGATCAATCAGCAATGTGCCTGCCTGGTCCTGGGGTTTTGCTCAGCACGGAGCAGCAGTGTGCCTTGACCCCTGCATTTACACACTCACTGAGCAAAACTGGCACTGAATGCAGGAATAAATGCAGAAAACACACTCTGTGAGAAAGTAAATGTCATATTAGATCCATAATAGGCCTGGCTTTTGATATGAAGGGATCATGAAAAATGGCATGAGAATAATGAAAGAATGACAGTGAAGGAAACGAAAGTGAGTAGGGACTCAGGAGTGGGAAAAGGGTAAGAAAAAACAGTGAAGCTGAAGTAATTTGGAGATGTGAAATGGAGGGTTTGCACTCAAAGCTAGGCAAAATTCCACCATGTTTTTTGAATGGCCATTGATTTCCTTTCTGCTCACTGTGGTGATTTTGCAAATACTGTTACTACCTTGTCCAATTGTAAAATCTCAAAATGAAACTCTTAAAAGAATACGTTTACAATGTAGTATCTAAGACATTTTGGGAGCTTTTAAATTGAAGAGTGCTACATTAAAACTAGGTTATTAGCAATAATTATATGTTAAAATCTCACAAACCTCTGGTTTCTTCTTTCTCATTGCCAAAGCTTTTTATATCACAAGTTTTTATTCATTTAATTGTAGCCTTACAGTAAACTTGTTCTGCATTTTATCTAGCTTTGGTTTCTGGAACAATAGCTTATCCTTTTAACTATGTAGCTTTCACATCCCACTGCAGCATGAGAGAAAGATGAAGATGCTGAGTTAATTCACAATAATTATATTGCTCCATTGTAAAGAATCACAAAGCATTCTACTTGAGTTCCTTAACAAAGACCTACACAACAAAGACCTAATTAAGCATTAGAAAGACCTATTAAAACAGTCAACCTGAAAGTTGGTATCCCCACAAAAATACCTATCTTTGACCTCCACTTTGATCGCTGTTATATTAGATGCTTTCTATGCAAATTAATAAATTTCCTTTCTAAAATATTGTCCTCCTTTAAGCTTTCCATGATCAGTTAGAACTGAGAGTTTACAGCCAATTTCATTTTAGTTTTTTCCCTCTGCAGCTCACTGCAATTCAAAACTACCTCTTCCTTTACCCACTTTAACCAGGCTCTGAAATTTGGTCTATATTCCACATGTCACCTTGGACATATCTAATCATGGGCTTCACTGAGAAAAACCAAAACTTCTCTTCCCTGTCCAATTCTCAAACTCTCATTATCTACAACTGCTGCCACTGCCACTGTTCCTGTAATGCTTTGGACACATTGGCTTTATTTTTCTCCTTTCTCTGTACAGAAAGACCACATTCAAATCCAGGTGAAACTGCTAAAGCAATCGCTGTTGGTGCTTTGCACATTGCTGTTCAGACCCTCCTCACGTCCCACAACAGCAAAGCCTACAGTAACACATTTGGTTTCCTTGCCTGTATTACTTTCAAGTTATCAAAAGGTAAGACAAAAGCCAGTGTGTTTCTGAGGCAGCAGCCCAGCTCTCCCACCCTGCTGAAAGTCTTCACAAGTTCCCCATTCCTGCTGCTGAACTTGAGATTCACACAGATTTTACCTTGTCCTGTTTTACTGATTTTGTCTAAGAATAGGTCACCCTTACAGCTTTCATTATCATGCTACCAGCACTGAAGGCTTCCTTCCCTCTCACCCACAAAATACTGTAATCTTTGCACATCACTTCTTGTACATGCTGTGCTCATCCGGTGGTGAGACCAGGATCCTGCTTAAAACCCTCCTCAAGACATCACTGCCTTCTGAAGCCTACACATGCAGCCTCCAAGAAATTCATCATCCATCAATAGCCAACACACACTGAAGCTGATATTCTTGGGGTTTTCTTATATTGTACTTACAGATCCAGATTTAGTGGTTCTGGAAGCACATGCATGCTTATGTGCTTTATGTAACCACAGCATTGTGATTATTCAGCTGACCACTGTGCTCGTCTTCCATCTGGTTCTTCATCCTTACAACTTGTTTTGAATTCCATTTTAAAATTTTGGGACACAGGAAATGTCTTCACATGTATCCATACTCTTTCCAGTTCTAGGAGACCTTGTTCCCAGTTGAAGTAGGACTTTGGATGACATCATGTCTCATATTAAGAAACAACGGTAACAGTGATTATGTTTCAGAGTAAGAAAATAAATAAAAATGATAAGTAGTAAAAAGGACTGAGGTCTGAAGTGTGTTTCTGTATAAACAGAAATAAAGCAAATTCCTAGTTTTCTTATTTATAGTTAGCAAAAATATTCCAGGATAAGTGATAACCCACAGCTGTATTCTTAGCAGTGGTTGAAGTACCCAGAACAGAGAGACAGACACATGATTGTACAGTGGTCATAAGGCTAGGCATATTTTAGTAGTGAGTTTCCAAGTGAATTGTTCCAATTATGATCATCTTTTCATACTTGTCAAGATACTTCAAATAATGTTAGGAAGCTGAACTTTAGGGGACCAAATGATACTGAAGCTATGCTATCTTATGCTTAAAGGTATAGCATTTTTATGCGGGTTTTTTTTTTTAAAACCAACTGCTCTGACTAGGTTCTGTGTAGATTTATTCACAGGAATAGACAAGTTCCATGTACAGAAATATGCAGCCCTGTGTGGCACTTGGTGTCCCCTGAGAGGGCACATGTTGTGAGCCAGTGGGATGTTCTGTGGCACTAAGGGACAGCCTCAGGCAAAGAGCATCTCTTGCAGCCTTGTCTGCTGGATATTTAAGGCACTAAAACTGCACTAGAAATAGCACAATTTGGATCTAAAAATGTCATTTCAGCCTAGGCTGTAGCACAGCTGTAGCAGGTTGGAAGGGTAGCCTACAGTCATGCCACCATTACCAGACGGGCAGACACGTGGTGGTACAGGAAAGCCCATGCTGGCACGACAGTTAAATGCCAGTAACTACTTTAAAGAGCAGCAGATGAACAAATGTATTTCTGATTGTGAGATACAATCTGCTTTTCTTTCAGGAGAGGGAGTGATGTCTGATGGTTTCAGGTTCTGAAGGCTCTGCTTGCTGCTAGAAGCTGGGGCAGAAGTCACATGGAATCTTCACATGTGATCCTCTGAAGTGAGAGCTTGTCTATCTTTGAGTTGAAGTATTAGATTTACACCTGAAAATGGTATTTAATCCTGCTTTTCAAGATATTATAAAACGAAACAAAAGGCTTCAGGTAGACTTTTGGCAAGGAGAACTCCCTTCGAATGGCACCAACATCAGAATTTAGTTTTGCCTTTTTACAGAGCTGCTGTTGTCCCTGCATGAGCAGTTGTAAGGCATGTATTATGCCTTATTAGAATATAGAATGTGCCGAGTTGGAAGGGACCCATCAGGATCATCAAGTCCAACTCCTGGCCCTACTCAGGACAGCCCCAAGAATCACACCATGTGCCTGAGAGCACTGTCCCAATGCTTCTTGAACTCTGTCAGGCTGGTGCTGTGACCACTGCCCTGGGGAGCCTGTTCAGTGGCCAAAGACCCTCTGGATGAAGAACCCAACCTAAATATCCCCTGACACAACTTTGGGTCATTCCCTCAGGCCCTGTCCCTGGTCACCAGAGAGAAGGGATCAGTGCCTGCCCCTCCCCTTCCCCTCATGAGCAAGTTGTAACTGCATTGAGGTCTCCCCTCAGTCTCCTCCAGATCAAACAAGCCAAGTGCCCTCAATCACTCTTCACACAACTTCCCCTCAAGGCCCTTCACCATCCTCATTGCCCTCCTTTGGATTGTCTCTAAAAGCTCAATGTCTTTTTCATATTGTGAGGCTCAAAACTGCATGCAGGTGAGGCCGCCTGCAAGTGAAAAGCAGAGTGCAGAGTATTTTTAAGACTAATCCCTGTGCTTTTCCTTCCAATGAGTTTACATGTAAATAATAAAATAAACAGGGATTTCCAACCACTGCCTGTGAATAAGCAATGCATGATTTATAGGGAAATGTGTCTTTCATTATGGAAACTGATATAGTTGAGAAAAATTAGCTGGACAAGCTTGCAAGTAAGTTCTTTTTCAGGTGGTAAAGGGTTATAGGATTCAGGGAGCCCTGAAAGGAGAACTCACCTAGTAAACACCTTTGGAGAGGGTTTAGTGAGGCGAGAAAACTCGAGGTGTTATGAAAAGGAGCTGCTGTTCGTTTTTCATGTTCTTCACATCCACACAATGAGCTCCTAAACCTCCCTCCTCTCTAGAGTGCAGATGCTGCTTTGTGAGCTTTCTACCCTAACTACAGCCCAATGAAAATTTCCAATGGTAGTTGCTGAGCTTGCTAAGGTTTGACCTTTTCTTGCAGATAAAAGTGGCAACCAATGTAATTTTAAAATCCTATGGTCATTTACTTTAATGATACAACATACATCCAAAAATAGCATCCTAACTAACCAAATATCAATAGAATACAATTATTTAGGACAACTAAAATTATATCTTGAAGGCAGTCCAGAGTAAGTATTCTTTATTAAAAACAAAAATTGTCTTGGTGGGCTTTGTTCTGAAACTTGTAATTTGATCAACCGTGTCCTATCACTTGTTATTATAAGCAAAATTATTAGTCTAGGGACAGTAACCTTTTTACAAGACTGTGCATACTGAGTGGAAATTTAATGCTCAATAATAATGAGAGGTAAGAAGCAACTATTTTATAATGTTACCTTTAAAAGCCCTTTACTCAATACTTGCTGACTCTGTATTTTATCCCATAAATGTATTGCATGTATTTGTAATAAAAGCAAAATTTAAAGAAGATAGTGAATCACTGGTGTCCATGTTAAGAACTGGCTTTCTTTGGCATCATCAGAAAAAGCAGTAGTCATGCCAGTATCCCCTTTTATGCAGATGTGTGGGGTAGAAATCCCTTCTAAATGATGGCAGCTCTGGTGACTCAGCTGGAATGCACTGGTGGCATCCCTTTGGATGCAGTGAATGAAGAGAAGCACAGAGCCCAGTGAGTGAATTGGGCTCTAAGAGCTCCATCTGGGCCCTCTCCTCCTGCTGTACCAATGTGGGAAAAGACACTTGTTTCCACACTCAAATCTTACCCAGCAATTCACATCCTCCTCTGCCAAGGGCTATTCACATGCCCTTTCTTCCAAGAAAGTTCCTACAGTTCTCAACACAGGTAAGATCATGCTACTTACTCCTGGTTATGATATGATGCATACAGGGGGAGGTCCCAGCTAAAACCTGTCTCTATTGTGCAAAAATAGCAAATGTGCTTGCTTTCTCTAGACTGAGAATCTCACAGCCTAATTAGCAATATAGGACACATTTACATCTCCCCAAAGAAATCCCTTTGCTCCTTGTGTCAGAGGCTATTTCTTCACAGCTGCGGAAGGATTACAGGTTCAGCTGATTAAAAAACTCTCTTAAAAGTCCAAACTACTTGAAGAGCTCCCTGTCCTTGCTGCATAGCAGGACTAGTGACCTATCTCTTGAGGAGTGCAGGAGCTGCTCACAAGCCTCCTGCATGTTTCCCAGGAGTTATACAAAAGCAAACTCCATGCTTTACCCCTGTGCAGATAGGAAGATTTCTCTCCAGAGATACTCGTTCCAACATATCTTATTTAGCTGCATGTTGACTAATCCTGCTGCTGTTGCCTCACTGAAAGCCCAGAGGAACCTGAAGAAAGATGATGCTTTCTCTTTTCTGTTCCTGGTGGACAATACCAAATTACCCTGTCCAGTATTTAGTTCTGCTGTTTGGTTGGTTGGCTGGTTTTTGGATTTTGTAGCTGAATTGTGCAGATTAACCCTGCAAAATGCGTGAGATTACTCTGAGATCCATAAACAGAGTGCCTGTCTTGGCTGAGAGGTTTTGCTTACCCCACACACTCCCCTTAGAGAGGGTAGTAGACACTAATAAAGAGACATGTGGGTTTGTATCTCATGTGACTGATGTATAATGGGAAGAAAAAGGGCAAAGAACAAGCCTGTGGAAGCTGCTGAGGCTGCTAAATTGTGCAGTGGCCAAGGCAACATGGGGCTGCCCAGCTGCAGAGCTGCTGCATGCACCCTGCCCAAATCTGTGTTGGGTGGAGGCAACAGGCATGTCATCCTATTCTTCCTCCATACCAGCCGTGGCAGTGGGTAAATCACTTAGCCATGTGCCTCTCAATCAATTTTTACTATTTCTTTGGGGCTGGCAAAGTTTCAGACCCTGCCTTTGTGCAGTGCCTCTCTTTGTGTGGGGCCCTCTCTTTTTAGCTGTCCCTGGGCATATAACATTTTTAATATATATCAGAAGGACAGAAACTGGGGGGGGTTTACACATAATAGAAGAAAAAATGGCAGGCAGTAAATACTAAAAGTAAAGCAGAAGACTGCTCATAATTCTTTCTATGTATTTCATTTTAGACTAGGAATTGTAATTTCTAATAAAGCAGTAAATTTTTATGAATTCTGGTGGTTTTGTTTCACTACCTATTCAAACTTTTGAAATGGGTTTAGTAAAAAGAGAAACAAAGAAGACAATAATCTATACAAGTGTTAGAAATAGGAGCACAGGGGAGCAGCTTGAAGCTCTGCTTCCAGTTGTGCAAAAATGTGGTTTCTGGTACTGCTTTAAATTGGTCCTGGTTGAAGGGCTCAATCCACAGACCAGACCTGGATGCCAGTCCTGGTTTTCTAAACAATTTAAGTTTAACTGTTTCCTCTGCTCTTTTCATCTTTCTACTATCATAAGTAAGCCCTGCTGTCTCCTGTCATCCTCCCCTCCCACCTTTCTAGGACCATCCGTCCTTCTGCCCAAAACTGTTTTGTCAGTGCTTTCAGGTCTTCCAAAGTTCTTTGGAAAATCCCTTTGAAAACACCTGTCTCAGCAACAGCTCTCGTCCCTTGTGTCTCCTCCACTCTTATCTCATAACCAACATTACTCACTGGATTGTGCAAAATATGGATTTGAGCTTTTGGCAGGATCTCAGTCTTTACATGTTTGAGAAGTGTAATATGTACTTGACAGCTTGAAAAATAAAGCAGGTGAACCATATTAATCTATTAAGGCATGATTTTTAGAGAATGGGGTGTTGGAAATTTCACCAAAGCTCAGTGGATTTTACAGGTAACTCCCAACCATAAGAGCCATACATACATACAGATCTCACAAGGATCTCACTCTGTGTCTGGGACAGGGCTGAGGGGGTAGTCCTCAGGAAACCTGCAGTAAGGAGAGGAGAGCAATGGCTCTGGGTGCTAGGAGGAAGCCCCTCCCATTTTAGGGAATTAATTTCAAAATAAGAAACTCTTGAAAACTGTTTTTTTTGACAGCCAAGAGCATGGGACTTCAGGTAGTGACCCAGCATGGCAGGATGCCTCCAGCAAAGGCTCTCATTGCAGGAAGTCATCCCCAGGTATAATAAAAAAGCTTCAGCAAATCTGAGATAGGATCTACTCTGGCAGAAACAAAGCACTGACTTTGTAAAAGAAGGCGGGTTTCTACCACGATATGAAGACAGACCCTTGCTGAACACAGGAGCAAAGAGAAGGATGACATGCTGGATAGCAGCAGGGGATGTACCTATGCTGATGAAGTAGGTAAAAAGTGTTTTAAGCCTGGGCAGCAAAGAGGTGAAAAGTTTAATTAACAAACCCAAACATATTCTCTTGAGGCAGTAGTGAATTTGATATTAAAAAGGGAAAAGCACTCTAGCTTCTGTTGTACTTTCCTGCCATACCAGAGAATGTTTTGGTATTTCAATTACCCGTTTTGGCTAAAAGGCCAAAAACCTCAGTGGTATGTTCAAGGAAGCTGCAAGAATAAAAAATGAGTTACAGCATCAACATTGTGGTCCAAAACCTAATCTTTACCCTGTTTCTTTGTAACATCTATGTGTCAAGTGCAGGATGTTCACTCATCTCTGCTAACCTTGCTCAAATATTTTCAGATTTTAAAAAGTGTTGGGTTTTAATTTCTGTCAAACTTTAGATAAGCTCTGATAAATCCAAAGTGATTTCAAATTACAAAGATGATTCAGACTTTGAAAGTACTCTAAAATACACTGCAATAAATAATTCCATTTCCTCTACCGATGCTCCAAAGCCCCAGGGCCTGTGCAGTAACCACTCCTTTTTCAATCTGCTTCATCCTTCAGTGAAGCAGATTAATTTAATAATCTTAATATAAGGAATTTTGTTTCTCGCTAATTCCTACAAGTTGGAGTTCTCAATACATAGACTGTAGACACTGACAAATTGAAACTTCATTCAAAAGCAGAGCAATGGAAAGACCAAGGGAAATCATGACACTCATCAGTTCCTGTGGCAGCTCTGCAGCTCTCTGCACTCAGCAGAGCAGACAGGGGGTCAGAACTGAAGGCATCTCTCTCTGAGACAGACCGAAATGTGCAGGGAAGCTGAAGACATTGAAGCACTGTGAACTCTTCCTTTGGACATCATACTGTAAAGGGAAAATAATTGAATTAGTCTGAGGCTTGGCTGATGTTGACATTTTCAGTGAGAGGAGTCAATTTACAAGTTTCTGCAACCTTCAGTCCTTGCTGACAAAAAGTGGTAGTTTGTTCCTTGCAGTATTTTAGTCACTTAACATTCCAGATACACTGTTTGAAGTGCCTTGGGATCAAAACCACTCCCTGAATAAGCATAGGCTCCTAACATAGATGGATGCTGTTTACTTGTGATGCCCTTTCTTCTAGTCTCACTTTAAAATGAGATCTCTGTTGGTAAAATCCACCAGACTGACAGCTTTATAGACTGCAGCTCTTATCCACATGACAAGAATATTGCAAATTGCAGGACTCCAGTCATCCTCCTTGCCACACTATCCAAACAAGTGCTTACCACGAAGGAGCTGCCTCACCGGAGAAAAGTTCGCTCATTGCAACACTCATTCAATTTATAAGTGGTTTTTAAAAGGTGCTAATTGGTATTCTAAAGTTACCTTGAGATTGGAGTTGGAGCACAAAAATGCTGAAGAGAGCACTGGTGTAGTATTTATCTTACCTAACGTGAAATATCTTCACCATAGAGATGAGCTTCTGGTCCAGAAGTCCCACATCATACAGGGAATAAGCAGAACTCTCTAGAAGGATTCATGTCAGGTAAACTGGATCTTACACACCTTGTTTACATGCAGATACTTACATTGCAAGAACCTGATTTTGGACTGATAAATCCCATTCCAAATCACATTTAGACAGACAGATTTTTTTCTAGTTTTGCTGGTCTATGTCAAATTTAAAGTTATGATTACAAAGGAATAAAAAGATAGTATGCTGTGATTAAACTGTGATTTTGAAAGATGCTGTTTGTCCACTTAAAGTACTAAGCTGCCACTTCAGAATGGATAACAATAATAATAATAAAAAGCAAAAATGAATATAATTTGCAGATAGAGTGCCCAGTTTTCAGAATCTTAAACTGGTATTAATATTATTTATTATTCCAATTTTACCTGCAGAGCACAAGAAATATTCATGCAACTTCATAGACAAATAAAGGTGACAGGCCTTGACTTCAGTGCTTAAAATATTAATGAGACTAAACATAGAAAGTAATGACAATGAATGAGGAATAAACTGGGGAATGGAAGAAATAGGTCACAACAGTGTAACAGCATGAGAGAAGCACTTTGGGGTGGCTACACTTCTTTACTTCTGCTTTGTACCCTCCAGCTACTTTGCATGTGTGAAGAGGGTGATAGGAAGAAAAGTCAAAAACCTTGTCCAGGAAGAAAGAGTGCCAGAACTGGGACCATCAGTTTCAGGAGTTCACCAGTCTCACCTCAAGCCACTGTACCAAATTACTTTCTGAAGAGCTCACAACAGTGGAACAAGTAAAACTCTGAAAACATATTAAAGTAAACAGTTCACTGTTCCTCTTCTTATTGAAAGAGGTTAAAGCAACTTAAATAGAATTTCAATCAATCATTCCCATCTGATGGACAAATTTCAGTCCAATGTAATTGGAAATGGCAATTGAAAAACCTTGATAAAAGGGATTTAGATGAGAATGCTAACAAAGAGCAGTAAAAACTGGCATGTCTAATGCAAGATTGTTTTTCCTTTTATCCCCACAGTAATTTTCTAACTTAACTATTGAATTTCTCATAATATCCTGAGGGCTGCTGTGAAACCTGCTATTCAGCTGCTCTAAAGGAATCCTTATTGTCTGAAACAAGGAGAGACATTCAGTTCGTGAACACAAACCAAGTTTCTTTTTTTGCTTCCAAGATTTTTTGGACAACATTTTCCTCATATAATTTCAAATTACAGATCCATTTCACCTCAGGCTTACGACTATGGTTTCAGGATGTTCTGGGAGAAGATGATTGATTAAGTGCCCAACAGAACGAATGCTGAATTAAGCAGGACCACCTAACCCCTTCCCAGTTAATTACAGTGCCTTCTGGGATGATTTGTTGATGACTCCCCTCACACAGCATGACAATCCTCTCCTCAAGTCTTTAAAATCACCAGCATTTGTGACCCTTCTATACTGACACCCCTTGAAATGACCTAAGACCGCTGTGAAGGAATCACACATATGACCTTCAGTAGGGGATGATGGCATAGGGTTACAGATACAGCTTCAATCAAAGGATGCACAACAGCCTGTGTGATAAGCCAGAATATTTTTCCACAGCTTTTTCTACAGCCACAGGAAGCAGCAAAGAGAAGAGTATCTGTGTATCAAGTGACCATGTGCTGGCCAACAGTGGCTGAGCATGAGCCAGTGTGTTCCCAGGTGGCCAAGAAGGCCAATGGCATCCTGGCCTGTGTCAGCAATGGTGTGGCCAGCAGGACCAGGGCAGAGATTGTCCCTCTGTACTTGGCACTGGTGAGGCCAGACCTCAAATCCTGTGTCCAGTTCTGGGCTCCTCACTGCAAGAAGGACATTGAGGGGCTGAAGTGTGTCCAGAGGAGGGCTATGGACTTGGTGAAGGGTCTGGAACACAAGTCCTGTGAGGAGCAGCTGAGGGAACTGGGTGTGTTTATGCTGGAGAAAAGGAGCCTCAGGGGAGACTTTATCACTTTTTACCTGAAAGACATATCACTTTTTGCCTGAAAAGAGGCTGTAGCCAGGTAGGGGTCGGTCTTTTCTCCCAGTCAACCTGTGACAGGACAAGAGGACGTGCCCTCAAGCTGCACCAGAGAAGGTTTAGTTGGAAACCAGGAAGAATTTCTTCATGGGAAGGTTTATTAAGCATTGCAATGGACTTTCCTAGGGAAATGGTGGAGTCATCATCCTTGGAGGTGTCCAAGAGGTAACTGGATGTCACACTCAGTGCCATGGTTTATTTGACATGGTCTTGTTTGGTCATAGGTTGGACTTGAGGATCTTTGAGGTCTTTTCTGACCTAAATGATCCTGTGATTCTATGATATGTGCAAACTGGGGATATGATATAGTGAGAAGATAGGTGACAGGAGAAATGGAACTGATGTGATTAAGCTATAAAGCATGTGTACATACTATGCTTCCATATGCCACATGGAAAACTGATTATTTCTATGACGTAGCAGAAATGATGTCTACATTTTTAAGGAATGAGTGAACAGCAATAATACACTTCTCTATAAAATGAAATTCTACAACATAAAACAGAGAGATAGTACAATCATGAATTCTATTTCTTTATCCCTTATTTGTTAAAATAAAACTGATCAGTGAAATCTGAAATCAAAGAAGCCCACATTGCACTGAATTTCTTGTTGCTAGGCATCATTTGTTCACACTGTGATGCGAGGTGTTTTGCTTCTAGTGTCAAAAAAGGTGGTAAGATTCTCTGACCTTTTAAACATTTAATCAGCCAGTAGAACAGATAAGCAAGTGCTGAAAAGAAGACTGACTAGATCCATCCCCTTTTTAAATTCCAGGAGAATACCGTAATCCAATCCTGTGAAATGGACCATTCCCTGTGATCCTGTTCATGCCTTTATGCTACTGGCTTTGTTCTCAAGCTAGCAGACTGGCTCCTATCCACTTAACCTTGTTTTGAGCTCAATAGTTTGGATTTCACTGTAAGAGGTTGCTGTGGTTTGACCAGGCAGCAATAGCTGCTCACTCACTCCCCCTTGGTGGGATGGGGAGAAAATGGGAAGGGTAAAAGTCATAAAACTCATGGGTTGAGATAAAGACAGTTTAATCGGTAAAACTAAGGCCATACATGCAAGCAAAACAAATCAAGGAATTCATTCACCAATCCCAATGGGGTGGCACGTGTTCAGGCATCTCCAGGCAAGCAGGGCCCCATGACATGTAATGTGGCACGGGCAGACAATGCCATCACTCCAAAGGTCAACTCCTTCCTTCTTGTTCTCCCAGATTTATGTGCTGAGCATGACATCAGATAGTGTTGGACAACCTTCTGGTCAGTTGTGGGCAACTCCCCTGGTTGTGTCCCCTCCCTGTGCACCCCCAGCCTCCTCAGTGGTGAGGTGGTGTGAGGAGCAGGAAAGGCCTTGACTCTGTTTAAGCACTGCTCAGCAAACATTGCTATTAACAGTGTTTCCAGCACAAATCCAAAACACAGCCCCATAGCAGCTACTCTGAATAAAATAACTCTATCCCAGCCAAATCCAGCAAGCATGTACTTCAGCAAGTAATTTAGTTCCAACCTGAATGTGCCAAGAAAGAGACACCCTTTCCCTGAAAGTTGTTCCCAAATTATTCACTCAGACTGCTTACAAAACTAAGCATGACTCACTCTAAGTTCCAGCTACCTGTTCCTTCTGCCTTCTCTTTCTCCTCAGTAATATCTATTCCCCTATAAAATTACACTATAATCCTCTTCTTTTGAGTATCTCTTGGATAAACTGAATTCATCAAGCTCTGTATGAATATCACAAAAGGCTTTTCCAGTAGTTGCAAAACAATTTTCGTATGATCTCCAGCATGTCAACATCCTTCAGAAAATGTGGACATTCCAAACAGAATTCAAATAATCTAAATATAGCTGTCTAAAACACAGGCATCTTGTCTAATGTAATAGTTCTGGCTCTCTATCCAGTCAACAAAGTGAAATAGACAGTGTCAGGAGACAATTATTCCCACCTCTCTCAGGCATCTAGGAAGGCTAGATGCCCCATGAAGGTGTCTAATTGAATGCACAGGATATCTGAACAGCTAGTTTAGACTATATTCCTTTCTGTTAAATCATGAGTGCTAGTTGAGATGTGTAGCAACACAGAACTGTACAAGTTCTCATATCAAGCAGAGAAGATATCACCGCCCACTCATTCTACTACTAATACACCCATCAACAGAAGAAGATTTTTCCACTTGGAATTTATATTCAAATTGTCCTTTGCCACAAGCACAAAATCCATTTTTAGAGTCACGTTTACAGCATACGTTCACACATTCTGTAAATAAGCCTATGAACTCCCAGCTTCTAGATGTGGGTGGCTGTTTTTTAATTCAGCTCTTACAAAAATTCATGCTGTGTAAAGAAGATCAGTTTCTCAGACAGCTCCATCAAGACTCCTTTAACATTGTGTCCTTCTTATTGTCATACATGTTTTGCAATTCTTCATGCTGTTCTGGGCCTAGAAATGCAATATACACAAGGATGCAGTGTGCTGCCAGTAACATGAACAGTGATGTCCCTGCTTTGGAAAGATCACAAAATAAAACCGTTCATCTGTTCATTGTTTATAGCAAATGGTGTAATGTCCCATACTGCTTCAGTTCTGAGAAGTTTAGAAAGAAGGAAAGAAACAACCTCACCAGTGAGTTTGAAGCTTGTGTTTCACACATTCAGGTCTTTGAAAGGAACCATTATCCCAAATTTATAAGAGAGGATTTAAATGAGAAGAGGATGCAGTAGTCTCAGATCAGTTGGAATGATGACCATGGTAGGATGGCTTTTCTTAATCCAAATTTTCGTACAGCAAGATCACACTTGCTATGGTCTTGCCCAGACAAAACAACTGCTGAGAGAACTCCAGCTTCTTTCACATAATACCAGCAGTTTAAGCAGAAAATACCAGAAGCTGCTGCTGTTAAAAATATGCCCTGTACAAATAAAGTGGCTTGCAGAACTGTGGCTCCTTTTAAATAATATGGAGGACTAATTTTAATCTGACTGCAGCTCCTCACAGATAAGCCTGGAAAAGCCCCTACATTACCACACCAAACTGAAGCTCATTTTGATCTGGAAGAAATGTAACAAGAGTGTGCAGAAATGTCACTTCTTAAGTCAGCATTCTCAGATATCTGTGTTGAACATCACCATGCTCAGTGGTGACATTGCCAAAGCTCAAAAGAACACTTCTGAAGCACTTTATATGGTTTTAAAAAGCAGTCTCCTCCTCACTGAAAGGATTAAAATTATTTAGATGAACCATCTCTGCTGGAGCAAGAGAAAGACTGCTATGTGTCTTATTTTTATTTACTAGACAGAGGACAGTTTCATAATATAACTGCTTGATGGCAGCTCCCTTTCACATGTTACACTTTTAAGAAGACTTGAAATCAAATTTGCCACTGGGGGAGTGTTTTGCTGTTGATTAGAAAATTATTTCTGGAGAATAGAACTGAAAATGAATGTAAGTGAAAAAAATTCAATTCCTGTGTCTTTTTTAATGGGCCAGAAATACTGTTGTTTACATAAACTGCCAAATTGAGAACATAAATACCTAGATGTCTGAGCTAAAAGGTTTAATCCACAGTTTAATATTGGGTTCAGTTTTGCTTTTGTACTCAGGAAAAGAACAGACACTACATTTCATGAAAATATCTAATGTGACAGGCACAAAGCGACTCTAGAAATATGCAATATTATTTCAAGCCTTAGTACCACGAGCCTCTGCTCCCTGCAGCCACTCCCATGGCAGAGATGGCTGAAAGGATGTGTGCAGCCCCCACCCATTCCCAGAAAAAATTCTACATTTTTTTGTTACGCAGCAGATCAATCTGGTTTGGAATAAACTAGCAGATTTTGTTTTAAAGTGAATTTGGCTGAGAAAGAGCAGTCTCTTTCTCTAGAAATTATAGAATTTCTTACAGGTTCTAAGTGGCTCTATGTGTCCTGGGAAAAGTAAAATGGACAAAGGAATTCATCACAGCTTTTATTGTGGTATATAAGTAAAATTACCACAAAGTGCCAAATCTTTGAGTGCCTTAAGTGGAAACAACCCTACTGGCTACCATTTAATCTACCCAGTGATTCTGCATCCCTGTCTTTGCATGACAATAGTCGCTCTGCTTAGATATTGGCCTTCATGTTGGGCAAAGGACCCTTCTCCAAAAAAATGCTCTTTTGTCCCAAAGCAGGGTGACTTTGCCCAGTGTAGTGGATTGACCCTGGACAGGGACCAGATGCTCACCAGGTGCTCTATCTCTTCTCTCCTGAGGTGGACAGGAGAGAGAAAATATAACAAAAGATTCATGGGTCATGATAATGGCAGGGGAGGTCATTCACCAGTTCCTGTCATGGGCAACACAGACTTGGCTTGGGGAAATTAATTTAATTTATTTTAAGTCAAATCAGATTAGGGTTATGAGAAATAAAACTAAATCTTAAAAAACACCTTCCACTCCCTGCCCTGTCACTCCCCTGTGACTCCTCACATTTCTTCCCCTGCTCCAGCATAGGGTCCCTCCCTTGGGAGACAGTCCTCCATGAACTTTTCCCATGTGGGTGCTCCCTACAGGCTGCAGTTCTTCATTAATTGCTTCTGTGTGGGTCCCCCACAGGGTCACAAGTCCTGACAGCAAACCTGCTCCAGCGTACGCTCCTCTCTCCGTAGGGCCACAGATCCCACCAGGAGCCTGCAAGGGCTTCCCATGGACCACAGCCTCTTTTGCCCATCCACCTGCTCCAGTGTGGGTCTCCTCCCCAGGCTGCAGGGAGATCTCTGCATCTCCCATGGCCCTCCATGGGCTGCAGGGGCACAGCTGCCTCACCATGGGCTGCACCACGGACTGCAGGGGAATCTCAGCTCCGGCATCAGCAATACCTCCTCCCCCTCTTTCACTGCCCTTGGGGTCTGCAGGGTTATTGCCATCACATATTCTCACTCCTATCTCTGGCTGCAGTTCTGTAGAAGTCTATTTTGCCTCTTATCAAATACCTTGTTCCAGAGGTGCTGCCACTGTCACTGCTGAGCTTGGCCATGGCCAGCAGCAGGTCCATCTCGGAGCTGGCTGTCATCAGCTCTGTCAGACAGGGGGAAAGGTTTCTAGCATCTTCTCACAGCAGCCACCCCTGCACTAGTCCCACTACCAAAACCTCACCACGCACACCAGATACACCCAGAGTGCCCACTGCGAGCCTTGTCTGGGAATGTGCAGCTTGAATGAGCTGAAGCTGAGTCATGAAGCATGCTTTATAACTAAACAGTGGAGATGGTCCTCCAGAGGGTGTTCAATTCCCTTGTGTCAGTGTCTGGCACTGTAGGGGTAGCCTGGAGGACCTGAAAAGCAAAATTTCTCCCTGCTGAGCAAAGCTGGATGAAAGAACAAGTACATAACCTGTAGCATGGCTGGACACCTGCTCCCTTAGAAAATTTAGGTTCTAATTTTACTTCCACTAGAATCTGCTCAGACTTACAGAGGACATGTTTTTCAACAAGGCATTTATTAATGTTACTGATTTTGAAGTTCTTAGTTGTTTGAAAGTACTGTCTTAGTTGGTTCACAAATAACAGAGACATACAGTGTCAGCAATAACTTTTATTTTGAACCTTTATATTAAGTACAGAGACTTTCAGATTATATAGATGTGTACCTATGGGAATGCTGAATAATGTTATCAGACAACATCCTACCCCTCCTGTTCTATGCTCTAACTGTGGAGCAAAGGAGTTGTATTTAATATTGATAACATGGTATTAAAAAAAATGGTTTTAGTGGCTTCAGAATGTGCTTCTTACAAATTAAGTTATGTCTTTATTTTAAAGAGACAACAAAGAAATAGCAATGTGTCCTGGTTTTGGTAAAGGTAGAGTTAATTTTCTTCAGAGTATCTGGTATGGGGTTGTGCTTTGGATTTGTGTTTCCAAACACTGTTATCAGGAATGTTTTAGTTATTGCTGAGCAGTGCTTAAACATAGTGAGGGCCCCAGAGAGGAGGCTGAGGTTGCACAAGGACTTGGGGGGGGCACAGCCAGGACAGGTGACCCCAGCTATGCAAGAGACATCCCACACCGTGTGGCATCATGCTCAGTATATAAAGCTGGGGGAGGAAGAAGAAAGGGAAGGGACCTTTGGAGTGATGGCATTTGTCTTCCCAAGTCACCGGTACATGTGATGGGACCCTGCTCTCCTGGGGATGGCTGAACACCTGCCTGCCCATGGGAATTGATGAATGAATTCTTCTGTTTGCTTTGCTTGCATGTGAGGCTTTTGCTTTACCTGTTAAACTGTCTCTATCTCATCCCACGAGTTTTCTCACTTTGAGCCTTCTGATTCTCTACCCATCCCACTGGGGAAAAGTGAGTGAGCGGATGTAGGGCTTTGTTGCCAGCTGGAGTTAAACCACAACACAGCAACAAAGAAAATATCCCCAGGGAAGCATATGCATGAAATTCCAGATGGAATTGAGAAAGACAAAATGCAGCTGTCCCAGTCCCACACAAAGGGACCTGATACAGTGATATATTCTCATCTTGGCAGCTATTTCCAGACTTCACTTTGTTCCCCTACACAATTTGTTTCTCCTAGAAAGGCCAGGCATGCAGCAGAGCAGCTATTGTGCCAACACAGAACAGAGAGACAGTGTTCATCCCAAGAGGCTGAAGATGAGATCTAAAATACATGCATCTATTTATTTAGGCAGAATGTAAAGAGGCAAACCACAAGTGGCTACTTTTCCTTGCAAACACTTCCTTAGGGACCCAAAGCTGGCTGAGGCACACCTCTGACCTGCATTATACGCTTTTACAGACAGGCTGATAAGTATCAGCCATAGACACTTCAGCTCTCCTTGCTAGAGCTCCACACCAAGACCTTGTTTTTCATGCCATTCAACAGCTATTACATGCCCTTCCCATCCCCAAATTGTCTTTACTCAGTTAGTTACTTTCATTATTAAAAGCTAAGCATGGTATTGTTTTCATGTTAAATCTATGCATTCACTTGTCAGGTAGGTCAACAACAAAAGAAGGTTATGCGTGTACAATAATTGGGTTTTGCAGGTGAGTCATACCCTTGATTTTCTTCTGAATGTAGATTTTACTTCAATTATTTTGCTCAGGTTCCTTTGTGCTTTTTTCTGCTACCTGCTGTAAGAGTTAAAAACTCAAATTTCCTTTGATTTAAGCTGTAAACAGACAGGTTAGAATAAAGGAAAGCATTGGGAGACACCACATGAGCCAGCTTTCTGTCACTCTTTTCAGGCTGATTACAAGTCTCATACTGTGCTATGCGTCCTTGGAGTATGTTACAAAAGATTTAAAATCTGTTGAAAAGGTAAATGAAATTCATCCAGAAAAAAAAAGAAAAAGAAGAAGAAAGGAACATTTTTTTGACAGTCTTTGTTCTACCCAGATAAGGTACTGCTTTGGTATCATTTACAGTCTCCACGCACAGCAAAGCATGCTGGCATTCTGAATGGCTTTAATACAGTATCACTGTACTTGGGAGACATCCTAGCCTGCACCAGGCTTTGCCACGTTGAAGTCACCCTCCCCTCCAAATGGCTGTTGCTGCTTAGTGATTAAAAAAAAAAAAAGCTGTTTTTTCAGTCTTCTCACAAAGCATGTATATTCTTCTGTGAAAGCCTCATTAAAAAAGAGGACCTTAAACATCTCTAATTTGCCAATGTTTGAGATTGAAAAATAACAGGATTGCTGTGTTAATATTATTTTAATCGCTGGTTTCTTTTAATCTTCCACACATCTGAGGTAGAATTGCTTCTCCTGAAGAATAAAGCATTCAAATGCATATTTTGTATTTTTCCTGCTGTGTTAATGAAACTGGGCAGGTTCTAAGGAAATTGAATTAGTCTCCTCTTAAAATATTCATTAATTTAAACAGGAGGACTGGAAAATTGGTCACTAGCTATTCAGTAAATAGCACTCTCAAATTGGCTGTCCCTATAATTGCTATGATTCTTTTTTAATAACATTGATTGATATTATGCAGTAAAATAACATACTGATACAAGCACATTAAGGACCATTAGTATGATTATTGTTCAGCTGTTTTCTGTATGGCTCCTGCTTAAAAAAAGGATAGCTTGATATGAACTTGTACATATTTTGAGAAGATATTAAGTAAAATTTTCCTATCAAACCAGTAGCAAACCTCAGGGAGCCCACAGCCATAAACACTGTAAAGTTTAAAACACAAACGATGTAAGTACTTTGGGAAACTGCACACTAAATCCTATTTTGATGAAGCAAACTCTTGAATGTATGGTTCTTGACTATGGACCTTATGCTGATATTTAGTTGCTTTTTAAAATTCAACTTATATTGAGTATACCTGTGTTACAAACGAGACATACTTCTGTCCCAGAGTTCCTGGACAGAAGGTTATGAACATGCCCACAGAGTCTGCAATGGCCAGGGTGCACCCAGCCTGCCACACATCTACTGCTCAAGTGACAAGTGTTGGCAGAGTAAGTCTGAGGTCTCCTCCATGTGTTGGGCTCACTGAGGAAGCACTGACCATCTGTCCAAAAAAGGAGCTGTTTATCTAGCCCATCAGCTTTTCAAACACCAAAGAGCTGAGCTGTGTATGTGTAAGGGACACCTATCAGCAATTTGGGGAGGATTGGAGAGGTGCCTGTTCAATTTTTTACTTAGCTGGCTCTTTGTTTGTTGGTCACTGGCTGCTTTCATACAATGATGAATGATACTGTCCAGTATGTTAAAGGGAAATTTCAGAAGACAAATGAGAAAGATAAATATAAGCTACAAAAATAATCCTATTTCCTAACCTTTACAGGAACACATTTCTTTACTAGTGAAAAGAAAGGAAACAGGAATGTATACATTCCATTATTACAATGTTTTCTTTTCTATATATCACACACATTATAATCAACTGCATCTACCTACTGCAGCTTCTTTGAGTTCCTGCATAGGAATGTGAACCTTCTTTAACAGCAACTTTGAACAAGTTGGGAATAGAAGAGTGAAGTTGAAGCTGAGAAGAAGGTGGGGATTTTAAATGGTTTAAGTTTTGTCTTTTTTATCATCATCCAACTCTATTGTGGCTGGCAATAACATTGATTAATCTTCCTCATGTTCAGTATGTTTTGCCCATGATGGTAATTGGGGAGCAATTTCCCTGTCCTTATCTCAACCCGTGAGCATTATTTTCCCTGCTATCTTGTTGGGGATGGGGAGTGAGAGAGTGGCTGGTTTGGTATCTAGCAGCTGGCCAAGGTCAACTCATCAGACAGGAGTGTGGAGAAAATACAGGATGTTCATTCAGGTAGATATTTACCACAATGGATAAAAACATCCCCAAACAACTCCACCTCTTTTTAACTAACTCTCTTAATCCCTTGCCTCACTTTCCCTACATGTTTGTTTGTGTTTATGGGGGCAGTGGTTCTATGAATATTCATTTCCTTCCTGTGCTTATGGTTCTGTTGATGAAGACATGTAGCCTGGTAATGGTTTGAGACGCCACCATCTGCCTCAGCTAGACAGTACTGTGGCAAAGCATTCTGGAACCTGAAGGTAAAAAAAAGCTTTCCAGGTATCTGTGGAAAAAGGAAAACCAAGGGGACGATTCATTTCCACAAGCAAAAGGCAATTATCCAGGGCTGGAACTCAGATAAATGTAACAGGTTATGGCATTTTGTTCAGTGGGTGAAAACACTTAACAAAAACTCCTTCCTTGCTGCTAGGGGCTTTCCATGTGATAGGCTGCCCACATGGCTATAGATAATAGGCCAGTGCTTTAGAAGTCTGTGAAGATTTAGAATGCTGCATTTTTGCAATATCTAGCAAAAGCATAGACTAGGTGATTTCTTTCCTCTTTGGAACTGTCCAAGTATAGTTTGAAGCATTTGCAGACTCCTACAAATTTTTTCATTCCATTTGTCTTCTTTCGGTTAACAGTGTGAGTCTGTTTAATATTTCTTTACAAGTTATATTTTTAGCCATCTCAGCACTCTTGTTGCTCCACATCATCCTCAAAGCTGAGTACAAAACCTTGGCTTGAGACCTCTAGGTTATCCTTTCAGCATTATTCAGTGTTATTAAGGTTCAGTTACTGTAGCTCTACAAATCTGTTCATACTACCTATCACTAAATTACCTGTGCTCACAGTTTCCTTCATGCTTCTGTGAAGGTAGGTCTGCTTATTTTTGTTTGTCCTCATATTCATGGAATAATTCCATTTAGAAGGGACCTTGGGGCTGTTCAGCCTCTGCAAAGAGCCTGTCGATCTCTTGCTCACTCTTCCTGACAGTGTGCAGCTGCTCACCTCCTCTGCAGCTCCTTTGCCTGCCAAAGCTCCCGCTGCATGTCCTGCCACAAGGACACAGTCACTGTCCCCTGCCTAGGGCAGCGACCAGGCACTGCCTGGTGCCTGAGACTTGGCATCCTTGGTTCTGTGGCATCCTCCCACACAACTCTACCTGGAATGAGGTCTCCAGTATGCTGAGGGCCAGGCTTCCTCCCAGCTAGGAGACCATGTCCCATGGTGCCTCACCACTGTCTCGGGATGATGTATAGAAAATCTTACTGGTTTTGGCTAAATATACACACCATTCGTACATTTTGGTTCTTCCAGTTGTCTGAAGAAGGCTTTTTCTACTTCTTCCTGCTCAGGTGGTCTGTAGCAGACACCCATCACAATGTCATCCATAATGATCTCCCTTCTAACCCTGGCCCATAAGCTCTCAGCTGGCTCATCGCCCTCCCCAAGGCAGAGACAGCTGCACCCTCCTTGCTCTCTCGTATAAAGGCAACTCCCAGTTGTTCTGATTTCCCAGAAAATGTATGAGGTCTTGCCCCACCATGCTGTCACATAGACTGACCTTATTTGTGTGCATACCATTAGGATGGCCCCATTGCTGCTCCTTTCTGCCTTATGTTGGATGTTAAGATCTCGTCTGCATCACCCCACAACCTTTCCTTGCCAATCACTTCCTCACTTGATTGTAGGTCATCATCACCTCTCTCCTCCATCACTTCTAGTGTAAAACTTCTCCTCCCCAGGCTGGCCAGCACATTGACAAAGACATTTTTCCCTGTTTGGTCAGAGGAATCCAGCCTCTTCCCAGAAGTTCTTGATTGCCAGAAAGGCCTCCAAGGTCTTGAAAACAAATCTTTGTTATTGCCACCAGCTATATAGGATTCCTCCATTGTGTCTCAAGATCTTCCCCTGACTGATGGTACAGAGAATACACTTCTTTGGCCTCTGTGCCCTTGGCTACCACCCTTGGATCCATGTAGTCATGCTTGATATGCTCCATGTCTCTGCTGCCCTTACTGCTGCCCCCAGGGAAGAGCAGCAGTGGGTATAAGTCCCAAAGCTGACAAGACCTGGGAGCCTCTCCACAACACCCCAGATCAAAAAGTCCCCAGCAAACCTCTAATGAACTTGCAGCCTTATCTTCAGGGAGCTCCCAGGAGTCTCCCTAAGATCCCAGGATTTCAGAGCTCTTGAAGCTGAAGGCAGCACCTGCTGTTGGCCTGCTATTACCTGTGCCATCAGGTATCTCCTGCTCTGGCTCCCTGGCAGTGCCATGCTCAAGGATGAAGGCAGGAGATTCATACCTTGGAGGTCTCTGGGGCAGTAAGAGCACACTGGGTGGGAGGGACTGTGCTGGCAGGGCCTGTGTCCTCACAGTGTGGCTCAGGCTTGGCTCCCCAGCTGGGCTGGCCCAATCTCTGCCCCAGACCAGAGGAAGAGCCAGGCCCCATAAGAAAGGAGAAGACTTGGGTTTTTTTGTGAGCCTTGTCTTTCATTTTTCATTACCTTTTTTGAATAAAAAAGTTGTGTTTTTTCTTCCTAGTATCATTTTGTTTTGAATGGTTGGCAATCTTTGTTGGTACTTGTCTAAAGGAAAAGGATACCCTGATAGGGAGGGGAAGTGTTCCAACAATAGGCTCACCTGCTATCATGCCCAACATGCTTTTCACCTTGTACAAATGTAGGTGAGAAGCTCCTGCCTTCGAGGCCTGACTGAAATCAGAAAGGAAAACCAAAAAACTGTGAAGACTGTAACCTCTTTCCATGACAGAATGGAAAAGATGAAGAACAAATGCATAACATAGTTCAAAGTTTTGAAAAGAGGTAAACAAACTGGAAAAGTGTGGAGGAGATAATTCTGGACTTACTACATTTAAGTACAGGCTCTATTTGGGATGTGATGATACACCACTGATCTCAGAAGGCCTGTTTAGTGAAATGAAACACAGCCAGCCAAGCGCTTGGCTTAGCCTCTGTACTTCTCAAAACACCAGGAGGTATCTCAAACAAACAAAAATTCAACCAGTGGCTTTCCTACAGCCCAGACAGAAGTTTTTTACATATGATGATTCTGAAAAGCTGGATGCAGGGAGCCCTGGGCTGGCTGTTGGTCTGTTGGTTATGATAGTATTGCCTGATTTAGACATAAACATTTGAAGAGATGACTTTATTTTTACATTAAAAAAATGGTATCAGATGCGACTAATTGGAGACTAGAGGCAGGGAAGAGCTTAGAGGCACAGTAATTGTTCTTGTCTGATCAGACAGATCAAAAAAAAAATCCCTTAGAGAGATAAATAAAAAAATGAGGTTCTTGTGGCATGTTGATCATAAGACTGATTTTTTCTGGACATGCCTGGACAATATGCTGAATATGTTTAAATACAATCTTGTTACCAAGGATCTGAAGGATTTGTTCCCTTAATTACACATCTTGTTCCATATAATGGTCATGTTTCCATTTGTCTGCTCAACAGCAACACTTAAAAAAAAAGATACAACTCCTCTACTCTTTCAGAAATAGTGGATGTACTATTTGGCTGTGAAACGTCTGTGTTTATAGGAATTTCAGTGTTATGGATCTGAGTAAATGATTGCTAACAATGATTTTCAATTGAATAATTTTGTTTCAAGATCACATTGACCCTCTGCTTAATGGCTGAGGACACATAAAGACCCACTCACACAAACACTGAGTTTCCTGTGGCATCAAGCCCAGACTACTGAGGCCAAAGAGTGGGAGACCTTTGGAAGCCCAGCACAGCTGGCTGGGCTAGCACCAGCCTGTCCTTTTCACCCTCTGAAACCTTTCACCAGTCAGAACTTGTGCCTGGGAATGTCTGAGGTGCTGCTGGCAGCTGGGGCTCTGGATGAGCTCATCTGATCAGGAAAAAGAGAAGATGCTGCTGTGCCCTTTATCTTTCCCTCTGTCTGCACATGCCAGCATTTCTGAAACAGGACTGTTTTCCCACCTCCTGCCACAAAACGCAATAAAAAGTGAATAAACTTACAGTTTCGTGAGGAAGCATTGTTCAAAGTGCCCTTGGGAAATTCATCATAAAGGAACTCCTTAAGTATTATACAGCCTCATTCAGGAAAAGCCTCTGGGAGGGACAGATCCTGGTGTATACACACAAGGCATTCAGAGCAGGAGGTGTCCTGTGCCCAGGAAGAACAGCTGGGATTCCCTTCTTTAATGTGTGCCTCAAGATTTGCCACTTTTTCAGCTACAATGAGATTTCACCAGAGGGATATAAAAACTGGTAAAATGGATGAAGTCAATGCCAGGCTGAAAAATTCTCAGTCCTTCCTCTTGAAGAAGAACAGCAATATCACTTGATAAAGGAAGAGAGATTTGAAAATGCTTTGTCTCTACGTGGTTTCCTTCCCAGCACTCCTGCTCTGTCAGGGCTCTTCTATCACCTTGAGAAAGGGACACAGAATACATACCTACATGAAGCACTCATTTCAACAGAGCATTTCTCTCTCATAATGGTTTTGAAAATCTTCTATTGTGCAGGCAGCTGCTTTGAGTGGCTGAACCTGTCTGAACCTGGCTCAGGATCCACTCTTCTCCATTTGCCTTCACAGCTGCACAGATGCTTTTCAGAAACAAATCCTGATCCTGTAGAGTGGAACAGGGCACTCCAGAGTGGGACCATCCCAAGCACAGGTTGATTTTCCTCTGGGCCTATTTGGAGAAAAGTGAATGGTTCACATAGGTTGTGCCTTCTGACCCTCTTGCTGTTCCTCTAGCTGAACTCCCTTTTTAATGGATGCACAGCTAGCTCACACCATGCTGAGAAAGCTGACAGAAACAGCAGAGTTTCCTTCTTTGCTTCTTGATTTAACTTCATCATGGTGCCTGAGTTAGATACACAAACTTGGTCTTCTCCTCAGTGTCCTCTTAACATACTAGTTACAGAGCAGTCTCAATGTTGAAGATATTTCTGTCCCTATTGCAGGCTTTTTCTAGAGGGGTATCTTGTTAACATAATCTGGCCAGTGCCAGATCTTTTCATTGCTCTCGGCTGTTGCTTTTATTATCCATTCCTGCTAACTAAGGACAGCAAAGCCAGTGCCACTCTCTGCCCTTTTGCTTTTGAGGCATTGCACTCAGCACAAGCAGGACATAAGATGTATTTTTGTCTGCTGCTTAACTAGGCACTCCATCTTCTCTGGCATTCACGTCTCACTACACTATTCCTCAGCCTAACAGGTTTTGTAAATTGAAGTACTACAAACACTAGTGAATCCCAGAAAAGAAAACCAGTATGGAAGGCAGGCAGGAAGGCAGGCAGGAAGGCAGGAAGGCAGGAAGGAAGGCAGGAAGGAAGGCAAGAAGGCAGGCAGGAAGGCAGGCAGGCAGGCAGGCAGGAAGGCAGGAAGGAAGGCAGGAAAGCAGGCAGGCAGGCAGGAAGGCAGGCAGGAAGGCAGGCAGGAAGGCAGGAAGGCAGGAAGGCAGGAAGGCAGGAAGGCAGGCAGGCAGGAAGGCAGGAAGGAAGGCAGGAAGGCAGGCAGGCAGGAAGGCAGGAAGGCAGGCAGGAAGGCAGGCAGGAAGGCAGGAAGGCAGGAAGGCAGGAAGGCAGGAAGGCAGGAAGGAAGGAAGGAAGGAAGGAAGGAAGGAAGGAAGGAAGGAAGGAAGGAAGGAAGGAAGGAAGGAAGGAAGGAAGGAAGGAAGGAAGGAAGGCCTGAAGTTTTAAGCTTTTCTAATGCCCCTCTAGAAGTAAAAACATTTGCAAGTAAAAGCAAGACTGATTGAACTTTCATATAATATCAGAAGAAGAAGAAGAATTTATCCTTTGGCTGATCTGAAGAAAGGAAAAAAACATGTTATCCTACTTCACAGATGAAGAACAGAAACATAAAAGCCTAAACTCTTCCTGTCCCAGTTTGATCTTCCAACTGGGACAGCTGTGCTAGGAGCAGCAGTGTTCCCTTTGGCATTCATGGAGTAAAACAGGCACCTCAGAGCACAGTTTCCTAAGGCAGCAATCATGCTACTTACATGAATATGCTCAACACTGACAACTCACTGTTTTCACAAACACACATAAGAATCTAAAAACCACAAGCTGTCTCAAATCAGAAGACTTAAGAAAATGCACTCAGGAGTTCTTCCATTTTCTGCAGCTGTTATATAGAGGTGGGTCACAGATTTTTCTTAACCATAAGACTCAAAAATAATTGTTTCTACTGTAAGATTCTTGAGTAATCTGAAATCTACTGATGTTAAGGTTTTCAGGAAAAAAGAATATACCTCTCACAATTTTCAGACTAAAGATGGAGAGCTGGCAACTTTATATCTCCCATCTCCAAATGACAGATTTGAAATGCCATTTTTCCAGCAGGGCTTCCCTTGCCTGACTGAAAACGTTTCTGTTGTTGTTTCATGTAGCCAGCCTGACCAATGAAGTGGTGATGCATGGCTGGTATCAGATGCTCCCCCTGCCATGTGTCCCTGCCAAGACTCCACACACAATTCTCTCTATTGAAAAGCCAGCTCATTTCCACTTGCAGCCAGCTCTATTCATATTCCTCTCAGAGTTAGTGACAATAAATATTATAAAATCACACAAACCCAGATGGTGTGGGTTGGAGCTGCCAGCTGTTCTACCACTTGTGAATTGCCTCTCTTGTCCTGCAGCTTGGCTTCCAGAGAAAGCATCTCATCAGTTTCCTATGGTCTCATTGCATTTCTTTACAAGCCATCCCCATCCTCAGATATTTTCAACTTTCACTGTAGATATATATAAAGGAGAGAGAAGCAAAGAAAATTGGAGACAGAAAATCAAAGAATCCTTTACCTCAGAAATTGAGGATTATTTTTCAAACAGTGACCTTAACCTCTCAACAGCTTCCCAGTTTTCATCCATGAAAAGAGACCACTTCAAGGGTTCATCTGATTTTCACTAATTCTCTTTCACAGAAGATTTAGATCTAAGAGAGAAGCAAAGGTTCTCTTATCTTGCAAAATCAGGAGGAAAACAGTACCAAATGAACACAGAAATCAAAATGCTGACATGACCTGTGTGAACAGCACTGTGTAAATCCTAAACATTGTGCCAATTACCTTGTTTTCTGCTCTTTTTCCATGAGTTTTGACTCTTTGAGCCTGGGGTGGTATCTGCAGGCCTGATGCAGTCTGCAGTCGAGTGGAGTTACCATCCAAACGATTACCAGGGTTGGGAGAAGGGCTGTAACACAGCTCTGGTTAACAGGACCATCACTAAAATAGATGTGAACATATGTGACTGCCACTAGTTTCATCCTCACGTTGGGCTGTCTTCTGAGACTTTTTGTTGAACAGGAATGCAGATAAGAGTGAGTGGGAGGCAAGGGAGGTGGGACAAGCCCAAAGTCAAGCAACAAGAACAAGGAAAACTCAAAGTTTCCAAGTAAGAATAGGGAAAGAGAAAGCCTGAGGTCAGAAGTGCAAGTAAATCCACTAGTCATGGGCCATGATGTAAGTCAGCAGGCTCTTGGGCTATGGTGCCAGAAGGGAGCAGGCATCAGTAGTGATGCAGATGCTCACAGCTGCTTCTCTGGCTGGTGCCATGGTTTGGGGCTGTGGTGGTGGGACAAGGGTGTTTGAAGAGGAAAAAACGTTCTCAGGGGCTCTCCAGGCTGGTGTCTGAGGCAGCAGTCTAACTCATTACATTTGCAGCAAAGACTATTCAATTTCTTTATTTAATCTCCTCTTTCCCTTGTCTACTCTCCAAAAAAAAAAAAAAAACCAAAAAACCCAATAATGAAGAGGCAGGTCCAGACAAGCCATGAGCCAAGCCATCCGGACAGGCTCAGTCAGGAGCATGGCTGGGCACAGGCAAAGCCCAGGAATCTGGGCCTGAGCTTAATCCCAGCTCCAGTGGAGGTCCCCAGTGAGGGGTCTCATAGTTTTCTCCCACAGCTCTTTTCACAGCAGTGATCCCAGGTTACAGTGCTGCAACAGGTCAGGGCTGCCCTTGAACATAGACAACCAAACCCCTCATGGAATGCTGCAGACACTGTTGGTGCATTCAGGCCCCAAAAAATGAAGAATCATAAGGATAGTCATTCCACTAGGGTTTACAAGTTTCCACTCTTGCAGAAGTACTGCTCAAGGTAGGCTCAGGACTTTTGAATAAAGCTTTTAGTTCATGTTACAGGAAGGTAAAATTATAATTGTAGATCCATAAATGCATCAGATATTGAATGCAACATAAGCCTCTTTTGAAACACTCATCATTTCTACTTATCTCCATGTCAGTGACATCCAGTCAGTTCTGGATGAGAAAGAGAGTAGGAGAGGAGGGGAGCGCCCACCTCTACTCTATGCACAGCCCATCTCACGATGGCATGAAAGCTCCTTTTCTCATTCTCAAGTCATTACTTAAGAAATATCCTTGGGCCAGAAACTCTCCAATTCAATACACTCCTTTCTGTGCCTGCTCTTTCAGCATCCCCCTGTGCAGAACCTTGTGATGTTTCATTAATTCCCAGCTGCCTCCTGATGCTGGAATTTTACCATCAGAGACTGCCCACAAGTGGGATATCAGGTATGTTGGAAACATTTCACTTAACACATAAGACAATTTAGCATTAGGCAACCACCAAACTGGAGTTACCTGGTCACAAATTTCACATTTGATATGCTATTTTTAAAATTTAATATTTTTATTTCATATCAAAGGATTCAGTCAGCAAAATCCTATCTTTACCTTTGCTCTTAGTCTGCTTATACCAAAACACTGGGATTTGTATAATTTCCCAAATTATTTCTGAAAAAAGTGTATGGTACTCACTGACATTTACTCAGGTGCCAACGGGAGAGTTGTCTCTGACACAGCTTTCATCCTACATCTAATTTCAACAAACATAGCAAAGTAGCCAAATTCTCTCCAGCAAAGATCCTTGAACTAAAGTGTGACTTTTATTATATGAATTTATCATTCTTCTCAGTTTATATTAAAAGATCTTTGCAAAGTTCCGTCCAAACTCTGCCTTGAATTTACCTGGTAGGAGTCCTATTATCTCAGTAGCAGTGCAGCAAATGAGTCAGCAGAGAATGTGCCACTGGGTATGTTACTCAATCATTCACATCTGCTGTGTTTGGGGACACATCTGAAACAGGCAGCAGCGTTCCAGCCGTGCCCCAGGGAGGCACTTACGCTTAGCGCGGGTGACTCAGCAACATTTCTTAATTATCTGATGGTTACAGGAGACTTTGAGATTGAAATGTTGTCAGCAGCATTTTATCCAAAGTGGTGAAAAGCTTCTAAAAAGCACTATTGGGACATATTCTCGCCAGTTTTACGGCACTGGGCCTCCATTACCATAAACAAACTCTGATACCTGAGTGCGGCCTTCTGGGGAATTTTGTATAAAGCCACAGGAAGGCTCATTTTTGCAACCTCCTACGCCTGTGTCCTTAAAAGCAATGTCCTTTTGCAAACTTCCTACCCCCCATGCAGGCTAGGCCTGGGCTGAACACTCCATTTCCCCAGGGATTGTGGCCTTCTCTTGCTGCTCCTCAGCGTCCCCAAGGCTGCTCTGCCTCAGCACAGGGGTCATGGGTTTGTCACCATCTCTGGGTGAATGGAGCTTGGCACCAGGTGTCTACATGGTCTAAAGGTGAGATAACAGCAAAGGCTCTGAAAATATGGACAATGATGGAGGAAAGAGGTCCCAAAACATGCAACAATGCACAGATGGGCTACTACCTATTGTTTAAACATGGCAATGTGGAAAGCTGGGAGAAGACTGCTTCTGCTTTGGAAAAGGGAGCAGCAGCTGAGCAAGGAAAGAGCAGTAGGCAACAGGTACCTGCTGCAGCCTGGAACGCAGTGTCCCTTCCAGGACCAGGCAGTGTGTAGCCTTGGGAGGAGGTCAAGTGCTGGGAATTGCCTCAAAACTCAACCTTATAAAAGGATCAGATTTGGGGAGGAAGAGGAAAAAACAGATGCTTACTGTAGATATAGCTTTCCTCATTGAAGGGCTGTGTGTGACTACCTCCACAGCAGTGCCTGTGGCCACCCAGGACCACAGCCACCAGTGCCAGGTACACAGGTCACCTCCAAGGTGTTGGGCACTCACAGCTCCTCACAGCTGGGCACTCACAGATCTGGGCAGGGATCACTGAGAAGTGCCAGCTTTGGGTGTGGGATGGTGGTGACTGAGGAGGAGTAAGAAGCAACCACCAGTGAGGGGGTGCTGTTGATGTGTGCCAGCATAACAAAGGGTTTTTTTTACATTTTAAACTATTTAAAAAAAAAAAAAAAAAAAAAAGGTGCCATTATAACTGTGTCCTTACCATAAAAGAGAAAAGGAGAAAAATAGAAAGAAACTTATTTTAAGTAAAGAGTTAAAAATATGGGGCTCCATAATAATCTTTTCAAAACTGACTGAAGAACTAGACTGCTCCTGAGCTTCCCCTAGATGCAGAGAAACCCTTCACTGACTTCCTGAGAGTACCTGTTAATTATCAGCATTAGATGCCTTGTAGTTTAGAAAAATTCTACTAAATTTCTGCATTTTCAGTTAACTAAGTACTCCAGATCTGCCTTCAACATACTGAGGGTCCCATGTAGGACTAAAGACCCAAGTCCTGGTTCTCAGAATTAATTCAAGGCTCTAATTTCAGCTGCCAGTTTGGATGTTGAGAATTCAAAGCTTCCTTGTGTAAGCTTTCAGAGGAAATTGGAGAAGTGAAAATGTGAGATTTCTTTTTTTTTTCCTTTTCTATTCTGAAATTTGAAACAGCTGTCACAAAATGTTTATAACCATACATAGTGCTCAATAAATGTCTAAACCTGGAAGAAACTATGCATGAATTATGTCTGATTTATACATTAAATAAAAATAGAAAGAGCCAGTCGAATTTTAAACATTCCCCCACATTCAGTACGACTAGAAATTACAATGTCTACAGAATAATGTCTAATGCATTGCGTAAAATATAAAAAAATATTTAAAAAGCATTCTTTGAGTTTGTCAGACATGGTAAATACTTGGGCCTAATTAAACCTTCTTAAATTAGCTTTTCATAGTGAAAAATAGTTTTATTTTTAACTTCACCTCATAAAGTGCACTCCAAGATTGAACATAAGGAAAGATCTAAGCTGACATTAATTGCTGCAAATTATTGCTCTTGGACAGGTCAATAAGCTCAAAGGGCACATAACAGCCTTCAGGAATCAGACCCCAGGGGTGAGGCAGAACTATCTCCACCCCAGCCCTGGATCCTGACCAGATCCCAAGCCAATTCTGAGAAGGCCAAATCTTCAGCTCATCTCCTTTTGGGGCAATGAAGTGTGTTGGATTACATCATCTTTGGAGAGGCAGGAGCAGGGCCATGTTACGACCTTGGCCCCAGATCCCACTGAACTGGCTGTCTGTGCCAGCCAGGAGTGACAGTCTTCCAAGGACAAAGCAGGGCACACCAGTGTTTCTAAACATCCAATCTACCTGCCCCCACTGAAGAGAGACACATTTTAAAGAGCAGGCTTCATGGAGCTGAAGCACCAGTTCCATTATAGATACAAATGATAGATTTGTATCTATACAAAGACAGATACAAAGCCATACTAAAGTTTTGCCTACAGTGTGATGCAACTCTGAGGATTTGTGAATCTAACATCCAAAAAGCAATACCATTGTTGCAAAATGCAATAGTTGCAAAATGCAATGCCATAGTTGCAAAATACTTTGGTAGATCCTTTTACTGCCTCTTTGGAGGATTATTTTCAAACTGTAAATACTCTCCAGTCATAGTTACTGATTTAACTTTGCAGGGATAATACCTGGCCTGATTAACCCCAGGGAGTGACGATATTTAATACTTTTTCTTCCAGTTTATTACCCATCCCTGGCAAACAAAGCAAAATAAATCAATTAAAATATAATTTTAAGAAGAGTATTCCCCGGTTTGGTTAGCTAAATCACAGTTTTGCAATTAATGTGGCCTTTATAAATGTTTTAGACCTTGCTCAAGATCATCTGCATATATCAAAATAAAACATTCCCATCCCAGTTTTATGGCACAGCTCTGTTAGAAAATATTTCAGTGAAACAATTTCAAAACTTTGTGGTTTAGCTCCCTAAACCACAGAGGTAGCTGTCATTTATTTTGGCTGTCTCCACCACTGCTCCATGCATAACAAAAGTGCTTCCCAGCTTGCCTTGCACAAACACAAGCACAGCCACTTCGGTCCTTCCTTGTGTGCTCTCCCCTCCAGTGTAGAAGTGAGCTCTCTGTGTCTCCATCATCCTGGCAGCTGTAAATTTCCTAGATTTTACCCCTCCAAATAAAGCAAAGTAGGTGAATGGATGCCCTGAGAGATGCACACAGGAGGAGACAGAGCAGGCAGCTTCCCTCAGGAGCTGAAGGCCCTGACAAACTGTATTGCTGTGCTCCATGTGCTCCTGCCCTTGAACACCTCCTCCAGAAGCTGGTCAGGCTCCATTTAACTAGGGCCAGCTACATTTGGGGTATCAATTTAGGCTCTTACTCTTGGAATGAGCACCAATAAAGCTTCACAAGGGCTCTGGCACCCTTGAGGGTCTGTACTCACACAGGAGCAGTTTTTTTACTGCAAACATGCTCAGAGTCTGGAGTTGCAGGTGCATCAGCCAGCACCATCAGGAAGGGTTTCCATAGAGGCCCTGGCCCTTTTTGATGCAGTTTACACTCTGAGGGCAGAGGAGGGTGACTGCCTGATAGCCAGTCTTGGCCAAGGGGCAGAGCCACAGCAGTTGCCTCAGGGAGCTGTAACTGAGTTTTCTGGGGAGACCAACACACTGACACATCACATTATTGACTTGGAGTTCAGTGCCACCCCTGGGTGACCTGACAACATGGAAGTAGGTTAACAGAGCCATCTTAACACCAAGCTTGATTTGAGATATGGACCATGTGGGAAATCTTCCTTCAGTGTGAGGAGAATCTGTTTCTCCTCTTTAAGAACAAACGTGAGATTAGGAAACCCTTTCCAAATCTGCTGGGCCTTTTATAGAGCTTCATACATCTACAGTCACACCATGTGAGTAACAGCTTACTACAAAACCAGAGCTGAACCCATCCAATCCTACAGATTCAGCACAGTATAAATAAAACCAGCAGGTTAAATGCTTCCCTGCTACATTTAAGCAGCAGTAGCCTGGTTTTGGCACTGCTCCAGAGGGTTTATGCCTGCATGATCATAGTGGATATTTTACTCTTTAATGTTAACAGTGTTTTCATAGTATACATTTTTTTGAATTAAAAAACAAACCATGGACTTTTAAAAAAGCTGACTCTGAGCCTTCCCTCATTCCTCTACTATCCATGCTCATTTTGCCACTGACAACACAAAAAAGGAGAACCAGAGCCTTTGATTCCCTACTTTTAAGTGTTAATGTATTTACAGAAGACTATACAAACAAGCACCAAACAGCAATTACACATTATTAGAGCTACACAGTATTTGTACATGTTGCTAAAACAATGCTGCTAAATGAAGAAGCTTTATTGGTTCAGAGGTTTTGGCTGCTGTTATTAAAAATATATTTACCTGAAAGGAAATCCAAGTATTTCATTTTAAAAACTATTTAAAATATAGCAGTAAGCAACATAAACTATTGCTTTTTATGTTTATACAATTTTTTTGGCATAACACTGCCATACGGTTACAGAATTCTAAAATATCTCTTTATAGTGCATTACAAATCCAGAAACTGGTTACCACTCCTACCACATACATATGGTATTGGTACTACCAAACATGCATGGCATTCTGTAATTAAACACTGCAAAGGAATACAGAGAAGAGAGCAGAACCATTCATAAAAACTGACACAGAGCTGTTCCATTTTGCAAGTAAAAACTGTTGGGCTTTGGGGTTTTTTCTTTTTACTGCACTATTTTCTTAGAATACATTTGAACAATGAAGTCTATGATATTTTCAAATTTTATCAGTGCAAACTGTTGCCAAAGTCAAACTGCATAAAGGGCAAACAACCATGGAATACGTTAAAACACAGAAAAAAAGATCAACTAATGATTAGCAAACATGCTTCAGCAGATCCCAGAAATGTAAGTGCCATAATCCTTTTGACTGCAAACCAGTAATTTTCACGATTAGTCACAGTAGTAAATACATTCAGTATATTTCACAATAAACTTCAGTTGATGAATACGCCACTGAACTTGTAAGCGTAGTAGAATTAAAGAGTCACATTTCTAAGAGACTTCTTTCAGAACAATTTGCCAATTTCACATTTTTTTTATCTTATAGCAAACAGCATAATGCTTTTGAAAATAAATATAGAAGTGATTGAAAGTGTAAAGCCAGATGAGGTCTCTACTTAATTGATCTCTATAGCTTTTGAACTACATTTTAGGAGTTCATTACGTGCAGCATGTAATAAACCTATTCTTTAAAGTAAATTCTTCCTTTCACCAAAGGTCGTAAGTAAGTGTACTTAAGAACAAGGGCTGAAAAGGGAACACAGCTTTCAGGAAAAGAAACAGTTCATATGCAATACTGAGCACAAAGATATTACAGAGACATAATTTACACTCCCCTTGCAGAACTGTATCTAAAAATCTCTTGCTAGTGAATCTATGAATTGAAGGGGGGGGTTGTACATGCTTAGGCCTTTTTGACCCATCCCTCATTTTCAGACTCTGACAGCCTTCAAAAATACCTTTTGAGCAGTTACTCCAATTATAACTGGAACTGTGAACACGTATCAAACAAATTACCAAAATGTGGAATGATGAATTCTCAGCAAACCCCAGACAGCATTTCCATCTTCTACATGATCACAATGCTAGATTCATTGATGCTGGCTGCTCCAAATCCAGAGGTACCTCACTCATATGTGCGCTAGGAATAGGTTTTCCATTTGACTAATTTTACCTCTACACTGGTAACAAAAAAATAAATCAACCCTGTTCTGCAGCTGGAATCTGACTTTTAACACCTAATCTACACTTTCAACACTAGTCTACAAAACGATTTATGTGTAAAAATTTATCCAGAAGGAACAAGTAAGGTAGCATTGTCACCAATTTAGGACAAGTTTCTGCCTAAGCAGACATCTTCTGCCTAAAATCTGAAGAAATATGGGACATTTTCTGCCTAAACAGGTATTTTGTCATTAGAATCTCTCATGACATTTAAAAACTGACTTGAAGTGGACTACTCTTCATCTTCCAATACTTTTAGTATCGTGTTCAAGTGCAGTAGCAATTCTTGAATAAACAGATCTGAGACAAATAAAAGATCACCTTCTCCACACAAAACATTATTCAAACATGGAACTCACAGCCACAAGGAATTGTGGAAGCTGAAAGAAACCACGAGTTCAAAACCAAAAAATTCCTAGAGAAAAATGGGGTCACCATATAATTTCTTCGTTTCACAGCATCTGTCAGTGGCTGTGGCCACTGCCGGAGGCAGAACACAAGGCTAGAAATAACTTTGGTTCTGATCCCCCCTGGCAATTCTGAGCACAACATACATCATCAGCATGATATTGTCACACTTTTATTAATGGCAAAACTTGCTTCACATACTCGCATCTTATTCATAAACACAGCTTTTGTCAAGGAAATGCAATATGATATGTTTCCTGCAAAAGTGCGGTGTAAAAAAATTACATTTTCACTTAAACATATATAACTTACTATAAATTGTGATCACAACAGTCAGAAGAAGAAAGGTGTAAAAAACCCTCTCAATTAAACAGATATATGTAAGTTTTATTTAAAAACAAACAAGAGCTGTTTTTCATTTAAATCCAGTAAATGTCACTTGTCTTACCTCATTGGATCATCCATCAACATTGTACAAAGCTTCTAAGGTCTGTAAACCCTCTGTTTATAGTACAGATATATGCAACTGCAGATTATTAGAATTATCCTGGAATAGTTCAGGGAGGCTTACATTAGGTTACATGAAATATTAACAATGATTATACAAATACCTAATACATTAGAGTGCTGCAATCTCAGGGCAGGAAACTGAGGAGCTGACCCAAGCCATGGAACAGCTCTCAAGGGATTACTGACCTTATTTTTAGCATCCTTCAGGATTTTATTCGAGCAACATGAACACAAAGACCTCAGACCTGCTCCTAGATAGGTGGACATGTGTAACTATTCTGCTCTGAATGGTCTGTGCTGCACACCTCGTGTACTCCAGCCTTCAGTCTCTACATCAACACAGTATCAGGTACTGAGGCACAGCTGTGTCTGGCATTGTAGGGCACAGAGCTGTAACTAACCTTAAAGTGCTGCATTTTTGCATGATTTGTATGACTGCCTTGTGTGTACTCATCTGTGTACTCAGTAACATTGTTTCGAGTTGCACATTCATATCCCCTCACCATAGATCCTTAAAATCAAATTCACAGGTATGTGCACGTACACACTACTCCCACCTAACGGTGCCAGAGGCTACTCAGATGCACTTACTTGGAGAGAACCTTCATATGGAAGGTTCTGTTCAATTAACATATGAACAGCTCAGATTCCAGTCAAACACTGGGTCAAAATACACTATTGTAGTAAGTACACAAAAATCCCTGAATACTTAAGCATATAGCAAGACAAAAAGAAATTTAACAGTGAGCAAATGACTTGACCTTCTTTGCATACCCTCAGTTCCTGAAGTAATGGTTAAACAACTAGGTACTGGCATTTATGAGAATACAATCATTTCAACACACATATATACTGTATATATACTGTAAACCTGAAAACCAATACTTAGAAACTTCAAGCACAGGGTGCTTCTGATTGCTAAGGCCATGATTCTGTAACAAAGATGCATACAGTGCACCCACTTGACCCTCACAAATCTCAATGGGCTGCTATGCTGTATGATTGCCCTGCAATAAATCCTTCTTTTCAGTACTTGCAAAATCAGAAGTAACAATTCCTCTATGAAAAGAATGATAAACTGTCACATTTTACACAGAGCAGAATTTGTTAAAGCTGAAGAGTCCCATGGGAGTAATTCTGTTGATAAAGCTGTAAAACAAAGATTAGAGAGTGCAGGAGCCCTCCTGACACAAAAATGCTCACCTACATAGTACCCATAGTTTTTTGTAGGCAACTGATATGCCACTTATATTCCATGAAAACTGAAAGATATTGAGTTGTAGATAAAAAAAAAAAAATTGCAGAGTCAATACAGGTGTAAGTACCAAAGTTCTTGACAGTATTTTCAGATACCCTGGCCCCTTAATGAAGACAGCTCTGTCAGATTAGAATTATTTTAAGTACTTAATTATGAATGTTGAACCAGTAAGCATGTGTGAGAGATGTGTCATGATAATGGAATACTGCAGAGTAATCATCTGGATGCACATCCCGAGAACTCTGTTTAAAACCAGAGCAAGATTTCTCTTTTTTTGTTCAGTAGACAAATGTTCTGCTGAGGTCATTGATGTTCAATCAAATTACAGTATAAATATAATAACACCTCTGGCATCCCTTATTTCACTTTAATACTTCACATTTTCAGTAAAGTGTTTAACATTAATACTAAAGTTCATGAACTAAAGGCTCTGTATAGCTACTTATGCTACAGTTATGTTCCTTATACTTCAGGGTATCAATTTCCCCTATGGTACTCAAATAACAATTTAGGAACAACTCTATGAAATTTGCATGGTTAGGCACTCAAGACTGAGAAAGTCACAGGCAGAAAATGATGTGTCCTCCCTTTGCATACGCGAAGCGGCAGAGTCCTTAACTACACAGATCAGTTTTATCACAGCACTTCCTTTCCCTTCTGTCCTGAAGGTCAGGAGCAAACATAAACAAGGGGACCCCAGCTCAAGTCCAGGGAATTGTGAAAGGCTTCTCAGGATCTTTCTGGCCTTAAAAATGTGGTGGCTGGAATTCTTTGGGGCATTTCTGCACAGACTGACTTAATGCCTACTTGAGTGATCTGCGTTACCGTAAAAAAATTCCATGTGTGTTAAGTTCCTTCCCACGCAAGTCAGCACAGAAAGAGAAGTAAATCTTCCTTTTCCCCTGCTTCTTTAGGATGGAAAGAGCCTAATCTTTGTCCATGGGTACCAAGATCCCTAACTGCCACTCTATTTCATCCCAATGCTACCTGGAAAAAACAATGGATGATGCACTGCCATGATGGGAATTAGCAAAACAGAATACAAGACATTTTTTCTATGCTGTGAAACCCCTGAAAACTTCATGAGTTTGAGTTATAAGACTTGAATAAAGTCCTGTAGGCATTCTGGCACTCACACTTTAGTCAGCCTCTTGCCTCATAACTTTTAATCAGAAATGCATTAAAGGCAGTGGATAATATATACACTTTTAAACAGAGAATACATACAGAAGTTTTAGAGCATTTTAGGACTGCAGGAAGTGTGAGTTCTACCTGCATTATTTTTTAATTCATATTATGCACAACTGAATTGCTGAGTACTAACTTATCTGACTTGAATGGCAGGAAATCAGAAGAAGCTGCCCAGGGAAAGCAGACAGTTCTTCGGTAGAAGCTGGGAAAGATCTTAATAGTGAAATTTCTACTTGCTCCAGACTGGCCAACAGACTGGCCTGCCTTAAGCTTCTGCTGATTATCAAAGTAACATAAAACTGTGAGAGACTTATGACAGAGAGCAAAGAGAAGAAACAGACAGCTGGAAAGAAGCATCAGGACTGCCTTTGTCTCAGAGACCAGTAACAGGTGACTCTACATTGTACAGAAAGTACTCAAAACTGGCCAAGAAACATCAAAGTCCAAGTAAGACCCAACTTGACATGCCTGGTGACTTTTTCTCTGATGGCTTTGCTGATTAGGCAGTGCTTTGTGGTGAAGACACTGCTTTTCAGCTGTCCAGAGGCCTTCCAGGTGCTGAATCCAGCTGTGGCAGTCATCTTATTACAGCTGATCAACAGAGAGCATTCAAACTGAGACCAAATTTGAGAGATCAAAGAGATGCCTCACCCTGATGAGTTGTAACAAATGAGTCAAGAGAGGGGAGAATTTAACAGGGACTAAAAGTAGTCTAAAGTGCAACTTCCCTTCTATCCAAAAGCTGTGGATACAGTTTCTGGGTAAGTTAAAACTTTAATTCAATGTACAGTGATTCCCAGCTGTACACAACATGATCTATGCTATCCATTGTTAAGTGCCTCCAACAAAGATAATATAAGGTAAAAGATACTGTGCAAATACTGCTATTAATCATGACCATAGCTCCTAAAAAATAACCACTAGGGTAAAAACTGTGTTCTTGAAATAATTTCTAGTAATTTCATAAATGGAAAACAAAACTTAAACAAACATAAAAATTAAAAGAAACTTAAAAATTCTGATGTTCCAAGGCTTTTTAGTTATTACACTTTAATTTTTCTTTAATACTGGATGAATTTTAAAAAGTAGATAAGCTTTTCTGTGCAATCTGTCTGGAAAAGATAAAGAATTTCTTAGCTTTCAATATGCACAATTGTTTTAAAGAGACACACCTGGCTGACTGCTGATAAATTGAAGTTGAAAAAAAGCAAAATTCATTAAGCTAACAGAAGCCTAATCTGATGCATTTGCAACAAGCACAGTCTCGTGAACTTACACTTGGAAATTTCAACCAAAGTGAAGGAGCAATGAATAATTTGCTTCATTCAATGTGAAACAAAGATTTTTTTAAATCTCAGACTCATAGTTTGAGGTCATCCTTAGTTTTTGTGGTGGTCTGCCCTGAAAGTGAATCCTTATCAAGGTTATCTTGTAGATCTGCTGATGTGTCATCTGAAGAATTCTCAGTGTTACATAAATCCTTCTCTATAATGGCTGGGTGATTTCCACAGTCATTGTTCAGATTTTCATCACCTTTTTTGGAACGAGAAGCGTCCTCCTTTCTGTCTGAAGTATCATGAATTTCTTCTGATTTTGACAGCTGACTGGTATCAGTGTCACTATTCTTTTCATTGCTGTTCTCCCTAACAGCATCACAGTTCTCTTCTTGTTCATCCTGATCATTTTCTTCCCCATTTTTTGTAAATTCTACCTTTTTTTCTTCAGTTATTTTAGCAGCTGAGCTTCCACTTGCCGATGTACTCTTAGGCTCTTTTGGTTTCTTATGCTTAGAAATATGACTATTGGGAAGAGAAACTGGAGATGCTGGCTTTTTATTTGCTTTGCTTCCCTCTGACTTCTGTTTTCTTGGGGGTCCCCAGATAAAATGCTCTGAGGGTGTATAATGTTGCTGGGCAAATCTCAGCAGTTTCCTCCTTTCTCTTCGGTCTCTAATAGTATACACAAAATATTCCAGAGCACTTTGCTTAATGTTGGGAATGGTATCTTCCACAAGAGCTTCATGCAAAATAAACTTTACCAGGGGAGATTTGAAACTCTCGTATCCAAGTTCACCAAGACTTTTCAGAATTCGTGTGATTCTCAAGTAGTTATGTTGAGACCTTTGAAAGAAATGGGTAAAAAAATTCTATTGAATCAGAAAAAAATGCACTTTACAAACACACAATTGGAACTGCAATTCCTCAGTCCATTTGATCACTTCAGGTACGTACTTCAGGCTTCCTTTATTTTAATTTCTCAAAGCTGCTGAAGCTTACTAGCACCTCCTTTGCTAGGATGTTGTGAGTGAAAATTAGTGTTTGTAAAAAGCACTGGGGGAGAGGGCTGAGAGAAAAAAATCAAACATGTACTGATTTTGATTCCTTCTGCTGTATGAGAAGGGCAACAAAGTTGGTGAAGGGTCTGGAACCCGTAAGTCCTATGAGGAGCAGCTAAAGGTAATGGGGTTGTTTATTCTGCAGAAAGAAAGGCTCAGGGGAGACCTTACTGCTCTCTACAACTGCCTGAAGGGAGGCTGTGGCAAGGGGGCAGTCAGTTTCTTGTCCCAGGTCACCAGTGACAGGACAAGGGGAAACAGCCTCAGGTTGCACCAAGGGGAAGTTCAGGTTGGATATTGGGAAAAATTTCTTCCCTGAAAGAGTGGTTAAGCATTGGAACAGGCTGCCCAGGGAAGTGGTGGGATCATCACCCCTAGAAGGGTTCAAAAGATGAGCAGATGTGGCACTTAGTGCTATGGTTCAGTTGATAATGGTGTTTGGTCAAAGACTGGACTCAATGATCTCAGAGGTCTTTTCCAACCCTAATGATTCTATGTTGTTCTCTTTCTGGAGAGGAAACCCAGTCACTTTGTACACGGTACGGTTTGTAGTGTATTTATAGTGTAGCTACAGAACAGGGCTCATTGCACTTCACTCAAGTTATTTAAAAGTTGGGTCTTCAGTCTAGACTTGCACCTGCACTACTGATACAGTCAGTGCTGGGGGAAAAACAGGCACCTCTGGAGAGGAAGTCCCACTCTTGTAGGAAATATCCAAGATAAAATGAACAAACTGCCTTCTGGAGGTGCTTGTGAAAAGCTCTTTCCCTCGTACAGCACACTCAGTATGCAGTAAAACTTTTAAGTTAAAATTTTAGATGGATAAAATTAGGTAAAGAGAGTCCCAAACCCTGACCTAAAACTGTAGCTACTCACTGGAAAGAACAGGAGTAAAAACATGCAGTAACATTGGCCTTCCTGAAAATCTGTTTTATCTGTGGCCTGAGTCTGAGCCCACACCCATATTGGCTCATATTATGTTTAAGTAAAATTATTAACAAATTATTCCCATTATTCACCTGGAATCCAGCAGCAATTGTAACTACAAGATTTCATCATGACAGGAGAACAAAATGCTGCAAGAAAACAATCTGCAGCTCTAAGGTCAGAGATATTAGGAAAGTGAGCACAAGATTTGGTACAATTAATCTTTAGGAGACAAAATTCAGTGCAAACTTAGGACCCACACAATACCAATGAAAAGCAACTGATATAATTTGCTGAACAACAGGCCAAGGTTTGCATGTCTAAACCTTTCCAGATCAGCATTTCAATTAAAAACATTTAAATACAAAGTATTTCATGTTTTGAGGAAGTAGGGAAATCCTGTTACTTAACTTTCATACAGGTGTGAAGAATTTGATCTTTCTCAAAAAGAAATGTAAATACAAAGATAAGCCACTTGTTTTTTTTCCAAGTGAGAAGCAGTACTTTGGAATTGGGCAAAAACAAATTCAGTAGTATCACAAATTAGTTTGGAGCTGGGATCTTCTTCAGCACCATCTAAAGTTGTATTTTCAAGGAATTCAGTGATGTCAGTCCAACTGGTAATGGGTGAGAAGAACAACCAAAAAAAGGGGAAGGAGGAACCTACAGAGAGAGGCACAAACCGGGCATCAACTATTTATTTTTATCTTTTTTTCTGGGGTCTTTGGAAAAAATATCTTCGCTTTCTTTAGAAAACAACAGGATAAAGAGATTCTATAGCAATTCTAGCAAGTGAAGTGCATGTCATTACTTACTCATTCAAATGCTGAAATCTTTCTTGCCAGTTAGCAGCTCGTGCTACATTTCCAGTTTTATCAATTAGTTTTATCCCAAAAAACTCCAACATCATTTTGTAAGCCAAAAGAAATCTTCTAATTGCTTCTTTTGTTTTCTTGAATTCCTAATAGACAAAGAGTATGTTCGAAATTTTAAGTGGCACTAAAGCAAGTACTTCCACATTGTATAAGACAACTCTACGTAACAAAAAGCAGTTATGTATGAAAATTACTGTGATGGTTTACATTGAGCTCAATTTGTATTACCTCAATTTCATATGTCGTTAATTCTTTAGCATAGAAGTTCAGACCTTGTTCCCTCAGTGGAAAAAGCCTATTAAAAAAGAAATGCATTATGGCTCAGTATAAGAACACTTAATCAAATTAATGCTTTGAAACAGAAATAGGTAATAAGTGACCAACCACTGTATGTAAGTGTGGTTATGCTCCAGTTTTTCATAGTCTCCCTTCCATTTATTTAGGACTTCTTCGATATAAACCCCTGCATAAAAATAATTTGAAAAACTGTTAGGTAGCCATCAAAACCAGCACTCATCTCCATAAAGTACACACCATGTTAACATAATGATAGAACATATACTTTAATTGTCTTTCACATACTATGTGAAATAAGGTCTATTGCAGACATAAATAAATTAAAGAGAATTTAGTTACTAAAATTTAATTTAAAAATTAGGTATTTATAAAATGTCAATATGAACAAAAGCAGCTGACTTATACTGAGCTACTAACAAGCAAAGGAATGTGACAGCAACCTCTAAAATATATCCAAGAGTTCTCATGTCATAGATCCCTTTATCACACTGACTGGGAATTAACAAACTGCTTCCATAAAATACTGCACTGTGAATCACCTGTCATTGCTTTCACATGACAAAACTCTGCCTCCATCCATGTATCTGTCTGTCTGTCTGTCTATCTATCTATCTATCCATCCATCCATCCATCCCTCCATCCATCTAATCTTCATAGAACAGAGCTTCAACTCTTCATGAAATCTCCCATACCAGGAACCTCTCCAGCTGCAAATAATGTTATGACTGGGAAATCTTTCTCCATTAATGGTGGCCAAGCATCACACTGAGGCTGTGCTCATGAAATTCAGACATGATCCAGGGCACTCTTCAAGGTACTACACAGATATACAAAGTACATAAAAGGATGATCCTTGTTCCCAAAGCCCATGAATGAGCACCAGTGTTTGTCTATTTCTATTCTGAAACCAGTAACAGTTTTAGTACTGCTGTACACTGTCTCCCAAGGACAAATAGCATAGAAACAGCCTAAAAAACCCAAAGTCCCATGCATATAGCCTCCTACTACACATTTAAGATGCCTCTTCACCCAGTGAAAATTTGCATTTAGGTTTCAATGGCAAAGGAGGACACATTTGATACTTTTATTTAAGAAGTGAAGAAAGCAGCCAGTCTAAGGGGCTGCTAAGAACATGGGGTTTCCAGTGTAGGCAAAGCTGGAAAAGGACCTTGGAAAGAGGACCTCACCGTAACTGCATTGTATCCAACCTACATTGCAAGTATTGGAAAACTTGCTGCTCAGTCCCAGGGCAGAGACAAACAGGCCAGCTCTGATTGAGTACCACAAGCTAAATCTGTAGGTCATTGAACTGAATTTCAGATCTAGTATTGCGCTAGAAATGTTTTGGGCTTTTTTAAACAACATTCTCCAGTATTTCAGTCCTTAACCTGATAGCTAAGACTCCCTCTGGACACTCTCACAGATCCACAGACTTGGGTCAAGGTGATGGTTACTCTTTTCCATTCTCAATACAAACTTCTGCACAACCAGAGCTCACAGCCAACAACACGTCAGAGTCCATGGCTCATCAGCTACCCCTGACATTACTAACTGTTGTTTTCTCCTAGAACACTAAGAGAAATGTTATTCTTAACAAATTTTTGGAGGGAAGCCCTCCTCTAGCTTTCATGACTGTCTCTTCTTGTAGTTAATCCTCTTGATCTGCTCCTTCATTTTGGACTTTAAAGGAGTTCTTCCTCACAATTTTTTCTGCCTTTTAGTTTCATCTCCATATGGTCCCCAGCTTCACACAGACCTCAGTGTCCTTTGCTTTCTTTCTGTTTCTGTTCTCTGCATAATGTCTCCCAAATCTGCCACTTCTTTACTAGCAATTCACAGACCTATCTCTTCTTGCAGTCAAGCTAAAACTGACTAAAAGCATCTGCCTATAGGTATCTGGATAAAGCTCAAGCTGGTTAAAGCAAAAGTCTTCTTTCTTTCACAACCTGAGTTATTTTCTCACTTGCTAAGGGTATTACCACTATCTTGTCTATAAACAGCTCTCATCCTCAACTTTCCCATATGTACATCTTTACAACCTTCTGTGTAACATTCTTTTCCATCCAGCTTCCTATCTGAACTCTCCCACTTTGCATCTCTACATCCTTTTTCCTGACCTTGAAAAGTGCTTTCTTGTCATGCTTACATTTACCCTGAAATGTTGCTGAATGCAGCTACCCTGAATGCTGGTAAGATCATCCTTCTAGACTGTATCTTTTTTATACTGACCTCCTTTTTTTTTGTTTTGCATTCTTCCATTGTGAAACCCTGTTCTGTAACATCAAACAAAAACTATACACATTCACTTCCAAAGCCTTTGGAAGTGACCTGTCCCTTACTACCTTATCAGAACCCATTTGTTGCTATGAGACTGATCCTGCTTCCGACAGGATCTTGCCTCAGAAGCAGCCTACACATCTCACTCCTGCGCTTCAACCTGCACTTCGCTATTTCCTACCAAGCTGCTCTCATGCTGAGGGGATCCTTCTGCAAACACCTTCAAAGTAACCTTGTCATCATTCTTTTAAAACTCTGAAAATCTTATTTTTGGCCTTCAATTTGTCTTCTTTGCTAATGGCTAAGCTCTCATGTGCTGAGACTCCTGTCTATCACCCTAATCAAAATTGCTTTATTGCCTCCTCCTGCTTCCCAATCTGTCTGCTACCCTCTTGTCTCTCATACGTCGAATGCAAACTCTCTAGAGTAGGGATTGTCATCTCTCAGCTTCTCCTGAGTTTGTGCAGAATGCTGCATAAGAGGTTCCCGCTCTACTACTGGAACCACTAGGGACATTGAGAAACGGCTTTATTATTGTTATTACAATAATCTCATACAAGATTAAAGCACATTTTTTTCCCTTTACACAGTTCTAGGGATAGCACCCATAGATTGCTGCCACTCCTATTCAAACAGCAAGTCTGTGCAATATAGTGGAAGAACTTTATCTTTGTTTAATAAAAGATACTGACACTGCCATAGAACAGTGGTACTAACAACGCCCTGCACTACTTCATGCTGATAATGTCTAAGAAAAGCACCACCTCCCTAGAGCAAAAGCTGACTCTGTTTTAAGCACAACTTGCTCTCATGCTAGCAGTGTGCTACTCCAACATGGGAGGTTCATGTTGTACAATGTATTACTGCACACCTTCAACTCGCTGCAATTATCACCACTGTTTCAATTTGTCACTATCATTAGTGAGCATTCTTCTGTTATCACCATTATTGTCACAGATTACTCACCATCAGGTTTAAATGGGATTTTATTTTTGTAAAACCGGAGATTGCATAAGTCATTTTGATACCGAAGATCTTTAAAGTTCTGCTAAAAGAAAGGAAATAGCACATTATCAGCCTACAAAAATCTATCAAGACTACCCAGAAAGTGATATTGGGCTCTTTGAATAATTTAAGGACAAAAAAACTTCAGATTTTTAGGAACCACGGAGTTCTACTCATGCACTTAAAGACTCAGTTTAAGGATCTGAAACTTTTTTCTGGCTGGTACCTTCTCCTACTGAGGCAGCAGCAAGCATAGCAGCACACTCTCTTCAGTCTCAAGAAACTTGAGAGACAAACAGTAAGTCAGGCAAACTCTGTAATCTACTGTCTTTGATATCCATGGCACAAGCCTTTTCCTGGCCTCCTACTACAGCTCCCTGGCTTACACATCTCGTGTGTTTGCATGTCTGCCCAGGATGAAAAGACATTGCTTCTCTCCCACTCGCATATGCTGGGCCTCTGTATCAGTTTTTTGATTCTCGTTTCTTGTACTTATTGGACAACACAAAGGTTTAAGATTTTTTTTTTTACTGAACAGGCAATTTTAAACCACAAAATATTCTTACTGGATACTGGTGTCGGTACTTGTATAAATCTCTTGCTGCGTAGAAGCTTCTCTTTGGCTTGGCTGTCAGCTCAGTTCCATCACCACTCTGAAACAGTTAGAAAGCAGATAATCATCACACACAAACACCCTAAGTAGCAAATTTGTATAATACTAAAATAATTACTTTTCATTCTGGATTTCAGCAATGTAAGCAAACATAAGTGCATGTATTTGCCTACTGTTTGAGCAGACACTGAAAATTTCCCAGCTCAATACTTAACACAACACATTTTAAGCCTAAGTTAAAAAAACTAATAGAAAATACAAAAGCAAGTGAATTATCCTTCCAATGAGGCTGAATTTGATTTAAATCAACAGGCTGATTGTAATTTCCAAATGCAAGACTTCAAAGTAATCTGGCAAGTTTTAGTACAAGATGAAATATGTAACTGAACTTGAAAATGCAGAGACACCACTAATTTTGAGAAACTCATACTATTAAAAGAAAAAAACATGTGTACATAGACTTAATTGCTATTACTGCACCCTGTGGAAGAAAATTAATAGTTACTAAAAAATTTCATCCTACACCTTGCAACACACGTCTAATAGGTTAAAGTCAAACCTAAAAGAGGAAGTTCCCTGTGACTGCACTGGGCATTTGCAGTTCTTACTGCCCATCCCATGGCTTATCAACTGTACATTAATGACAAACAAGCAACTATGTTCATTCCTCCTTTCACAAGACCAGCTTTGACCACACCTGCAGGCAAAACACACTTGCTTGAACAAGAAACACCCTTTGACACTTGGTTATCTGGCACTGGTATCACCATGAATCAAGTAGAAAAGGGAAAGATGCTTAGGCTTACTTAATTCTGTATGATCTCTGAACCAAAACACAGTATTATCTAGCAAGCTAAAAAAAGACCCAGTTGCTCCATGGTATTCTACCTGAAATATAATTATTGTCGAAAGAACATTTCTTCAAAGCTTGACATTTACAAAGCTTCCTAAAGAAGAGAAACTCGCTCTGAAAATTCCTCACACCCACCGAGGAGCCACAATTCCATTACCACACAGAATCCAGTACTCAGATTTTTATCCTGTTTAATTAAGAGGCCACGTTAAATGCTCCATTTAATTTAAAACACAGACTTCCCTGGAAATAGCAGCAGCGGGAATGTCAACGACACCAAGGCCTCAGTTTTCTCCCAGTAATGACAGGGGAGGGGTGGGGAGAGCTAGGAACTGCTCGTTCTCAGTGGAGGTGCAGTGCTGGTTTATCCCCAGCAGCTCCGGGCGCTGGCAGGTGCCGCCGGCAGCAGCCCGGGCCCGCGGCTGTCCCAGAGCAGCGGGAGCGGGGCTGCCCGGACCGGGCTCGGCTCCGCCCGTCCCCGCTCGGCCGCGGGGCCCGCGGGCAGGGCAGAGCAGGGCAGGGCGAGGCGGGGCCGCGTCCGGCGCTGCCGGTACCTGCTCGGGGCTGGCGGCGTCCGCCTCTGCCCGCTCCGCGTCCTCCGGCGCTGGCGGGGCCGGCGGCGGCTCTCGGGGCCGGCAGTCGGCGGCGGGCGGCTCGGCCGGCTCTTCCCCGCCTCCCGCGGCGGCGCACACCCCCTCCTGCCGCCGCGGCTCCGCCGCCTCGGGCTCCGAGTCGGTCTCCCAGGTGGAGTCGCAGTCCTCCACCGTGGTGGGCTCCTTGAAGCTGACCCCGCTCAGCAGGCTGCCCATCGGCCCGGAGGCCGCGGAGGCCGAGGGCTGGGAGCGGCCGCGGGCTGCCTACGGCTGCGGCATGGCGGGGCGGGGCGGCGGCGGCCGGGGCTGCTCCCCCGCCCGGCCCCAGCCCACGGACACGCACGGGGCGGAGCTGCAGGTTCAGGGAGTTCCACCAGAAACACGCGCCCAGCCCTGGCGCCGGGCACCGGGCAGCCGCCGGCAGCACACGGCCCCGGCAGCGCGGGTCGGGCGGGGCCGTGACTCAGGTCCCACCCGCCCCGCCCCGGCACCGGGCAAGCCGTGCTCGAGGGCAGAACGGGACTGTCCCCTCCGAGGAGTGCGCCCCGCGGGGATTTCGCTTCCCTGAGGCGACCGCGGGGTCCCATTAGACCTGAAGGCTAATGAAAAAAGCAAGTGGGTTCGGGTGTTGGGGATGGCGGCTGCCCCAGAGCAGTGGTCTGGGGAGGAGATGCTTTGTTCGATGACAGAAGCTGTCGTGTCACCTGCAGTGTGAAAGCTCCGGCTGTCCACTAGACATGGGAGGGGTTGCGGTGAGGTACACTTCAAGGAGTATACAGGTACTAGAGAAGACTGGAATAGAGGGGGCAATACTGTGGTAACCAGTCAATTTTGGCTGCTCCTAAACCTTATGAGTTTAGGGATAGAACTGACTTGATGTTCAAGGGCCGATTTGGACAGGCAGTGACAGTGTATTTTGTATTTGGCTAGCACATGCCTTTTAGACAGAAACACTGCCAGGAGTGAAAACCTGTGAGTTGATGGCTTAGTGCATTGTTCCAGTGCCTACTCTCACCCTCATGCCTAAAAACGTGTTCCTCATTTCTAACCAGCGTTGGTAGGCTTCAGTTCACACTCAGGGATTTCTGCCTTCTCCTTAAAGCCATTCTGTGGTGTCTGATGACCACTCCTAAAGATGTGTATTATCATCAAGACATCTCAGTCCTCTTCTTGGTAAACCAAAGAGATTGAGCTTCTTCAGCCTCTCACCATAAGTTCCTTTTCACATTGCTTCACTCAAAGTTGTACCTTTTTTGTCTACTTTGCCTTGAATGCTTTAGCATCAGTTTCAAGGGCAGGTACCAACATTTTAACTGGATGTCAGGATCATCAGTATAGAGGTGATTTCATCTATATATTCTTGTTTCCCTGTCCACTCTCTATAAACTGAAAGATCATTTTAACTCAAGTTGCCACAGTGTCATGCTTAGATGCACTCATGTCTCTCTCGTACATAACCCTCCTCAGGTTTGTTTGAAGCATGTTAGCTGCACACACCAACACCAAGCACAAGAAATTACTGGGAATGCCCTGGTTTGTCAGGCCCTGTTTCAGGCAAGTGTATTTGCAGTAGCAGCTCACCTAGATTCAGTCACAGCTGCAAGGCTGAGCCGTGAGCCTGCCATAAAGCTCAGTATACGCCTGCTGCCCATGCTCCTGCCGCCTCCCGCCATCACCTGCCTTGGCTAAGACATTTCTCCTCCGCCTGTGTTCTTCATGGAGATTAATGAAGCCCATTCAGCCTTTCCAACACCCCTTAGTCACCATCATGCCAGCTGCTTGCCTCCTCAGGATCCAGCTACTCCCACTCAGTCCAAGATCAAAGCTGGTAGCCCAAGCCAAGACATCCCCTCCACCCCCAATCCTGTAGGTTTTCAAGGTCTACTGGAACTTTTTTGATATGTGATATTAAGGAATGCATATAGCATACAGGAAAGTTCAGTCTCATTTTTGCCAGTGGACATCATTTTAATAAAGAATAAAAATATCCCCATCAAGCAGGCACAAGAAAGGTTATGAGAGAGCAAGCAGTAAGACTAGATGCTAGAGCTGCAGTTGGGGGAACAGTCTTTAATAACACTCATGCTTATGTATCACATTTTTGGAGAGTTCCCTTTTCTCTGACCTCATTTGGGGGAAAGGAAGATTTCCTTCCTGCTTCCACAGTATCTTCTCCCATGTTGTTGGCACAGTTTGAAGGAACTGACTTAAGAAATTCTGATGTCTGGAACGCATTTTTCTTGACTACCTGCTGACCAGCTACTTCCATTAGCCAACATCTAGTGGCCTAGTATAGACCAGCTCTGCTTCCTCTCCCCTGCTACAGTTTTTGTGAATGTTTCCTCATAGAGATTGTGTTTATACTACGGACAGGGGAGCCTCAAAAGCATGGTTTGCACGTGCATCAAAAATCAGAGGAAGGTTTTGATGATATTCAGTTTGCATGACAGATAATCCCACAAACTAAAGATCTTTCTAAAAGAAAGCTCAATTTCTTGTGCAAATAACTGCACCTTATTATAGAAAGCTCAGTGTTACCTGAAGAGGAAGGCTGTCAGCCAAGGCTCGAAGCTGTCAAGCAAATCTTGTAACAGAATTTTAGGTGGATTTTTAAAAGATCTGGATCTCAGAGAACTGGGAATCAGATGAACTGGTGGGAGAGCTCACCTAGCCATTCCCTGTCATTTACCATCAGTCCTGGTTAACCAGGGAGGTCCCAGATGACTGGAGGTTAATCAATATGACACCCACCTACAAGATGGGTGTCTTGGGATGTTTTTATGATGAGTAGTCTATTCCTTTATCATCTGCTGTATGCCCAGAAATGGTTGCTGTAGCTTTAAGGTGGGTCCAGGCAGAGGGGGGAGCCTTGGGGCTCTTCCACAGGCTTTTTCAAAGCCTCACTCCCAAGCCATCTGTGGTGCCCTGTGAACTGTGTCCCTTTTTTTTTGCTTAGCTAGCTTGGTTTTTGTTAGCTTAGTCAGAAAAGGTTTTTTTTCCTTTCCCTGGCCTTGGAGAGGCTGGTGCAGCAATCCTTCAGCAGTTTTGTTTATTTTTTTCCAAAGTGAACTCTATGGTTTGGTTTTGGTCTGAGATCAGAGAGAACGACCGGTGGGAGAAGAATTGGCTAGGGGCTGCTCATTCTTGGCCCCAGACATCAGAAAAGCCAAGCCAGTGAGAGAAGGGGCACCAAATCCACCTGCTTCACCTGCTGTGAAGAGGGGTCCAACACCAGAGATTCACCAGGTTCCCATCTGTTTTGCCAGAGCTGCTGTGTGAACCTTTTGTTTTGGCTTTTTTTTTCCTTGAGACAGGAGTTGGTGCCATTTTTTTCTCACCACCAGGTTGCTGGCCATTGTGGGTTTTTTTCCCCTCTTTTCTTTCCCTGGCATTTTGGGGATTTTGTTCTGGTGGGGGAAAAGAGGGATCTGCCCTTTGCCAGGTGTATGCATTTTTCCTGTGAACAATGTCTTCTTTCAGGGTTGCAGCTTATTGCTAGGTCTGGTTGTGAAGTAGAGGCAGTCAGGATTCATGAAGAGGCTCTAGCACCTTAAATAGCTTTGTAGGGTGGCATTTGAGAGCTTGAACAGATTCCCACAAGACATATCTTAATTAGAAAAAAATTACCTCACAGTCATAACTGGTCTTTTTTGCAAAGGTACTGAATTTATGGCACTTGAGTTCACTGAAGTATTCCTGTACAATGGAAGATGACTAGTGCTGAAGCCAGGAGGACCTGTTTCAATCAAGTAGTTCGACTGTCACATAACACAGGTGCAAAACAACAGAAGACCTAGGGGATTGCAAACCACTGTACATCAAATACAGACTTTCATAAAGCTGATAAAAAAATAAGCACTTGACTTCTGATTATATATACTTATATTCATCTTAAACAGCATGGATTAGTCAAAGGCACTTTTTCTTTGATGAGGACATGGTTTTATAAGGACTTCAAGGTGGAAACTACATTGCTTTCTCAAAGCTAATACTGCATGTATATAGTGTGATAACTGTTAAAAATATTAAAAATGAGGTAATTGTAATACTTTATCATTATCTTGGGAGGATGCTTTGAATAGGATACCAGAGAGGTCAATTAACAACTGTGGAGAGACTTACCAACCTAATATTAAGGTGATATAAAGCTGGGAGGGATTATGCATCCGTAGAGGATATAGTAGACTATGAAACCGCTTTGATAAATAACAGAGGAGGGTAAAATAAATAACATTGGTAAAATGAAATTTAGTCGAGCTAATGTAAAACGATTCATAGTGGATATTTAAACATACAAAGGTAGATTTAGGAAATGCAGAAAGGCATCAATATTACAGAAATGTCTGGAAGCTACAGTATTATTTACATACATTTAGACAAGGGTCCAAATATATTTGGATACCAACATATATTTGGGGAAATGTTCAAGTCATACAGGTATGACAATGTTTTGTATGCAATAGCTGTAGCTGACTGGTATTTTAATGGAGTTTGTTACCTCATTTGCTTATTTTTTGACTATGGTGAATTTTAATTCTCTTCTTTAGTCCAGTAATGCCCCAGACTGCTAAATGCCAAGCTTGATGTAGTAGCTATAGAAGGTGAATCTAATTTATAAAGTTCTCCATAATTTCCCTCTAGTGAGTGTCATTGGAAATGATTAACTAACTGTAAACTCAGAAGTCAGGTTGCATATTTGCCTAAATTTGTTTCTATTGAAATCTGAAATTAATTTACAGAGAAGAATAGACTTCACATAAATCATGCTAGCTGTGACAGATTGGTGTATTAAGCTCACTGAAGCCAATGGAAGTTCTCTCATTTTTGCTGGGTTACGACTGCAACCCTGAAGACCTTAACTAAAGTCCTATTTATTGGAGTGTCTTGCACCACAAGTCTGTAAAATGTCACTTCAGAACAAATTAATAGAAGCATGTTTTACTTTAAGATGATCTGTCTAGGTGGTCAGAGAAGCAGTCTCAGAGTAGTCCTTAAGCCTCTAAGATTCTGCTTGTTTACTTTCAAACAGAGTATAAGACTGCAGCCAGTTTCTTGAGAGGAAACTATCCAGTTGTAGGATGCAACATGGTCTAAACGAATTGCTGTGCACAAACCCTTGATTTACAGCTGGAGTCCTACCTCACTCTTGTGATGGACTGGAACCAGCTACCCAGGTTGGCACTATCAGCTTTTCTGTAGTGGGCTTGTCTACGGTGCATCAGCAGGTCAGCTGCCTGACATCACTGATAAGAAATTACATTCACTTGCCAGAAGTTCACACAGGATTAGGTGATGCCATTAAGTTTTGCTGAAGGGCTCCTGGACTGCACCATGCAAGCTAGTAATTTTGGCAGTAGAACCCAGTAAGAAATTCTTCTCCCTGAAAGACAAACTGAGAGTGTGATGCAGAAGCCCAAATGCAGGCATCCAAGCGCCTTTGGAGATCCCTTAGATCTTCTGCTACAGAAAGGCACTGGTGCTCCATAGGCTCAGGAGGTCCCGTGGTATAGCTGCCAGCCTCATGAAGACATTTTGGCTACTCTAGGTCATCTCCAAGGAAATGATGCACCTACTATATGTATGCTTATCATATATAGGCATAGGCCAGCTATGTCTGTATGTGACTGGTTCGTTGGCTGAATGAATCACTTTGAAAGTTGCTGGTCTGTATTGACCAGAGCTCTGTTTATCTAATGGACTATTACACCCCTTGTTATCTTTTGGCATACATCTCTGTGTAAACTAAATTCAGGTGTTTCTTTACAAACTTGATCCTGCCCCTAATGTCCCTGAGCATCTTTATTTCTGTTGGGAAGGTGTGCTACGGACTGCCTCTGACAACTGATGTGTAAGTGGAAATTTCTGACCTGATAGCACATAGTATCTCCTGTCTTGAACCTCCAGAATTGCTAAATGAGGCACCTGTGCCAGACGTAGGGCATGACTTCATGTACTCAGAGTAGGCACAGCCCCCCCAAAGCTGTGTGATTTTCTTCTCTGGGACATTAAACAGAGACTGACATCCTTCTGAAGCCTGAGAAGGCCTCTCATTTGGGGAATTTATGTCCTGAGGCATCTAATCTGTAGATGCTAAGCCTGAGCTAATCACACAATACTCCTTGTGTACTCCAATAGAGAAAAACAGGAACCTCCAGAGGATAATCCATATCATCCTAAAACAGGCATTTTCAATATGTAAGCTAAATCACAGTATTGTTTATTTCTACTGATTCTAAAGGAAGGTTTAGACATCAGACTTTCAAGCTGTAAATATTACATGACATGACCCAGTCCCACTCTCTTGAGATTTTCTGAAAATACTGAATTTTGAGTACCCAGCTCCCATAGGAAAAGAGAGAGCATCCAACTACGCTGGTGGTGAGCATCGCTTTCCCTGGCATGAAGAATATCTGTAATCAGGTTATATCATGTAATACACTTCCAGTGAGAGACTGATAGGACCCGTTTCAGAGTGTCTGTTGCTAGGTATGCAGAACTCAAGAGTACAAATCTCTTTAGGAAGAGACAGGACTTTAACCTTCCTGTCACATCCTATCTTGTTCGTCTATCCTATTTCTTGTTCGTCTCCTTATCGTTTTGATCTTATGAATTTCTTGTGCATAAGATCAAAATGATAAGGAGACGAACAAGAAAACTGCCTCTTCCTTGGTCTCTGAATGAAGAGCCAGCCTTTGGCTCTCTGATGAACAGAGAAGTATGAAAGGCTATAAGAAGTTCATAGCATCATACTACCCTGGTATGTCATTTGCTGTGCTTTATTTCCTCACTTCTCCCAGCAGAAGTTGTGCAGAGCCCCTCCTCCATCTACAATGAATAGTAAATACTGAATCCCATTCTGTTCTGCTGGGGTTACAGGGCCTCACTTTAAGGTGACAAAGTCAGAGCATCCCCTGGGAGTGCAGCCAAGCAGTACCAACACAGAGCCATCACAAGTTTGACCCACCTCTGTCAGCTGAAAGTGGAGCATGCACAAGCAGTAACACTTCAGTTTGACTACACTAGGAGCTCATGCTGTCCCTGGAAAAGATATTGCCAATAAACTACTATTTCAAGACCACAGACTCTGCTCGTTCTTTCTCAGCTGAGTTTTTATATTACTGTGTGAATTTATGTAGTGGTGATGGTGCAGCATTGCTATTTCAAAGATCTAATTGACGTCAAGATTTATGTGATTCATGGGAGTCATAGGATCCCTACCAGTGAAAAGGAGTCCAGATTAAATGATATGCATTTGTGCAGTTCTATAGTTTGCTTCTTGGCAGATGATTGTGGATTTCATACACTTCATCAAGGATAATTTGAAAGTGCCTAAAGTCATTGATCTTCAACAAACTCCTCAGCAGTTAGTTCCAGCCAGAGGCTGGCACAAGGCCAAACTACACAAGTGGGACAACTGCAGGCACTGACTCTGTCACCTCCTGCTTTTCATCCTTTTTCATATCATGCTTTCTACAACATCTGTAGAAAACCTATATAAATAAATAAAGTAGGGAAGAAGTTCATCAGGGAAGCCATTTTTAATTAGCACTGATGCTCCACAGGGTTTTTAGCTTGTGATTAAGGCAAAGACTGAGATACAAAAGCAAGCAAACATAACCAGAAACAGAAACTACCAACAATGCTGACTTTCATGTACTTATCACAGGCCCAGTGATTTTTATAACCATTTGGATTAGTTCACTTAGTTACACTATTCAGCACAGCTTTAAAACACAGGTCCACAACAGCCCTGCCTTCATCTTTGATGGCACCTCAAAGCAACCCTTCCCCATGCCTGCCAATCACTCTGTGAGGGAGATGACAGCAGAGTTGAGGAGTTCAACTGCTTTGGAGTGATGAGGAGCAAGACATGGCCCACAGTCTGTGATTTGAGACGGGACTGAAGCATGTTGTATTTTACACAATGTGATCCTCATAGGAAACTCTATCAGCAGTTGATGCACACATATTCTGGACGAAAGGAGTGTGTTTTTTTTTCCTACCTATCTTGTTGCTCCTGTAATATTCCCTATCACAGACTTCCTTAGATTACCACAAGACAGCCTCATCGTAATGCTATTGTGTTCTGTTCTGAAGAAAACATGTTAGTAGAGCTGGAAAAAGCCTTTCCCTGTTTACCTCTGTGATGCCATCAGTATATTAAGTGTACTTGCCGTCTCAACAGACCATGCAAGATGGTAAGTTTAAAGAGACAAAATTCTGCTTCTAGTGACACAGAGAGCTAAGAAGGGATAGGGATGCTCTTTTCCTGATATGACAGATCTGAGTTATGTGTTAACAAATAACATAACAAATGTTCACTTTAGGAATCTGATGCAGTGAACAAAATTATCTGAGTATGGTGAGCACGTGCACCATTGCAGAATTAGCCCATTTCATTTTGTAACGTGCCCTGTTACAGCGTGAAGCTGCCTGGCAGCTGGGATACAAGCAGCCTTTGATGTACTTAGGAAAGACACTACCATGCTCTCGCAGTGTTGTTTGACCAGGCTGAATGAACCATCCAAATGGGCTCACTTCTCTCCTGAATGAAGAGACGAGTAAATAAGCACATCAATATCCCTTTGCATGTGGCAAAGCGGGTCAGCAAAATATTGCTGGTAACATGCTAAAATACAGTGAATGCTTTGTACTTTTTTTTTAAACTGCTCTGTATGAAATCTGTATGCTTCCTTACATCATAATTAGGGGATTGCTTGCAGCTGTGTTTGGGAGGAGTCAATTTTTCAACAGAAAAAAACCCACCGAGGTGAGCTGGGAATTCCAAGATTTGGGGAGGAAACAAGCGTGTACAAATTACATGTTGATCGTTAGCATTGTTAAAAGATACTAAAAAAGCCCACATTGTCACCATAACTATAGATTAAATCAGAACAGTTGATAAAGCTGTAAAGACACTTTGTCAGACATTACATTTGTTACATTAGAGGTCATTGCAAAGCAAAACACAAGGACATGGGCAAAAGAGCACAGCCAAATTCAGACTCAGCAGGTGGAGCTGAGGACAAGACAAAAAAAGTAAAGGACTGATCCAGGCTAGGGGCTGGAAGCAAGGAACAGTTTCCTTGTGGGGTAAATGCAGCTTTCTCAGGGGACAAGAGCATCCTTACCAAGAGGCTAAGAACAACTAAACAATATATACTTGTGTCATTATTATCATAATAAAAAAAATCCCCACACTACAACAGAAATGTATGTCCAACACGAAAAGAGGCAATTTTTCTTCTTGATATCAATGTTTAAAAGGACAAAGCCCGATTGTTTTTTCTTAAAACCATTTAAAGCAATGGCATTTCCTGCCTTGTGATGTTTGTGGTGGTATTTCCTTGTGGCAGGAGGCTACAAGTTAAGGACAGGAGGTACTGTTAACATTGTATGGAACACAGGAGAAAAAAATGCATGATGCACATTTGTGTTCATTAAATGAATTCTTCCAAGGAAACAAGATAAAAAAAATAAAGATTGCCAGCCTTGCATAAGTAACAATATTGAATGTTGTGGATGGGTTTTTTGGGAGCTGGTGCAAACTCTGACACAAGCAATTCACTCTCATGCAGGTGCTTGCTGTTTCTAGAATGCAATGATCATCTCTGGTTCTGCTTCAGATGAAAACAATGATTCATTTCTGTATTACATTTCTGTGAAATTTGTCACCCTCTAACATCACTCACAGCTATACTTAAGCATGGAAATACTTGACAGGTCTGAGGGTGTGCCAGCGTGAAAAATAAAGCACCTATAGTAATGTAAACATCATGTTAAGGCTAGAAAGAGAGAATAGGAAGAGAGAATAGGAAGAGCCCTTTTCAGCACCCTGTATTTGAGCAGACACAGCGGTGGACGTGTATATAACTGCTTTGCTGTGTTCTTTCATTTACATTACAAAGGGAGGGTTTTGGCAGAAAGTCAGTGTAAGTAGCATTCATTGTTCCTTTAAGGGGCTTGATAATTCAGTATGGTAATATGCTGCAGGCTGTCAATGGTGTCAACCGTCCACCATGAGATAAATTAGATTTTGTTCCAGCATCAGTATTTCTGTATGCAGTCCTGAGATTAAATGGGATTGGAGATCTGACCATGGAGTGAGAACTAGTGACAGTTGATATGTTTGTGAGACATTTTGGGTGAGGCAAAAACCACCAGGAGCTGAATAAAACATGTGGAAGTAGTCATCATTAGGTTAGGGGGTATGAAAATCACAGAAAATGAGAAAAGTGATTAAATCTGACAAAAAACCCCTAAACAACACAACAAAACCCACCACCACTACCAACAAAAAGAACCAAACACAAACCAACTCTCAAGTATATCTTTGAAGTCTGGCTCAAATATAGAAAGGAGAAGTGGGTTTCTCATGCAGCTTTGGGTAAATCTAAATGGTTGCTCAGAGTCCCCTTACAGTCAGGGGTGAAAAGGTGAACCTTTAGGTAACAAACCATGTAATCCTTAAATAGCCTTTTAAACTAGGTCCAATGAAGTACCTCTTTCTTTACTTTATAAAGAGAGCACATACAGCACCTGCATACAGACAGAAACACTGAAGATATCTAAAGTCACCCAAGAAGTGATTCATCTTCAGCACCTAGAAACATTTTAATTTACATGAGTTTATTCAGCTTGGCCATGTGATGAATGACTGACAAATTGGCTGCTTCAGTCCTGCCAGGAGGGAAGGTCCACACTGCAGTGGTGTCACATGGAAGTCACAGTGTAACTCTCAGCATCCAATGCAATGAAGTCACTGCTGAGTCTCCACAGACTTGCTCTATGGGGAATGAAGAAAGGAGGAGGACTGCTACAGCAAGAAATTCAGAGCTGTAATCTGACACCAGTGCTTCGAGGCCACATCCATATTAGTATTTTAGCCTGGATCAGAAGAGGGCAGAGCTTTTAAAGATAAGTTCCCAATTCTTCTGCCTTCTGGGCTTTGGTTCATATTGCTCATTCACACAGTCTCAAGGAACATAAACTTTATTTGGTTTAGGTTAGATAAACTGGAAGATGGAGTTCAGGAGTGTACCCAATACACTCCAAATGCAATAGGCATTCAGTCCATGGGACCAGATTAGAACTATTCTGAAGAAAAAGAAATCACTAAGTTTAGTAGAGTGGGTGTCAGATTCTCAGCACTGACTGTTTTGTTCTTCAGGTCTGCCACTGGCTTGCACTACTAGCTAATGTATCCCAAAGTGAAGGGGATCCTGGAAGAATCCATTGCTCTGTTAACCACTGGAGGAGTTTAGAAAGGTGAGGTAGTTGAATTAGGGTACTCAAAAGAGAATGAAACAAATAACCACCGAGTGGATGGTGGACTAGTTTTCCAAAATTCAGTATTTTAACAAGGAAACATCCATTAAACAAAGGCAGAAACAAGTCTGGCACAAGGAAAAACGTAGTGAATTAACTGAGGATGTAAAATACCTGTTGATTACCTCTACCTATCAGATATGGTCAGTAAATTTAAAAAAAAACCTGGGCTTTTGTTTAACAGCAGTAGTTTTAGGGCTTCATCTAAGCATAAACTGTAGTAAACTAAACATGATTTTGTTACCTACCAGTTAACTTTCAATGGCTGCAAAAGAACAGGGCAAACTGCAAAACAAGGCTCCAAGACCACTTCCAGTGCTACTGACCTAGCTGCCTTATCCACAGACTGCAGGTTGTACCTGCTCCAAATGGAGCCTTATCTGTAAGCTACCGTCTCTTCAGGTTATACCTACAGTGGCAGAGACTTATCCATGGTCACAGTCGTTCAGAAGGAGCCTTCTCCAACATAGCCTTCCCCATGGCTGCTGTCCCTCCAGGGGTGTAGCTGCTCTGTTGTGGGCTTATTCATGGTCACATGCTTTGAGGTCACAAGCATGACCTCTTGCACTGCTGCTGATGCTTCAAAGTGTACCTGCTGTGGCCACGCAGGGATCAGCTGCCTCAGGGCAGACCTCTGTGTCACATCCCCTACCATCTGGCTGCCCGTACAAGGAAACAAAATCAGGTGCACAGCCCACATCTGGTTGAGTAGGGATGTTTGAGAAACTGAGTGGTCATTGCAATAAGGCTGGAAACATCTACCTCATGGAAGGGAGAAGTGCTTTACTCTCACCAAAAAGCAGCTGAGGAGAGCAAGAACTGCGGCTGGTTCATAACAGGGTTCTCCAGAGACTGGGAGGCAGTGATGCAAGGACAAATACCAGGCTTGGCTTCAGGACAGTGCTTTTATCATAGGTTTCCCAGGGAAGGCAAAACAAAGTGACAACACAGAAAGCAGCAAAAGCAGAAAGGAGCCATAGACACACCCTGGAATTCAATGTACAGCAAGAAAGGGAGAAAGTAATGGAGCAGGTAAGGGAGCAAATATGCCATCATCAGAGCTAGGAAGAGCAAGTACTGGCTTGCCAAGAAACAGCTAAGTATCTATAACAGCTGTAAGCTCAGTCTAGCACACTCTGATCAAATCTGTCATCTTAAACCCCTCAAACTCCACATCAGGTGCCAAAAAAGACTGTGGTGGGCTGACCCTGGCCAGCAGCCAAGCACCCACATAGCTGCTTGCTCACTCTGCCACTCCAGAAGGGCAGAGGGAGAAAACAGGAAGAACAAAACTGAGACAACTTGTGGACTGAGATAAAGATTGTTTAAAAGGTAGAGAAAAACCCAAAAAAACCTGAGGTCAACCAAAGGAAGTTAGTCTGTCATGACCTGCCACAGGCAGACTGATGCCCAGCCAGTCTCTGAACACTGGCCACCTAGGAAGCCATGCTCTGTTCTTTCTTCTTCCTCTACCCCACTTTTTATTACTAAGCAAGATGCTAAATGATGTGGAGCATCCTTTTGGCCAATTTGTGTCAGCTGTCCTGGCTTTGTCCCCCACCTCCTCACTGGTGGACAGAGTGGGGAAAAAAAACCCCTTCAGGCTGGGCAAGCACTGCTGATCGATGACCCACACAAGTGTCACCAACACAGCCTTAGCCACAAATCTGAAACACGGCGCCATGTGAAGTGTGAAGAATTAAGTTAACTCCATCCGAGCCAGAGCACTACACTTTGGAGCTACTGCTTCAAGTGATCATTAAAAGAATTGCTTTACATGACATCTCTAAGTGCCTTCATTGCTTCACCAGCTTTAAGGTCTTTCTCATGCAATCCATTTGCATACTTTTGGGGAAGTTACAAAACCCTTTATCCTTCCTGCTAACAAATAGACACTTCTATTTTTGGGAAGGAAAAAATTCATACTTAGCATATCTAGTTCTTTTAGCATCTTTGTTCAGGCACTGAAACAGGCTGACCAAGAAGTGGCTGAGTCACCATCCCTGGAGGTGTTTAAAAGATGTGTAGATGTGGCACTGAGGGACACAGTTTAGTGGTGTACTTGGCAGTGCTGGTTTAATGGTTGGATTTGATAATCCTAGAGGCCTTTTTCTACTGAAATTATTCTAGTAATTCTGATTTTTAAAAATTGATTTGGCATGTTTCCATAGTTACATTGGTGTGGGGGTTTTTTAAAAGATAAGTAAACTCTTTTAATCCTTCATAGTTTAGTCCAAGTATGAGTAAAAATTGAGTTTTCCTGAGTAGGCTACTCTGAGTTGAATTCTAGCAAAGCTTCTACTAAAGGATCAAAATATCTTTTACTTAAAAAAACCCCAAAAACCCAACAAAACACACAAACCAACAAAAAAAAAACCAAACAAAAAACCCCAAAAAAAACAGCAACAAAAAAACCAACCAAAAAAACCAACCAAAAAACACCCACAAAAAAACCCCCCAAAACCCCAAAAAAACCCCAAACAACAACACAACCTTTCTGAAGTATATTGGAACAAGGCTATCTCTTTAGTGATTTTCTCTGTAAAGCAGGCATATCAAGGAAAAAAAATTGTAGAACAATTCCAACTAACTATATAACTATAACTAACTAGTTTTATAACTATATAAAATTGAAACTTTGTTGCACTGATTTTCTGACATAGCATAAAACCACCCGAAAGGCTAAACATAACATTCTACATGGAACCACAAAAATTTAATTTTTGCATACTCTGTACAAGACTAAAGGACACAGTTCAATACATCTCTTAATAATTACTGCTCTTTAAAACCAAAAATTTAAAATCAGTCTTTGTGATTTATGTTCCAAAGTATTACTACTTTCCTCAGATATAATCAGACATTAATACTCTTGTATTTTCTCTGCATGGTAATAGAGACAGTTCTGGTCCTCCATGGGTATCTCTGCTTATAATACAGCTTCACACACTAATGTAATGCTGCTTCTTCATTCTCTAACTCTTCCTATTCATTTGCAAAGAAGTATACATTAAAATAACTATGATTTTTTTTTTTTACTGAAAGCATTTATTTTACCCAAGAGTGGAGACAGATAAAAAAATCTAGAAAAATTATACAGGTTCAGCTGTGAACAAAAGTTACATCCTTCCTTATGTCTACTTTTCATAACAGCAGCATCACTCCCATTCTCCTTATAAATGAATCAGTCATTGCTTACATTAAACTAACATCCAGAGGTTTCAATCAAGGACTTATTGTTTCATGTTCCTGTAAAAAGCCATGGCAAGCTACTTCCCTCACCTTGAGTGATACACTCAGCTCATGTAGGCACTGCTGCAAGTCACATAGCATATGGCAGTACAACAGCACTGTTCACCTGCAAAACTAGCTCAAAACTAAGACAAAATGCAACCAAGTGATGTGAAAATTGAACATAAAGAGCATGGAAGGGTGGATGAGATGGTAATGCTGAGAAACCAATGTGCCCTCACTTTGGTGGGCTGCAAGCAGATGGTGCAGGACTTGGGGATGGATCACTTGGTTTCCTAGCCCTGAAGTTTTCCTTGGGTTCCCATCAGGCAGAGGTCTGTGAAATACCATCACCCATCCTGTGCAAGGCTATTTGCCTGCAGCACACAGAATGCACATCAGCACCAGAGCCCTGCCCTGAGGCCACAGAGTCTGGCAGTAGAGCTGACCCCTACTTCTCCAAATGCAGGGGGGTTTGCCTGCTGCCGAGGCAGAAGATTTGCACTCAGGCTGACACCAGTACAGGCTACAGAAATGCCCACAGCACTGCCCCCTGAGGGGTAGCTCCTGCCGCACCTATTCCCTGCAAAGCTGAGTCACAGAGTACAAAGTGCAAAGACAGTGTTCAGTTTGATGTGACACACCTGATGAGGCATTCAAAACAAGAATACAGCATTGACAAGCCAGTCATGTAAATGGTAACCCAAAGAATTTAACTGAGAACATGCTGTGTAGGATCTCTGCCTACTCAACCCAGCTACTGAAAATCTGCTTTATTCCACTCCCGTATCGAGTTCTTCGTCCCCAACGTGATATTAAATCTGCACATAACTAGGCTGAACTTCCCTCTAACACTAAGCCATTTTTTCAGCTGCTACTCTTACACCAACACTTGAGGTTACCCAAATGAAGATTGTACGGCATGTCTGCAGGCTCTGAGCAGACATCTTCAGTGTTAGACAGCAGGGAGAAGGGCTGTGATTCAGTTGCCTGAGCTCAGGTGTCTGGTGACATTCACACAAGAACCACGCTGCAAATAGGTATCACTAAAAGAATAAAGAAAATCTAACCTTTCCTTACATATCAGAAATGTTACAAAACAGTCTTTTTTTTACGACAGCACAATGACAGTGTTTGTGTTGTATCTCCATATTGAAATGTTCCAAAGTCCTAAAGCCTCAAAAATTCAACTGAAGTTAGACAGTTGCTAAGCTAAGGCTGGCATTATCCTGACCCAGACTGCCTGTATTCCCTGATGCATCTATACCCATCTGCTATTTTCCTTCTGTTGTGCCAAGATTATCCATCATTTGGGGCAGGGGAATACCTTTTATTTTGTGTCTGTTCAGGACTAAGGAATAGGTGCTACAAGAATACAAATCATGAGTACCACAGTGCCTGTGATGATTTATTCTCCCCCCTGGCTTGCCTTGTCTGCAGGAGACCTGAAATCCTTGCATGCTTTTTATGAAGGGGCTTGTACTTTTTTAACACTTGCATCTCCAATAGCTGGTGAAAACAGTTCAGGATAACCAATCTATTAGGATTTATGGCTAAACATCAGCATACTCAGCTGAAGCAGAACTACTGGTTATTTTCTTTAGATCAGTGACAGGTGGTGTCAGCTGTTCCTGTCAACCAAAATGAGTTAAAGGGTGACAGGTATGTGACTGAGCAAACCAGGGGCAGGTTTCACTCATGGCTTGAGCAGGTATGCCAGGAAACAGGCTGAAGCAGAAGAAACTGGACTTATTATTATTATTAAAGAAACAGGAGTTTTCTGCTGGTATTTAATTACATCAGTAGTTCTGCAAGACGGAATCTCTCACAAATCTGTTCTTGCTAAAGAAAGTGCAGTAGCTATGGTTACCCAGAAAACAGGGAGAGGAAGCAAAGCTGAAACACTGCTCTGGGCACTGTACACCATTTTTAACATCAAAAGCCTAGTTTCAGCTTTCCCAATAGAACTATGAGAACAGCCACCCACATTCCCCATTACAGTGTCTTTGCATATATAACTATGTGGCTATGCATGTGTGAGTATATATATAGATCTATAGTAGGATGACAGGATGACAAAGAGAACAAAAAAAGAGTCAGCTTTTCAGTCAGGAGATCATCATACAACTATGAAGTTAGCACGTACTCATAGACAACAATCTTGCACACTTGGTTAGTCAGCCTAGGGCCAGCACCACAGGACTTTCCCCAGCAAACTTCTGCCTGCTACAAGGAGGAAATGTCTTCAAGGGTCTTCATTTGACTCTGAGGATTGCAAGGATTGCTCAAGACCTACAGGAAATTCCCTGGAAAGGAACTATGTCTACATTGTAGACTTAATGCAAGCATTCTAGAAAAGTTTCCTTATTTAGGATAATGTGCATAAATACTGTAGTGTAGCAGCAGCAATGTGGAATGTAGCCTATGCCATGGCACACCCTAAGAAACTGGGTAAATACTTAAGCAACTACTCCACATTAGATTTCTCTTAAAATGACTTAATGTAGTCATCAAGCTCATGAATGTGTGCTTTGAGAGAGGGTGGGGATAGTTTAGTGGGCTGTAGCATCTTCTCATCACAAAACCCTTTTTGTATTCCCAAGCTAGTTATCTAGACTCTTTCTATAGACTAGTTAAGAGTTTGATCTCTACCATTAGGTGAAATTAATCCCATCCCCTACTACATGCAATTTCCTGAAGGTGGAACAAGCTGCTAACAGTTCATCTATTCATCAAAAGGACAACAGGACAGGCGTGGTTGTTTGGTAACAGAGAGAGCAGAGCCCTCTGCTTTGACACCAACTTCTAGATGAAAGAGTGTCTAATACTTCTGAGACACTCTGGACTCCAGACAGGGCCTGCAGATGACATGAGACTTCTGCGAGACCAGCGTCTTTTTGCAGCAGTAACTAGAAACCAGGAGGGCAGCACAAGGGAATCTTGGCTAGCACTGGGCACCTAATCATGTCTACCTGAGAGCTGGGGCTGTGAACTACCTGTGAAGTCAAGGCAGACACAGTTAATACACCCTGGAGACTGATTCAGCTTGATCCACAACAGATACTATTGTAACCAAAACAGCCACACAAGGCTGGTAGGTAGGACACAGGATTTAACAGAATCTTCTGTAGCAGCAGCTAAAGGCCAGGCAGGATATGTAGTAAAAAACTGTGCTTGAGGATCTGAACTTAACCCAGCCAGAGATTCTTGTTGCTTCTATAGGCTAGTACTGGACAGTCACACTAATTTAGAAGAAATTTAACTAGAATCTCTACCAATTTTCATCCACCCATTTCCAAGAAACAGTAAAATTTAGTCTTATAATTTTTTCCTATAAGGTCTTTCTAGACATTAGAGGCAGTCTTAAGTTTAGTTATCTCTACACGGACTGATCAGTGTGACACAGGAGTCGTAAGACACCAGTGCACTTTTGAACCAGAAGCAAGAAGCCAGGCAGACCAGGGGCTGCATTTCCTTGTGCTGGACAAGCAAGACACATCTTTGTCATGGGTATGCTAAACACAGTTTTAATACTTATTTAAAGACATGACGCTTAAATCACATGCATTTGAAAATTCAGATAAAACAGTATACATTTAGTTTTAGGGCAGGAGGTTTTCCCAGAAGACTTCAGTTTCTAGCTTCTTTCCACATGATCACAGGCTGAACTTAGTTATAATAGAAACAAAATTATGGGAATTCAAACCCTGTTTCTTTCCACCTGTGAAAAGAATACAGCTTCCTATATCCACACAAGTATGGAGACCTCCTGCACTCATACAGAAAGGAAACTTTTTCTATGCTATAAGTAGTTTTAAATCAAACTGAAGATTTAAAAGAAGAATTCAGAGTAAAAAACAACATTACAGACACTGATAAGGAGTTTTATCTTAACCAACCGAGCCCAAGAAAAATGAATCACAGAAACTCTCTCATCTTGAGAAAGTTATGCGTTTTATAATCCCCAAAGGAAACAATCGCATCAGATAAAAATCTTTAGAACAAAATTAAAAAGAATAAAGCTGACAGAACTGCCTGAAATACATATTTTAGCAGAGAGTTATTAGAAAGTCAGCATAAATTGTCTCTTAATAATACTCATCATGCATCCACTGTCAGTAAATCCAAGCAACCCTGGTTTTATATACCTCTGTAGACTTTATTTTACTGCTTACTTGCTTAGTAAATTTAAACTAGGTATATTGGCAATGTGTTTAGACTGTCACCTGGAAAAGGTAAACTTCCATCACTCATTATGAGCCTTGTTTAAAATATCCAGTGCTTGGAGCTAAAGGCATGAGTTTGCAAAGTCAAATTATTGGTCAAACCATTCAAAAGATCCATCTTCAGAATATTTTTTAGTCACATTGCAGGCACCTCAGTAACTCTGCCTTGAAGTGCACTTAGAAGTTTTATCCAGGGGTAGTCAAGATCTTAGTGAGGAAGCAGTGATAAACCTTTAATCCTCATCACTTCCACTTTTAATTTCAACAGAGTATCTAGAAATCCAAGCTGAACAGAAGATCTATATACACTACCAGGTAATGCCTTAGCAATATTGTATGTAAAAATTGTGGTGAACAAATCAAATAGGCAGCAATGTATTATTGAGCTAAGAGATAATTTCTGTCTAATTCCAGTTGTTACATCTTTGTAAACTGCTATATAACTTTTTCAGGAGAGAATATCCACTGAAAAACTCACTGCAGGAGACCATTTCATAGAGTTATGGAATGTCCTAAGTTGGAAGATACCTACAAGGATCATGAAAGTCCAACTCCTGGCCCTGCACAGATCCATCCCCAGGTGTCACACCATGTGCCCAAGAGCATTGTCCAAATGCTTCTTGAACTCTGTCAGGCTGGTGCTGTGACCATTGCCCTGGGGAGTCTGTTAAGTGCTCAGCCACTCTCTGGTGAAAAGCTTTTTCTAATATACAACCTAAACCTCCCCTGACACAATTTCAGGCTATTCCCTGGGGTCCTATCACTGGTCACCACAGAGAAAAGATCAGTGTCTGCCCCTCCTCTTCCCCTGACGAGGAAGTTGTAACTGCATTGAGGTCTCCCCTCAGTCTCCTCTTCTCCAGGCTAAACAGACCAAGTGACCTCAGTTACTCCTCATTAAGACACCACCATCTTTGTTGCCCTCCTTTGGACACTCTCTAATAGTTTAATGTCTTTCTTACATTGTGGCACCCAAAACTGCCCCCAGCACTTGAGGTGAGGCCTCCCCAGTGCAGAGCAGAGCAGGACAATCCCCTCCCTTGCCTGGCTGTCAATGCCGTGCCTGATGCCCCCAGGACAGGGTTGGCCCTCCTGGCTGCCAGGGCACTGCTGACTCATGTTCAACTTGCCATCAACCAGGACTCCTAGGTCCCTTTCACTGCTCTCCAGCAGTTTGTTCCTCAGCACAAGTGTACATCCAGGTTTGCCCCAGCCCAAGAGCAGATGTTAAAACTCCACACAGCTGTTGACTGCCCATTTCTCTAATTTGTCAAAGTCTCCCTGCAGGGCCTTCCTGTCTCCAAATCAACAGTTCCTCCCAATTCTGTATTGTCAGCAAACTTACTTAGTATTCCTTCAAGTTCTGCATCTATTTGGTATACAAATTGTATGTAAGAGGTTTTGCAAATATATTTAGGATATTAAACTTTTCAGTTGCTAGCAATTCAAACAAATGCTTTAAAAGTTAAGAATCTCAATCCCATAATCCTCTGGATCTTCCAGTTCCCTCAGGAATAGATGGATAAGCCTGGACTTCTTCCCAGCCCCATTCTTGCTAAATAATGAATAGCATTAACATTGCCAGAGCAGGATGTGAGGAGACATGCAATACCTTCCATCAGGCATTATGAAATGCAATGTCAAATGCCACAAAATTTTCCAAGCTATTTCACAGTGTTTTAGAAGCAAAAGAAAAATTAATTCAGTGTTTAAAAATTAAACACTCAAATAGTTATTGTAATTAGTATTAAAATAGGACGGAGAATTCATGTGAAGTCTGACAATAGGCTTTTATATGCCAGTAACACAGTAAATTACTTTTAAAAGACAGTTATTATTTCAAATGTTCAAAAATTTCTGACAAGGGATTAATTACTAACATTGTATTACTGGTCTTAGTAAAACAGACACTATTGTCTTCTAAAGCCTAATTCTGAAATTATTGTGAAAATCTTAGATGCATTATGTTGTCTGATTTAAACTATATGTAACGCTGCTTTGTTATTTAAAAAATACAATTTGAAAGTAAGATAACAAGAACTAAATTTATTTGGCCTAAAGGGAGAATAATTAAAGGAAAGAGCTAAATAACTACATAAATATTCACATGGAAAAAAAAGATTGAAAGGAGAAGAAATATTTTCACTGGGATTAGTTGCATTAGTGTCAAGGGCTGAAGCTGAAACTAAATAAAAATGGAATTTAAGCTCTGTACTAGGAAAAAGTATTTTTGAAGATACTAAGGTTGGCTGCACAGAGAGGAAACTGACTGCTTTTCAAGTGAATCAGCTTGATCCCCCTCCTTTCCTCTCTCCTAGGCAGTTAGAGGTTTCTTAAAGAGAAAGTTGGTGCACCTTATCTTTTCATGAGTCACTGAAATTATTTGAATTGTCAAAACATTAAAGGATTAAAAATTCTCAAGAGCTTTTCTCCCCTAGTGTCACCCACTTCATGGACACCATTAACCAATGGAGAGAGGACATCCTAGCTTCTGCAAAACATGCAAGAAGATGTGCAGTCAGATGAGGAATGGAACAGAAACACTGTGTGGTACCTACAGACACTCTTGGCCAGTGCTGACTCTGAACCTACAGGACAGAAGGCAGGTGGTGTCCTGCACATCACAGCCATTAAGGTTTTGAGAAAATCATCACTGAACACGACTATCAACTCATTCTCTAAGTGGCGGGAAGATACTCAAGATGGCACAATAGCAGAACTATTCTTTAGCTTATATAGAAACACCCACAGTTAGTCCTCAGGGCATTTGTTTTCATTTTCTGAGACAAACAAGACTGTGCCTGCATATATGGCTACAAATAAGTAATTTGGTCATTCTCTCATAAACATAACACAGTAAAATCTGTTGTATTCATTTCTTTGTTTTGACTGAATACCATAGTACTAGAAGGTCCATGGAGAAAACAGAAAATACTGCATACTTAATGACTTGATTTTTTTCTCTTTTCTGAGAGTCTCCTGATTTCAGGGGAAACGAGAAAGGAAACGAGAAAGGAAACGAGAAAGGAAACGAGAAAGGAAACGAGAAAGGAAACGAGAAAGGAAACGAGAAAGGAAACGAGAAAGGAAACGAGAAAGGAAACGAGAAAGGAAACGAGAAAGGAAACGAGAAAGGAAACGAGAAAGGAAACGAGAAAGGAAACGAGAAAGGAAACGAGGAACTTCAACTCCATGAAAACATTTCTTCTACCTTGCACACTTCGCTATTGTTTTGTTAAAATTTATTCTAGTTCTTACATAGACTTCTTTTAAGTCTGGCTCCAGCTGTGGTCAGATGACTTTGCAACAGACTTTGCTATTCTTGTTGATGGTGGGGGTTTTTGGTGTTTTTGTTTTGGGGTTTATAATTTTGTTTCTTTTGTATCATTTTGTTTGAGGTATTTCTTATTTTTAAAGCTGTTACAGTGACAGACACACATCCCCTCCTGGCTGGATATTATTACCTGGCACCAGTGGCCTGGTTGCAAACTTCAGAGCACACCTAATCCTTGCATTCCCTTCATTGCCTCATGCAGGTATATAGATCTATCATAAATACTCTCAAAGGCTGCTTAAAATAAATGGGTGTCTCATAAATCTGCTGTGCTGGCTGAGGGGTTGGCAGCAGTTACCTCCAGCAGCAGATGGGTAACAACCAACAAACAGGCAAGGCAGATCTCAGCATCATAGCTACTTCGACACTGATTTGGATCATCAGAGTCCCCATGTCCAAAGAGGTTTGTATTATCAGAAATCAGATTTGAAGACTCATGCAATTAATTTGTCAAGCTCCTGTACATGGATAGATAAACCCACAATGTGTGTCTGTGGGTTTTCATGCTTCTCTTCTACTTCCTTAACTACTTTAAGCATGATGTTTTGCTTGGGTTTCTTTCTTACAGAACTGGCGCTTACCACAAGCAGGGATGAGGACTGTGCAGCAGGTTGTTGCCTATTCACAGGAGAAAAGCAGGGCTCATTCAATAAAATGTGAAATTAAAACCCAATTCTGTTCCTCCACCAAAGCTATTAAATAACTGTTCTGAACTGTGACTTTTGACAAAAGAGGAATTAAAACATCTTTCTTAATGGAGACAACCAAAACACAGTTAAGCTAGAGCAGTAAACATATATTAAAGCAGTAAATAAATTTTTATTCAAAATTCACCCAAGTTCTCCATTCTACTCTTTACACCAGCTAGATTGAACTGCACATTAAAATCACTGCATGTTTTATGTATTCTCTGAAGACTTTGGAGGCCAAAAATCTAAACATCACAAAGCTTCCTTTATAATGAATAAGTGTTTGGGGAGCATGCTTGGACAAGGTTTTTAGAATTACAAGCAATACACTGCTTTCCATGAACTTTGGATCAGGCCAAGACTTGGCCTAGATGTAATACCAAATGCCTTGGCTCCCAACACAATCTTACAGCAAGTACCCGCAACGAGGATTTACATCTAAACCCACACAGACTTTCTGTGGCACGTGACATGATTGCTCCCACAGGGAGATGCTACTTCCAAGTTGTGCTATCAAGAAATATTCCCTGCCTTTGGCATAATTGTTCAGTAATATGCATTTTGTGTATGGAATAAAACAGAAATGCTGATGGGCCAGCTTTTATGGTTGCTGACATAAACTTTTTGAGTATAGCTGTATAAGATCTGCTGACACAAACCTTCTCCTTGAGAACAGCTGCGACTGCCTGCTGCTTTGGGGAGGGGATGGGGAGCTCTTTTCTCCCTTTTTCTGCCTCCTGTGGTGAACTCCAAAATGTTAGCTGTGCTGATAGGGATGAAGTATCTACCAATAGCTGGTTATGATAGAGATGCAAACACATAAAAGACAAAGTCAGTTCCCCTCCTGGCTTCACCCTCCATTTGTCTTTCAAATTATTTAATAATCTCATGCTCAGCAGTATTTGAATAAGACGGACAGTTATCAAAAGTGCTCCAGTTAAAGCTGAATACAGCATTATGCCTATTCCTCTAAACTGATAAGCACTTGGGATAGGCAAAATTCCCACAAAGAGTCAGATGCAATGCAAGTTACTTGACAAGTGCAGCTTGAGAGAGTGCAGCAGTGTCTCAGGATTTACATTTTAGGGCACAGCTAGCATTCAAGTGTTTCAAAAGATACTCAAGGAGCCTCCCAGCTCCCTGGTTCAGCACAAATAATTAAGAGCGTATGTCTCCCCTCATCACCAACAAAGTGCTTAAAGATATGCTTAAAAGTATTTTGCTGATTTAAGGCCTCAGCAGCTTGTCTGTGAGGATCTCAATGTTGACAACTCCCCCTTGAATGTAAAAGTATATTTGGGTCTTGGAGGAGCTAAGGTACATTGCAAAGTCTTTCAGAGCAGTTGCCACCACAGAAGCTTCACTGCTTAATTTAGATATTTTACAGCAATTATCACCAAGCTGTGTCTGGGTTGATACAGCAAGCATTTCATAATTCCGTATTTTCTTGACTTGTGAATGCTCATTTTATTGGTCCTACAGTTGCCTTAACATAGCACAAAGTCAATCTTCTGATTTCCAACCTCCCTCTTACTTACACATGTTTCAAGTTCACATCTCAAGCAGAGCTGGTCACTCCCTCAGTTAAGTCCATACTCAGGTGTGGAGACCTAAAGTGCAGCACTCACCAGGAAAGTTTGATCCTGAGCAAAAGTTTGGAGCTTCCTGTTGCAGAAATTAAAAAAAAAACCAAAACAAACAAAGAAACCCCAACCAACCAAAAAAAAAAAAACAAAAAACAAAAAACCCCCAAAAAAACCCCCAAAAAAACCACCAAAAAAAAAAACCAAACCAGCCCAAAAAACCCCAAAACCAAAGCAAAATCCCCCAACTAAACAAACAAAAATCCCAACATAATCATGAGTTACAAAAAAATTATTAAATTAAAAATCAGTATTTGTGTTGTAAGACACACTAAGACCAGGGTGCTAAGCCTGAGACAAATGTGCATTCCCAGTGGCTGCCACAGAACATGAGGCACACACACAGAATTGCATTTCTGCTTTCCTCCCCTCTGCCCCCATTCAAACGATAAAAGACTTTAAATAGCATAGTCTCTGTCCAGTGAAACTCTGTGTTGCAGGCAAAAATCAACACAACCACACTGCTCAACTCAGTTAGATGCAGACAGAAAGTCTAAGCAGATGGATGAAGTACTGACTGCACTGACAGCCAAGCCAGCACACTGCGCCTTCTTCTAACATAAATTTACAATCCTTTTTCTTGTAAGAAATATAAAAAGTGAAGCTATCCACAGACCCCCAGCACTCTGTCTTTATTGCTCAATTATATATAGAAATTTTGATAGAAAAATTTATCTTGAATTTCAGCAAGATGAAAACAGGAAAGAAACTGCCACTGAAAGCTCTAGGCTTAACTACTTCAGTAGTGAGTTGCCCACTACTTTTCCTCAAATAAAACATTTCTCTGTCCTGCACCAAAGGAATTATTTGGAGTCTCATACCACTCTTTGAAAGCCATCTCAGATGGTATAATGCTATTATCTTGTCCTTTGTTGTCTTTCCTCCAAGAATTCTTCCAGAATGTAGTGGGACAGAGAAGGTAGTACTTGTGACAAAAATAAATTGAAAAAAGACGTATGGTGTGACCACTGCTAGCTTCTGTTGGCTGTGCAGCTTACAGCTGGAGCTTCATCTGAAAACACAATCAGGTTTTGTGCTTTCACCAGGCTGGAAGGTCTTACCTCTCCCTACCTCCAGAAAGAGGGGGACGACTGGCAAAGAATAAGTTCCTGAAACTTACGGACCAAACAGAAGCAACACTGAGTTACACAGACACTGGCACATTAAGGAGAATTTTACAAAAGCAACTCTTGTTCTTTTTGCAGGCTGTTGTAAACATCTCTGCCTCAAAACTCTCCAAAAATAGGCCAAATCTGCTATAATTCACAGACTAGCTAGCTGGGAAAAAAAAAATCAAACAGATTGCCTTAACTATCTATTGCCTAAATTCTAAATGAGCAAGGAGACAAATCAGAATACATACAGCATTCACCTTGAAGCAAATCATTTTTCTTGCCCTGAAACAGAAAACAGGAGTTATTAAGCTAGGCCATGTCCCTGCTCATTAAAATGGAACCTTTATTACTAGATCATTACTTCCAATTATTGCCAGTTTCTCCTCAAGGCAGTATAAGGCAGTTACCTCATGTATTTGAGGCAAAGGATGAGTCCCTTGGCAGATGAAGGTTGTGTGGTAGCTGGGTAATGGCAGAGGAGGCTTGCTGGCTGTATCTGACTGTACCTTCAGACAACAGGTCCAATAGATGACAGAGGAAACAATTTTATTTCTTTCAATTCCATGGCAAAAGATGCTTTTCAGCTGGATGGAGAATAGTGTTGAGGGAGAATTCCAAATTTGCATCCTAACAAACCAGTAGCAGCACTGAAGCTGGTTTATTATTATTTTTTAATATTCCAGAGGCAGCAGGGGCAGCCCCTGCCTCTGTCAGTCCTGCTGCCTCCAGTGACAAAAAAAAAATAAAAATCCCCAAACACAGATCCATGTTATTAAACTTATTTTCTGCTCTGTTCTCACAGGCCTGCCTCTGGTCCCTTCGCATCAGCCACCCTGGGGACCAGCAGGGACACAGACAGCACTGGATGAACCTTGCAGATGCTGCAGAGCTACCTCCAAAATACCTTTCCAGAGGAGGATGAAGTTTAAAGGCACAATATCAGAAGGGTATAGCCCCATCAGCTAAATGTTGATCTCCACAAGTTTGTCAGCATCAGCAAGGATCAAGTTGTACCTTTTAGCCTTTTGAAAAATGCCCTTCTACTTTGTGCATGACCAGCCTGGATTGACTCTTTTCTCAGCTTTCCTTTCCCATATAAAAATTGTAACTCAAATGTAACTGGATGCTTCTATATTTAAAGAAATGAGAAATTAGGATGACTTAATTTGAAAAATATATTCTCAAGCAGGCTGAAGGTCAAGGACTTCATAGTGTACAAGAACTGTATTTGATTTCAAGACCTGCTTTCATTTTTGAATCAAGTAAGAGACATGCATTTCAGTCTCCCACATCCCACTTGAGTCCCAGTGCCTGTGCTGCAGGTCTGCCCTCTCTGTTCACACATAAACCAGTCTGGATCCAAGCACATTTGTGAAAAATTCTTTCAAAGCAGAAAATATTTCCACAAAAAGACTATGTTTTCAACAAACTGTCAGGATCTTGCTTCTGCCTAAAGTCTGTTAGTATTAAAGCAGAGTGCATTGCAAATGCAATGGATGATACAAACATGAAACTGTATTTCAAAGCCCCTGTTCTACACACAGAGACATCGTGGAGAGCTGCTCAGAATAAGCCCATGTATAGGCAAGTCCCCAGAGCCAGGCCACAAAAAAAGCTAATGTTCCTGCTTGAAAAGTGAAGCTTTCTCCTCTGCTCACCTTTTGAAGTCTCAGTTCAAACTGTCTTTAGAAGAGCAGACCACTAAAAAACCTTAGATTGCTAAACCATGTGAACTATCCCTACTGGTGACAGCCATGTGCATTTTTCTGGTTAATCTGAAGAGAAATTAATCTGGACAGTCCTGTGGAGTTTCTTTAAAGTTTAGCAGGCGCATCAGAGGGGAAGGCTTTGAGGAAGCAGAGCCCAGTCTACTGCTTCTGCCTTGCTAGATCTTGCTCTGTGCAAGCCTCAGAGCACACAGCCCGTGACTCACTCACTCACATACTGCAGAACTAATTGCTGGTTTAGTACCCATCCACAAGAGCCTGCAAAGGCCTCACCAAAAATCTCTGCACAGCACAGGAATCTTCACTCAAATGGACAGAAGCAAAATCATTACTCTTCCTGCTTCCCTAGCACAAATACAGGCTAGGGAGAGAGAGAGACAGGAAGGGAAGGGAGTAAAACCAGCCGAATGCTGCTTTAAAAGATTCCAGCAACATCAAACAGATCAAAAGAACAGCAGGATCTACTAAAAAAGGAAAAAACATAAAACAACCAAACACCCAAACACAAAACATAAAAAAATCCATCCAATAAACCAAAACCCAGAAATACTTCCCACAGCAATCAAGAAATCATTGTGAAGTTTTGTGCACCTAAAATCCACATGTATTTTTCAGATTGCTTAAACTGGGAGATGATGATAGCATTAACTACCTTTCCTGTCATTTCAGATTAAAGTGTGAAATAGAAATGGCATTTTTGTTAAAATACTCAAAATAAGTCTTGTTTTTAAGCTGCAGACTGCAAGTGGAAGTGGGAATGTATTATATTCCTTTAAAGGTAAGTACATTGGCATACTACACCTGAACTTGCAGAAATATTCAAACCAAATCCATGAATACATATTTTCAAGTACTAAGCAGTCTTTTTCATCCCCAACTCTGCATTTTCACAAATTTGTTCTCTTGTACATATAGAAACCTTATACTTTCCCTGGAAGACTTTAAATCTACTCAGTTCAAGTCTCTGAGCTGGACCTCTTTTTTTTTCTGCCAAGAACCTGGAGTTTCTTTTCTGGCTGCAAATAATTATTTTGTTCCTGTAGACAAGGATGTAAATCCATGCTGTTCTCCATTTAGATTTGTCTTTAGAAACTTCATGGGAACCCTTGGGGAAAACTTTCCATTCAGCTTGTCTGTGGAGTTTCCTGAACTGATTGTTCAGACATCAATTTGCCTTGAATATTCTTAATTTTTGATCTTTTTTTCTCCCCCACTTGGAAAAGCTCAGCAGTTCATAAAAAAACTTAGCAGGTATTTTCAATCCAACTACTTTTGTTCTCCGAGTTTCAGTCCTGCTCCTCTCCTATCCTAACCAAGCCATGTGACATGGCAAGTTCACTCTAACCAAACCTCCAAACTAAAGGACAGCAGTCTCTCACTGAAGAGCATCTGGGCTGACACACTCCCCCACCTCTGCAGGAGAGGAAAAACCTTTAAATATAGATGAAAAGACACTGTTGGAATAAGATTTGCCATTGGAAGTATCACAAAATACATCTGTCTTAGCAGTAGAGCTTGTGTCTCAAGGTACAGATTCACCAAGCTCCCCTCAGTCTGGTTACCTGCTAAGACTTTTTAGAGCATGCAAACTTCAGCACGGCTGATCACAAAAGGCAGCTGATACTTCTCACTTTCAACAGGGAAAGTAGGTAATAAATACTCTCTGGAGAGCCCTTTCCTGGGATCAGGAGGGTGAGGGTCCCCAGGAGTCAACACGACAGACTTCCAGCCATGGACATGAGTAGCTGTGGGACTTTTCATGAATGTCAGGACTTCAGCAAAGAACAAACAAGTTTGGTCACTCCTGCTTTTGCAAATCTAGACACTGTGACACACACCTGCTCTGAGTGGTAACAGAGACTACTGAGTTTGCCACTTCTGATTTAAAAGCTTTATGCTATGCGCAATTACCCCAAGGCAGTAAAACATGATATATTTCAATTTAGATTTGATCTATTCTTTCATGCAGGCACAAAGCATATTGTAGCTTTTCATCAATTAGAGTCCTAGGATCATTGAATTATTTAGGTTAGAAAGGGCCTTTAATATCATCCAGTCCAACCGTAAACCTAACACTGCCAAGTCCACTACTGAACTATGTCTCCAAGTGCCACATCTACACATCTTTTAAATACTTCACATTAAACTGCACACAGTCAAGCAGCAAGATCTTAATTAGCAGCTCCATTAATATCTATGCTGTGAGTATGGTCACATACAAGAAAAAAATTACTATTGTGCATATTTCATCTGTACTTTGTGAACTAAGCATAAAATCTAGTGGCATCCCAACGTCCTTCAACAACTTTGCAAGTTAGGCAATTTGCACAAAGTCCAACTATTTAACAAAGCTCATAGTTATACAGAATCATCTATTTCTATCCAAGCAACAGAACATGAATTTCATAGGTCCTGAAATTATTTCATTTGTCAACATCAGCCTATTCTTTGCCCATCAGAGCTGAGTTATTTTAGCAGCACTTTTTCGGAACACCTGAGCCAGCAGATGCTCTAGGCTATACAGAAACAACTGGAGAAATGCAGCCTTCAAATGATGGAAAGCCCAGAAATCCTTGGTTGGTGACAATACCCAGTGTATTTCTTGTAAACTGAATAATGAAACAAGGTCAGCTGGATGCTTCCATAGCTAAAAATACACCCAGGGTCTCAAAGCAGGGTGAGGATGGCTTGGAGCCAATTTCCACAGTGCAGATCTCACTCCCTCAGCTGTCCAAGTACACCTGTACAAATTGTGGCTGCCCTGCAAGCACACACCTAAAACCACCAGAAGTTCTGTATGCCCTCTTGTCATCCACGGGAAGACAGCATCACAACAGAAGCACAAGGAGGAGCTTTCAGCAGCCTTTACAATAACCCTGCATTAGGTCTGTAACATCCTTTCTGCTCTCCCAGGAATACAAGCAGACAGTGCAATCTAAATCACAGGGAAATGCTGGAACACAGAGACAAATCATCTTGTGATGGCATGATTTTAGAAAGCATGCTTTATTGCAATTGAGACTGATGAACAACGTGGGGTTCTGCCTTTACAGAGGAAGTGTCATCTTTTTCACAATGGAGAAAGCAGAGAGTCTGTCCAAAACCAGGATTAGAGCCCAGCTCTCTGCACTATTATTTTAACAGTTTAATAACAGCACCAAGGCAGCAAACAAAAATCCCCTGTTAACTGAAGCAGGAACAAAACGGGACCTTCTTGTAAAGCACAGTCAGAACTGCAACCCTACGGCTTATGCAACACAGCCTCACTGTTTTCTCCTTCTTGAAGAGTTAGATAAGGTGTAATTTAGTTATCATATTACACTATTTAAAATAAGCAAGTCCTCAGCTTTGTAGTTCTAGACTGCACTGCTCAGCTGAAGTTTGCTTATTCTATAAAGTGTTTGCTAGAAAAGCATATTTCCATTTAATTCATGCTAACATCCTTGAAACCAAAGGTCAAAAACAAGGAAGCAAAAGCTTAACTGTAGCTAAGTAGGTCTTGGATGGAAACCAGAGCTGAAAAGAACCAAAATCTGCACAAGAGTAACAGAAACTTCAGCTTTTGCATTCTGTTTAATTAAACATGCTTTTTATGAGAATCAGTTTGCATAAAATTTTTTTAAAAAACAAAACCTAATTTTGAATAAAACCTGAATCAAAGTGTTTGATCAGATTTTACATTAATGTATTTTGAAGCTGTAAAAACATTTGTTTGCATACGAATGAATATTTGTACTGCAGATGTTCCACACCTGTTTGCATTTTGCAGAAGGACAGTTGCTTTTACATGTTTTTATCTCAATCACAGCACAGAGAAAACTCAGATCTGGAGCTCCATCTCTCCTTTCAGGGCAATTATGAGTTAAGTCCATATAATATGGTTTTCTTCTTCTTCATTCAAAGCAAACTCTTTTTTCTGTTCCCGTATAGGTCTTCAAAGTACAATAGCTTGTCATAGACTTTTAAATTCTCCTGTACTGAATTAGAATCAGTGACAGTGAGATTTACTGCATAAAACAGAACTTGACTTTTGTGTAAGCATTAAGGGAAACTGCTGCTTTCTTTCACTCCATCATCACGGAAGTGTTTACACTAAAAATCAACATTAAATTACTTTTCACCCTTTGGATGACAAGTCAATGATCTCTTGTCCCCTTTCACCTCTCATTGCCCTCACTAGCAGCTCTTTCAAACTTTTAATACAGTATTTTTGTAATATTTCACTTGTAAGCCTCAAGTTCAGGTTGCAATTTCAGTAGAAGTAACAGCTCTGAGTACTCCCACACATTCTTTCTTCCTTCCCACAGACACTCCCTATATTACCAAATGTAATGGATGTTTGACAATTACCTTGAAGGACTATGTAATCAAAAATGTAGCTTAAAAAACCCAAACAAACCAATACCAAACGAAGTTTAGAAATAAAGAAACATGATAACAGGAACTGTTCTCTTCCTCATAACAAAAAAACAATAGAAACACAACCAATGTAGCATGTTGACAATAATAGGCAGGAATAATATTGTTCAGGGTGGTACCAAGAATCACTTGGAACAAGTCATTTTTGCACCTTGGCAGAACCACCCTTCAAGAAAAAACACCATGCCTACGATCAGCAGTTTCCCAGAGATGACTTGCAGTGGTAGCTATCCAGATTACCTCTCCATGGACCCAATCCAAAGCTCATTACTGGCAACAGGCTTTTGAAACAGTCCTGTTACATTTTTTTTCCACAATGGAAAAATTCTATATTTAATTGATAGACTGGAAAGAATCTTCAACTCTTTGAAGTCTGAGATTAAAAAGAGAAAAGGACATAATGTTTGTCTTTGGCTTGGCAAGCAATAGCTCGGGGGGAAAAAAACCTCTGTGATCTAGAAATGATGCAACTTCTACAGTGCTCAGTATGGTGCAAGTACATCACAAGATACCTTTACAATTAGAAGTCTGGAGATAGCAAAATTACCAGTTGCTTCCTTTTAGCAACATGATTTAGTTAGACTACCAACAAATTAAAGAGAAGTACAAATGGTGTTCAAAAAATGACACATTTTAATTAAAATAATTTGATCTGAATTTATTTTAGCACCATGCTTGCAATTGTGTTCAGACAGCATCAATAGAATAATTTAATATCAAATAAAATATTAAAAATCCGCAATTTCACTATTTTATTGTTTTAGGACACATAATCTATTTAAAATAAACTCTGTTTTTTTTTTCTTCAGGAAAATGGCCATATTTGAAGGAACTAAGACTTTCAGTAGCATTTCAGGCCACAGCACAGTGGTGGAGTAAGCATCTGATCCACATAAAAGTTGTTCTGCTTATTTAGTTTTCAGTGGGGTCAAGCCACTGAACTAGTTTGCAGTTTAAACAAATCACGTCAGTACAAAGTCACGAAAGTGTGGGCCAGGAAGAATGTATTACAAAGTTGGAACTATTGGAGTCTTATATTGATGAAACTGAAGACAGAATTTCACTATTAAATGCACAAATAAGTAATATTAAATATAGAGAAGTTTTTTTCAACTGACACAAAATAATGACTCCAAAACCCAAAGCATGTCTAAATAAAAATAATATTCAAACCCACATCTCAGAAATTCAGGAACTTATCTCCTTCAGGACGTTGTCTATCCTGGACAATATAGCCTGCAATCAGTACTGTCATGCAGTGGAGGAAGTAACTGTGCTCCATCATCCTCAGAAATCTCTCTCTGCCAAGGGAGCCACGTATATTAGGAAATGCTACCCCCTATCGTCTGACTAGTCTGAACAGCTAACATCTCCTTAAAATGATTGTTTTCGGGGGTTAACTCTGATTTTCTTGGAAATTCCTACACAAATTATGAGCCTTGTTTTTACTCATCAACTTTGTCCTTCACTACAGCACTGTGACCCTGGCTTTCCTTCTTCCTGCTTCTTCCAATAGAAAAGCAAGCCAGAGCCTGAAAAATAATTATTACTTCAAATAACTGACTTTTTAAAAGATCTGCATAAAAGTTTGAATTCTTTTTTGTCCATTTTGTCTGAGTGCTACTTTAAATCCTTACACATTCTTTACCATTCTCCTGTTGCCTTTCCACTCCCATCACTTTCCAAACCCTGAAAACTAAACTCCTCTAGAAGCCCTTACTTCAAAGATTTTATATTTAAATGCCTTTTCTAAAAAGCTGAAGCAGCAGGATCTGAAGACATAAGGATGCTATTGCAAAAGAAACTAGACAGTGATCTTTGAATTCAACTGTATTATGAAAAGAGCACAAAAGGTGTGACCCTTCCCCACAAACAAGGAAAAAGAAGAAAGAGGGGAACAATATTCTTTCTGCCAGAGTCCCTGCTTAAGAAAAGCTGCAAAACTCACTTTAAGACTATTTAGAGCATGCCAGCAGGATATTACATTTAAAAGGAAAATTATTTTTTCTACTTATTCTACATTTAAACTAAGAAGTTCTACTTGGCTAACAGCATATAGAATGAAAGAAACACAAGGACAAAGAGAAAGACTGTCAGGACAAAGCAGAAAATATAATAGAGTCTGGGGAGCAAGTGGTAGGGAACATCAAGTGGAAAACATAAGGTATAAGACCTTTGTGTCCTTAATTAATTTAGAGTTAGAGTTGATGTTGACACTTCTGATTTTCTTTGAAAAGAAACTGAAATTTGATTTCCTCTAAAACCTTTTTGCCTTCTAACCTCTGTTTCTAGCTCTTTTGGGTAGAAAACAATTAAGTAGATCTTAGACAACAAGGACCAATCATTTAAGGGTGATTTTGATTAAATACAATACTGATGTGTCAACTTGAGGACGTCCACACTTTTATGCAACTTTTATGTATCACTACCTATAAACAAACTGTGTGACAGGAATGTTGTAATCACTGCTTAAGGATGAAAGTATTGCAGTGTATTATTGCTACTATTTAAGTTTCCCTCGAGCCAGCAGTGCAGCTAAAGCGTATCATAAGGCCCTTCTGCCCTTGGTCTGAACACAAGGCGTTGATGATGCGATATAACAACATAATTTGCTTACTGAGACCATAATGTAAAGTATGAAATACAGGCTGTCAGAAATACAATAAACACAATATTCCATCCTTTGCCCTCTCGATGATTTCCAAGGCAGGGAGAGTAAACAGCCTTCTCCCAGCTTTCTTAGTTTCCACAGCTGAGAGTGTAGGATGTTTACAATACCTGTCACTCAGAGCTCCCAAGAACAGACCAAATGTCAGCAGACCTAGTACTGACTTCATCACTGACTTCTGGAAACATGCAGATGTCAAGTAGTGGAGGAAAAAATCCATACCCATGACCATATGAATCCAAATCAGTGTTAAGTCCTTTGTGAACAAGTTGGAGGGTCTAAGAAAGAAGTTCAAAATAAGGCTGAGCTTCAGCATCTCCAGAGGACAGCCAGTGTTATTGCCACCATAGTACTGCAAGGCTTACTGCCAGTTCACTCCAAAGTTCTCTTGCATGTCCTGAAGTTGTGCCTGCAACAAAAAGAGAATTCACCATTTTAATGAGTGCACATAGCAGAAAAATGGTCGTTGCATTTTACAAGTAAGAGCTGTCATGTAATTTCAAAGGACTGGGAGCTTTTAACACGATTTAAAAGTGGTATTTACAGTGCTGGCTCATAGAATACCTACGCTATCTAGCTTATTTTTAATTAACAGAGGAATGATGGTTCAGGGACACCTTTGAATACTGTGAGGAAAAGAATGTTTTTAAAGATACAGCTTGGTAAATTGAAGAGTTTGGTGAAATAACAACATGTTGCTGTTAACAGCAGTCTAGGTACATTTGAGATTGTACTTTCTTTTCAGAAACATTTTAAGTATTCAGTTTCCTTGAAGGCATCACCTCTAAGAGGAAAAAAAAAACACCAAACAAAACAAAATAAATTTAAAAAATACACCAATCAGAAAAAAGAAAAAAAATTCTCATGTAGAACGAAAGTCAAAATCTTCAGAAGAGAAAAAAATTCCACTTAAACAGGCTTTAGTACAACATAAGAAAAACTCTGGGACAAGATTATTAATAGTTTCTTCTTTAAAAAACAGTGCATATGCAAAAAAATATGTTCAGGTGACCTGGGACCTGAATTGTGTTACAGAATCACAGCAATATACTTTAAAAAAAGTTAATCTGTTATTGAAAAGATAGAGGAGCTTTAGCTGACAGCATAAGCCATAGAAGGGTTGCCCCAATACTAGTACTGTACTCATGATCATATGAACACCATTTATAGCACAGTATATTGGCCAGCTTTCTGAGGAAACAGCTGTTCTGTGGGCATGAAGTATGTTTCATTTGAACCACAGTTAACTATAGTTTTCTCCTCCACCATTACCTACTTATCATTCCAGTACTTCTAAAAATCAGGATAGATATCTGAAAGCCAGTGCCAGAAGGGAATCCCTTTGGTCAAGAAACAGAATGGCAGCAGGAGGGGAAAGAAGGGGACTATATAATTGTGAATTGCTTGACGCATTCATAAGGAGACCTAAAGATTTGCAGGAGGTTCAGAAGTTGAAATAGATCTGAAGGCACAGATTGCCTTTACCTTCTGGTCTGCTATAAAAGAATATGGACTGCAAGGGCAAAAGCAGCACAAATTGTACGAATTAAAAGTTTTCTTTCTCAAGCTGTCTGTCCTCAATAAATCATCCCTCTGGTCAGCAGTAAAACAACCTATGCTAGTTCTGCACTAAGAAGATGCATTTCTCCTAAAACACTCTACCAACTTTACATGTCAGTGGGGTCCCATGGGTTGGATCTCTCTCTAGGGCATACAACAGAAGAGGAAAATCCCTGTCTTCAATCAAGCAGCCACACCAATCAGATTGCCAGGTAGCCCTACAAGAAACAGCCCGGCATTGGTTCAACAATGAATCCAGCAGCAGAAACAAAGCATAAAGTGCACAAATAAAATCATAGAGCTGCTCTCTCAGAGCAAGGAGAAGGAGTAAATCTCAGAATAATTCAGGTATAAACATCCCAGTAGGTACTCTAGTCCCAGATCCTTCTGGAGGCAGAGCCAGTTTTGAAATCCCACAGGAACTGCTGCTAAAGACCTCACACTTCTCATTCAAGGTTTTGCAGATTAAGTATGATTTGCAGAAGGCACTTCAGCCCTTTACAGAAGAAAGTTGAAAAATAATACTGTGGTAGTCTCTGATGGAATTTACCACAGTACACTCAATCTTTAGCTGGCAGGTGTCTGATATTTCTACTGCTAACAGATCCTATTTTGATCCTGTGAGAGCTATGATGAATTATTTTATATTTAAAACATCAATCATTATATCATCTTGATGTGCATCTTTTATTACCATTGGTTAGAACTGCTATTTACAATTACTTTTTCAGTACAATTCAAATTTCAGGGCTTAAAATCAGACAGCTGACTTAGAAAATACTAACTTCCTTTACACTCTAACATTAGAATGGTTCTTCCAAGTTTAATACATGGGACAAAAAAATGACCCCTCTCCCAATAACCTAGTATGTCCCAAATACAAAAAACCCCACACAACCATGTAAATTCAGAGAGCATTGATATTGTATTTGCTAAAAAGGAAGTTGAAGGAAAAAAAACCACCACCAAAATGTCTATAGTAGGAAAAAATTTTGCTTTCAAAATAAACCTATGAACTGCTGAAGCTCTGGGCCTCCTATCTAAGAAAATCTGTGAGAGCCAGTGCTGTAATAGGCAACATACTGTCAGCACACAGAGAAGAAAACTTGTCAAGGGTAATGATGCAGTGATAAGGAAATACTCAAAACACATGAAGCAAAAAGAATCTGGAGTTTCATAACAAGAAAAATCAGAATAAAAACTAAGTGACATATTATTGTCTCACAGAATCCCAAACACTTTTGAGACTTATTATATATTCTTTAGCTTTAGCATTTAAATGAATGACACAAGTGACTTAGGACCTTAAAAGTCAGTTTTGCATATATATTTCAGATGTGCTTCTGAAAGGTGCATCAGATAACTTCAAACAATTTAAGGAAATCTCCTGGCAAGAACTTCATTTATACCCAACACAGTAATTCCTATTCTAAAGGAACTACAGTCAAAACAAATGACAGAAGAACATCACAGCAATTAAAGGATGACTTTAAGCACAGGTCCACTGTATTTGTACTGCTTCTCTACTGACTGCCTTTGACTTCCAAATTGTTTCAGGTGGCTATTTCCTTTTTACTAATATTTATGTAGTCAAAGATGTGTCTAAGGTGACATGGAGAGGATAAGAAACTACTTATATCATATCCCCTTGCCAAAGTAGATGTCTACCACTTGCTAGGCACAGCTCCTCATCTATGTTTAGGTACTCATATACAGCAACCTGTCTGTCCCAGCTTTCATTGCAAAGCATGTACTTCTGTATGTGTCTAAGAAATAAAACTGGTGATTTGCCAGCAAGCCCTGCTCAAACCTAGGCTAAAAACCCTTCTCCTGAAGGATCTAAGGGAAGGCACTACCTGCACAGACAGCCACACAAGAGATCAGCAAAGCTATCACAAAAGTAAGGATTAACTACCACAAAGAAAAAAAAAAAAAAAGCAAAAAAAAAAAAAAAAAAAAAAAAAAAAAGCAGCAAGCTTTCTCCCCCAGACCTCCAAGAGGCAAGGTGTAAGTGACATAGTTATTTACCTGATTGTAAAACCAGCTCTCCCTCCCTTGGCTTCACTCTCCTACACTTGAGGGATATGACTGTAAAATGTACTACAGAGAGTAAGGTAAGATGCAACTGCTCAAAGAATGCAGTGCAGCAACAAGCTAACAAACAAAAACTAAAGCACTGCCCTGCCATTACCTGGAAAGAAGAGACTGTGAGTTGCCCAGTAAATACGACACTATAAAGAAACTGTAGTCATTAATTTACTTTCATTTTACAAAAAAGCACAAAGGATGGAAAAGAAAATATATTCTTCTCCCTTTGTAGCAAGTTAGATGTTTAATTTCTGGTAATCACAGTAAGTTGGGCACCAACACACACAAATAACTCACTGTTCACTTTAGAGAATACTTCTTATAGCCAGAACCACTCAATTATATCACCCAACAGCAGAGGAACAGAAAATAAAGAAAATTACTCAGTTTGCAAACAGGGAGAAAATCATATATAGTGTAAGGTCTAACTCCCTTACAGTGTTGTAGGATGAGCTGACATTATGCTACCTTCTGTGTACTCACAGCTCTCTAATAAAGCTAATTTTTCTGTTCTGCATCAAGCACACCATCAAAATGGGTCAAATATCACTGAACATTATAAATACTATGCCATTAGCAAAACTAATGATGCACTATTTATATAGGAAGGCCTCTTACATTGCCTTTTACAAAAATTCAAAACTATCTCCAAAGCCTTCCTCAAAATCTATGTAGGGAAGCCTACATAGCAGTTTACCTGATCGACCTGCAGTGACCCACTTGAGGGGCAAAATACTTGTGCTGAATCCCTCTTCTGAATACAGACAGCTTAAAAAGGAGCAGGCACAGGAAAGACTGCAAGCTATTTAAAACGCTTCTTTCTTTGCCTGGTGGAATCCTGGAAACTGTGTGGTCTTTACATTTGGAGATATTCCCAACTTAACTCCTTCACTGATGAGCCATCCCTCGAGAAGCAGCTAGTACACAGTCTAATAGCCATGTCAGTTTGAAGTAAGAATTGAGATGTGGACTTGGGAAGGAGCAGGCACAGTGTCAGGCATCCTTAGAGTTTAGCTAGAGTCTGGTGGAATCCCCTTCATATCTTTCCATCCCTGTGTGGTAACCATGAAAACCACAAACCTTTCACTACTGCTGTCCTCCTGCATGAAGAATGATTTCTCTCAAAATTGCCAAGTTTTCTTTCTCACCTGCCTGTTTCTGGAAGGCCACACAGTTTTAGTGAACACCTTGCGATCCTGGTAACAATGATTTGGTAATCAACTTTCTCAAAAAAAGCCTGGCATGTTTCTAAGACTACTTCAAGCCCATGACAATGAATTCTGTTTTCCCCCATCTTAAACATGCTCTGTTCCACTTTAGAAACATATATTTATATATCTGGGTATGTGAAGTGGAACCCAGGTGTCTCTGTCTGATGGGAAAGAATGGAGGTGGATCTCAGGGCTCTCCTTTAGCTCTCCTTTCAGTTTCAAAGTAAGAAAACTATCCCATTCATTGTCCTCATGTATCCCATTCATTTTCTTCATGAGCCTTGCAATGATTTGAAGGGAAATGAAAGAAAAGTTTCCTTTTCCATGCAACTGCCGTAAGACACACAAAATAAAAATCAATGTGAAAATGAAGTCAATACATTTTTAAACTAGGTAAAACAAAAGATTAGTTTCAACAATTTTAAACTTTTTGCCTCTGAGAGTCAGAAACAGGACAGTGGGAAAAGAACGGTCACCACACGCAAGCCACAAAATAAGGTAGAACAACCAAAAATACATAAGCAGGCATAATCTAGACAGGGAATTAATTGGCCCACCTTTAAATGAAAAACTTTTCAAATACTATATAAATATATAAACTGCCACCAGATGTCAGTACAGCCTAGAGGATTGCTAGTACAACTCCCTACTCCAGGCTGATAAGGGTATTTTATTTAACATTTCCCTCTAACTGTCCAGGTACACAAACCCAGCCCTTCCACAAGTCCTGAATGGAAAAAAATCTCACACAAATCTCATTTGCACATATCAACATGAAAAAAACCCAACAAAGCCATAAGAATAGGCCTAAACTTCTACTGCCTCAGGAGAACAAGAACCAGCTTGATAATAAACAATCTGTAATTAAGATTCAATGCCCTCCTCTCTCATGCTCATCAGATTCTCTAGCAATGGCATGAGTCTTGGCCCCACACATTCACATTTCCTCTGTCCCTAAATAGCTTTAGTCTCCTTAGATTATGCTGCAAAGTGACAGGGAATATTTAGCAATGAGGTTGCTAAGCTAAATAAAGCTTTTCTGCAAAACAAGCATTACCACGTCTGTCCTTGTGCTACAGCACAGGCTCCCTCCACCTTCTCCCCATCTCTGATTTTTTACAAGAGTTGCAAATGGAAATGTTTCCGGAGCATCCCTGGCTGAGGTGATTTTGCTTTGAAACTTCTAACAGCAGACTTTACTTCTTCACACAAATAAATATATAAATCTATGATTTGTTGATGGTAGAAATTAGTTTCAACAAGACATGTAGCATATAAACATTTTTTTCTGCTCCATGTCCAAATTCAGTTAGAAACTTGGATACTAAATCTATTAACTAGAGAGGTTTCACAGGCCACTTAAAGAGCAGGCCTTATTTTAGACCATTAGTGCAGATTAAAATATAATCAAAAAAGGAAAGAAACCACTCTACCGTGCCAAACATATTCTATATTATTTAGTCTTAGCAAGAATTTTCAGCTTTGCTAATTTATAGATTGAGCTTCTTGTCCTACCACAATCAACAAGTCTTACTTTGAAGCAAAAATATGTATTAAGAGAACACCAGAAACTGTAGAAACCAAGAAGAGAACTGTCAAAGTGATTAAGAAACCTAACTTAAAATTTTTGCTTGTCATAGAACTACTTAATGTTATTGACATTTTGATTTACATTTTGTGAGAAATATTCAGGTAAGGGAAGCAACATACACTGACCTGCGGAAATTTACATCAAGAAAACTTGCTTGCATAAGAGTTATGAAATCATGTTTATAATTTTAATACTGGTTATTGCACGGTCTTACAAAAACTTCTTTTATTTTCTTACTAAATGCAATCAACTCAGTGCATGTATATTCTAAGTCCAATGCTAAGAACTTAAAAAAATTATGTAATTAAAAGAAACTTGGTGAATTAAAAACCGTGAACAAAAAATTAACTTTTTAGGCCAATGGTGAAGAAAAGAACTTACTGAAATATCTATATTGCCTTAGAGGGCTATTTCAGCACAGCCCTGAGGTTTTAACTTCAGTTTTAACCCTACCACACTCTTAGATATCCTTTGTACAGTTTCATATCTCAGGTTGAAAAAAATTGGGAGAGCAACAGAAATACAGATACACAGAGGTTTTTCCTGAGCATTTATATTTTCTTAACATAGATAGCATGATAACTTGGGATATTAATATGACAAAGAAATAAAAAGCAGAGAGGCAGCATCCTGAAAGACACATAATTTTGAAGGGGGGATGGAGTACAAACTGCCTGTAAGTCTGTAAGTTGTGCAGCAGCACATGCAAAAAAAAAAGAATGCGAAGCAAATCACTTCACAGGAAACCCTCAAACCACTTACAGTAGAGCACCTCTTAATTTCATACCTAAACTAAGCCCTGGAACCTCCCTTCAATTCAGGTGAGCTTTGTAGTCTCAGAAGTTTCTCCTAGAGGAGTCTAATCACTGACTCAAGAGGAAAGGCAAGATTTGTTGCAAACGTAAGTGCTTAATTAAACAAAAAAACTACAAGCATGTTTCACCTTGCTTTTGAGTTTCATTAGGAAACCTTTCACAATTCCTATTTTGTTCCATATAACTGCATGTCTCTGTCAGGTTAAAACAAGAGGTAATTTATGTGCACTCTCTAAATTGGAATTTTTAATTCCTGAGTCTTGGCTCTAATTGTAACAAGGACCCTTGAGGCTCATAGTTTCTCTCTGTTAACTTCCCTCCCTCAAATTCCCTACACGTAAACACTTGTTTCTACAACAGCTCTTCTGCAAGTCATTTTCCCCCAACTTTTTGCACATTCAAAACATACAAAAACCAAACCCAAGTGTCTCAGTTTTATACATGCTGCTTGCCCAGACTGAGTTCACTATGTCCAGATGATAAGTACTATTCCAGTTACTCTCTATTCAGGAAATCTCAAGAACGTTACCAGCATCAAGAGCACATGACTCAACAGCCAGCTTGCACACTATGCCAGAATAATAGAATAGCTGGCTCCTTTCACCCAAGAAATGTAACTCCTCCAAAATCAAAGTTTTAAGAACACAAAGAATTTCAGCTTCTGCAGAAGCAGAACTGCAAAGAAGCACTTAAAAGTTACTGAAGTTCACATCAGCAGCAAAACTTGAGTGGAAAGAAGCTTATAGTCAGTTACTATTTAGCACAACTTAATTTCCAGAAATCTTTTAAAGTACACCCTTGAGTGCCAAAGGGATTTTTGGATTCTTCGCCACATTACCTAAATTATGTGCAGTTAACTTGTAGCATTTCCTCTACACCCAGCAAGCAGTTAGCTCTGCTGCTGAATGCACTATGGCAAATGGCATTCAAGCTGTGAGACTTTGACAAAGGCTGGCATTTCAATAGTTACATGGCAGTATTGGCATGACTGTGCAGATGGAGAATGGTGGACACATTTTTTTCCTCAATGAAAAAAGTTCTAGTTAAAGATGCTTTTAAAAAAGGGAAATTTCCAGCCTGAAACACAGTCAGTTTCTACATGGACAAGTAGGAATGATGTTTGGCACTATGCTGGAACTTGTACATTAATTTTTTGCGCAGATGTTGGCTTAAGAGTTCTGTTATATTCACAAGTAAGAACTAAGCAATGCAGGACACATCTCCTATTGCTAATGTCTTATGGTTACTATAACCATGTTAAAATAGTTATGTTGGTTCATTTGTTTTTAAAGATATCCCCTTTACAAGGACTCACAAATAAGTTTAATGACAAAGTATGCATTATTAGGGAATTTTCATCCTTTAATTATTTTACCTTAGATGACTCAATTCTTCTTTAAATACCCAGATTTCCATTTCATCTCCAAGCACAGTAGTTGCCTTAAGTTTCACTTTCCTATTTCCATCCTACATCTTCTTCAGGTTAACTGAGCAAAGTGTTCTTGCTGAAGTCCAAAGATATTTGCACTATTCCATCACTGTGTATTTTGAGTGGCCAATCTTTTCTGTGACAGTCCAGAACCAGGCCTTCTATTCTGCTACCCCCCTCATTCCTTCCTTATCAGAAGATACTCCATTTGTTTTTAGACTGGAGATCCTTAAAAGCTATTCTGCACATTCAATCTGGGTAGTTTATTTTGCAATTAAAAAAACCCTGTCCCCTTTGTGAATGTGGTCCAGAAAACTGCCTCTACACTGTGACCAATGGCACACATGAAATCTTTCATCTCTCCATCACTTCAAGAAAAATATGCCTGTTAACTCTAACACATTATTAATACTTCCGATTCCACAGATCCAGCCAAACACCCAGTTTTGCAGATTCTTTATGCATAAAATCCAAACTGAAGTCCTTTCAACTGATCCTTACATTTCCAGACCATCCAGCAACTCCTCGTCTCCAGTGAAAGAAAAGCAAAAATCTTGCTGTAACCAGAGCGGATTCAGAAAACTGCTGCCAGAAAGAATACTCTAAGGTCTTTCTATCCTCTTAGGGCCACCTGTCCCTTCTCAGTTGAATCAAACAGCAGCTACTGTCATGGTCTAGGCCTACTGAGATCTGCAACCTTCCTTGTCCTTAGTAAGCCTTTTTCTCTATCTCCAGTATCACACAAGGACAGACTTGGCACTCCACATTACAGTTTCTATTAAGGTTCATTCGTGCTTTCTTCTTTATTGTGTGTAACAGCAATGTGATTTCCACCCCTACAGTCTCCGTCAGAGTCCTCCTCTTCATACTGCCTACATGTCCCACCAGTGCTGCCTTGCCCTGTGCTCCACCCATTCATGGGTAGGTTCATGTAGTCACTGCAATCCAGAACTGTGCCAGGGACTTCACAGAAATCATGGTGCTCAGCACCACCACATGCTGCAGTCACACCACACATCTGACTGACAATTTATGAAGTCATTTAATCCATTTTTGGCTAAGGCTGACTAATTAGCAATGTCAAAGGAAAATCTGACAGAAAAGAATAGGCATTACTTGAAGCAGCAATGCTGAAACTGAAAAAAAAAATTTTTTTCAGCAATAAAATCACCACTTAACCATAAAGACATTAAAAAAACCTCATCTGAACATACTTTCCTTTCTCCTAAATAGGCAGTAAACTCAAAACTTCTTTTGTAGTATTTCAGTGAGGCTCATCACTATGGTATGTGAGCAACCCAAAGAAGATCAAATTGCTCATCTGTATTAAACAACAGTTACTGCAGGTTGAAAACAAGCAGGGCTTCAGTTGTACAGAAACTCAGCTGAGGTTTCTGCTTGGCAAAGATGATGTATTTGAAACAAGGCATGGACCCAGATTCCATTTGATATGGTTCTTCCTGATGCATAGATTTCAGGTAAATTCAATAGCTCCTCTCCTTCCCCTCCATGGAACAAAAAACTTTTCCCTCTGTGTGTTAACAGGATTAAGTGTCGCATTTAAATTTCATCAAACTCCACTTTGTTCTCTAGCCCCTTCTCTGAATTAGCAGACTGCTGCTGAAGCAGGCACAGCTTCTCCTACTCGTTAACATCACGGACACGCTGTGGCAGGGATCCAAGCTCTGTTTTCCTGCAGAGGATATAGCTTCTGTGGAAGTGAACAATCTCCAGCGAAAGCTTAACACATCGTCCCATTTCCTCTGTTGGAAGGGAGTCTCCCAGCTCACGCTCTGAACAAACAGAGTCCTGGAGCCAGCCCATGGATAATGTTTACAGAAACAGCAACGTCACCGATAGGGCAGATTCAGATACTTTGGAACAAAAATAGTTTGAAAGAAAAGAGAACCAGCAGTATTTTTTTTCCATGAAAAAGTAGTAAATTGAGCATTAGTCAAATGCTGATACTTTTTTTTTAGCTATTTCATATGAAGGCTTCCTTAAAAACCACATCTATTTTACTGTGGTTAAAGTAAATCTTACGCTGAACAAAGGAACTGAGAGGTACCAATTTAGCAGCAATTCTATATTTCCATCCCCACCTCTCCTCTTGCTGCCTAACTTCCACATGAGCACACGAGGGGCCTAAGTCATGCCAGTATAAAATAAAGGAACCCTTTTTGTCTTGAGGAATTTTAAATTTTTTTAAAATGCACTGAAAAACTTTAGACTACCCAATCTTTGTGAAAATATAAAGGCGGAGTACCTAAAGAATTTACAAAGGTTTGGGACCATCTGTAATTTTTCATACATGGACTCTGACGACCTTACTTAATTAGTATCAACCTTTCACCACTTAGCATGCTGCTAAGTATTAGTCTATTTTTATTTTATTTATTTTTAGGAAGTGGAACAATACAGTGATCATCAAAAATAGTACATCAAAATAGTACATGCTGTACCCTGTACTTAAACAAATAAATACAGAAAACTATAATCCAAGGATATATAAATATAAACTCTAATTTTCACGAAGTTCATGAGAATTATAACTTTTGAAAAACCCAGTCCATCTGGTAATTGAAGTGGTTTCAATTTCACAGTTACTAACACAGGAATGGAGCACTGAGCTGCTCTCAGCATGCATTTTGCCAACGAATCAAACTTGTAACATCATATGGTCAATGTACAGTACAAGGCAAACAGGCACAAGAGAAAAATGCACCACTTTTCTTCTTGTTTCTACCTCACTTCCAGTCTTACAACCTGTCTGGTGACTATGAGAGACACAGCTGGTATGAAGCAAGAGGGAAAGAAATGTCAGTTAGAGAAAATGTGAAAATCCAGGCTCCATCCAAGAAGCAGGAAGGAAGAAACTCAAGGGTCAGCTGAAGAAGATAAGGGCAGGGATAGGCTCCAAAGCACAAGACTTTTTAAAGTAAATGGCTTGGCAACAGAAATAGTATCTTAAAAAGTTTCTGTGCCCAATACCTCCCACACTGAAGCTGCTAAATCTCATCCTGTTCCCCTCTTCAGGGCTGTGAATTGTGCTAACATGGAATGGTGCTACTCATGTCCAGAGCTTCTCTCTGCACAAAAGTGAGCAGGCTACTTCTGAGAAAACCTAATTTTCAAGAAACCTCTTCTAGACCCAATCAAACAGTGGACAAAGGCTTCATTTTCTTTCACAAGTCTTAAACCAGCAGGAAATCTTAACTGCCACATAGGAAAATAATAAGGTGAAATAGAATTCAAATAAATAAAGCAACTGCATGCAGTTCTGCCTGTGCCCTTTCTGGCTAAAGATGAGGGCAGGCAGCTAGTTATTTCACACAGACCTCTTACTAACTTCCTGACCAAGCTAAGAGAAAGCCTGCCAAGTATTAAATGGAGAAGAAAGGGATGTAAGTAGCTTGGGTACTTCCTTTCTACAGATATTTTTTACCAGCGCTGCAATTCTACAGGTCTTACTGAGGGAACTGATGTGTTACGCAGAGTTCAGTAGCGTCCTGACTTTCCCTTCTGTGCTGAGCACATACCTAGGGAGGGCTGATGGCAAGTGGCACACAGGCTGTTTGTTAGGAGACACAGTAAAATACTGAGAACACCTCGTGATGGTGATTAAAAAGCCATGATAACTACTTTTTCTCCTAGCCTGACTTACGTTTCTAGCTAGACATACCCTACTTTCTCTTTGAGACTGCAGCAACTGACCTTTGCCTGCTCACAGCCCTGAAGGGCTGCACAAATTGCACTGAGGTTACCACAGGACAGTATCAGAAATTACTCTGTCATCACCATTAGACACTTCAGCAGAGGCCAAAACCTAAATTTTAGAAGCATAGTAATATATACACCCTCTTCATAACAAAAAATCTGTCCTGGTCCTGCTCATGCCAGTGCAAGGAAACTTTGTTCCCTAGAGTGCAGCTAAGCGACACCTCCTGCCAACACAAGAGCAGTGCCAAGACATGCTAAAACAGGAACCAAAGAGGAAACAGAGTTCAGATTTTAATTTTTAAACAAAAAAGTCCTTCATTCTGAAGTGACAAATGTGGAAGTGAAGATTAAATGATGTTCAATTTTACATCACGTGTCTTTGAATTCTTTGGAAAGGTAGAAAGTTGACACAAATCTCCTCCATTAGAATTTATTGCAACAACAGTCATTTCTGTGAGAAGATCTGAAAGCACACACCTCATTTTCTAAAATGCAAATATTTCTCTCCTTGCTCAAAGTGTCTGGAGGCTTAAAATAAGAGCAGATATAAACCACAGTAAAAACTTGTAATATATACTAGCCTCCAAGCATTACTTCATTCAAGATATACGAGTTACATTTTTGGGTAATCTTTGCCCACCAGCTGATATTTCTCTCCTAAGAAGAGAAAACTGGCTCCACAAATCCATTCCAGCAAATTAAAGAGTATTAGCAACATAAGCCAAAATGCAATCAAATCGAAGTGATGATTTATTGCTTATAATGAAAACTAGAGGATTTATATCTTCAGATGTTCTTTTCTGTAAAAAATTGATATTCTGCAAGATATTCTGTTACAGAGTTCAAGAAATTCAGTACAAACTATTTCTCAATATATGATGTATGCCACAACTCTGATTTTAGCTCATGGTGCAATTTTAGCACATCCTGTTTCTACTCCTATACTTCACACAACATAACAGATTTTCTGCAACCACAGAAACATCTTCAAAAAGTTGAAAATTACTTATTTCTAAGGCAAAAGTGCTTTATCTGTACATATTCTACTAAGAGCTGCTGAATCTCTAGGAACAAAGATACCTCACCAGTACCCAAAACAGACAGCAGACACCCTACAGATGCAATTAGGAGCATTTTTTTGTTCTATAGCTTTCATGGAGGAGAAGGCATATGACACTACCTCTAAGTCAATATAGCCAGCAAGTGTAGTCTGCCATCAGCTCAGAAAACTTCTCTGCAAGAGAAGCACCGCAATGATATGACCAAGTCTAATCATGCATGTTCCGGGACATCAGAGAGTAAGTGCCAGAAGTCTGAAGGACTTAATTTCCAGAAATATTCCAAATCTGTTTTAGGTATGAGTGAGTACACTTACAGCTCAAGAGGAGCTGTAGACAATAGGCACTTGTGAACCCAAGGCAAAGTGTATGCGTCTCAAGGAGAGTACCCAGGCAGGGATATCTAAGCTTCAGCCCCAATGTGCAAGCACCTTCAGAAACTTCAAACATTCAGTTGGCAGTGGAGAAAACTGACATATATAACCACAGAAAAGTGGCAGACAAGGCTTAGACCTGGGTGCAGCTGACACTAGTGAAAGGAAGATAATTTCCATACCTTTATTTCATGCTTGAAGCTTTTTGCCTGTGTCTTATGAGAAGCACTTATACATTCTTCTCCTCAATGTATGTCCACTTGGCAGTATAAGGGCTAAACCAGTCCTACATCAGCGATACTGACAAAAGATTCAAAACATTCCAAAATAACACTGTTCTCATAAGGAGCAATTGCAAAATGCCTGAGGCAAAAATGTGTCAGGTTTCAAACTGTAATTATTCAAACTCTGTACTGAAACATTCACATTCTCCTCTTCCTGAAGCTACCACTTTAATTCCATTTTCCTAACATGAAAAACCCGCAGATCTTCCTCATCAGGAGGAGACTGCTCAGATTAGGCAACTTACATGCTTCTTTCAGTATGGGTTCATATCTCCTTTACAGTTGGATTTTCAGCTCAGTACACTGACACGGAAGGAAATGTAACAGAAAAAAAAAAAAAAGTTCTAACAAAGCTGATATCTGTAGTCAGTTCCTCCCAGGAATGAAACACCCAACTTTCCAGGACAGGACCAGATATATTTGTATAAAATATCTTTGTGATAGAAATGAGCAAAAGAACAACAAGGCTTCTTTACAGATTTCCTCATACAAGACATGAAATCCTTCTGTGAAGATAGTTGCTATGGTGCAGACTTAAGGGGAAAAAGAGGGGAGATCAGACTTCTTGTTTACAGGTTTCCAATATGCTCCACTTGATCCATGTTGAAATTGAAACCCTTTAGCTTCCTGTCTTTAGGCTGTCAGATGGTAGAGAACAAACACAGTGTTAGCAACTTTACAAAGCTCCCACATGTTCTGCACAGAGCTAGAGAAAAACATCCACATGGATTAGGCAACAGACAGGAGTGACAATATAGCTTCAAAGAGAATAAAAGCCATACTAAATCCAGAAAGACTTATTCAAGGGAAAAGAGACTTACTCTGGGAATGAAATGCCAGATTATCTCTGAACATTGTCAACACTTCCCCACAATGTAACACTGCATGGATCTATAAAAAAATACACCATTTTGACATTCTCAGGCGAAATCCTGATTCTTCTGAGAACTTCTTTCACAGGTTTTATCCCAACAGGTATGCCTGTCTATTTACAGATTCAAGAAGAATAAGACAAAGACACTTAGTGTAGGATTCAACTCTGAATAAGACACCTAAACTATGCAGTCCTCTACAGTCTAAAAAGCCTACAGAGAGATTCAGCTTACTCTACAGCAGACATTTTCGGTCTAAATCAGGTACCTGGATGTAGCTAACTGCTGTCAGTTTAAATGTCCTGGCAGTTTTGCCTCAATTCCAGTTGCCTGTCCTGTAAACCTTCTATCCATCAGCATTATGCAATTTCTACCAATGCTTTAAAGATCCTAGCTGGGACTTAGTTCAGGCAAGTGATCAGAGGGCTATGATCCAGGCCTCACTGACTCTACCAAGGACATTTTCACCAGCTATGAAGACTGATAGCACAGAAACATGTAGCAAAAGTATAAAACTTGTATGTAAGTATCATCGATCATGAACAGAATGCATCCTTCATTCTTCTGACAAATGATAAGAATACAGCTATCACTTGTTGAATACTCAGGCTGTTCTTTATTGTGATTTTGGGACTATGCAAGAGATTTGGCCTTTGCAGTCACTTCTTTAGGGTCCCAAGTCTTAAAGAAGCTGCCAAATGTAATTTCTTCCCCAGATCCCTTAGTCACTTGTCAGAAGATTAGACTAGAACCTTTTTGCCTTCTATATAACCTGTCTGCATGAACTGCCTTAACCAACTTTTTTTTTAGTATACTGTATAAAACTCACTCAATACAGAATGGGTTAATTCTCCCATTCAGTCAGTGACCAGTCTGGTTCTGTCATACATTGAGTTTCCTCTAAACATCCAGGGTGAGGTAGAAGCAATCCAGGATAATTCCAAGGTTTACGAACTAAATGATGCAGTCTTTCTAAAAAAGGTACAAAATTCCCTGCATGGACAGAGATGCCTTTAAAGACCTCCAGAGGGAGATCCTGTCTAATTTTTGGCATTTAAATTGCTTCGAACATCCATCTTAGGCATCATCAGTGGCCACACCAGCATCTTGCTACAGACTGAATATTCAGCTCGGTCAGGTCAGGAATTCAAAAATCAAAAATAAAAAGAAAAGGAAACAAGGCCTGTGACAACTTTCAAATTCTATGGCAGTTTTCTTATTCTGTTTAGACTGCCATTTATTTATCCCCTGCCCCCAGTACTCCTGTTTGCCATAATCTATTTATCTTTCTTTATGTGCTTACTGTTTGCACAAAGTGTAAAAATATTATTTTCCATATTGTCACATATGCCTGGAAAATTTAACTAATGCCCCAAACCATTTACTCCCCCCACTGTCACCAAACGGCCTAAACTGAAACAGTAGCATCTAATCTGTATTTGTGCTACTACCAGCACCACTAGAAATTTAAAGAAGAAAAAAAATACACAGAAGGGTACTGGCCTAGACTTCTTTCCATTATTTTTTCGTTCTTTCACCTTCTGGGATTTGTTTCCACAGGAAGATGTTAATCTCCTGGCTGTTAACCCAGAAGCCCTCCTGACTGTGTTCTGCTGACAGAAATCAGACCTTCACTAAGGCCAGACTGGAACAGAACAACTGGTAAGTTTTAAACACTGGGGAAAGTATTGCCTCTTCATGTCTACAGGCACACTTTCCCATTTGACAAGCATCAGAATAATTCTGCTAATGTAGCTATAACACACTTCTCACAGCTCAGAGATAAGGGATACTGTGCAAGAAGGGCATCCAGTGCTTCTATAGCTATACTCCTTACACATAATCCACCCTATAGTAAGAATATTTAAGAGAGTCACATAGTTCCCATGGAGAGAGAGCTGATATCTTGTCAGATTTTATTCCAAATCTACTGAAAACAGAAGAGCTTTTGCCAAGTCAATTTTGGCAAGTGTTTCCAGCACTATCCTGTCTTGCCAAACTGCATTTAGGTTTTGCTGGATTTATTTACTTCTACACTCAGAGAAGTAGAACTATTTGTTGCTGTAGAGAATGTAGCTTAATTTGAAGACCTGGAACAATATTTAAAAGATGAATCAGAGACTGAGTAACTTAGGAATTTGATCTATTAACCTCAGTTCATAGCGACAGTGCATGCTAAGTGTTAGAAGTAATCCATAGTGCAGCTACTTCAGGTCTGAGACAGTCACCTCTCTGAACTCTCAAATGACACCTCTAATGTGCTGTTTTTATATAGCCAAGTTCTAGCCCTTTCAAAAAAAACATCCAACACAAGCTGTAAGATGATGCTGACAATCCTTTTTAAGGATCAAAACAGCATAACCATGTTTTATGAAAATAAAACCATCAGCGTTCTTTGCTGACTCCATGGAGATGAATCCTTCGAAGGCTTGATTTTCGGAAGATATCAAGCATCCAGTCTCTCTCTCTCAAACACAAAAGTACAGCTCTTTAGGACACCCTAAATTAAAGGCTGATCCCTCTCATGCTGTTGTCCACACCCTCACTCCCCACAGAGCTGGTCAGTGCTCTGCTTCCACCCTGTCAGTGAGGCACGCAGGAATGCTTTTGATCACATGCATCAGAGGTACACTGGTGACATATTTTGCCCGACAGAGTCATGCTCTACTGCACAACACAAAAAACGGACTGAAAATATTTAAGTATTTCAAAAATGTTATCTGCAGCAGTTGTTTTCAAGCTTTCGGTACTGTTTCACTGATGCTTGTCCATTCCACATTTTCAGCTTTACTGGCTTGTTTTTTCTTTTTTCTTTCTTTGCTAAGCCTGACATTTATTCTTCGTGCTTTCCTCTATTCCCTCATCTCTGACACTGCCCACTTTCTTCCACTAGACAGCAATCCTGCCTCCCCTTTTCCAACACAGAAGCTATGTACTAGGTCATAGCCACGGTCCAACTATCTTCAAAGCACATACTGCCTTGAAAAAAGTACAAAATACCACTTAGGCTTGCATAGTGTCAATTTTCTAACTCCTCACTGTTATAAATTCAGCCTGGAGGATACGTAAACATACCCTACACTTCTGGTTTCTAAATGTGTATATGTATGTATTTCAGTTGCATTCAAGGTGAATGGTACCACCTTGCTTCCTAAGAGATACAAGCACCATACTATATTACCCATTCCCATCTTTATTGTACCTTTCCAATATTTAATTCACTTGCAAGCTAACAGGAATACCTGAGGATTTCTCTAGGAAAAAAAACCAAACCAAGAGAAAATAAAGAATCATAGCCTATCATTCTCCACCCCAGGGAAACATACCACTCAGTGACTATTCTTCATTGATAGTTTTAAATCTGTTCACTAAATTCTAATCCCTCAGATACATCATATCTAGATGTTTTAATGTTTCAATTTTTTTTATCAGGACATTTCAGCTGCCAAATACAGTATCATGGAATGTATCATAAAAGCTAGCGTTTGTATGAGGCTATCAATCTGCCTGACTTAACACGAAATATAATAAAAAGACGATGTAACAAGTGAGTTCCGTTTCCTGGTAGAATCTACTCAACTTACCTACTTTGGTCCAAGTCCTATTTCAGTATTTCTGTCCAAAACCATGTCAAGCTGACAGTCTATAAGCAGTCATAAACTCTACTCACCCAGTTAAGACCTGGCACAATTTAGTTTCCATCTGTAATCTGGAGTACACTAAATTTAGATTAGCAATCCACAGAGTTTTTTATATTACTCCTCTCCAATTCCTTGATAGAAGTTATTGGCATCTTCTAAACTATGTCCTATTTTAATAGCTGTTGTTAAACATCTTCCTGGCTTGCTGAAGTTGAAAGAATGCCATCCACATTTGTATCTGACCACGCCCCAGCTTTTTAATCACAAGCCTGACAAGTCTATAGAGTATTGTCTTTAAGCACTACTACATAATTTTGACTTCTACCTGATCATGAGCATCAACATTAAAATCCTTTTGTGTCTAATAAAAAGCTTTCTTTTTTTCTCTGACTGTCCAGCTGTCCTCCCTCCATCCATGACATTTTCTTACTAATTTTATACATGGCTTCATTATCTGCTAATTTATATTCATGGAATAAAAGCTGACAGACATCTATTTAGGGATTTCTTGTGGTAGGAGGAAGGAAAAGAATGTTTTAAAGCACTGCTTCCACTTCTATTCTCAGACATTTTATCTTTGCTATCTCCCTTGATTGTGGATTCTTCCACAACTAATAAGATTTTTGTAAGCCATTCAAAAGTGCTACACTTTTCCAATTCGTATTTCATCTTTCCCCTTGTCTTGTTCAAAAGCTTTCTACCTTTTGATTGTCCTCCTTTGAGGAAAAAATACTGAATTCATCTGACTACAAACGGACTTCTATGAGCAAAGATATGTACACCTGAGGTAGTTATCCTCAACTGACTTTGAAGCTAAAGGAGAGAAACAAGCAGGGCAACTGGGGACAAGTCATCCCTTTCCTAAATACATATCTAAAATAAAAAATATAAAATTGTCATGTAAAAGGGCCTCTCCTTATTCATTAATGTAAGCCTAGAAGAGTGCAGCTCAGATATATTTACAAGTGTAGTAAGTTCATATGAATGCTTACCATAGGTATTTCCTAACAACTTTCACAAACAATTAGGATCCCCACAGAGTATTCAAAGGTAATGATAACCACACTAACCCACCGCGGGACAGAGAAATGACATTTCTAGTGGTTTTCCACCTTAAGACACAACCATATTTATTTTTAGAATGTTAATAATTCCTATTAGTTTCTTTGTGAAGAAGCTTCTGTATTTATAAAATAAGCATTTCTGATTCACAGATACCTGTATCATTGACCTGTCAAACGGCTGCCACCTTTGCTCAGAACTGTACATCTGCAGGGTCATAGCCCTGGGTCTCATCTAATAAGCTCTACAGAATATATACAGCCATTTCAAATAGGTCTGACCTGTGTCTTTCAAGTATTTGTAAAGATGCCTCTGTACATGCAAGTTTTTCTAAGAGCTGGAGAAGATTTAGCAGACAGGACATTGTGACAACTCTGCAGAGCTATGTGAGTGTTGCTTTATATGCTTTTCCTTCTGCTCCTACTTGGGTCTTGCCCTTGCCCAGTAAATCTAGGACCTAAGCCAGTTTCCTTGCTTCCACTGCTTTCCATGCATCACACAGAAGCTCCAATTACAGGTTGGTGTAGCTTAAGGGACATCACTACTCAAACGAAAGACCAAAACCGCTCATAGCAGGTATGATTTCAAGGAGACAGCAAGTGAATGTGCCTCACATAGGCTTTCTGCCATTTCATCACTGTTCAGCTTAAGCTGTCAAAAACCCCTCTATATGTTTTGAAAACATTTCAGGATGTTGATGAGGAACATTTATAGTTAGAGAATTAATCACTGCTATGAATCCCAGAATCACATCAGATATCTAGAAAGGCTTTAAGGTTACATAGCTTTCAACAATCAAAATAGAGGACGTTCACAGATCATTCTAGCCTCCATAAATTAAACTGCTGACACACTAATAAGATCCTTGCTCCAGAGGAACAGCAGCATTCGTACCTAATACAGGTAGACTAAGTATTCAGCTGCTTTATTTTTTTAAACCACTAATTTCTGACCAAGAGCTTCAGATGAGCACATATTCCATTGAATAATGTCATCATCTACAGGCAGAATGCTAGTAATTAACTGTATTAAGAAATTCTAGAACACAAGGCTGGTTTACACTGCACAGCATGTACATCTAGGCAACAGGTAGAAAAAAGTTCAAGCCATTTGCACAGCTTCCTTTGCCTCTTTCTTCTCCTCCTTCCCTGATACAGGTATGTGTATGTTTGTGTATACACATATGTACACACACACACACTAATAAAAATACAAGGCAGAGTGTATCAGCCTTGTATAGTGAAACTTCTTAATACAATTAGTTTCAAGCACACATATATAAAGATATATATAAAGGAACATTAAGGATATACAAGTTGTTATGCAGAATGGTGAAAATATTTCTGGAGGAAATAAAATGTTTTCACCGTTCTGCACAGAACAAAGTAGACAGCTTCCCCAGAAAATAGCAGCACGCATCAGAAATGCAGCTATCAACCCTGCAATATCAAAATATTAATCCTATTCTCCAAGTATACAGAAGGTGAGGAGGGCAAGAGGAAAAAGAGAACTTATAACATAACTGTAAGAACATCTCTTAACAGCCTATGGCCTTCAGCAGAGTGCACAAACTCTTCCCAAAGCTTTTGCTATAACAAAGTATTTAAAAAGGTTGTTGACTGATTACTGACTTTTATTTCTGAGACCAAAGAAAAAGGATTGAAAAGGATTGAAAAAGTTCAGGTCCATAATGAAGAATAACAGCATTACAGAACAACTGAATGTGGGAGTTTTTTCATGTACAGCCTGTGATGAAGACAAAAGCAAGCAGTTTAAGTTGCATCTAATGAATAAAGGTGAGTCAAGGAAGGGCAAAGAGATAAGTGATATGGTGAAAGCAAAGAGACGAGATCTCTGCACAGCATCCTGTAGAGCTAAAAGCAAGTCCTCTGTCCTTCCACAAGAAGAGTTACAAAAGGAGTGCAATGAAGAATACAGAATGGCTTAGAGCTCCTCCAGGCTGATGCTCAAAGACTTCCTACTGACTGAAATACACCTGGATGCCCAAAGGAGACTGCAAAAAAACCTGCTCTGAGCAATATCCCTCTCTTCCACTGACAGTCTTGCCTTGCTACAGCCAGTAGTTCTTGAATTAATTTTCTACACTCTCCACTATGAAAGGAGGTATTCCCCCCCATGGAAGGGGGGAAGAAAAAATATTTCAGCAACACAAGATAAAGTTACAGAAAGTATTTCAAATTTATTCACAAGAAAAACCCAAGTGCCAATAATAGGAAGCCTGAATTGGAGGAAAGTGCTGGCTACCCCTATTAAAGATGTATTGTTAAATAAAAGCAGAGACGTTGACATCCACAGCTAAAAAGATGCCTCAAGCTATCATCTGGAAAAACACTATGCCACTGCATGGCACGTGGCTTCCTTCCCATATCCTTTGTTCATTTATTTGTTTCATAATAACTATTTGAAGCTTTAGGAAAAAACCAAACCACCCTGTATATGCCAGTAGAAAAAAAATGGAGCTCATGCATCTTGATCTATAAATTACTGCTTAAAGGGAAAAAAGTTATATGCCAAATTCAACTCGATTCACTTTAACTCAAAAAATCACCCTTTCTAATTCAGATTTTTTTAGTGATACAGGATTACTTCATCTTTTTTTATTCTGTTTCTAAACAAAACAAGGACATTGTTTATTGTTCAGCTACATGCTTTAACTCTTTGCTTGAGAAGTATTTCTTGAGAAGTTCTCTTTGTTAGTTATATGTGAAATGGGCATTAAACAGTTATGAGTGCAGCTTGAGTAGGAACAGCAGCTCAGTACCTAAAGCCTTCCATTCACATCATCACCTGTATTTTCTTCATAACAAGTGCATATGCAGGCAGATGGATTGTGCCATTTCCAACAGTTGCCCTGTCATTTTAAAGATGATTGCCATAAACAGCATGCAGATGTAAACAGTGCTGGTTGACTTTCCTCTTTTACTTCCCTCCTTTCTGGTTGGCAGAGACAACTTCTGCAGAGGCACAACCAAGACCCCTCATACAAGACCTGTTCTTCTCCTTCAAATGGGGCTGGGGTTTGATGGGTGAAGAGGGCTTGACTTGACCTACCCAAATCTGAAAGCCAGGGCCTGAAAACAACACCTTGCCTCCTCAGGAAGACTGTGACCTCAACAAGTACCAGGTAAGACAACATACACCAATATTTAAGTTAAGACAAAGCTAGCAGCCAGCTGCTATTTCAGACAGAAAATAAGGGCCACTGCTCTAACATTCTTGTACTGGTTTTGCACAGCCAGGTTTTGGTAGCAGTGGAGACTATGGGGGTGACTTCTGTGAGAAGCTGCCAGAGGCTTTCCCCATGTCTGGCAGAGATAATGACAGCCAGATGTGAGATGGACCCACTGCTGGCCAAGACTGAGCCAATCTGAAAAGGTAGTAGTGCCCCATGTTAGCATATTTAAGAAGGGAAAGAAGTTATTGTGCAAAACTAATTTGGCTCAGAGAGAAGTGAGAACATGTGAGAGGCACACTACACAAACACCAAGGTCAGTGGAGAATTAGAGAGAGGAGGTGTTCTAGGCACTGGAGTAGAGATTCCCCTGCAGTCTGTGGGGATGCAGAGATCCACCCGCAGCCCATGGGAGAGACCCACACCTGAGTAGGTGGAAGCCCAAAAAATGCTGTGACCCTGCTAGAAGTCTGTGCTGGAGCAGGCTCCTGGCAGGGACCCAGAGACCCATGGAGAGAAGAGCCCATGCTGGAGCAGGTTTCCTGGTAGAACTTGTGATCCTGTGGGGGATCCACACTGGATCAGGCTGTGCCTGAAAGACTGCACCCTGCAGAAGAGTGACCCATGTTGCAGCAGTTCATGAAGAACTTTAGTCCATGGGAAGGATTCACACTGGAGAAGTTCATGGAGAACTGTGTCTCATGGGAGGGATCTGACACTTGAGCAGGGGAATGATTCCTCTCCCTGAGCACCATCAGGAACAATCTGCGATGAACTGATCGTAGCCACCATTCTCCATCTCCCTTTGCCACTGTGGGGGAGAAAGTAGAGCCTGGGAAAGAGGAAGGAGTAGGGGAAGGTGCTTTTAAGGTTTGTTTTACTTCTCATTATTTTGCTCTAATTTTGAATGGTAATAAATTCAGTTAATATCCCCAAGTCAAGTCTGTTTTGCCTGTGATGATATTTGGTGAGTGATCTCTTTCTGTCCTTATTTCAACACATGAACCTTTTGTTTTATTTTCTTTCCCCATCCAGTAGTGAAAGGCAGTGATACAGTGGCTTTCATGGGTACCTGGCACCCAGCCAGAGTCAAACTACCATAAAATCTTCTGAAGTTTAGCCCTAGCAGTTTTAAAAAGATAGTTGGCAGAAGAGCAGGTTATGTGTCTGAAACTGTTTTATATGAAGAAAACTCATGTGCATGTAGTGTGATTAGGGGCTGAAGAAACAGTCCCAATGTACTACTACATTTTCCAAGAGGAAACACACTGAACTTTGAGACGGTACGTAATTCAGGAAGAAGAGTAATAGAATGGGTATTGAAAGAATTTCCTGCCAAAGCACAAATATTATCAATATGTAAATCTTCACAGGAGGTACTTAATGCTTTTGATATTGAATACTCTGCCTATGCAAGTCCTTTCCTATTGCTCAATCCTCTTCAAAACTATTGCGAAGCTTTCCAGATGAGGAGATTATTTCAGGAATCCTCTGCCTAGATGGCATTTCTCAAGTGCATCCAAGTCTCATAAATTTCATTACAAGGTCACTTAGAAAGTTCTCATGGTTGTCAATAAAGCCAGTTTTAAGCCCAGAAAGACTCCTCTAAGCACTTGTTATTTGTTAAACCACAACTCTGTTCATTACTGTTCTACTTTGTCTACAGTAACACCCACTTCTACTATTCACAAATGTAACCTGACTGTTGCCTGTAATTCCCATTTTTCTTCTGCCATAAATACCAAAAATTAAGCTATTTCTACAACCCATGTTAGCCATACCCTGAACCTTGGCCCTGAATTAAATCTGCAATTATTTTAACTCAAATGCTGTATTTGTTGAATTTTCTTTTTCTGAGTTCACTTAAAGCTTTTCAGAGTCACTTAGATCTGCAAGGAAAGGCTTTTGGAAATGTCTGCCCATTTCGCCTGTTCCATCTGCAGAGAAAAAAATCATCAACCTAAAATTACAGCTTCATCACTTCCTGTCCTAATTTCAAATCTATATACTATCCAACTAAACCATCATCTTTCAAGATATTTACAGCCAAATAAATGACTGGCCAAGAAGATATGTCTTCTGTCCTCCTACATTTTAATTAGCAAGCAACTCAGAGCCACTACAAATGCCCATCCTTCTGCTCTCCTCCTCTCGGTCTTCCCATGTGACCCCTGCCCACATCATCTAAATTCCAATTTGATGCTACTGGTCTTGAATCAGACAGTAAATCCTTTTTGAGAGACCTTGTGGCTTACTATGAACAATAAAAGTGCAAGATTATGTACAGTGCTAATCCTAACAGGACCTTCAAGCATTACTGAAATACAATATAATTTGAACTTGACAAGTATTCAAATCTGAATGCTATTTGCAAAGCACAGTGAAGTTTCTCAAATACAAAATATGGGGGTTTTGGCATTGCAGATACTGTTTTACTGAGCTACATGACAATAATGTTTTGTAAGAACTCTGACCAGGACATTAGCTCCTATACATAAAAAGTCTGGAAGTCCAGGAAGTCTTAGGGTACCTGTATCTTATGTGAAATGTAAAGGGACAGATTAATGTTTAGATTATGTCCTCTCATACTTTTATACAAACATGCGTACAAATATATTTGAGGAAAAAGGATACTGACAACAGTTATGTGCTACAGCCTCACTGCTCTTTTCCTGGCATGACAGCAGTCACCCTTAAGTAGTGTCCCAATCACAAAAATTGTTCTCTATGTCTTAGGGTCGTATTTTAGCAACAGGGTCCACCCACACATATAATTAGTTGGCAGGACTGGAATCTTGAAATTGCCTCACTTGACTTCCAGAAAAGTATGAGAAGTATGAAACAACTTTTAGCACTTCCTCCTTTTTTTTTTTTCTTCTTTTTTTTGCAAGGGAGGGTGAAGGGGAAGATCCCTGAACCTCAAACAGCTGAAATGCACACATGAAATCTCATGAAATCTCCCTGACCTCCCCATCATTTGTTGAATTTCTAGTTTCCAGAAGTCCTTTAAGTGATTATTTCCTACAAGACTTAGGATTTCAAATTCTAAATGAACCACTACAGAGACGGTAAAGATGTGAAATAATCTTGTGAAAACTTCCTAGCAGAGTTTAAAAACAAAGCCAAGCAACCTGTACAAACAAGCAACTTCGAAAACTTAGAACTGAGTTTGCTGTTAAAAATAGAACCTGATTCCATTTTTGATTCTTCCTATCAGAGATTGGATGATTTCTAGATATTAAGACACAGATATCTCAAGAAAGATTAAACAGTATGTAGAAAAGTTTGGCCTAATTTGTATGCCCATGATAAATGAAATAAAAGTTTTAAACAGACAGCTATGTTTTAGGTGTCAAACATTTCTTGACGTCTGTGGCAGTTGGCAGCTGCAAACATCCGACTGAAAGCCCCATCTGCTGCTTCACAGCTTCCAGTCGAGGATGTTTACAGTCGCTCACTGTCAACAGCAATACACATTCCTTGGCTGTTTATTTTATATTATTAACATGCAGAAGTCTCCAAGCAGGTTAGTTAAGATCACCACAAGTTCTGTTGTTGCCCGCAGATGTACACGGCACTGTTTTTACAGTATTTAGTAATGAAATAAAGCACAACTTCCCGAGGAACATTTGCAAGCAGCCAGGCGTATTTTCTATTCAAGCCTTACACTTCTAGTATTATGTTGTCTGCTTTACACCCAGTAAGAATTAAATAAAGGCGTACAAAGAGAACAACTTGCTTCCACTGTTGTATTTGTTTTTGTTCTCCAAGCGACTTGAGCAATCCTGTCACATTCATACAAAAACTGCATTACTCTACAACAAAGTTCACTTATCAGCACAGCAACTAAAGATAGTAACTGGCACAAAAATAGAACCAAACCCTTCCTAAGGGTATTTCATTGAAGTGTCTGGGATGGTTTCCTTTCCCTCAGAAAAGTGGGTGCAAGGAAATTGTAAGATATTAGAAGTTAGCTTATGCAATATTTGCTTCTAAATAAAACCATGAAAAAACCCCAGCACCCAGCCCACAGGGGACTGTGGGGAAGAGGGAAGAAGTTGTATAGCAAGGTCTGCAAAGGTTTCAATAAAGTTCAAACCTGCTACAAGATTTCTACAAATTATCTGAGCTAACCAGTTGCTGCTACACTTCACGGAGAGTTGGCAGAATGGCATTTCTCACCAAATGAAAAAGCCAAAAAGATCTGGCATAACAACATCTTGGTCGTACAGTTCTGCTGTTTGTTTTTTGTTCTATCTCCCATTTCCTTATTAAGTTAATGATGGGGAAAATTAAAGATTAATCACTCAACTATTTTTCTGAAGTCATATGAAACCGCAGCAGGCAAACAGAGTGATTATATCACTCTAATTAGAAGGTGTTTTTCCTTGAAACTTTCTTAGCCCCAAATGAAATTACCACACTGTAAACCGAGTAGGTTATGAAAAGACTGTAGCTGGAACGCAGAAGCCTGTGGCGTATTTACTCAAACTGATAAGTGTGAAGGATCTCTATAAATCACTTTCAGAACTCAGGGTTATATTTTCTATACTAAGGTTAAGAAAATTAATCTTTCAGGCAGCAGGTGAAAACAAGCAGAATTATACTGGGGCCTTTCCCTTTATTCAATATAAACTTTGAGCTACTAAAGCTTCCTAGGGAATCACATTTTCTCAATGGGTCAAGTCACTAAGGAAACAAAGCAAACTCTATCTGTGCTGCACAACTCTACATTCCACAAATTCCTAGCACTTGGCATCTATATACCACACCAGAGCCACAGGATCCAAGCACCATCTCCTTAGGAGAGCTACCATGATAAGCTATGAAACTCTCAGTAAGGTCCACAACTTTTCACCAAGTTGGCAATATGAGGAGGTAATGGCCATTCCTGTGTGAGGTCTACTGAAGAACAGAACAGTAAGAAAATATATTTACTATAACAATACTTTGGAAAAAAGAAAAAGAGAGTTCCTCTCTTGGCAAGTTCCATCTTATTTATCGCAAGCCAGGTAAGAAATACACTTAAATCACCTTGTAAAACAGTATGTATAGAGAGTAACAAAAAACGCCAACAGAAAAACCCTCAAATGCAAAATAGTGATTGCAGAACAAAAGCATTTCAGTCTAATCACACTTACTCATGACACTAAAATTATTATTTTATTTGTAAATACACTGGCCTAATATCTACACCTTAAAGGGGGAAAATGTAGGGAGGCTATAAAATGGAATTAATTAGATGAAGGACATTGTATCAGCAACAATATGCAATTCCACTCCATATATGGCTACCTTGCCATTTTAAAAACACAAACAGATTATATCTGTAGGAAAGTCAAAACAAGGTCAATCTAAAACTGTGAGGCACTTTGCAACACAGTATGGACTGTCATGCAGGAGAAGGAAATGAGCTGTCTTTACCACCCTGATATTTAATTTGTAAAGTATTCTTACAGAGGTCTTTAGCAAGAAACTGTCCAAGACTCAAACAGCAACCAATAGGCTGATCTTGATAAGGTGAAACATACCTGAACAAATACAGGTAAGACAAAAGGAATAACATTCTAACTTTTCAATGTCTTCATTAATTTATAGTTCATGTCCCAAAAGGAGAAAGGTGCAAAGTGGTAGCACTTAAGCCCTGTTCAGTGAAAAAAAAACTTTCCACTGTTCTCCTCTCATTCCCCTGAAATTTCTAAGTCAGATGAATAGATTATTGGCGACAAAGAAAGAACTACAAAAACAAGCAAACAAAGCAACTAAACCAAAACTTGCCAAGTGCTCCTAGAATTCAAAAACAGGGCCTCTACCTTTTCTGTTACCTTCCATATAGATGAGGTGATAGGGTAACTCAGACAGGTAAATTAGTTTTTAATCATATGAGATTAACACTGGAATATCAACAGATAAAAATACAAATTAAAAGCTACATAGAATTTGCAAAATCTTAACTTGTGGCCATTATTTCCTAAGTTGCTTTATAGTTTACATTTTCAAATTTGCTTGTCAAAAACTTTAAGACCATCATTAAATATGGGAAAATATTATTCCTCCTCTTCCTGTCACTGAAAGCACAGGAAGATTAAGCACACATTACTTATATGAACTCAAGTTCACAGCTGTTAGGATACAGCATGAGTATCTCCAACTGTTGCAGACGAATCCAATTCTCCCAACTGCATTTGAGCTCTAAAATGCCTGAAGCAGCAGGCTCCCCCTGCACTAAGCAGGCAGTTGCAGACAAGCAGTTGAAATTAGGCACCACGTGAGACACAAAACATCTAAACATTCAGGAAGGAGATGTCAAAACTCTTGGTAAAATCATGAACGACATGTAGTGCCTAGCTTTCTTGAGCCTCTTCCCAAAATTCTCTCCTCAGTGTCTAATCATTAAGGATTTTAATCAGCTTCTAATCAATCCAAGCGAATAAATACTACAGTGCATCTCACTAGCAATATAATCCAAGTGAATAAATACTACAGTGCACCTCACTAGCAACATATCTGGCAAAAAAAGCCTAAAAACTTACTTCTTGGATATCAGCTGATCCTTCTGTCCCCCTCATAAGAGCTATCCACACATCCGGGGAGAATTACATTCTTCATCCGCCAAAGACTGCTCCTCAGATTTCCAGGAATCTGTATCACGTACATGAACAGAAGTTATTGTAATTTCAGAAGTTCAGCAGTTCAGATCACATAGTTCTCATTATTAGGACTGTCTGCAAGAAGTCAGATAGCTTTTAAAAGCCATTATTACAATTGTGTCCTATTCTAGTTCCGTCATTTAAAACTTAGAATGTGTTTAAAGTGACACATTACTCCTGAATACAGCTGTCCCTCAATTCATGTAGATAAAGGTTAACTGCTAAGGCAGCATAAGTATTCAGAAATTACACTGAAGAATTTAAATTTCCCACCAGAGGTAGGCATAATGACTTCTCATTTATTATATTAGGAAATGTACATATTACACAACCAAAACCTACCACACAATCAATCTCAGATTTAACATCATTTCAGAAAAGCAAAATCCCCAGAGCCTTTAAGATGGAGAAGAATTTATTCGTGCAATCATTCTAGAGGAAGAAGGACATAGAAAACCCCCATGAAGATGGATGGACCAACACATATACAACACAGAACTACAGTATTAGGCAAAACCCAAACAAACAGGGATTGAGAAGAGCATAGAAAGAACAGAATAAGAAGAACTGAAGTAAATCAGCCTAAAGCAGAGGGAGAATACACCCATGACAGTTCTGAAATCTAAGTTGTGAGCACACAACAAAAGCAAAAGAAGTGCAGGACGTAGCACTTATTAACTGAAACGTATATCCTCAAAACATATTATTTATCAATTTGCACTCCTGTCACCTTTAGAAAGTACTTGAGCCCATTCTGGATAGGCCACATGAAACAAAGATGCCTTTGATAAACACATCTCCACCAACCAGATACAGCAACAAGTGAAGGGTAAAGAGGAGTATGAGCACTATTTATGCTCTGCTATAGCATCAGTGAACAGTACAGTGTTGTTTACTCTTCTGCATTTCAATGTAATGAGGGAATCGCTGTGAAGCCTGCAAACCTTAAGTACTGGCCACAAAGGAAGATGTAACAGGTTCAACTGTCCTTTGCTATCAGCTGGCAGAGGTGGATAACACCCAGGTGGTTTCTCTCTCCTTGTCAGCAGAGTCAAGGCCTGTGCCAGTTGCTGTTCCTCGAGCGGTGCAGTGTCTGGCCTGAAATCGTGCCTAACTCTACATCACTGCGCCACCTCCCAGTGCAGAACCATTAAGTTTGTGGCTTCCCATGTCAGATAAATACAAAGACCACGTACTGAGTCAGCACAAGAATAAAGAGCATATATTAGATAAATTAGTTATTACCCCAATGGTAGTAACTTCTCATAGTTTTATGAGAGAAGCATTGTCCAAGGGAGCAGAATATAACAGATCGCAAGCTTACCAAAGAACATTTACTTAGCTTTAACAGTGTGAACAAAATACCTACAGCACACAACTCATTCAGCTGCACTATCCATTTCAAAGGCAAAATACAGCTGCAGTGATAAGCCTCTGGCACAGGGGACACATTACAGGCATAACACATACCTGAGATCCCTGCACACAGGAGCAGACATATGTTGGGGCTCATGAGAACCATGATGAAACACAAAACTCTGCCCCAACATCCTTCAAGAACTTCCACAATACTTTCATCCTGTATTTTGCAAACTGTCTCCTGACTCACATTTCTTATTTCCTTTATTCACAACACATGATTTGTGCTGAAGTCACATCCCTGGGGAACTATTTTATACCCTGCTGTACTCTTGAGAAAAGCAGGGACTTAAACTCCGATCTTTGTGTTGGTCCAATGACTCACACCTCACATGCTGCAAGTTTACCCTCGTATTTCCAATTGTAGGGTCAGGTTGTTAGTGCAGGAATCAGTTCTGCTTGCCTAAAGGTAGGACACTGCACCCATCCCAGATTCCCTGCAAATACAGGGAAGGCCATTTTTCACTTCCGATCGCTCCTTCCCTCATTTAGAGGTCAAACACACAACTGGGACATAAAGACTCTCAAAATAATTAGCACAATCATAATGTTTTTCCTTCATCTCCAGCAGATCAAAACAAATACAGCCTCTGACCACAACACTATTGTAACTTAATGTGCTCCACAGTAAACTGCACAAGTCCCAGATGTTGCAGAAGAGTCTGCAAGGCTTCAGCTTACACATTCTTACCTATGAGGTTGTGCAATATACTCATTACAAAGATACTTGAACATTACCAGAAATTAGTTCTAGATGAAAGAGAACTACTGGGTACTATGTGAAGCAAAACATCCACTAAAAGTGTGCAGAAAGCAACTTTATTAAGAACACCATGTTCTAAAGTAATTTAGAAAATGCTTGTCTATTCATAGCACTACACACATAAAACGTAACAGCAACATTTAAAGAACAAAAATAGAGTTCATGTGCAGCAAATGCACCAACCTTTGCACACATACCAACTGGGGCACTACACCTACTCAAGTCCCATTCTTCATTTACTTCCAACAGCCTCCTCTTTTCTTGGGTGTGACCAGGCTTATGAAATAAGGGAAGAGAATGAGGCTGAACATCAGTAGTTCAACACTTGCTTGTTTCCACAGTTTGAAATTAAACACTCTGACCTATCAGATAAAATGCTGACACCATACTGACAGGGCCATGAACCTGAATATTGTTAATGTTAACCTGTATCCTCATCACCATGAAAAGGTTTTTCCTCCCAACTTTTCAGAAGCAGAAGCGACAAGAGACTAATAAGCACATGATAAAAAAAATCATCCACCAAGTTCAAGGAGAAAGCATTAGACTGACCAGTGAAGCAAGAGGGCTTACCAGCATAAATGCCCTAGCTACGACACTGTGGAAGCTCCAAAGTGCTCAAAAAACTACTACACAGCAATCAACACTGACATGCCAAAGAATGCACACACTAGAAAGTTCTGCAAGGCAAAGTGAGCCCTTCTGGAACAGCTAAAGTAGAGCTGCATGTGAGAAATGACTGGTAGGAGGAAAGCATAAAGTGAGAAGAAACCCCTACTGTTAATTTCAGGCATTGGGAACTTAGAATTATCCTTCTTCCTCACCTTCACCCCAAAGTTTTCAGTTAAGTCACAAAGAGTTACTCTGAATGCAGCCTCCACACTGCCTTCCACAGATGCAAACAGGTTGTGTAACCGCATTTTACACCTGACAGGAGAAATACCTGCCCAGAGGTTACAGAATAGGAACAGAGAAAGAAACAGGACACATATGAAACCTTTTTCTATTAAAAATCCCCCACTTTTCTGATGGTCAATAGCAAAGAAAATCCCTGGTGGATAAATATAGATTTTGTAGTCAGCTAAAAATTAGAACTATGAGTATGTCTCTTGACAGCTCCAAGAACAGCCTTCAGTTGCTTAGACTCATAGAAAGTTTATAATCAACTTGCTGCAAAAGCTTTAATTTAGAACATGTGTCACTTAGGAAAAACACTGAAGCAAGATCTGACTTTATTTTTCAAATGTCTTAACAACTAATCCCCTTGGGATTATGTCAGGCATGTCACATTAGGATGGCTTGGGCTCACCTTGACCAGTGAGTATGTTAAAATGCAACTAAACCTGTCTACATATGCACTCCAACACAGGCTTCTAAAATGTCAAATGGTTACAGAGGAGAAGCATCTATGGATCTAACACTGATCAAGAATATATTATCATGTATTTTATTCAATGTGAAGTGTCAGAGAGAAGCAGTCTTGAATGATAATGTAAAACTTATTTTCTATACACCTGAACTAAAAAGAGAAGGGGAAACTTTTCTGCACAAAAATCTATTTGCTGTGGTAGGCTGCTATTGTAACAGGTATATTTATACAGTACAAGATTTTGGTGCAAAGGATTACATATGCAAATGGCCGAGTTAATAAACTGGAGTTGAGAATGAGCTTTCCCTGTTCCTGTTAATTTATGGCCCTGTGCTACATTCCTTTCATGCAATGCCATAATCTTCAGAGAATGACTTCACATTATCCTCCTCAGAGTAATCTAGGAATGTAGATAGAACATCAACCATCACCTTCATAAGACTCTCCCTCTTTACCCTCAAGGGTTTAGGTGCCTGATAAAGTTTTAGATACTATTAAAACTTTAAACATCCGTTTTTGGCTGCTATTACCCACCGAGCACACAGCTTCCTGCCAGTGGGTACTTGTACCAACACCAAAGCCTTCATAACACTGATTGAACCAATACTGCACGTCCAAACCACCACGTGGTTCTCAAATCTCCTGCTCACCCTGTCGCTCCTTAACTGCTGAAATGCAAGAATGTGCAACTTCCAGATCTGTCCTTTATCGCAACAATAAAATAAGGAGTTTGGGAATACACCAGCTGCACCAGAAACCTTTTTGTACTGTACAAACACTAGGACAACAAGAGTTCAGGTTTAAATCCCCCTCTAGGCCCATCTCAGCCACAACTCAACTTGGCTTTCACTCCCTCACTTGAATGCCCGTGCCCATGTGGTGATGCCATCCATGCTTTGACCAGTGCTTTCAACAGGAGAGGCTCAGTCCAGGAGCTTCTGCCACCCAGGAGAGCCACCACATTCAAACCATTCGCCCAAATCAGTAAGATGACCACTTTGGACAAGGGGACCCAGCTCATGCATCTCATTCCAGGACCGTGTTTGCAACTGCAAATAACAGATGGATTGACACCTTCACCTAGCTAGATCCACAACTTAAGCCTCTATAAAAGCTAAGCTGCAGAGCAGATCTCTCTCTACATGTCCTGCTGGCCCCTGAGCCTCTGATCATTGTCTTCTGAGGTGACAGAGGACACTTTGCACGGCCTTTTCCTGAAAGTCCCACAGATGAAGCGGGTGCCAACTCTGGGCTATGGGCATCAGGGCAGCTGCAGGTCAGGCATCTGCACACTCCAGCCCTAAAGCTACCTTGGATGTTTTGCCTCCACCTTCTGTCAACTGTACAGAAAGTACGGACATGCTCTTGGCACATTTCTCTTCACTCAGCTTTCTGAAGAATCAGTGAAATGAATCACTTGTGGCACTTGTATCTATTCTACTAAAATAAACAAAACTCAACCACAGGATCACTTTTTAGTATTCAAAGCACTTGTGTGCTGGTGGACACAGCCCTGATGAAAATACTTGCTCAGATGACAACCCCTCTCTCTGTGGGCTTTAACAGCTCCTAACCCAATGGAACTTCAGGGCATTTACTTGGCTGCAAATGCACCTTGAACATCACATCTGTCTTCACAGTTAGGGGAAGGGAATTCCAGTACAAAAGTAGCATTGAGAAAATAGCTCAGAAATCTACAACAGCAATGCCAGGTCTCTAACTCTGTAAGCAGATTTATGACTAAGAGCTATTAATTAGTTTTCAATGGTAACAGCAAAGTGCTAATGATGTATTAGGAGTCACTGACACTGCATTTAACATTTAGTATTTCCCTCATTTCTCATGATGCAACAGACAGTTTTACAAATTCATGATATGACACAAGAGGTCTCAATGCACAAAAACTATTAGCAACTATATTAACCTCATCAGGATATCTATCCAGAAAGTGAACCCAGTAAAATTAATCTTTACCCAGATCTTTTGACAGTGAGCTCTTAAGTTATGCTTCCATTCAAGGTATCTGTATGAGTTAGAATTACAACAAAGCTATGGACAACAGCATAAAACGGTAGCACGCATTATGACACGGGTATATTAGGTTTGACTTTAAGAGCCAAGTTTTTGGGGAGGAGGGGAGAGTTATCTTCTGCAATCAACCTTTTTAAACTCAGCCTTCTCCATTCAAACAGCTGGCATATAGAAGATCTTAAAACATAAAAAGCAAAGTGACCTATTGTGTTTTGACTCAAAGTAGATACAGAAGTAACCTTCAAGGTTACCTTGCCCTATGTGCGGCCTCAGGAAGGAAAAAACCACAGTTTCAGCAAAGGAATTTCTTGCCTGGCTGGAGGCCACACCCACCACAACAACTGATGGCAGGAAAGCATTTGGATTCACAACTCTACCCGTAGAACCCAGCCGGAGGCGAAGCAAAACTTTTTCATTTTCGGAGAAGAAAAGAGACTCTTGCTCAATAAGTAGCAATTATGCTGCAGAATTTATATGCTGAGCACGGCTGAATGTACGAGCACCAGATCAGTCAACCATAGCTTTAGTGCTTTGAGTATGATTAACAGAATGAACTTTCAAAGGTCAATTAAATGTCAACACATTTTAAAGAGATATTCTTCTTCAGCTGGGGCGATGCGTAACAGTACCTTCCAGAGCTGCTGTGCACTTTCACCTTACAATTTTACCCATCTTATACTTACATGGGCAGATATAAAGATAATAACTAGTTAACCTTTGATAGAAAATAATGGCTGTTTATGCTCCTGGCTTTTCTATCGCTAAGCTGTCTTTATTACTTGTGTCTAAGCAAGTACACAGACAGACTTGCCCCAAAATTTCATTGCAATTGTTGAGGATGTGAGCAAAGTGAGAAGAAAAGGAGCAAGAACAGTCTGAAAGTATAATAACTTACCAAATGAAAATGAGAAGAGGCTTTTGAAATACAATTGAGCTGCCTCGATGTAAATCTGTGGGAGGATGGGGGGGACGGGACCGTAACTGAATTAATTATGAACGCATTAATCATGACCTTAGGCAGCCCAGTGATTTATCTCTTCACTTCTAAACACTTCTGAAAATTCAAACTTCAGCTAACTAGCTCAGGACATCTTAAAACAAACGCTAAAAAGCTGAACGCTTAGTACGATTCATTTAAGTTCCCCTCAAACCGGATGCTCAAATCATTAGTTAGTTTAAAAGTTTAAAGAAAAAAGAAGTTTCCAGCTCAGTACAAACTAAAAGGATCAAAATCCCGACAAAGGCCTCTCAACAGTACCATAATCATTCTGACATGAGCAATATTTATTCAAGACCAGAGCTAAAGAATAATTTGAGAGTTGAGAAAAACCAGCCGAGAGCCGCACTCTGTGCAGACGCCAGAAGAAAACGGGCTGGTGAGTTTTCCTTCCACAAGGGCAGCGGTCCCGGCACCTCTCCACAGGTAGGACTGTAACTCCACGCAATTTTAGGAAGTTTTTTTGGAGGTTCCCGCTCCGGCCCTGACAGTCCCGCCAGGTTTTGGGCCAGGTGTCGCGGGTAGCGCACAGCGACGGCTCTCCCCAGACAGGGGCCAGGGCGGACAACCTTCCAAGTTCCTAAAAAGTTTCCAGACGCTGGTGCTGCCTGACCCCCACTGGCTCCGCGGGGCCCGCCGGGCACGGCCGCCCGGTCCTGCCGCACCTGCGGCCCCGGCCAGAGCCGCGGGCGGAGCGGGCAGCGCAGCGCGGCCCGGCCCGCAGGTGCCCCGGGACCCCCGCCGGCTCCTCACCTGGACGGCTCTCGCCCAACTTTCCCACTCCGGGCGAAACTTGCGGCAAGCAGCGCACCCACTCCCGACGGCCACCTCCAGTCCAGTCCAGTTCAGCCCGCCCCGTCCCGTTCCGCCCCAGCCCCCGCCAGCCCGGCCACAGGGGCGGGGACAGAGGGCGGAGGGAAGCGAGCCCGCCCCGCGGCGGGCATTGTACGCCCCCGGAGCGCCCTTCCCAGCGGTTGAGGCGGCGTAAGCTCCTCCTCCCCTCGCCATGTTCTTTGTTTCTCCGGCTTTTCCCGGCCGTTCGCGGTGACGCTGCGGCCGCCCCGGCGGGGCTGGCGGAGCGGAGCGGAGCGGGGCCGCCCCGGCCGCAGGTGACCGAGCGGCCGCCCCCGCCCCAGCACCGCCCCCCCGCCGGAGGGGATCCCGGCCCGCTCCGCCAATCGGTTCGGGGCAGGGGGCGCCGCGGCCAATGAGGAGCCGGGGAGCGCGGAGAGCCCCGCGCGGAGCCAATGAGGCGGTGCGGCGGGCGGGCCCGCCTCCCGCGCGCGGCGCGCGGCGCGGGGCGGCCGGCGGGGGCAGCGCGCGGAGCCGCCCGGGGCGCGCGGGGCTCGGGCCGGGCTGCGCGTGCCTGAGGGGCCCCCGCGGCCCGGCCCGGCCCTGCCCTGCCCTGCCCACAGACTTGTTCGGAGAGGCGGCAGGGGTGGAAGGGAAAAAGGACTCGCGAAGAAGCTGAGTGACGTCCCTGATGGAGGTCCGGAGAGAGGAGTTGGTAAAGACCAAAAACCTCCTTTGACTCGCCCTTACGTCAGTTTTTGATTGTATGTGAGTCCTTTAAATACCCAAGAAGTGAAGAGAAGAAACAGTAATGATAACTCACTTGGTGTGTCTGTCTTTCCCATGACTGCCATGGAATTAGCGCTGTTTGAGATCAGCCAGTCCGACCGACCACCCTGCACTGCCGCTATGACCCCAAACCAGCCACATCGCCCAGCGGCACAGCCAGGGCTGGGGACTCCAACACCTCCCTGGGCCTGACCACACTAACAGTGAAAAATCTTTCCCTGTTATCTAAGCTGAATCTCCCCTGTCTCACCTTAAGGTCACTTCCTCAAGTCCTCTCACTATGTTATGATCATCTGGTGACCCACGAGTATGCATCACTTGATCCTACCCTGTATGTCACAGTTATGCCCCTCAAAGCTAGTAATGTTTATTCTCAAAATACATATTCTTGTTGCTTGATGCTTGAACTTCTGTCATTATTCCAGTCCTCAAGTTCAGGCAAACCCTTTTTCAGACTATCCTGATCCTTCTCCTGGTTCTTCCTCCAGCCGCACCATCAAGAAATGTCACTGGTACAGTCCATAATTTAGTGGATAACAGGTGGACCTGTTACACTTTAGACAGGTGTGATACCTGATTCTTCTGGAGCTTCTTTCCATGAGGAAGCATTCCCTCTGTGGCATCTCGTTTTAGCCAACTTCTTACCTATGCTGCAGCATCTTACCAGCCCCTGTAACAGCCATCTGTGAAATCACGTACCAAACGCTGGCTAAGGTCTAGCCAAGCTGAGCCTCCTGCCTTCTTATTCAGGAGTCTTCCTCTGTTCACAGAGGGTACTGAGTTTGCTTCACAAAATATACCTTTGGTAAAGTCCTATTGCATTTTATCCCACTTTCCACTTGCAGCTATTTAATTGTATTCTCCTTACATATTTGCTCTCAGTCCTTAGAGACTAATGGCAGCAGACAAGTCGTCTGCAGTTATTGGTGCTGATTTTGAATTCTGGCAGTAGAAGCACACTTGTGGGTACCCCATGTGGGCTTCCTCCTGGGAAGAACATCTGACCCTTGCCCTTTGATGATGATTGCCATGGTAGGAGTCCCACGCCATAAATATAACAGTAATAGAGGCTAATTCCTGCTTGTATGCCATACACGGTGTCTTGTGGCCGTGGGAGACTCATCAATATTATGATTAATAAAACAGATTTGGCTAACTTGGATTTTTCTCCCATACATGGCATAAAGGTCCTTCTTTGTCAGCCTTTTAGTCTTGAGAGATGAATATCAGTGTGCAAACACCCCTCCTGTGCATCTCAAAACAGAGCCTGGACTTAGATTTTTTTGCTGCATTTCTGTTTCTCAATTAAGATCTGACCTACTGATCTGATTTGGTGCTTTTCTGGTGTCTGCAGGTTTTAGCACAGAGGTTCAGGCATTATTATTGTTTACAAGGCTTGCATTTCCATCACAGTCATGGTCAGAGCCTTGCCATGCCATTGAGGTACAAATGTCTCATCAAGGATAAACCTGCCCCCAACAACTCACTGCTCGAGTTGGACAAGGTGTAAGGGATGCTGAAGGACCAATTACATCTAGTATTTTTACTGGAATAGTTACCTAAGGATTAAACCAAATCTCGGTAGTGGAGCAGGGCAAAAATTTTGGAATCACTCATATCCATACTGCACGAATCCCTCCTGCAAAAGCCCAGCTTCACAAAAGGTGGGTGAAGTAAGACACTGGTCACAGCAGATACACAGTGATTTGCATTGCCTTTTTGATCTACCTCTGACTGACCCAGGGCAGTTGGCCATGTTCCTCACAAACAGTTTCAAATGTGAGAAAAACCTTTTCTAAGTCACTTTTACAGGGGGAGAGGATTGAGGAAGAGTCATATGTCACTACTGCTCTGGACTAAGGGCAGGTATGGGCACTGCTGCTTGACTGACATCTGGTAACCCCATCAGAGGTTAACTCTCACCAGGCTTTAACACCCAGATGGATCAATCAGAAGGCTGGGTTAGCCCAATCTTGCTGGCCTTTGAAGACCTGAACATTACTGGTTTACACTTAAAGTAGATTGGTAAACACATAACATTCAGTCATATATTTAAGATATGCAGACCTGTATTTATTACCTTTTTTTCACTCATGGTTTATTATTGCAATATCTGTGAGTGAAAGCTATTAGACCTCCAAATAAAATGTTCTTTGATTTAGAAAAAAATTGTGTCTACTTTGTTAGGGGCATGTCTCTTACAAACATGGTAAGTCAATGGTGCTCTTGTAGTGATTAATGGAGAAGCTGTTCAGAGTTCGTGGGGTGGAGGGGGTTGGGGTTTTTTAATTACCAAGATAACGACCTCATCAAATCCATTGCTCAAAGACAAAACAACTGTGTTTTACTCACTTTCACTGCTGTAGTAAGATGAAAAAATGGTGATGTATTCTCCCCAGAGGTCATCATAGATAAAAATAAGGTTGTGGATCTAATATATACACACAGACAGGTGGACAAAGCCTGGGGTTTATTGCACTGTAAGAGAAACTGAACAGAAGGGAGGGAGGAGATTAAACAAGGCATTTGGAAGGAAGAGGTAGGTACCCGACATGACATCTGACTTGCAGTGGAGCTGCTGGATGGGAGGCTGGAAGGAAAAAAAAGCACAGTCATTTAATTTTATTTTTTAATGAGGGACAAACACACTGCAACATTAAGGGCAAAAACACTAAGATCTTATTGCCTCTTCTGATCCGAACTCAAGAAATGTGTCTCACATCCCTTTTGAGCCAATACTCATGGTCTCACATATTATTTCCACCAGAAAACCAAGTCCAGGGTAGAGTTGGGAGCAGCAGTGACAGAGTTCTGCTTCCCTAAGGAAGAACATACCTTCTTCAATATTTTTTCAGTACTCCTAGCATTCTTCCAGTCTATTTTCTATCAGAAAAATTGATTCCTCATGTTTCCCTCGTCAACATACTCCACCCTTCCCTTGCAGCTCTGACCACTTGTCTCTACCTCTTATCTGGCTTTTTCCAGTCACAAACAAGCAACACATTCTGGCTGATGTTCTGTTTCTCTGTAGTATGGCCTATATAATCTGAGGTTTTGGGTGAAATTAATATTAAACCATTTTTCTTACTCTAAAAATATTTGTACTAAAAAAGTGACAAGGCTAGGCACCCCTCCAAGCAACACATTTCAGTGGTACAAAATTATTTTCTGCATAGTCCAACTTTCAGAACAGCTCTTGGTTTTATAATGTCTAGCACAAGAGGATCTGATGTGGGTTGGCTGATAGATACAACCATAATGAATCTGCCTAATGAATAATACTAAGATTGGGCAGTTCTGCCACTTCATTTATGACTGAAACAATAATTCAGAAAAATGCTCTGTTCCAAAATTCATTTTCTTCTTCATTATAATGACGGTTTTTCATCTGCAGGAGATGTAATGTGAATATATAACATTTGGACCAGAGAGGTTACATGTTTGCCCTCCACTATTGTCTTCAGTGCTGGAACACAGCAATGGGTTTCTTTAAAAGCACAGCAGACAGCTTTTTAAAGTGGCCTCTCTGGTAAAGAGGACAGCAGCAGATGTCCAATTCAGTACTTCTATCATGCACTTGGTGAGATACAATTAGGGAGATGTATGTAGTCTTTAACCTTCAAACCACAGGATCAGAGTAACTGGAATATTGTCTTGCATCTAAATTTCAAAGTAAAATTAACACAGCTTAGAAAATACTTAGAAAATACTATTTTAGAAAATACTTAGAAAATACAATTTTACACTTTAAACAAAGGTGATTTTTAGACTTCATATCTCATCTATAAAGAAGCATGAATCTGGACTGATAGGGTTCAATTTAGTGCCTCACAGAGATGCATATGATACATATCCCTCCTATTACCAGTTACCCACTTCTCTCTCCGTTGTTATTAATACCACAATTTACCTCCACATAGCATAGTGGAAGAAGTATGTGCTAACAAAAATTACTGAGTTCCCTAAGAAAATGACTAGATATGATGTATTGACCATGACAGCGTATGCTTGTCATTTCTGGTGAGCTTCATGGGACAATGCAATAGTTAATTCCAGAGAAATGCTGTGGTTGAAAAACATAAAATAAGATAAAATAAAATACCATAGCCAGTTTTCAAAAGATGCAGCTCTCTCTGTTTTCAAGCCTTGTTACCAAACCTTTTGCAACTTACATTTGAAACAACAAAACCCTGAAGAATAATGAGCAAATCGAAATACATATATGTGCCATATAGCTTCAATGCATGTGTTTGCTTCACAGTAGGTGGTGTCACAGCTCTTCTTTTACCCTAACCCAGTAGCTTTGGAAGAGTGTAAGGATTTTTCCAGTAGCTGTTTTGAATTGTGTTCTGCTATTGTCTGATAGCATCACTAGCTGAAATCTTAGCCATGAAGTCAAAGTGAAGCCAGGCATGAGAAAAATCTTTAGTACTGAAGGCCAACAATAAGGGCAGCGTGACTTTGAACCGTTGTTTAAAGAATGAAGGGCCCAGTTTCAGCCTTCTGGTATCAAAGGAATTTTCTTCTTAAGCTGTCTTGCAAAAGACAACAGAACTATTTAGTTAGTGCCACTTGATACAAGCAAAAAAATCTAGCAGTAAGAGGCAAACAATTACAATTAGAAATATTTCTAATAAATATCTTTGAAGACAAAGAAAGCAGTTGTCCTGGTACAAGATATTACATAATTATTTAAATTTAAAGCAATTTATATTTGTAATACTGGAAGAGAACAGAAAATATGAAATGTATAATTCCCTAAAATATTAAAATTTGGAATAGAGGTGAATACAGAAACAAGAGAGGGGAGAACATGAAACACTGTATTGCAATAACTATGATTTACTCATTTTTGGACAGTTCTGTGGTGGTAAATGTGTGTAACATGAACAGACTGTGCATGAGCTTGTAAGGATCAGGGCCCTGCGTTCACTGGGGAGATGCCATCAAACAGCATGAACTAACAATTTTGGTTTGCAAGACAAGCTGCTACTATCATATGAGTTTTGTAAGGCTTCTCTAGTTGAATGTGTGGGACAAGAAAGCAAAGTAATTAGTCCATATTCTTTGCTTTTTTTCTGAGATAATTTTTCTCATTGGATAGAAGTCTTTTTTTTTTCTCAAAAGATACTTTCAAGCTTCAGGTTTTCTGTGCTGTTCACTAAAACATTTGTACAGTAACTACAGTATAAGGAGAGAACCAGTAATGCCACACAATTTTACCACATTATTACTTTGGTAATATTAAATTATCAAACATGTGATTCATAATAGTATTATTTTCTATAGTAAATTACCAGGAAAAGTAAACATCAGCATTTTTCTTAAAAGCGTAGCTGATGGAGTGTAGTTAAAGATTGTATCATGCAGGGACAAAGAATTAAACAGCACAATGTGATTCTTACATTAAAACGAGTGCTTGATTTTGTGGCTTTCTTTTAATGTAGCTTTTAAGCTTCTTTAAAAATTGGAGGAGGAAATCCCCAAAGCATCATGACATTGGCACACTGGGGCTGAAATATTTACGCTCCCCATAGAAACCACACCTGCTTAAAGCAGCATTTGTTTGGTTTTAGCAGTAGCTTATTCTTTGTAGGAGGACCAGCACAAGAACAGGTCTGCTCGGTGGGTTTCAGTAGTAGTGGCAGCCACAGAGGACTCAGGCAGCTTGGCTATCACTCCAGAACCTGCCACACTGTTTTCATGTGACAGCTCTTCCATCTGCTCCTCTCAAGAGTGATCCATGGATCAACAGCGCTTCCCTAATCACCTGCCCCTGCCAACTGCCCCAAATATGCCTCGTCCCTTCCGTTTATTTTAATTTTGTAAAGTTCTTGGAGATCTGCTGATGCAAATTGGAGAGGCAGGTGCTTTTCCCAAACACTGTCTGCAAAACAGACTGGAACAAAGGAAGAATGAACCAGAAATAGGACCAAATCTGCCTGATCAAATGACGAGCACCAAGCACAAGTGAAACCACAGATAGGAGATCATATCCTCTCATTTCACCTGTAGAACAGGTAACAAACCTGTTTTTCAGGTCTTGGTAGTTGCAATAGTTGCAATTCAGAGATGCTGAATTTCTGTGTGTCCTTCAGCTGACTGCAACAGCAAATACATTTTGTGGATGATTGCATGTTTTCAAGCTAATCATCAGGAAAGTTCTGGAGCACACTGTTGCTTTCCTGCAGAGATGCTTTTTAATTTAGTCCTGGTCAAACACTAAAGGGCCTAGAGATTCACTACGAAGAGGCAAAGTTGTGTGTCTGTGCTGAGAGAAAGGATACAAGAACCCTTTTCACATGAGCTGCATGTCTGTCCAGGCCTGCTCATCCCACCCTCATCTTCACATCCTACCCTCACCTCCACATCCCACCATGCTTCTGCATCCTGCCCTCATCTCTAGACCCCACCCTTGTCCCTACATCCCACCCTTTTCTCCACATCCTGCCCTCATTCTCAGTCACTCAGCTTTTCATTTTGCTGGGCATTTCGCCTGGAACAGCTCCAGAATGATGTGCTTGATTCTCATTATTGCTATAATTGTTTCATAGCAAGTTTCAAAACTGCACTAAACTGACAGCACTGTTGTGCTGGAATAGCTGGAAAATTTCTCTATTAAGGCATAAAGCACTGCCTTAGCTTGCACTCCCATCTCCTAGAAGCCAGTTTTGTTAAAACACACAACTCAAAAACTGCCTAGAAGTCTAGTAACATTGTAGTACATATAATTTGAATAAAATCTGCATTTTTTTCCATCAGCTGAATGATTTAATACATGTGTTTATTCAGCAAGGTTGCGAATGAGCTGCTGTAGAAGTAACTTAATGATGGCAAGCTCTGACTGCCAGACAGTGCTTTTTATAGCAGGTCATTTCTGTCTTCAGTGTTTGAGACAATTACTGGATTCATTGGGAGATCTTTCGGCAGAAGCATAATATGTTGAAAAGCAGCTCTGTCAAAGTGACTTTGCTGCTAAACATTTTGTAGTAGTCACAGAATCTGAAATCTGATTTATTAATTAAATCCTATCAGCACATGCTCTAAAGAAACCAGCATGGCTGAACTATACCCTTCTTAAGTGAGATTAAAGGACATGACAAAAGTTTGTAATAGTATGCCTCAGCCCACATTTCCTGTAAAGGATATAACTTGTTATTTTTCAAAATATGCTGAATATATTTTCTTTATATTGTGGTTTATTATGACTCGTGGGAGCAATTGTAAAACTGAAGCATACAAAAACTAAGTGAAAAAAATAACTGGGTTGCACAGGAGGAGCTGGCATATCCTGACTGTATTATTGTCCTGCAAAGGAACAGAAGGGTTTTTGGCCGGATTTTCTCCAAAAGGGACAAAAACTTTGAAAGAATCTTTGCTTAAACATTAGTTGAGTAATTTTTCAACTGAATTTATCAAGCTAAATGACATATTGAGAGAAATAGAGCATGTCTTAACATGAACAAAGGAATAAAGAAAACCCTATTAATTAAAGTAGCTGAGTAGAGAGTGTCATCCTATGACATTTCTGTGGGATTCTTGTAAATAGTGCCTAGACCCACAGCATGAGACAAATATCTTGCAGTCTGCTCTGTGTTGGGTAATTACAATGCCCTGAGACTTTATGTTCAAATTTGTTCTTGATAGGAAAACAATTCCACGAGCCCCTGCAGGTTAACTGGACATAGGCAGCTTGGTGCCAGTCTCCCTCAAGCCCCAGGCACACCTCTCCTGTCTTTCACTTTTTTTTTTTTGCTGCTGCTGTTCTGTTTTTGCACCAGTCTGTTCTTTTTTCTGCAATCTGGGGTGGTTAATGTGCAGCACTGCTTCCCCACTGGCAGACTTCTAGCCTTTGAAATTCATCTGAATTCTTCATGTGCTGGCAGCAAGAGACGTGGATAGTGGTGAGCTGGTGCTGTCTAAGGGAGGTGAAGTGTTGGCCGGAGCTGCTTCTTCCCCTTGCTGATCTGCACCTCTCTAAACCTCCAGCTTGGCCAGAGATATCTTCCAGTGAGAAGCAGGCTGGACGCTGGAGGGACTTCTGCTCTGCTCTGCTCTGACTCTGCTGGGAGGGGAGTACCCTTCCTGAGTGCCGTGTTGTCCCAGGGCTCCTAGGAACCCTGTGCCCATCAAAACCTCACCGTGCTCACCTTCATCCCAGAGTCTCCCAGTGCCTTTCCAGTTTCACAGAGACAGCAAAAGTCCTTAACCCCTGGCCAAGGTGACAGCAGATTGGAAAGCGCTGCACACAGAACAGCAACATGGAGAGAGCTGAATAAGTCCTGAGTTGCTCATTTCAACAGTGACATGTAACAAAATCAGCACTGTTTGATAGTGCAGTAGTTTACTGGGTGTTAATGTGGCACCATGTTACTGCCTAGCTCAACTTTCACACAGCCTATGTAGTGACTATTGGGGGGGATCTTGTGGGCAGCCCTGTGCCACCTTTCCTCTGCTAGAGAGCATTTTCTGGCCTTCTCTTACACCTTTTTCTGATCCTTGTCTGATCCTTTTCTGCCAGACCAGAAAAAAAAATTCAGGGGCCTTTTTCTGAGTACTCCTTTCTTATGTCAAGGCACTGTCTGGGAGCAGTCAGTTGTCTGGTTTCACCACCACTGCTATTCCAAGTCTGTACCTACTTCACACAGCCTGAATAATTTGGTACTTTGGGCTTGTGGCATCAGTGGCTAAGCCTCCTGATGGCAGAAAGCCACCTCCGTGGTGCCATCAGAGCCATGACCCAGCTGCTGCTCGCTTGCTCCCCCATGGGAAGCACAGGCCTGTTCTTCCTGCTCTTTGTTCCCTGTGTGGAACAGGTGTCTTGTATCCAGAAAGGCTCATTGCAGTTGTTCACCACAGTTGTGTTTGTTTTGCTTCAGCTGCCCCTGTTTCTGATCATGTCTGACTTTGGCTGTGAGGGTGTTATCAAAAATTGGTTTGAATGTCACCCCCTTGGGCACTGAATCAGTGGCAGAGGCTGCTTCCTGTACAGAGAACAGTCCGTTTGCATCCTTCCTCAAGCATTCTCATGACAGTCCACCTTCAGAAACCACAGGAATATTGCAGAGCAATTGAATAGCTCCTGGCATTAAACATGAACATGCTTGGTATGACATTTTGCCAAGGGTGGATTGGGATTTCATACGACGACTCACCACAGGTACTTACACACTCTGTTGGACATGAATGCTTGGCTAGACAATACGTCTTGCCCTGGAGGAACCGGCACAAAGCACCGATGCGCCAGCACCTGTGGGAGCAGATGGCTTGCCTATTTTCCTCCAGACAATACAGCTCCAAATCCACAGCACATCTCTTTCTCAGATTCACAGAAAGCTGCAGAGGAACTGTCTCCTGTCAAATTTCTTCTCCTGTCTGGTGGGACCAGCTCCAAACTCAGCTATTCGCATTGCATTGTTCATTTCTGAAAACTTATACTCTAGAGTTTAAAACTAAAGGCTGAAAGTGGTGGGGAAAACCCAAGCAAACCACAGCATGTGTGACAAAGTGAGATGATAATCAGTGGTTCTTGAGGCCTAAACCCTTGTCTATGAAATCACCAGGGACTTGAATACAGACCCCATCAGTGGGCAGCAAGGCAACGGGAGGTGTGCAGGTGGTCCAGCAACACCAAATCTCGGGAGAACTGTAATATCAGAACTTTCCTTGACTTTCTGAAATCCAAGACAGTCTGTCACACATTATAATACAGAAAGCATGCTGAGTGACCATTTCTAGCTCCAACATGAATTTTCTCTGACCTTCTGACAACTACCTGTTGTATCACCTCCCCAGACTGAAAAAAGAGAGAATAGTTCCCTAACTCAGTAGGCAGCTCAGGTTTAAATTTAGTAGCTACTTTTAGAAAATACCTCAGGATTCTCGGACAGGCAGCTTTGTGCAAGTACTTCTGGCTATCACTGCTGTCTCCTAAGGGATGAGAAAAGGCTGTACTAAATAGGATAAGAATAGCAACAGAAGACCAATACTGCTCATGTGTGCAGAATGGGTGAGATGAATGTCATCTTCCTCTTATTTGCCTTCATAAATCGTCTCCCTTTCTCTTTTTTTTCCCTTAGGACTGTTAATTTTCACCTTAAATGAAATGGGCAAAATTTCTTTGGGGAAGTCCAGCTATTAAAACAAGCTGGTTAGAGTTTTCATGCCCTTATTTCCTGACAACCAAAAGGACTTTGGATTTTATGCATAACAAAAGTTTGGGTCCACAATGGCAAGAAAATTACTTACATTCTATATATATATATATTTTTTTGTGGCATTAGGTAATTCTACTCTCAAGAAGCACTTTCCTGTACATATAAACACACCAAATCCCTAGTGAAGAACATCTAAAGAGAAATATTATTTTACCTTAATAAATAGGTAAGATAAATTTGCCGTTTAGCAGATCCTTGCCGAGCCATGCAGAAACACTGCGGGTGTTTGGAATTCACTCCTATTGTCCCTAGGCTGAATTGCTTTGAAAAAGGTCACATGAGGAGGAAAGGAAGTTTTGACTTTCACATGCCTGTTATTGCTAAGGAAACCACTTCCTTGGTACTCACATATTGAGAATGTCTGCAGTTTTGGTGCTCTGACAAATGACATCGTGCTGCTGCATTGAGTAACAGAGAAGGGTGGAGAAGGCCATTAGACAACTTGATGTGTTTGAAACACCATTACAGCTTTTGTAGGACTGTCAAACTTCAAGTAGGCTCTGTGAGAGTTAGCAGGGTCCTTTGTTAGCTGCAGATGGGATACCTGAGGTTTAGAAATGGAAAAAAAGGGTTCTGGCCTACACCTCAGCAAGCTCACGTGTAGTTTGGAAGTTTCCTGGGTTGTAGCGATGGCAATATTCTTGTATCTTTGTGAATAACCAGAGGCAAATTTTCTAATACAAATATACCTGTGTTATTCTCTGTGTAGAATTTATTCCAGCTTTCAAGTACATACTTGCCTTTTGGCATTTGAGTATCAGGAACTGAGTATCCTTGGTATGTGCTGATTTCGAAAGGACTTGGATTTCAACTTTGGGTATGTAGGAATTTTCCCATTTTTCTGACTTACTCAAGAAATTAGAAAGAGTGACAAGCTACCACTGGTCAGGACTGAAAATCTCTACCAATGTGGGGATTTTTGTAAAGAGGGCTGAAGCAAAATTTCTTTGAAATTTTATGTGCAAATCTCTATCTGACAAGAGGAAAATATATCAAAATCAGACGTATTTCTACTCAGAGAAAAAAAGAAGTCTAGTATGCCTCAGGATACAAGTGTGCTTCACTGTAAATATACAATAGCTACTGACATTACTAGGACCAAATGTGAGGCATGCACAAATCACAGGAACTGAACAGCTAAAGCCCTGCTCAATTTACTGAGAGGCTACTGAGCTTTTGATATGTCAAGATCTATTTGTCTAAATGTTATCTGTAAAGACAACATAATGTAGTGAACTGAGCCTGGGACTCAGGAAGCCAGAAATCAATATTCTAATCTTGGCCCTACCTCAATTGCATTTGGTAGCTCCAGAGTAGTTGCTTAATCTCCCTGCATGCTTGCCAGAGATAAAACAGTTCAAATATAATCAACTCCACTGAATTGCTGTGCAGATCAGTTCACAGCTTCTGTATACTTCTTTGAAGAACTGAATTGTTAAATAAATATTAGTATTATATGCAGGATTTCTGGAGGTTTGTCTCTAGGAAAATATATACCAAGTATCTTCAGATTTGAAAATTCAGGTCTGTTTTCTAGCAGATGCCCTTGCCCCCATAGAAGCTTGAAGTACAGCCTGGTGGAAGCCCAGAAGGTACAATGGCATCTGGCATGATATCATCTTTCCCCCCTCCTTTTTCAGATGTTTTCTCCCAGACAGCATCCTCATTTTCTTTCCAACCATGGCCAGAGCAGACCACACCTCAACAGAAGTTATTTGCTCAATGCAGAAGTAACAGAGAGAAGGACTTATGGCCTGTTTATTTAGGAATTAAGACTAGAAAATAGTTGGGTTAAAATACTTGAAAACATGCTACCCATTTCCCCCAATATAGTAATTTCTGAGTGATCATCTTACTAGAGGCTTAGCTGAGCTGCACTTGTGTTCGAGCATCTCAGAACAGTTACCTGAGGTGAAAAAAAGATAAGTGACAATAAACTTCTTCAGCTTTTAAGAAATAAAACCAACAAAACAAATAAAGAAATTAACCAACCAAGGACACCACAGATTACCTTCTATAATCGAGGAAAGAAGGTATTTACTGGCTGTATCTCTCCTCCATGCAGGAAATAAGTTCCATCTACAGAAGACAAGAGCACCCATATCCTAGCAAATTGTGCACTTTTCCAGCCCAAAAGAGCAGTGGTTTGTGAATTGTTCTTGGAGTTATGAGTGTTTTAAATTTTGAAATTTCTAAGAAAAAGCAAGTGCTAAAACAATTGAGTCTACATTTACTGGTATGTGTATTTATTTTACAGTCATTACTACTTGCAGAAGGGAGTCAAGCACTTCTAACAGCCCAAGTTTTGTCTCTTGTCTTAGTCAGCCCTCATGATGCTGTTAAAATACACAGGCTGTGGCTGGCAGGTGGTAGTTACGGCCGAACCTAGGCAAGGTTTCGTTCCAGAAAAAGCTGGGAACATTTGCTATATTCAGTGGTGAGGCAGCAGGGAAGGCAGTGCATGGGGGGGATGCACTCACAGCAGCCGGGGTTGCTAAGCACACAGCCTGCTATGCCACTAAGCAGGCAGGACCCAGCAGAGCCATTAAGTCTGGAAGAGGCTGAGTATTTAATAAGCTGCATGCTACCATGCATTTACGTAGCTTAAGTTGTAGTAAAGCCCTAGCAGGAAAGGGTCAAAAGTGCAGGGCTGGAGGGCTAAAGCCCACGCAGACTGCATCATAACCCATCCTGTCCTCAGCGGAAAAGAACGTAGGGAGGAACCACAAGAAAACAGCCTCATTCCAAGCAAGGAGAATTTTAAAGGCCAAAAGGCAAGAATTTAAAAAACGCAAATTTAAAAAATAATTGAAATTATAGCACATGTGACCAGGTCTAGCAAAACTCAATTACACAGAGGTTGCAGGGTATCTACATGCCCCCAATAAACCAAGCGTAAGGAGTGCAGTGGAAAGGAAAATGAGATTCCTGTCCTTTGTGGTTTACATGTCTAAGACAAAATGACTCTTTGCTCACCCTGTTTGCTCTTAACACTCTTTCATGTGAATCATTTGACACTTATTTATTTCCCGGTATGCATATTTAACTATTTCCCTGGGCATCATCTTCACCCTGAAACTGCCAGAGACCAGTTTCAGGGCAATGACTCTCTGTAGCGGGCTCTCTGTCCTCTCTATTCTCTCCCTCATTAGCAAAGGCTGTTTCAATACAGAGCTACTGACTTTGGACAGGAGAACCCATGTCTGATTTCACTTCCTTTAGCATAATCACAGACTTCAGTGACTGCTTTTTGCTTTTCATTTATACTGACGTAACTGAGATTGAAATCTGTCCCACAGCAAATATTTATCAGAGCATATCAAAGGAAAAGCAGACCAGAAGAGAAACAAGCACAACAGTGAGTGCCATTAAACTTTGCCAAGTTAGATTTCAAAGTCAATGAAAACCACCCCAGAGACAAAGAGCTTAAATGTAGGACAAAGTAGAGCACTGAAAAAAATAAGTTTCCAAACACTGGTGTAGTACAGAACAGGTTTTGATTACTTGTAACTTGCAAAGATCATGAAGCAAAACCTACACAGAACTAACAATATGTGAACAAAGTCAATGGTCACCACCCTGGTGCTTTTGTTAACATCTTTGCTTTGATATGTAGACCCATCACAGGTATCTGTGCATGTCAGGGATGCTTTCTGCAGAGTACTAAGAAAGCAACAGGACAGCATCCACAACTGGCTTTCTAAATGATATAAAATAACGGGATGCCCCACTTTAATTAGATAATTAAAACTGTTTCTGCTTTGCTAGATGCCAAGGACACCCAGTTTCTTGGCAACAGACCTCTAATTTTCTTTCTTTGATATCCAGGTCACAGCCATTTGGATTAGAGGCTCATTTCCAGCAGCAGTGCACAGCAGGGGCACACAGCTTCCTGTCCTTCTGTTGGCATCCCCCCTAAGTTCAGCATCTTGCAACTACATTTATAAAAGCTGTTAAATGTTAAAGCCCTTATAAAGGGTAGTTTCTCAATATTCACAAAGGTCAGGCAACATGCAAGCATATTAAAAAATTAGGCAGTCCTGTGCAACACCAGTAAACTCTTACATCATCTGCGTCAAAGTCTTAGCCTGTTCTACCTAAAGAACATGATTGAAAGGGTTAAAGGAAGAGAAAAACTCTTCTATCCCCAGCTCCCAAGCTTCTTTGAAAATAAGGTCTACCACATCCCTGACCATTTGCTATCATTCCCCCTTATGAGGGAGAGGAACACTGTCCTACAAGAGGTCTACCTGCTATCCAGATCAAGTGAGGAAATCACGTACCTTTACTGAGTGTTGGTCAGCTACTTGGAAGAAAACCATATAGCTCTGAGTGCCTGGACCAATGCTTTGCCTGAGCTGGCATAATTTGAACTGTGGAGCAAACTACAGCCTGAAGATTATCAAACGTCACCAATCCATATGTAAGGCACAGTTAGTCATTCCCAGCCCCACACAAATTGCAAAGGTGTAACTGATGCCTAAAGTTTTTAGCTTTTTCATGTATTTGTAGCTTTGTAGATTTTAATCTATAGTTGTATGGTTTCTATATTTCTTTTCTTGTAATTTCTCGTATTTTAGAATAATAAGATAACTCTTTCTAACACATTCTTGAAATTCTGTTTAGTCTTATTCTTAGGAAGAGAATTTCTGACAAGAGTATCTGGTTCTCCACCAGAACTTAAGAGACATAACAAATAGGGCAAGGAAGGCCCTGGACCAACTCCAAGGGGCTCACCCAAGGGTGGGTTACTGGGTCAACCAATCTCCCATTGGATGTACCTTCTAGATATACTAATTAATTAGTCTTATGAAAATTGTACGAATCCTTTATCACACATAAAGGTCACCATTTCTGTGCACCTGAAAGCTTTCATTAAAGATCTGCTTTTTATCAGTTGCAGGTGTTTGTCTTTTGATTTTAGGCAACATAACAGCCCATGCACATTTTTGAAAACCAGACACATTTTACAGGAAAGGACTATAGAGCATGGTACCAAGGGGTGGGTTAGACAGAACAAATCATACAGAGCAGATGGCAGTCACAGTGCCTAACGCACTGTTGGAAGGTGCCCAGTGACTCTAGTTATGAGTGACAGAATCTATAGAGGGTAATGAGTTTGTCAAGTGCCAGCAATGTTTTACATCATATTCCTGAGAACAGCTGAGGTGAATTACCCACAATAGCCATTTACTGTTCCTTCTGACATCCCTGAGATCCTGTGTGTAGTGCTGCTGAGGTTGCTGGTGTTGTATTCATGTGTACAGCCTAAATCCATGCCTATATGCATCACCATTTAGCTCTACGAAACATACTTCAAGTTGGATTATTTTTCATTAAAAACCCCATTGAGCAATTTCATGAAACTAATGCTGCAAAGTGAATTTTGGCTGAACTCATGGAGCTTATATTTCTATTGCCTGTCCTCAATTTTATCTTCCAATAGGGACAGGTGAGATAAACAAAGCAGATTACTGATGACAAATATTTTGGATGTACTTTGGAAATGAAGCTGCCTTTTTTTTTACCCCCAGACAACAGCTTGGCCCTGTAGGATTGGTATCTCATGCACAGAAGGGGAAATGAATTAATTTTTACTCAATAGAAGGCCACTTTTTTCTACCAATGAGCACATCAGAAATACTGTTACTATTTTATGAACTTCTGATGGTCAGGTAGCAGCCATTTTCAACATGATCTTCTGTTGAACAAAGTGCATAAACACTCCATGGTCATGTTTTGCATTTGCCATCTTCTCTTGAACCATTGCTGTCCACATCCAGTCATCTGCAACAGCCAAGAAACCACGGATCAAAGTAGAGAGCAAGTTAAGACAGTGTTGGCAACATTACAATTCTGTATGTGCCAACTCAGTAATACAGCTTATTGTAGTTGGGACACAGGTATGAGTAGTTTCAAACTATGATTTAAGATTTTTGTTATGTTCATTTGGGCTATCTTGTAAAAGGAACATTCCACAGAATGATGGCATGCAAGAGAAAATCTAGTCACCAGCTAAAATGTTCTTAACACAAAACAATTCTATAGTTGAGAGTCAGAAAATAAAAAAGGAATTTTCCTCTTTCTTTTAAAAATACAAAATCTTAATGAAGAAAATGTATTAGAAGTAACATAGAATATAATTTTTTTTAAAGAAAATCTCTGCAGACAATATTTCAGACTTCACACAAGAAGCTTGTTAACAGGCAGTTTTATTTATTTTAGTACAACTTGCTTTGATCACTTACTTTCAGATAATTATTCTTCAAGTTAATCAGCATCTCTGTCTCATGTTTTGACTTAAAAGGTGCCTCTCACCTTTACATTTGAATAGTAAAGATTGCTGTTATTTTTATTGAAATCACAACCTTCTTTATTACTACCCCAGATACTACGTCAATAGCATCTTTCCTGTTAACAGTCCGCGTACACTTTGAAATATTATAGCCAACTTTGTTGTGATATCCAGTCTGATGTCAATGAATGGAACTAGAGATCCTTAGCATCACCTTTCCCTTCTCTGGAGAAAGTTACTTTCTTTATTATACCCTGTGACAAGTTACCTCAAGCCTGTGACAATGATTTTAATCTTAACTCTTCACTCCTCTTTGGTGGTATTTCAATGACAGTTAACAAGCTGTTATCATGAGATGGCTGCTCAGAAGACTCTGGATTTTCAAAATTCATCTTTTCATTAATAGGTATTTATCTCTCAAATCATCCTGGAAGCAGTTGCTGAGAGTGTACATGGAAAGGAGTTCCTCTAATACTGAAACTCAGGCTGCCTTTAATGTAAGATTGAGGCATGCTAACCAAGGAAACTACTGACCATTCTTTTTCTTATCTAAAAAAGGAGGCTCTGACTTCACAAAGGTGTTAAAAGACTACACGTTTATATATGTCCACTAAAGAACTATGTCCAGGTTTTGTTTTGACTGTAAATGTGGTAATGCCAAATGTGGTGAACCAAAAGATCTTTCAGAAAGACAAAATCAACTGTCACTATCCTCCAGCAAGAACTGGAGATCTTCATTCTTCTCTATTTGTCAACTTCCTTCATTCTTAGAATCCCTCCCTTTCAGATGCCAGTGCTTCATCAACAGATTTTGTATGCTTCTCCCCAGCAAAAATCCCATAATAGAGGTTGTCATCCTTTACAGTAGCCCAGGACATCTGCTTGGTGGAGAACCTTGCTGCCCACTCTCCTGCCTTGTTGACAACAATGACACCCCCTAAGCCCCCAACTCGTGTCTTCATGTAGTCTAATGCAGTGTCTGCTGCCACCTCTGGTGACATTCCTGAAAAGAAAAACAAAACCACTTCATTGTACCTGTCCTGAATGTTTTAAAATTCTCTTAAAATTTCACCCTTCCCCATGGAATCAGTCCAATCTAACTTCTCTTTCAACTAAATTGGCAAGAAATTTCCAGTCTAACAAAGGAAGCATTTTTAGAAAGACTCTGGACAGTTGTGAAGAGCTGCCATGGTGTGGTACTGCTCCAAGTATTTATTTACATAGTTTCAGATTTTGATTCCGTTTCAGTGTTTAATATAAACTAACTCATAGACTTTATGTTCAAGACACACCATTTCTTATGCCATCGTTTGACTGGAAAAAAATGCTAATATGCAAGGTTTTCATCAAAGGTTTGTGACAAGCTAGGTCTAAAGCATTTACAATTTGAAAAAAACACATCAAAACAATCAAAAATTTCAGTCATCATCTCTGTTCTAATTCCACTGGCTGAAACAGAGCTCAAAGCACATACTTCACATTGTCATAATTTATCAAAAGCAGACATCAGCATGACTCTTCCTGAAACTTCTGAAACCATCAGGCAAAATGATGTCTCAATGTACTAGACATCAGACAAAGGACAAGCAATGCAACTTTAGCTTGATTCCTATTATCAGGAGTATTTTCTAAATAAATCAAATTTAATATGTACATCATACACACAGACCTGTAATAGCTGCAAAATATTTGTTCACTAGAAGTTTAAATATACATTCAGGAATTCAGTTGGCTTGGCCTATTTACCCTAAGATATACACCCTCAGTGATGTTATGCAGCTTAGGTTATAGAATAAAACCTGACCTTCATGCCTTCCTTGCGAATTTTGAGTTAAAACCAAATAAAGCCAGTAGAGTCAGAATTATTCACAGCACAGGTGACTGACAGGATAAAGCTCCTTACTCTGACGCATGGGAGACACTTTGACTATTCAAGTCAGTGGCACTGTCTTCAAAGGGTCAGTATTTCACTGTTTGATTTTTCACCAAGACAACAGCTGCCAACATAAGACTGAAATTCCAACAGCTGTTGAGACTGGCAAAGCAATTCACTCCTGAAATACAGAAGTAAATTTTGCAGCATTTGCCCAAAAGAAGGTATTTAGTATGCGAATTACCAAATAGCTGAACAGAATTATGAGGGCTCTACAGTTGTTCTTACATATGCAATTCAGCTCACTGTTCAAGGACTGAAAAAGTTATAATAACTCGAGGGTGCCTTCATGGAAACGCTGGGAGGGGCTGGGGGGAAATCTAATTGCTGACGTGTTTGCCTGGCAGCTGAGTTATACTTCTGGGCAGGATGAATGAAGGTAAAGCAAGCATGGGCAGGGTGAACAAGTGCAAACCAATTACACATGAATACACGTGGGGTTATTTTCTTTTTCTCTTTTTCTAATAAACTTTTTAATTTGAGACTCATTTGCCTTTCAAACTGATTAATCACAAGCCAGATAACTGCTATCAATGCGTAAGTCTTGCAATGCAGTGAACTTCAAGCCAGAGAAGAAACTGGTTTACACAGTTTAGACAAGAGCTTAGAAAGCTGTTCACAAATTGAATACTTACAGATGTAATTGAGAGAGTAAAGGAGAGCATAAAATGTTAAGAGTTTTGGGAAATAATCTGTAGGTTGTATTTTATGCTGAAGCTGTCACGTCAGCTATGAGATTTAGAGAAATGCACCCATTATATGCAAACAGATCTGTAGAGCACAACACAAGTACTTGCAGCTGTTACTTGTCTCTCTACTTACTGCTTCTCCAATGAAAATGCAAATTGAATGTTTTCCAACTATTTCCAGTTTGGTCGATCTCAAAGCAAGTTACAATGTACTGCCCCAAAGCTACAGCTTTCTAAAAATAATGGTGATATCTATATTAATGATTCTTGAACTGCATGCAACACAAGTATGTTGTCTGGCTATGTTTACAGGCTGTAACATAATCAAGGGTTTAGATGACAGACTAAGTCATGAAGGTAAAGCTCCAAAGGGTCATCCCACAGTCAGATTGTATTACAGTCACGTAAGACATACTGTGTCAGCTGTTTACCACATACCCACCCAGCCAGTTTAGTAGATTTTCCAAAACAAAACTTAAATTGAAATCATGGTTAAAAAGTCTTAAAATAATTTCTGTTGCTGTAATCAGAGTTGTTACAATAAAGACCTTATTAGAAAGGCAATATCCCATACTTTCTTAGTTCAGCTCCAGTTATCTGTTTCTAGCCCTCCCTTACAGCTCCCTTAATATATCATATTTTTACTTGTTTTCTTTTTCACAGAATTTTAGTTCATAACTGGGAAAAAATTATTAAAGATAACTTCTGTTAAACAAAGTAGACAGTTATGTCTTTCAATGTACACTAATCTAAAGCATGATTCAGTATCAGGCAGCAGAGATAATTCTGTTCACTTCAGCTATTTTAGCTTTATTAATAATTTAATACTTTGTTTTGTTTTTAAAGGGGTGGCCCATCCACATATCCCTGAGAGCAACTCTTCTGACAACTGTTCTAGGATGAGAGTGTATGTACTGAAACCTATGATTAAGCAACGTTTCCTATCCTCATTATTTCAGCTTACAGGAAGTTTGGAACATACCTTGCTCCATGTGATAGAGGATCAGTCGGGCTAAGACCACTTTCATAATGCTCTCCCCATGTCCTGTGGTTGAGGTGGCACCAGAATGGTTGTCAGCATAACCTCCACTTCCTTTTCAGAGGGAAAAAAAAGGCAGTATTCTGTAATACAATTTAAATTTCTTCCTAAAGGTCCACTAGATCTGTGCATTTCTGGGAGCGAAGTGTCAGTAATGTTTCTTTCTCATTTCTGCCTCAATTTGAAAAGTAAAATATATGAAAGAGATCAACAACAGTTGGAGCAAGTCAGTTGCCAATTTGAGAGAGAAGACTAGTGATCTGTTTGTGTACAAGACGTAGAAGCAGACCAACACTCCACAGGAATGGGCAAAAATATTTTCCAGAACAGCAAGGGAGGGTATATTGAAGATCAGCAAGACAGGTTTGGGATGCAGAATCCGAGGCCACAGGAGAATGCCAGGTCATATCAACTGCGAGGATATGAAGGAAGATCTAGCGAGGACATTGGTGAGCTGACCAGTTGGAGGTGAACTTATCCCCCAGAGCACATAAGAGATTGGAAGAGCATGGGCTCTAGTAAAACTTCACAATGCACCCCTGAAGAATCCTTGAAGTCCTCACCACAAGCAGAGTGTTTCTTTTGTTGAACTCCCCTTACCCCCTTTTTTTCCCTCCCATCCTTGTTTTGCTGGCACATTCCACACCCTGTTCTCCACCAAGCTTCTGCTTGCTCAATACCCATATTTCTAGCACATCTCCTCAGAAAAATATTTCCGAGAAGCTGGGAAGAAACATACCACAGCATTACAAACAAGGTACTGGAGGAAGGGAAAGAGGCCTTAGAAAAGCAATGGAAGTTTCGTCCCTTCTGTACCTTCTTTATCAGACCCTTTCAACGGACGCTGAATAACACATGGAAAAACACTGCCACATTAAGGCAATGCCCCCTTACCAAAGCCTCCAATGTTTAAAAGTACAGCTGGCATTTCTGTATCCAATCCTGCAGATGCCTAGTGAGACCAAAAGTTGCAAGCAATATGCTCAACAGCACCCAGTTTCACTTGTCCTTCACAAACTCATGCCTCAAACTATAAGAACCCTGAACATAATCTACACAGGAGGAGGGTATTAATGTCAGAAGGCTGCAGCCAAATCCCAGCTGTATGGCAGAACCCTGGAGCAATCAAATGGCAAGTCTGTTTCAGGAGAGGAAGAAGCCTGTGGAAAGGATTTCAAGTGTCTCTTTATACTTGGATAAGAGATCTCTTAAAATATTTCCTTTATTCCACACCACATCTATTAGGTTCTGAGACAATCTTATCAGGGCTCTCTTAAGAACAGGAATTTACTCAAAGTTGCGAGTCCCTTTATAATTCTTGCTCACTGATACAACAAGTAGTAATTGCAATTACACCTACTTCCTCAAGTGTCAAGAAAACAGCATCTTAATATGGAGCAGGCTACATTTTTTGACTTAGCGGAAAGCACAGCCATAAAAAAGGAGAGCTTTATCACAATCAACAGAAAGGAAACACAGGTGTTAGCATTGAAGAAAAGACAGAAAAAACAAACTCCCATCCCCACTTTCCACATAGAACTCCTAATTCTTTCTTGCAAATCTCCATGCTGTAAGGAGCTTTAGCTTTGATACATTTTAATATTAGACCTTCATTTCAGTATTTATGATTTGTTTCACAAATGAAAAGGAGAATTGTAATACTTTTTTTCTCTCTTTAAATGAGATAACCCAAGAAGTGAAAGGCAAGTTCCCACACCCCATACCTATGCATGCTGTGTCACCAACACGGCCAATCAGTTTATTGGAGAGTCCTCCAGTGGATGTTGCACAAGCTACATTGCCTTCACTGTCTATAGCAACAGCACCGACTGTTCCAAGGTCTCTGCCAAGAAAAACAGTTCACAAAATTAGACAGAATTAAAGTATACCTGCCAAAGCACGTTGCCTTTATTTCCCAGGTAGCTTTAAAGAAGATTTCTACAACAGAATTACTGCTCATCATAAAGCTATTTTTGCCATGCTTCTCATTACAAAAATAACAAGAAACATGCAGCAATTCTCACACGCTTTGTATTTAATAGAGTATAAAACACTTATTTTTTTAATCTTTCCCTCATGACATGTTTACTTTCATAGCATGGAAACTTGGGGAGGAAAAAAACCCACAAAACAAAAGCACACAGGGCAGAAATACTTCTAGTCATTATAGTTCTGGAGGAGTTTTTTGGCTGACACACAAACCGACACACAACTTTCCCCTAAATGGCAACTCAAAGATGCAACAATTGGCTCCACTGTCTCAACAGGAGGTTAACCGGAATTATTAATGACAATGCACGTAAATGAGTGAATACAGAAAAGGACAGTAATGTTATGCATGCACTGAATCATTTCCTTCCTGTTCCTCCTCTTTCCTTTTCCTTACTCCCCTTAATGTTTGAATGCTATAACAACAAAAAAAAAAAGCTTATTTGTTTTCCTTTCAACTAGTATTGCTCACAATGCATCATTAGGACATATTTTAGTCTTTGTACTCTGTGGCTACATAATCTTGACGTTTAAATCACTTGGCCAGTAGACTCTGCTGAAACTGCATATTGGTTTAAAAATCTTCGTGCACTGAAGAAAACAGAAGTCTCAACTACATTTCTTCAACACGGAAGAGACTTACACAATAGTCTGCTCAAAATATACATGTGTAGTCGTGTATGGAAAAAAAAAGCCTGTCGTGACTTACGGTAACAGTTGCTGCACTGAGAAGTGAGACATTACTGAGAAACAACAGTTTAAATATCCACATATTTCAGTCTTAGCAATTCACGTAGGAACATAAACCAGTATGTGACTAGGAGAAGTATACCAAACCCTCAAAATAATCTAAATCCCTTCACACAGGAAAATAATTCGTAACAATCCTTCAAGGAACTACCCAACAGGGAAATGGAAAAGGAGTACCTTCTGAATTTGCCTGGGCACTGGTGACGGTTTCTTTACAGCTCTGCAAAATCTAAGCTAATTCAGTCAGACAAAGTCTTTGTGTACCTTGAAACTCACAATCAGTTTCTCAGGGACCCAACTTCCTGTTCCCTCCTGCTTATGTAAAATATCATACTGTCAGTCCCTACACTTCATTCAAAGCAATTCAAAGTTGACTGATGAATCACAGGCCTTATAAGCTGCTCTGACATTTATGTAGAGACGGACCTCATCCCAAACTGATATGATGGTGCAGATGGGCTTCCCACCCATCCATCTGTTACAAATGATTTGCTGAAAAGAACGTTAGTAAATTCAGTACTCCCTTGCACATTCATGTAGCACCCTTCGACCAACTAAAGTTAGAACCTCCTGAGAAATTAAGAAAGATGTATTCAGATGTACATTTTCTTAGCTAAGTATTTACCTTAAGCAACTGTGAAAATAAAAGCACACAGATGACACAGGCAGTAATTACCTGTTTTGGTATGAGAGCACAACTGGCAATAAATAACAAAGTGAATGTGTCCAATACACCTCATTTACAGTGACAACTACATTTCTTACTGTCCCCTTTTTACTGCTTCAGTGTTACTTCTCCTTTGAACATCTTCAGAACAAAGGCAAAGAAGATATATGTTTTTGCATGGCTAGTTGACTCCAAAATGTTAACAAGGCAGACGAAATTGCTATCAAATTATAACCATCTCTCTATTTTTAGTTATTGACAGTAGCAAGAATCTCAGCAAGTACCTATGGTATACCAGAGGATGCTATTAGGGATTTTTTTAAATCAAGAATTATTCCTATACACTGCATATACTGTGATACAGAATGTATCATTTGGATTTGTTCATTCCCTTTTGCCTGAATCTTTCATTATCCAATACCCGTGAAGTGACATGTACTTACACTATCCTCATTCAACTAATGAGATACCTGCTATTTTGTCTCTCATCCCTGCATTTGTAGTAGGGTTTTCTGTTTATTGCCACCAGAGTCACTCTTGCAGTGTGATTCACAGTGGGGCTAGGAGCCTATTTACTGCCTTACAGCCAGACACAACACCCTTTCTGTGGGATTCTCAGGCAAACTCCAGTAATTCTTAACAAGGCTATCGGCAGAGTCTTTGCAGTGAGAGACTGCAGATAAATCAAGTCACGCCTTGTTCTCGGCAAAAGGTGTGCAAGATGGAATGTTGTACATGCAATGGAATCCTAAGCTTTCAGCATAAATGAATGCAGGCTCCTAACCAGCAGAGGAAAGAGGTATCTCTTACGGAGACACCAGACTTGACCTGCAAAGCCTATGAAACCCCAGGGTTTCCAACACCGTGAGGATCAGGGGACTGGAAGTAAAATATACACCAACCTTCAAATTCCCAGTTTGATCTGGTATTATGTTGCCTCTGACTAATACTACTTCACCTTCTGTCTGTTCGCCTCAGGCAAGTTTCTGCATAATCACTGTGGACATAACAGGGAAAAAGAACATTCCACATGTGATACAGAATGACATGGGTTTGCTTTAAAAAAAACCTGTTTTCAACTTTGTGAATTTGTGCTGATGTTTTGATTTTCAGAAAAAGAACAGCATGGCAAAAACAAGAAAAAGTCTTCAGCCTTTCAGAAATACACAAGCTTTTTATTATCAGATATTCCAGAACAAGTCCATGCTGAAATTGAAGATGCCTGACACTGTTTTCAGAAAAAAAAAAAAAAGGTAAAAAATGAAGCAGTTATGAGGAATGAATGAACACTTAGGTGCCATGCTATTCCAACTGACATGTTCAAGAGAACAAGAGGCAGTGGTGGCCACACCATCCTCAAAATTCTTCACAATGAATGATAACACCACACAGTCCTTGGACAGACCACGTATCAAAAGAAAACTTCTGTTGGACATGAGACAAACTATGACCAAGACCTTATGGTCAAGGAACAATGTCACTTTGTTTACAAGACCACATTTATGCTTGTCTCATTACCTTGTTTTTCCTTCTAGCAATTTACTGAAAGTAACATATAGGTTGTAATTTATAGCCTCATTTCATAGACTTTAATTAACATGCCCACAGAAGAAATTGCCTTCCTTTGGTCTACAAATTCAGCTCTGTTCCTGCCATTACTACTGTTTCACAAAACAGATGAACAGCACACAATACAGCATTTATGTAATGTAGTACAGTCTTTTCCTGTACCATAACCATGGATGTACAAATGGAAGCTCAAAACAATTTAGTGTTTATGCCTACCTCACAGGCGCAGAAAACATTTTTGACACCTGATGTTTTTCATTCCTTTACTGTCCACCTCACCTTCCTCTCTACTTTATATGAGACTGGGTTGTTTTCCAAGTAATGTTCATTCTGCAGTTGGGCAACACCATCCAGCAGCATCTCTTTTCACCCCACCACTAAACTTCTTGGTCATTTTTTCATTCCTTTTCATAACCAACAACCACAATCAGTGCTCAGAAGGAATTACTGGTCAAAGTCTGATGTTGTTTAACAACCTAATCCAATTTAAAGACAAATCTGACCATTTACTTAACCAAGATCAGCTTTCTTAGCTTTTGGGGTTTTTTTAATGAACTTGTTTTAGTATGTACATTGGAGATTTTTTAAAATCAGTTCCTCCATAGAAAAAGCTATACCAAACGATACCTGGTGTTTGTTAAAGCTACTCTATGCACTCCTGTAACTTATGATTTTAAGAGCAATAACAAGTTCTAGCTTTGTTCTCCACTAAAGCCACAAAACCTATGCTATTGTCAAAGTGACCAATAATCTTCTTAAGCAGCAACAAGTTTCATCAAGTTTGTTCCAGTCATTTAACTTTAAGCAAATTCATTGAAAGCTTGATTTTCTACTGCTTTCACTGAAGACGTACTGTAGACTGGATCAAACCACATAACATTTGGAATACAGGCCTTCAGGGTTTGTGTTTATTTGTTTGTGGTTTTGTTTTTCTTGGTTGCTTTGTTTGTTTCAGGGTTTTCGGTTTCTTTTGAGTTTTTTTGTAACCAGATAGTACAGATAAAATGACCCAAATTTAAAAACAAAATATATTTTACCTACTTCTGAAACTCTTCAGGGTTGGAATCTGGCTCAAGGTTCTTCTTCCACCTCTCCCGGGATCTCTCCGTTATGAGTTTCTCCCCTGGAATCTCAGGAATACCCATGGCCTGAGCAAACAGGTGTGCACCATGGTCAGTCAGCAGCATGTGCTTTGTCTGCAGAAAGACAAGAGATTCATTGATAATTCTTGTTTTTTCTTGTATTGAGCATTTTGATATAACCACTATTTTTAGAAGTATTCACATGAAGAAAATTCCAAATTTTATTTTTAAAATTTTGAAATTTCTTTCCATATCCCCCCTTTCACTATAGCTGAAAAAACTTTCAGTTCTCCAAACCACAAAGTTTAACCATCAATAGAAAAGGATTGTATCTATCTATTTAACACTATAACGGAAGAAGAAAAACTGGTAAATTTATTCTTAAGCTAATTTGTATGCAACCTTTTTGTACTGCTTCAAATGAATCACCAAATTACTACATAACTGTTTTGTCTAGTTAATTAAGATTTCGAAGGCTTTTATTCAAAAGAATGCTAAATAAATTCCTGTTTAAAGGCATTACACCGAGTAAAATAACCAAATGTAAATAGCTTACAACTAAAGTGTGTCTTAACATCAGCTGAGCAATTTTATTTTAAATATTTCCTTCAACAAGCTGCTATTCTTATTAACTTGGAATTTAAAATTTAAGAACAGAATACTTTCTAATTGGTTTGACAAAAAAAATGTTTGCCTTCTTCTAACAATAGTTGAAAGATGTATTTTGATCCTTTTATTTATAAACCACTTCAAACCAGATTTTAGTTCAACAACCTTACTGTCACGCTTTAAAGTCTATAGAGATTGGTTAATTCATATTTTAGAGAAACTTGCCAGATGAATTTGATTAATTAATTCTTATATTTTAGTTGTAGCTCTGAAATCTGATTTTTTTTTAATGTGTCAAAAAGTAAGCAGCAGCTTCTGGCACAATTACACAGCTGTTAATTCCTCATCAGAGCCTGGGAAGGTTTTAGAGAAGTGGTAGTCTGACCATACAGCACAGAACAATTCCAAAGCAGAGCAGCTAACTTACAGCAAGCCCTTCTGTCCATGCAGCAGCACAGCACACAGGCACCAGCTGAGGTCCAGAAAGAACCACGTGATGCTGGAGACAGCGGGCCTGCAGAGCCTTGCAAAGCACCCACAGGGCACATTCCCAGCTCTTGGCCAGAAGCAAGGATGGCAGAGGTTGGGTGTTTCTGTATCATGCTACATTCTGCAAGACATTTACAGCCTCAAAACTTCAGGTTAAGATGTTGCAGACCATCAGCTTCTGTTGATTTCTAAAGCAATGACAAGTAATCACTATCATGACCAACACATAGCACTGCATTGTTTTAAAGGATTCCAGGCAAGCCTCTTCCCAAATCAGAGACACGGACCTCTGTTTAAGCCTGTTACAGCCTCTGCACTAAGCCCTTTGGACAGTGACAAAGGAATACACTTAAGAAACATTTCTGATGTTGCGACCCTGATAGCAAACGTTTTTGAAAACTTAAATGCCTTTTTAATTAATCTTTAATCATGAGTATTGCTTTAGGGAATACTAAGGGTGACAAGGAAGAAGTCCCCAGTATATGTGAAAGAGGACATTAGGCTTTCATGCTGAGTGCTGTTACCATGTTACTAGACGAGGTAAAACCCACCTTTTTCTAATAAAATTAATGAGTAGCATTCTTCCACCTGAAAGCCAACTTCTTTGTACAATACTGCCCCCCTCTGCCACTACCATTAACCCATGAGAAGCACACAATACAATATTCAAAATAGTTTTAATTTTTATTTGTGGGTGTGGGTTGGGGTTTTTTTGTTGTTTGGTGGGTTTTTGTAGGAAATTTGAAATTTGCTTTTGTCTGGATCTGTATCAGAAGGCTGTGTCCTCCAACCCTTGCTGTCTTCAGCAACTAAGACTAAATCATCCTTTAAATATGTTTAAAAAAAATGAAGTTTTATTATAAAAAATGGAAGTTATTTCTAAAAACTTTTTCCTAAGATTCCGTCCCATATGCAAATTTGCATAACATATGCACCTTCCTATGCTACACAAACAAGAAATACTTGCATATTGACAAATAAATTTCTATGACAGGACTTTGTGTTTGGGGTTTTTTTTCCTTCTTTTTCAGTCCTCACTGAAAAGATGTCTTAAGGTGATTTTTGTCATTCTCTTCAACAGATATTGTCAATCAAAAGCACTGGTAGAACACTGTCAAACAATGCAAAAGCACATTTTTCTGTCTCATTCTTCCAGTTTCATTAATATGTTTGCTAATGTAAAGTGCCTACTTTTTCTGAAAGATATTTGCATAAAGTAATCCAAACGGACAAGAAAAGCGTTCAAGAGATCTTACAAATAAGCAACAAATACTGGCACTTGCAGTTAATTTCACTGGAAATGGGGAAAATACCCCAAATTTCCGCCTGGCCTAAAATTCAGGCCATCACAGTTCTTTATTTAACAATTCTGGCAGCATAGAGCACAGAAAAAACCTGGCCCTTTGCCTCGAGAAGTCTGTGTTCTAAGCGAAATTCTCCTTTGTCTAATGTAAAAATCCTGCACAATAAGAGTAGGGGAAAACATACACAGCTTACATATAAGAATAAATGTAATCAGTGCTCTCATGTTCATGAGAAGCCCATGTAATGAAGTGTTGGAGCTGAGAAGAGTTACGTGCTCATATTAAAAAATATCATTTCAATTTATCATTCTATTTATGTTCACTACAAACAGGAATAATTCAACAGAAATTTAACTGCTTTTTCAAGAATGTGTTACATTAGTTAATGAATAAAAAGTCTTCCACCTCTAGAAGCTCCTGTGAACAACAGCACAGTAAATCATGAACGGAAATTATTCTGGTTCCCTCCTTTTTTCTACTCCATGAATTTGGACAAGTTTGAGCCCAGTGGGAAAGCAATAGCCAAGAAGTACAAATGTATTGCAACAACAACCTAGAGGCACTACTCTGGCCACCAGGTGGAGCCCACACTGTTCCATAATAGGACGTAAATACAATTACAGGCAGATGCACAGGGTGGTTTTGGTTGGTTGGTTTGTTTATTTTTGGGAGCTGCACGTTTCAAAATTCCTTATGACACTAAGGCGTCCCAAAACCACTGGGAAATGGGCATACAGACTTAAGACCCCAGGAAAACTACCCTTATTAGCCACAAGTCACACAGTTAAAAATGTTTTTAATTAAGCACAGTACAACAAAACACACTATGAAATGTACTGTGAAATACCCTGGGTTGGTGTCCCAAAATTCCTGTCCAAGACAAACAGACAGGCAACAATGAGCAGAAAAGCAACATCAGTTGGTATTTCCATTTACAGGAGATGGAGAAGCACAGAAACTCATCTCAAGAGATATCAAGCAATTTAGGCCAACATTTACATTTGAAATTTATCCTCATCAACACATTTTTTGCACCTTGGCAAAGAGTAATACCTTTACCACAAAATGTCATGGCTACTTGTCAAGGGCTACACCATTATACTTAGTCCTGTACAGTAGAATTATATGATTTCATTTCAAATTTAGCCTCAACACTTTTGAACACCAAAACCACCATGCAATGACAAGAAAGACCTTGTAATAGACAAGACAGAGGAGAGGGCTTTCTGTTTGTTGGTTTGGGGTTTTTTGTTTAATTTTTAAAACACACTGTATTCTCAAAATCCAGCAGTGTTGTTTTGACCTTATTCTTGTTGACTTAAATGGGATTTTTTTCACGGACAGGACAACAAAGAAAATAAATCAGTGATTCTGGAATAAGAAGTGAGCAATAGGCATTCAAATAAGTTCTCTACAGAAGAAAAGAAAATACAACATTTACCTTAACATGCTAGAGACATCTCTCCCCCAACCCTTCATCCATAGTCTCAAATTTTGTCTTGTGAAGCTATATACCACCTATACTTATTTACTGATCTAGTTAATGACAAAATAAAATCTGTGTGAAGGAAAAAAGTCTTATCACAAGTTTCAACATTGTTTTCTAGTAGACATACATTTCACTTAAATATATACAGTGTTTTAGTGAAATGTTCTGATTTAAAAACAGAACTACCCTTCAATCAAGGTCACAAAAAAAAAAAACCCCTATCTGCTTTGGAGGCCATTGAGGACAAGATAAATGTCAGTCATCTTTATAGATCACCAAAACAGGCTTTGTTTCCTCAAAAGTCATTTTGAAAGGTTAAAGAAACATAAGTCTTCTTTATAGATAAGTGTTTTTAAAAACATGAACCTTTTCAACAATGGGGCAGCTGCACTAGTAGTATTAAAATGTAAACTCCAAAGACAGGACAAACTTTTTGATCACTGTCACAGCCTCATAATAGTTAAACAGACACAGATATCACACAAATCACTTACTCCCATCCTGACATAGATCAGTTGCACCATATCTCAAATATAAGAAAAGTCTGCTGTGGCAAATATTAGATGGACTTCTTAGTGGAGTAAGGTCGCATTGATCTTACGTAGAAGGTCAAGTAATATTTTACTGCCCTGATAAACTTGATTCTCTTGGAAAATCTGTCAGCACCACACAGAGCTAATATTATCTTCTACTGGTGGAAGATTGCAACTGCACTGATGCTACCACCTGATCAGGTCACAATGGAGAAGGCTACCCAGAACAACACAGGAGTGCATTACATAGCCAAATATGTAACTGGGTCATTTCATTCAGTTCCGTATCACTGCAAAGTGAACACTGCATTGCCTAACTTTAATCTTGCAAGATCAAGCACAACATTCAGTGACAACATGAAAGCTCTTCAAAAAACAAGTGAAAAACAACAAAAAATCCCCTTGAATACCAGCAGTGGAACTACAGGAGATCAACATGTATAACTCAAGTTGTTTCCTTAAAATCCTACTGTTTATAAATATCTCTCAAAAACCCCTAAAGTAAGTGCTTCATAGTCATGACCATAGTTTCTGAACACTCTAATCCATTTCTCCCTTCCTTCCTGCTTTAAAGCACTACATAAACATCACCACTGAGGTGTATCAATATATTGGATATACTGGATGAAGTTCAAACGAAAAGAAAATGCTTCATACTCAAGTAGATAATCAGCATACCTTTTCCATAACGAGTCGAGCAAGTTTTATTGGGTTTGCTATGCACTTAACTGCCGATACTGCTCCAGAGTCTAAATTTTTTCCATCCATGATAATGGCATCCATTTCTACTTCACCTTTTTCATTTAGAACAGATCCACAACCTAAAGACAAAAAAAAAATTTTAAAAAAATTTAAAAAAATTAAAAAAAAAAATTAGGAGGCAAGAGAAAAAAAGAAGGTTGTCATTAAGAGCTAACCACCCAGGTGATTCAATTATAAGCCCTCATCAATCTACCTTTCTCTTTCCCACTTTGCTGACTTGCCAAAAGTACCTCCCAAATACACACAGAACAGCAGAAACACTGCTGAGTATAACCACAAAATCCAGCCATTAACAGAAGTCTCATGGAGTACATCTACTTTTAAACTGAGTTTAATTTTTCATATGATGAAAAACACATTTCCAATCTTATCCAAATTAGATACTTGGTATTAAAGTTAAAACGACAAACCATCATGAACAGAATTCTTTATTCCACAGATCACTTTTATGTGTGCAAAACTATTTTGCCTTTACAGTTCTTCCAAAGGAGGATATAACTCCACCCAAAGATATAGTATAGAATTTGATCCTATCAACAGATGAACATCACACAGCGCTCCAAGAAACTGCCAAAATTAAGGGAGCAGAATAAAAGTGTCCCCTCACTACTGCAGCAAAAGCTTGAAATAACAAGTTCTTCCATTACCAAATAAAGACAGTACATAAAGTAATTTTTAAAAATAAAAATAAGTAATAAAACATCAGGTAGTTATTTTCTTCTATAATTATCCGTGCTATCACTAACCTAATTAAAAAATAAAGACATAAAAGATGAGATGATGCAAACAGGGTGGTTTTTAAAATCATGCCAATAATTGTACCTCAGAGGAATAACAGGTTGTAAGTCATCAACTGCACAAGCCTTACTCATATAGATGACAAAGACTAAACCTGAAAAGAAGTTAAAAACCAAACCAAAACATGGCAGATTTACACAGTACCTCAGGTAAAAAGACCTGGGCATTGTACATAGCTAATCCAGTAGGGTTTTTCTCCTTTCTGTTAAACCAGTATTAAAGCAGTCCAGAAATCACTGTTAATCACTGACATAAGGCTTTTGTACTAATGTATTTCAGATCTGAGTATAAGAAATTAAATCCCCTGTGACAAAAGGCAGCCAAATCCTGTAATCCTCCTCTTGTAATCTCAAAAACTGCCCCTGCCACATACAGAAAAACCCCCCAGAAGTTATTTTTTACCTGTCTCCAACTGCATAAATTATTCCACAGTTCAGTCCTGCATCACTCACAACATGTTAATTTCTAGACTTCACTGATCTGTGAAGAGCTTACAGGTTCATTGCTCCGTGCCACCCATGTTAACATCATTCTTCCAGCTTTTCCTTATGCGGTAAGGGATTGTTTTCTTAGCTAAACACTGCCACACTCTTTTAATTTCCTTTGGCGTGGTAGGCTTTCTAACCCGCGATCACAAAATTCTAACTAGGACAAAGGTACCCCTTTCTCAAGCATTAGCGACCAGAACCATGGCTCCAGAAGAAACTCAACGAGGCCCCTTTATCACTGCATTAAGACTATCCCACGTCTACTGGACATATCTCATAGGATACACTTTAGGATTTTCTAAGATTTGCTGAGCAGAAAACAGTTGCAGACAGTTTCTGTAATCAAAGGCAGCTTTCTAAAAATGTCTCCTTTTACAGCTGGTAAAGAGAGACAGGTGCCTTCTAAGAACCATTCAGCCCACTTGTCATAGAATCATAGACAGGCCTGGGTTGGAAAGCACCTTCAAGATCATCTAGTGCCAACCCCTTTCCACAGGCAGGGATGCCACCCACTAGATCAGGTTGCTCAGGGCCTGATCCAACCTTGCCTTGAATACTTGCAGGGATGAGGCATCCACAACTTCTATAACTGTGAGAGCTGTATAGCCAACTTTTCTCATTCCACAAATCACCATGAAAATCTGTGCACCATGGCAAAGCTAGTTACTGAACTTCAAGCGATCTCATGTAGAATGAATTCTTCCTTCTGTGGCTACAGGCTGCCTTTTTACCTGCCTTCCAAAGCAATGGGTAGGGACTACCAGCCACTAAGGGCATGGTATCCATTGGCAGCAGTGCTGAAAAATTAAAGTTTTTGGCTTACTTATTAATTTGAGGTCCTAAGAAAAGGAGAAAGTATTTGACTACTGCCATTAACATTAAGTCACATTACTGATTAGGGATTCCAGTTACAAACCCTTCCTATAAAAAGGTATATATTTATGACTCATAGACCATTATTGCATTGCTTCTGTAGTATTATTTACAAAATAACTAATTGCAAGCATTAGTGAAGAGAAAAACATCTAAAATCCCCAACGCCAGTATTTCTGTGGCAATAGGTAAAGCTCTCAGGATTAAACAATGCTGCAAGGTATATCCAAGTGCCTTAAAGATGGACATTAGCTTAACACATATTCCATAAGAGTCCATGTCTTAATCCCAGATATACATAGCTCAGTAACAGAAGATTTACATAAAATTAAAACAGCAATGCACAAATTAAATGGCAGATACATAACACTGAAGAATAGGAAAAGAGTAGCTCATCTTCCTAAGTGTACTCATGAGAAACTACAGTACATATCATGCTGAGAAATCACCTCTTTTGTGACAACAGTATTTACTCCACTGTAATGTACATAAATCAATACTACTACTACTACTACTACTACTAATAATAATAATAGCTAAGATTTTCAGAAGCATCAGGACAAAAGACTTGAAATACAACATAATTCTAAGTCCACTTAATTCTTAAAAAAATTACCTGCATTAAAATGAGGATCATCTTCCATTGACCGTACTGCCTCCTCAACTGCATCTACAGCACTGCCTCCGTGCTTCAGGACACCGTAACCTCGCAGCGCAGCCCTGACAACACCAGCACGACATCCCTCTTCTCGTTCTTTAAAGATCCGGCCAGCTCCACCGTGCACCACAATCACAGGCTTCATCCTGCTGAGCTCCTCCCGAGGCTTTCAGCTGTGCACACAGGTCAGTTCTTTGGAAAGAGTAGTCTTTTGCATGTGCCCCTTTCTATAATGGAGAGAGGCTGCAGGTTAGGTTACACATATGGGTAGTTTGACTGCCACCATTTCACCTTCTGGGAAGCCAAGTACTCACATGGAGGAGCTCCTACTTCAGTCTGCATAAGGCTCCAGGCAACTGGGTGCAAGGGTCTGGGTCAAGTGGCACAGGAAGGGCCCCTTTCAGGCTAAGTTACTGTACAATCTTGTGTTTTAGTATGAACCTTGTCTCGTGGTAATACATTACAAGGAGAAAAGCATCTGAATAACCCTTGAACCTGCTATCTGCTCTTTTAGATGGGTAGTCTTATCAGAGTACAGTAATATCACCAGCAATAAAGAAAGACAACTGACCCGACTCGAGTTAAAGGCTTACCCAGCTCAACCACTTGGATCCCAGATCTCTGACCTCTTGCAACACTTTGAACTTCGAGCAGGAAAACAAGGTGTTCATTCACACCTGGCAGCCAACTCCTTGTTGCTACTGCTCACGGCCTCCTGCAAGAGATTGCTACTAGTTGCTACACATCTTTGGTGACGCCAATCACAGGTTCTGCTTTCAGAAAAACGCAAGGAAGCAGCAGCCAACTCATCTCCCACTAAAATCTGGGGCACCTCACAGAGAAAACTCCCCTCGTGGAAAGTTTCTCGGGGACGGCTATTTTTGGAGGCTATGAAGAACAGAATCCATCAGCCTTTCCTCTCATCCTACAGGCAAACCCTTCCGACAGAGCCTCCCGCACACCTCCGGTCCCTCGCACTCCTGCCGCCCCAGGGGCTGCCGGCCAGGATGGCAGCAGGCGGGGAGCAGACAAAATGCCAGCCCGGGCCGCCGTGGGGCACAGAATCCCACTAGCGCGGCCGCTCGGGATTTTATTTCAGCCAGCAGCTACGCTCTTCCCTCACTCCGCACAGGCTACTGGGCCATACACTCAGCCTCGGTGCGCTCCGAGGCCGCACCTCCGCTCAGGGCGGGCCCGCGCCGCTCGCCTGCCCGTCCCGTCTCGTCCCGCCCGCCCCCGGCGTTCCCGCGGGCTCAGATCCCACCTGCAGCGCCCCGTCCCCGCCGTGACTCGCAGCCGCCCTGGGCGCGCTCCCGTGCGGGTGCCGGCGGCAGCGCGGGGCGGGCGCAGAGGCCCGGGGCCCTTTGCCGGCAGCCGCCCGTAACAGACATGGCGCCGCCGCCTGCCCAGGCGTGCCCGCACCTGACATGGCGGCCGGTGCCGCTCGCCCCCCGCGGTGTCCGGCCCTGAGGGAGCGCGGCCCGCCTGGGGCTGTCGGCAGCGGAGGCCGCCCCCTGTGCTCATCCCGGCGTGGTTCCCCCCTCGGCCGCAGTGCTGCCGCCGCCGCCCTCTGCACGGCTGCAGCCGCGCTGTCACACCAGCTCACAGCCTGCCACTGCTTGATTTCCCCTCGAGTTAAATTACCTAAATGGCACCTCTCGCCAAAATCGATCCCCAGCAGCACGTCCTGCGTACCCACCCTTCCCCTTCCCTGTGGCCGGGCCGGGTTGTTCCCGTTCCAAAGCTCGAGTTGCCTGTGGAGTTTTGTAAGCTGAAAGGAGCTGCAGGCCGAGGGAGGTTCGGTCTCTGGAGATCATCATGCACATCCCAAGCAGGTTGGCACAGACTACATTCTATATATATATAGGTGAGGATAAGCTGTATGTGGCCACACTGTTGCCAAACTGATGGAAAAGTCAAGAACTGTGCTTTGTGTTTGTTTTATTTCTAATTATAGGCTGCTGGTGGAACAAACGGTAGTTTACTAAAAGAAGAGCTGTTAAAGATTCTTTCTGTAAAGTGAAAAATAGAGTTGGTGAAAAAAAACCCCATAATTCTGAACTGCCTTACCTGTATAACTAGAAGTGTAACCAAAGATTTCTCAGCGTTTGTACAAGCTCAGTGGCATGCATCTGGCCTTCTCCCTTGACCATTCCTGCTTTGCTCACCACCTCTCTGCTCCCTTGTCTCTGTTGAGGTGTTGCAGTTCAGGCTGTAGGGAGACAGTGAATGCAGCCTGCTGTGTCCATTCAGGGCAGCCAGGGGACATGGCTGTGCAAAAAGGGACAGGATTTATGGCAGTGTGAAGTCACTCAATTTAAGCTTTGTTTTGGTCCTGAAGGTCGGTTGAAAATTAATTAGTGTGGTTTAATTAAAAGGAAATATTCCTGATCGTTTTTCTTTGTCACCGGTAGGCTTGACACAGAGGAATTAAAATTTCTTACATTCGTTATTTGAGAATGCCACCTGTTTTTGTAGAATATTTGTCTTGTTTTCAGGTGGTGTTAAGACAGGAAACCAATACTACTTAAACAGTTTAGAAGAATCATTTCAATTGTTTGCATGGACAGCTGAACACAAAATTTATGTAGTAACTTTAAGTTGAAATTTTAATGTTAGTCTAACACTGATTCAACAAAACAAGGGTGTCACTTGATAGAACTGGAATAATCTGTTTCTACATCAACTTTTTACCTTAAGCCCTCTCTGGCTGCTGCCGTTGTCATTGTGGTCAAATCATGTACATGCTTTTTAAAATGCTGTAAAGCTCCTGAGAGCAGACTGGAAAATATTTAGCTTTATAATTATTATTTAGTTTTTTAAAATTAGCACATTGAATTGTACATCAGGAACCTGTCCCAAAGTTATGTAAACTGTTAGGATAAGTTTTAAATAATTGCTGTAGAAATCTATTGATTTTGTTCTTGCTAATTTTTGTAAGAGACCTTTGTGTAATATAATTGCCCAAGAATAAATTAGGGAGGTTGCATGTGGAGCATTGTGGAGATTAACTTTTCTACTTGTAACCTGAATGTGCCTTACTTGAAAGAGGTGGGAACATGTTATCATAGATGAGTAAGGATAGAGGGCTGAAGCAGGGAAGTAAGTGATCCAGACACATGTGGATAGGGAACATGTATGTGAAAATATTCTGATGTCATTTCCAGTGACTAAAATACAACTGTACTTGTGCTTTCCATTTTCCTGCAAAATCCATAAATTAAGGACATGCCCTCCTTCTAGGGAAAGAATTCCCCCAGAATCTCATTGAAATGTTAATTTTAGGAACCAGCAAAGCAAGCGAAATACATTGTAAAATTAATTGTTTTAATGCATATTTATAATTAACCTATTTTTTAAATTAATGTTTATATAGTAACTTGTGTGTTTTTAAACTATTTTAAAGCCTTCACATATGTAGCACAGAAAGCAGTGCTCTGTATTTTATTAATTGGATTGTGGGAGCATGCAGACTTGATCAAGGCTAAGGCTGCTTGAGCAAGTGTCAAGCATGCAGAAACAGAATGTTGTTCACAAAGTCTGCAAACTTGGATCTTTTTATATTAGACAGAACCGTCATGTGGAGATCACTGCGGCACTAGGATGCTCAGGTCACACTCTGGAAAAACTCATGCATGTTGAGTAACTTCGTTCATATGCACAATTTGATTAAGCCTGTGAACCACTTCTTACCTCATTCTTACTGCGAAGAGTGTGCCACCATTTAGGGGAGCTGGAAAAAACGGTTCCTCTGAGACTTTAGTCATTTTATGCAAAGTTAAACTTATGTTCAGGTAAGATCAGCAGTGAAATGTGCAGTGGTAGGACTGTAAATGGTAGAAGGTAGATGAAGTATTCTAATTGATTAATGAGTTGTATGTTGAATATTTCAGCTGGAAATATTTTCTTGGGAAGAGGCACTAGACTCATCATTGTCCATGATATTCCTCCCTTTCTGTGCAGAAGTGAGATTAAATTGGAGAGGGGTCCATTTTCCCGCTTTGGGGAGATTTTAGCCATAGAACTTCGATGTCTTTCCCATGGCAGATTGTCCCAAACAAGAAGTTAACAGTGCCTTACTGCTCCTGGTCTTTAAGCATTTTGCATGCAGAGGGATGGTTCTAACAGGCAGAAGTAGGCGACTCTCAGAAACCTGTATGCTGGGGAAGAAGGGAGAGTGCCATAGGATGCAGTTACTGGTCGTGGCAAATCCCAGTTCACGTCCTAGTTTTGAAATGTGTGCATCATGCGTTTGACCAGTTTTCAAAGCAAAAGTTTAAAAATGGTCCTGGTAGTTCCTGTTTCTCTGTCCTGTATATTTACTGAGATTTTATTGGTATTTATCAGCCATGTGCTCTGCTGAAGGTGCATTTGAGGTGAGTGTCCTGAGTAGAAGACAACCAGACTGACACATGGATGACTGGCAGACACTAAAATTAGAACTTCTTGTTTTCCTATTCTTCCTGTTGTTGCAAGAACCCTGAAACCATGTTGCATTTTTGTCACTGCACAGCTGAAAAATAAGTTCCCCTGTCACCTCTATGCTTTTGAAGTCCCTCCCACAGCCTGTAAAGTCTATAAATCCCAGTCTGCTCCATTCTAATCACTTTAACTTCAAAGAAGGCAGATCAAGTTCAATTTTTTGAGATTATTTTCAATGTTCTGTTTATCCCAAGCTTTACATCCCCTCTGTAAAACTCTTTCAGACATTCTTGTTTTGGCTGATCTGCATAAAACACAAGAGCATGTTGGAAAACTTGTCTGTATGCCTGACAGAGGCTTACAACTTCCCAGCAAGTGCAGGGGGCTTCTGGATTGATCCATTCAGAGAAAATGGCACCCTCAGCCTGGCAAGGGTTGCAGGTGCTTTGGTTCAATCCCATGCCCCTTGCCAAAAAACCTTGCAAACTCCAGAGCTACCACGACAATTTAAAACCCTAGAATTTAGGAAGTATTTCTCCTATGTAACTCTCAGATTTATTTTGTCTTATATTTTGATTACATTACAAAAAATGCAGTTCTCTTAGTTCTTAATGATATACAATTAACATGCTAAAGGCTATAATTAAAAAAAGGTTTCAGCTTAGCCCATATTTTAGTCAAAACCATCATTACTTTTTAAGGTGCATTAGAAGATGTTTGCTTAAATATTGCTTGAGATAAGGACTCAAGCTTCCAAACACTCCAGGAATTTCCAGGAAAATTTATAGCAGTAACAAAGTAACAATGCTAAGAATTTTGTCTGGTGTGCAAGCTTACTGAGGGCCATAGGAGTATCCACAGTAAAGATTTTAGGTGGATTTTTTCAATATATGGAACACCCTTGGGAGAAAAGATAGCACAAAACAGTTTAAAATAATTCATAGGGGATTTCCCTGTCACAATGTGGGAACAGAAGGAAAATTAATCAAATGACAAATGAACATCTGTTCAAGTTTGTCTTTTCTCTGTGACTTCTTGTCACTCAAATGTATGGACCTTTAGTGACCCTAAACGCAGGATGTCACAGAATGCCGGAAATAAAAGAACATCATCATGGCAGATACATACCAAGAGTATGTGCGACACTTGAGATGCTCTTCATACTTGAGAGATTAAATAGGAACAAATGAAACTAAGTTGGATCACAGAGTCATGGAATTAAAAAAATTACTTTTGAGTAACTTTTTAAAGACTTAACCAAGTTGTCAGGCATTGGAGAGTGTCACAGGGCTCCTGTGTTAGATACAATATTCCCTCTTGTGATTTGAAATGGGGTTCAGATCATAAAAACTTAGTAAATGATGCTCCAGGGAGTCACTGTCATTACCTGCAGGTGACTCTGTGGAGGTATTTACTTTTGCAGAAAGGTGGGCAGGGAAAAATTAGGGTTTGGAAGTTTGCTGGTTGTGCATTATATTGCAGGTATGTTTATATATAGCAGTTACCCAGTTATCAAGAGGATTATGATTACCATGTGTGGCCATTAGAAAGAAAAATAAAGGCATGATAGTTTTGCTTAGTTCAAGTGTTTAGTGTATTATTAGAATTATGTTTGCTTTTAGTGAAATAAAAAGCTGAGATGTAACAGTAGAAGAATGATGAAATTTTAAGTGATAGTTTCATGCAAATGGTTTATGTAGCCAATAAAAGCATCTCCTAATGCAGTAATTAACATTTAGAAATATTTAGAAAATATGTGCCATGTACATAAAGCTACATTCAAAAGCATGTTTAGAAAGGTTACTCTCCAAAGTTCTTCCTCAGTTTATTTCTTAAGAAAATTTCAGGTTTTTGATACATCTTATCTGCTGCCAGACTGGTTTGAAGCAAACATTGTGTTTTGTTTTTAAATAAGGAATTGCATTTCTTTCCCTTCAGTTCCACCTAAGTAGAAACTCTTACAGTATGTGTAATGCTGTAGTAATAATTCATAAAAAAAGCAGTTGGAAAATCTTACAGTTAAGACATCACATTTGTCCAGGGAACTGTAACAGGCTTTGTGAGCAAAGTGCTGAGGTAAGGCCAAAAAAAAACTTCTGGTTTTGAATATCAGATAGTTTCTAGTGTTACAGGAAAGGAGAGGAGACTCTCAGGAATTGTGGTCTTCTACGATTATTGGATATATCACAGAGGGGAGCTGAACTCTGACCAGTATTTGGAAAGGAGGTTTGTGGCATGGATCTAAGGTAGCACAGCCATGAGCCTTGACTGTGCTCTCAGTGTTGGTGATGGAGCCTATGTTCCTTCTTAGAATGTCAAGGTTAAAATGTGAAATTATACTTTGTGTTTAGTATGCAAAGTTGACTCCTGCTATAATCAGGAGGACATTGTCAATTCCAAGGCAACTGCCATGCCTGCCCTTTCCTTTCCTCCACTTTTTAAATCTTTCTCTTTCCTCCCTTCCTTCCTCCTCCAAATTTCCTTTTTTTGTACAGTGGACTTCATGAAAAAACTGGCAATGCAGAATTGGTATTTCAAGTTGATGGAAAATTCAAGAACATGAGATAGTACTAGATTCATCATATTTGGTGAGCTGTTTCTGCAGAGGGATTTTGAAGAAAAAGTAGTTAATATCTGAACATCAGTATCCCAAAAATTTTGAGGATATGTGGTTAGATCTATTATCTTTCTGCTGCTTTTATTCCTTTTCTAGCTTTTGCATTTTTAAAGAAATCATTTCAATACCATTTATTCATAAGTCATTGGAAGCCACATCTTCCCCCACTTTTTAAAAAATAAAAGATTTTATGATTACAATATTGTGGATGAATGCTGTCTATAACCAGTAGAAATGCTTCAAAGCTGATTGAAAGGAGGACACCAGGCTTTCTGAAATGCTGTCTGATCGAATATGAGATATGGAAGTATCCAACTTGTTTTAACAATGGGAACTCCTTTTTTCCCTGTGTAAAAATAGATCACAGTGCAGTGACCCTGGAGGGAGAGAAAGAATGAAAAAGATGCCTGTTTCTCTCAAAATTCTGACTACATTGTTACAGTCTGTGTCAAAGGATGACAAATTCGAATTGCTCTGCCTCCTGTGTTCTTTGAATTAGAGCTTGGTATGCGTTACACTATTTTGACCTCTTAAAAATTTTGTAATTTAATTATCAGATTTCCTTTTCCCTCTCTAGCCCATTTTGAAGTGTGGGGCAAAAAAAAAGTATATATATATACCAGTGTCATAATACTTCATTCATATCTGAATCTAAATGCATATTTTGAATGGAACTTGTATGAAAGTACTCTTGTATAAATTTAAATCAGGATGATATAAAAACAGTAAGTGGTATTAACTGATGGGAATTAAAGACTACCTGAACTGGCTAGAAAAAATTTACTGCTCAGTCACTAATTTATAGGCTTGGTGCTTGCTAGGGTATTTGCCCAGCTGCACCTGCCTTGTCAATATGTTTAACTGTGAATTAGTTAGTACAAAAAGTTGGCAGAGGAATAGGGAATTTTTCACCTCAAGGTCAGTAACAAGGCAGGCTAATACTGATTTAATGCTGTTATGGTCTGGTAGTTCACCCTGGACATGGCTCTATACTGCCATCAGTTGACACATATCTACATTCAAAGAATCCTTTTTGCAAGAACACCAAGTAGCAGGCACCTGCCTTAGCTGACAAAAAGTTAAGTATCCTGCCTAAGCTAGTTGTCTCAGCTTCCTCTGTAACTGTGGGGAGAGGGATTTTCAGAGTGATTCATACAGTTCTAAGATGTGTCTAAAATAGATGAGATGACTCATCCTCTGGAAGTACCTGCCACTCTACTGACGACAGAGGGAGACCTAGATGACTAACTTAGCCTAGATAGCTAAATTTTGGACTGGTAGTTAATAGGAGAGAAAGCTCAGTACCGATGGCTTTTTCTTTCAATGAAAAGAGGCTCAAGTATGCAGTCATTATGAAAAAGTCTGTATGACCACTGATCATGCAGTATATACTGAAAAAGAGATGGACTTGCACTGCTGTCCTCCTGTATCTTTCATAAATGTGTTGAAATTTATTTCTTGCTAAATTAATCTAGATCAAGGTGATGAAAAGAAGATACTTTTTACCTTAAAAGTCCCACTGAAAAGGGATAAGTGTTATTTACTTTACACAGATCTATGAAGCAATGAGCATGGTATTTATTTGGCATCAGTTTCCACTACTGAAATTGCTTTGTATTTATACCAGTGGTATTGGATGTAAAATCCATTAGGCAGGGTGTAATAGATTGTTAGCATGTATTTTCTTAGATATAGCATGAAGATCTGCAGTCTGCAGGGCATTAACTTCATTGCAGACTGCTTCAGATCCACCTTTTTTTGAGAAGTTAAAAAAATTAGACTTTATACTCATTAATATTTAATTAAAACTCGTCACCCGATTTGAAAGTGTTTAGGTATTAAGGAATATTCAGGAATTATTCACCACATCTGATTTTAGATACCAAATTAGGTTTCTAAATAAGGAGTCCAGGCATCGTTTGTAATCAGCAGAGTAGAGCTGACGCCTTCAGGGAACAATTTAGAGCAGCTAAGGTAAGCAGGAAGGTAGTGCTCTGGTTGCCCTCCAGAGGGCTCTGCTGCTGCCTAGCTTGAATCCTCTGCCATAATCTCTGAGATACTTATTTATCCCTCTATATTTACTGTGGAGGAAGCCTAGTCAGGTTTTGTGGGCTGTTGAGTGGGGAACATGAATATTCCCCTTGTTTTCTATCATAATTCTTAGGTTGGTAATACCTTGTCAACTCAGAGTGCAATATTTTTCTGAATATATTGAGAATATATTTCTGAATGCAGGCGTGCATTACAAGTGCCTGCTGCATGGTTAATGTACACAGTATGATAAGCAGTGTTAGTGTAGTAGCATACAATGTAGTGGTGTGTATGTAGTACATGTAATGTGCTGACTTCTAAACTATTTCCTTGTGACTTGATTAACTGAGCACCCCTTGGATGTCCAGGATAGTCAGCAAAATCCATTTGGTTTTCTCAGAAAATTTGCTTATATTTTGGATGCTTTCTGGTTGAATCAGAAACAGTTCGAATCTCTACTGTGTCTGCAAGGCCCTGAGTAGCGAACTTTTGCCTGGCACAGACACTGTAAGACACTGTTCTTCACCTGCCCTTGCATTCAGAATGTCAGAACACAGTGCTTTGGATCAAACAGCACAATGAATTGTTATATTTTTTGTTGGTCAACAGCTGTATTACCTAAAGCAGTACACTCCTACTGTAGCTTTGAAAGTATAATAACTGGTTATATATTGCTTTATGCAGATTGTACAGGGCTTCAAAATTCAGGGTGTTAACTGATTTGCTACAGTTTGAAAAATCATCTGCAGAGTTTAGGAACATATTGTCATGGTAAGATCTGTGGATTTTCCTTTCATTTAATATGGAAGCCCAAGTTTATGGATAAAGCACAAAATCAGTGAAGGGTGAGGAAAAGTCATGAACACAAATCAACCTTGATTAATCTTCATTACACACTTGGAGAAAAAGCACAATATAGGATATTACGTTAGCACCTGGAGGAGTTTCCAGACTTTCAGGACGAAAAGCAGGCATGCTACAAAAGACAAGCAACAACTATAAGTACTGTACCCTGGGATTTATCTCCCAGGGAAGAAGTTTAGGTGACAAAATTACTTTAATATGGTAGCCATAAGAAATAGTTAATGTGTTCATCTAAGACAATAAAAAACCTTGAATCTGGTGGAAAACTTCAAATTCTGTTCTTCCATAATTCTTCTTATAAAAGACAAAGGAAGGTAAAATTGCAAAGGACACAAGGGTGTATACAGGGGAACAAGAACATAATTTATAGTCGCCAGAGTTGTTTGATGAGGATCACTTGCTAGATACCTGATAACAAGGAAAGCCAGTCTGTCACTGTATGGTTTTGTAAAGAAGATTTGTCTGTAATAGGGAGCATTAAACAGGGTAATGGAAATTACTTGAGTAGCTACTGAATTAATTTTCATTTTAAACATACTCTAAAGATAACTGACTGGACAGCATTGCCAGTTCTGTATCTGAGTGCATCCATTAAAAAAAGACTGTGAGAAGTTTGCTGGTTTTGAATATAAACTTGACTGTGCTGTCAGCTAACGTCTCCTTTACCTGGAAAAAAAACTTTAAGTGATGCATAATGTAGATAGGACTCTGTTGTGGACTCCTGAAATCATTACCTCATACAAACTACTTTTATTTAATAGAGCAGTGTAATTGTTTCTCTAGAGAGTGATAAGTGTGATTCATTATATTTGATCTTTTTCATACCAGAAGAATACTGCTGTTGCTCGCTCAGAAGACTTTTTGGCAAATCAAAAGGAGACTGCTAGTTTGGAGCATTTCTCTGTCAGTTTGAAATCCCCAAGCTGTAGCTTCAAGCTTGGCAGTAAGTGCTTTGCAGTAGTACCAAGAGAGCTGAAATAATCAACAATAGAAACCTTTTATCTCATGTCTGAAATCCATAGATAGAAGGAGAATGTATATATAAATATTTCTCTTTAATATTTCACATCATGCTTCTACTTAAAAAGTTTAAAGTTCTTTCACCGAGAGTGGACATAAGCCAAGCCAAGCCACAGGATTAATCATAAATAATTTACATGAAATCCCTCTACTAAGATATCCTGCAATTTCATAAAGAATGAACACATGTTCTGAGAATACATAAGGGTTGCTATAATTAGCTCACTTTAACACGCCTGGAAACAACACATGAAGCTCCTGTTGCAGTTTTTCTGACGTAGCTGCTCATGTTGCTCACTGTCCACAAAAATTAAATGTTTGGTTTTCTCTGATTTTTTTCTTTTTTTTTTTTTCTTAGAACTGCATCCAGATTAAGGAAAAAAAAATCTGCTAAAATTCTGAACAATGTTGACTGGTGAAGGCTGTAGAACAACTATTGCTTCAATAAACAGGATTAGTTTTGGATTACTTTTTCTACAAAGACTCTGGAGTATTGCCTTACTCCTCCTTGCTGAGAAACGTCAACCCCTTCAGATCTCCATGGTTATCTCACAGAATGAAAAGTAAAAGCATTCTGGGATGATTATATAAAAACTTGTAAAGGGTAAATGCAAACTAAAAAACTGTATTAGAGGACTAAACAGCACATTTTCAGTGGACTGTGTTTGTGTGTATGGTTGGAGAGATGAATAGTAGCCTTAAACTGCAGCACGGAATGGTCTTTGGTTTAGGGGGGATACAGAAAAGGCCTTACTAATTTATTAGTGTGCTTTCTGAACATATACCTACCAGTGTGATTAAAGCAACAAGAAATTAGCTGGATTGTATTTGGAAACAGTGGCTTAAATATTAAACTTAAACTTTACTAAAATACAAAATATTCAGCATTCCTAAACACCTGTACAAAAGAGATTTAAGAGTATAGTTAAGGCTAGGCTTGCATATGGATGTGCATACCATTAAAGCTGGGGAAATGTGGATTTCTGCCATGTTCTGTAAATGTAAGATACATAAATTAGAGTTGCTTAGGGATACTGTTCCTTACATGAATCGCTTCTCCAGTCTTTAATTCATGAATAAATGTGCTTGGTGTGACTACTCTTGTCTCACACTGATCTCAAACGGCAGAAAATATCCTGTATGCAATGGTTTGCAGATATATAGTATCCATGAGATACATTTCTCAATATTGATTACAGTTATTTTATGTTTGCAGAAAATTGAAAGCTGGGAGGACTGAAATACACCCAAGAGAGGTTTAATACTGATGTGGAAAAATAGTCAGAGAAAATTAGGATGCAGTTCAGGGACAATTTCAAAATACTACTCTATTTAGATGGTATTTCTTATCTAAAATGTAGTATGAGGAATGGACAGTGGTACTTAGGTTGAGCATGAGTCAACAGTGTTGTATTACTATAAAAAAGTAAACGTGCTGTGGAGACATGACAAATATCAAATATTTAAAAGACTTGAAAGTAGAAAGAGAATAAGCTGTGCTGTGGGCTAACGGGAGTAGGAAAATAAAAAATGAGCTTAAATCATAGGAAAATTTCAGGCTAAATATTATTGTTACATTATTTTTGCCAGGCATATTGAAAGCACTGGGACTGCTTGTTTATGAGCTGGTCAGACAAATGTCTGTCAGAGGTAATAGACACTGCCTTGGGACTGATATGTCATTTGGTTCCTACCAGCTCTGGTCTCTATTATTCCATATGGTAATAAAACTTCAGAAGTAGTTTCATGAAAATATGCCTAAAGATATAATTCAAAGAGAGTATAAAGCCTTTGACACTAAGCACTGCATCAGATACGCAGTTTTTCTCCAACCTAATATCTACTTCTGGTTTTGGTGAAGTTAGTAGTCAAGCTTCTAATTTAGCTTTGATTTTATATTGTCATCTCAGTATCACTCCTTCTTCACAATATCTCATCCCACCCACAGATCCCTGTATCAGAATACCTTTTCCACCTTCTCCTCAGTAGGTTGGGACAACACAGAAATGGAAACAGTACCATGGACAGCAAATTCAATTTAAGTTGACAATATGATGCTGTTGTTGAAAAGCTAAACTGCTTCTGTGGTGCATTAAATAAATATTGTTTGTAAAGCACTGGAGGTATGTGATCTATGTGGCATCAGCTGGGCTACTACAGGGTACACACCATTAAAAAGAATCCAGAGGGCAACAACAAATACAAACATGGTAGAAAATACGACCTGTAAGAGAGAGCAGAATGCAGTGTAGAAATGGGCAGTGGAGAACACTGCTTCCCATTTAGGTGGCTGACTCATGCTTTGCCTGTATGTGTTTAGTGAAGAATATTGAGTGTTTAATTAGATGGATATGTATATATCTATGGATATAAAGAATCTCTCAATGGAAACTAATTAACTCATCCAGTCTGTAAAAAGCTGTTACAAAGGCAGGACTGTCACTTGAGCAAGAAGACAGCAATTTAATTTTTTATCAAAACCTATATTCAATAAGAGCTTCTGTCTAAAGCAAGACTAGCTCTATTATATTACTGTTTCTTTAACATTTCTGTTGGAAACTTTTTAAGTAGGTTACTCAAATATGTTTCAGGGCTGATATAGATATTCTGAATTCTGTTTCTCAACAGATCCACATTTTGTGACAATTTCAAACTTAAATCTCTGTGATTTCTAATGTTTAATAGAGTTTGCTTTTGGTACTTGTAATCAACTCTTTTTTCCTCCCTTTTTTCATTCACTGTGTCCAGAATATCAGAGGCAGTGGAAAAGAAGCGTCCAGAAGGTCAGTGTGAATGCTGCTCTTGTACTTGACTGCTATCAGAAAACACAGCAGACAGGTTTTGTGGACAGAGCACCATATGCTGGTATGACTAAGTCTGGCTGGACACACAGAGTGTTTTCCTCATGGGGGACTTCATGAAGGGTGGTTGGTCCTGCTGTGCACATATCAGGATGTTTCATAAGGCAGTTGCACTCTTTCATTCATGGCCTCAACATGCCTAAGATTAGACTGTAAAATGAGAATAGGCATCAAATATGTGCTTTTACATTAGCTCACTGATCCAAAATACTTTCACCAGTCTTGATTAAAAAAACCTGAGAGACAATGTGAAGTGGGACTGTTTAAGGAACATTAAACGTGGTTATTGTATATTGTGAGATCTTCAATCAGGATATGCTGTATTTTGCTGGGTATCATACAAGCACAAAATTCTAAATTTTCTACATCAAAGTGCTTGAATTTGTCTGACTCCAGCTTCTACTTATCTGATGATAATGCCATTTGCTAAAGAAGAGAAACGCCTGTTTTGTGATACATACCTCCATAAATACAGAGTGGTTGCAGCATAGAAGGTGTCTCCAAGCAAAAAGGCACAGACTTGATCTCATATGATGTCTCCCATATTTAATGCCTTCAGATACCTCACACCAATAACACCACCTTAAACCCCTGGGTAAAGATCTTTCCAGGCTGAAATGACTCAGGATTTTGTACAGCAATTCACTGCAATCAAAGGACTTTGGAGAGCATAGAAAACCAGAAAATCACTGCAGAACAGATATTTTAGATAATTAGTATAATACAGTTTGAGGAGCAGGTTTTGAGGCTTGCTTTTTGTTTGTTTGGGGTTTTTATCATTATAGATAAATTATATTTCCTCACCCCTACTAGTTCTTTTCTTTTTAAGATTATTTTGCCAGCATATATATTCTATAGGCTATTAAGAGGGTTGAAGTTGAATTTACAGCCTTTATTAAGAAATGACTGACTTAACAATCTGATGCAGCTTAAGTGACCCCAGTCTATTATAAGCAATGCAGAGATTGTTTCTGTTTGCACAGCAGTATCCCAAGTAACTCTTTTGTACAAGTAATATGTATTTGAATTAAGGGCTGAAGTATGAGCAGTCAGTAATATCTGCAAAACAATACTGGAAACCTGTCATTACTTTTTTAAATTTGAGAAATTTGATTGCCTTTTTCAATTTCCTATGAGACAAAATATACTTTCCTCATTATGTGTAGGTGACAGTAGACTCATCTGTTAATCATCAGTTTCCTCATTAGAAGTTCTTACCTCCTTTTTTGTAGAATTCTTCTAAAATATAATTTCTCTTCAATTTAACAGTAGATTCCTTGAAATAATTACACTTTGATAGAGCATACTTGTTCTATCCTTCAGAATCTTTTGAATCTAGTGCCCCATTTCAACCAAATTTGAGAAGAGGCAAACTTCGAGGAAATTTTCTACAAGTTTCATGAACTAAGATGTTCAAAGAGGAGAGGTGCCTTGAGCAGTTTTGAAGAAAGGATTGTGTATAAGAGCATTCTTTATTGAAAAGCTATCAAAGAAGCCATATTGCTGTTCAAACCTGAGAGGTATATCTATAGGACACTAGATTTAATTTTAAATTTCTGGGCTTGGATATTTATTTCAGTGGGATTATTAAAATGTTTGAAAGTCAAAACTCCAAATAATATGTAAGTGAGAACACTGTAAAATAATATGAACTGTGGAAAAGTCTGTAGCAAAGATTGCGGTGCAAATTTTAAGTTCTCTAATAATTTATGTATTATATTGAACTAGTGTACTATTGCTAAAATGACAGTAGAAATAAAGAGGGATAATGTCATCAGTGGCTTACAGGGGTGGAAAGTTAATGGAAATGAAAAGTGCTGAGTCATAGTTAAAAATTTGCATTGGTGGAATATGGGGTCCTGTAATGTTCTCAAATTTTAAATTAATCAGGCGAGTGTTGAAAAAGATATTGCAATATTGCCCTTAATTAATTTTTTGGATAAGAAAAAATCTGTCATTTTTTCTAAATGTGTTTACCTGCAGAGGAAGTTTAAATGCCAGATTTTAGGAGTTCCTTATCCATGGTCTGGAGTCACAAAATTCAGTGTAAGTATTTTTGTTCTTGGTTTATGAGGATAGGAGTATTGATCCAAGATGGAAATCCTTGTGACACAGACAGCCAAATTCAGTGAAAGTTGTTGCAGGAACCTGGAAATTACCTGATGTATGTGAGGGAACAAGTTGGAGCAGCTGAAGAGTTCAGTAGCATTGGTGACATACCAGGCATGGTGTAGTGTGTTTTGCTCTGGGCCAGTCAGTGTCCTGAAGGTCTTAGTAAGTCAGAGTAACACAAAAAAAAGCAGGAAAAACATCATAGAAGTGGAAGAGAGAAAGACTAAACTTGTATCACTTGCCTACATGATAGCCAAAACTCTACAAAGACACAATAACAGTTTTTATATACTTGAATAGTGTACAGCAAAAGATGAGAATCACACACTTGAATGAACAGGATATAGAATTGAAGATGAAATGAAGAAAAGTTGTATTGATCAGTTCTAGAATTCAGCTCCAGTGATGTTAATTTTCCTTTTTGCAACAATTCCCTCAAGGGAAGAGAAGGAAGCCTTCTTTTATGGAAAAACACCAGTTAATGAACAGTCCTCTAGGGATACACGGTGGTGTGCTAGGTTGATGATTGGACTTCATGATCTTAGAGGTATTTTCCAACCTTAACAATTCTGCGTTTCTATGATTCTAGGATGTAACTCATGGCAAATTCCCAGTTTAACAGCATTTAAACCTGAAGGAGCTAATGTGACCATATTGTTTGACCTACTCTGTAGTAAACAGGATATTCTTGAAGCAATTCCTGATTGGATTAGATTTCCTTCTTCTCCATTACATATGGCTGCACCTTTGGTGTTCAGGTCATTATGCAATTTTTTCTCTTTTCAGGTCTTCACCTGAAGTATTCTTTCAGCAGTGAACCAAAGCTATAAGATAGAAAATTTGAGAGCATATTGTGAATTCTGTACTTTTGAGGGAGGAAAGGGAGGGGGAGCATAAAAGTTTGGAAAATTATCCAATCTATCTTTTGTTTCTACTTGTTTACTTTCTACATATGGTTTGTTTTGCTGCTGAATATATCATGTAAGAAAAATCTTAATGTATTTGTGTCATAGGACTAGTGGAAGATGTATATTCTCTCACTACTGGAGAGAAAATGTTTAAAAGAATTCTATGCATCTTGAATACATTTTCAGAATTAAAAATGAAAATTAAGGAAAGATATTTCTGTGTAGTCAAAGAAAAGAAGGAATTTAATGAAAATTCCCTGTTTACAAGTTCTTACTCAAGCAATAACAGCAATAATAGCAATAGATGGACCTTTTTAAAACCTTTTAAGCTGTTTGTGAACTGTCCAATTTATGTCTTTTTAACCATTTTTGCCTCATGCCAGGTTACTGGTGGTGCACACCTGTGGCTCCTCTTTCATACTAGGCTTCATCATGGATACATGCATGAAGATGCAGGGCCCTGCAGTAATACTTACATGTAGACTGTCAATACTGAGGCTGGACTGAGAGGCTCTCTGAAGTCCAGGAGAAATTTGCAAAAAAAAAAAAAAGGTTTCAGGATTGAAAACAGAGATGATAAATTATTTTAAGTAAAGACTCCAAACATCATGTTTGCTGTTTGTGCAGCATCCACCATGATATTGCCTTCATTACATCTGAAAGCCTTGACTATGTGACAATTCCAGGTTGCATTATTTTATTTATAAGCTATATAATTTTTCCTTTTCTTGCCATGAACATATTTTATCTTCCCTCAACCTAGATAAAGTTTGTTTTCTCTTTTATGAATATTTATCTTCCTATCTCTCATATTTTAATTTGGAAAAGAAAAATACAATTTTACAGAGTTAAATAAACAATAGGCTCTGGTTTTTAAACAAAGTCAAAATACTCAGTATTCCAGGGTTGAACCCAACAATTCATCCTCTGTGGCTCCCAGGACTTACACCAGCTCTAAAATAAATGAGCACAGTCCCAAATACCGAGGCTGACTTGTTATCTCTATATGTACTTTTCAGATAACAGACATTAAATAATTCACTATACAAAGTCTTATTTCAATTAAAATGGTAGAACTGATAAAGAAGTTTTCTTTACTTTTGGGAACATATCTCTGGCTTGTAATTGCATTAATTACAAATACACACAGTTGAAAAGTTATTCAAATGCAAATTTTCTTAATGAGAAGAAAGCAACTGGGAGTATAATTTTTAGTTGTTGCAGTTAATGAAAGTATTTGATTTTGTTTTAATTGCACTTTTAATAAAATAAAGTGCTCTCACAGTGATGAGGTTTCACTAATACAGCATCATCTAAGCAGTGCTAGAGCTTCCGAAGGTTGCTGATGGTGGATAGATCAATTGGCACCGGGCTCTTGCTGGAGATAAGCAAAGCAAACAACCCTTGCTCCTGGGCAGTGCTGATCTCTGGCTAACAGCAGTGTGCTGAAGAATGTCACCAGAATCACCCTAAAGGTTCTCTGATATTTTATCTAACACTGGTAAGGAATTGCAGTAACTTCTTTTCAGAAGGATTGATGTCAAAATGGATTTACCTCCTTCCTCAAACTTCCTTCCCTCAATATACTCTAAATTATTATTAAAAATAACCAAGTGTATTAAACAGATATTAGTGGATTACCTGTCAGTCTTGCACATGAGATGGTATCTATAAGGAAGAGCAATCATCCGAGGAAAGTGGAAGCAACAGCCTGGTGGCTCACTGACCATGTCCAGCCTCTCTTCACACTTCAGTCTGGGAATGTTGGGAAAAAAAGGATGGCACATTCCGTCACTGGGTGTTCCTCCTGGTACTCATGAGGAGCTGTGTCCAAACCTCAGGGGCTACATTTCCTCAGCTGTGCTTTTGAATGCCATGCTTTCAAACTGATTTTGCAGTGTAAATCAAGAGTGAGTTCCAGAAAGGCTTGGTCTAGTTGCAGACAGTTTAGGAACAGCAAAAAGACAAAATTAATCAAATAAATAGGAATATTTTCATTTAACTCTAATTATAATTAATATATTTGAAGGTATGATAAAAGATTCCTAGAATAAATCAGGGCTGTTTGCTTCATATAATGAAGAAATCTAGTTATTTTTAGCATTCTAACAGAATATATATCGGTATAGAGACAGAGTGCTAATTTTATGGGGTTTTTTTCCAAAGAAGCAAGTATTTCAGAGGTACATACATGGCAAATTAATTTTCATAGATATTATGCATAAATGAAATTTAGACAAAATATGCATATCTTAAATTGAATAGATTCACCATAGAATCCTGATAAGAGTTCACCTGATGTTAATTTTCCTCTGAGATGAAAACACTGCCAAGCAACAAAACCAGATGTTTAAGCACATCTTCACAGGGTGGAAAAAGGGTTTTAAGATTAGAACTCCTAGCAGATTTTGATCCCGAGCAAGAACTTGTAGAAGCCCATGGAGATGTCTCAGATAGATTTAACAGAATCCAATATATAATAAGGCAACTGACATGATAAACTGTCTTTTACAATGGAAATGTAAGAGGTACAGGAGTGAACTAAACAGTGAGGCAAGAGCAGGAACCAAAAGACATCATCCTGGTAAAGGAAAGGCAGTATAGTGAATTTCAGGTCAGAGAGGAAAGAAAGGATAGAGCAGCAAGAGCGATAAGGAACAGTAGGCTTGCTGTCTTCCCCAGTTACCCATTTTCTTCCCTTGTGTGTAAATGAGGGATATGTCCTAGACAATGCTCAGCATTTCATCTTTCTCCCATAGAAGCTTATGGCGAGGGGCTATCTCAGACCTCCTCCACCCAGCGTGGGGCACATGGCCAGAGATGGTTTTGTTTCAGGTTTTTTCTGCTTCGGGACTACCTGCCCTCATTTAACAGTGTTTAGATGAATGACCCGGAGAAGCTTTTAATGAGCAAAGGATAGCTGGTGTAAGTGCTCTGAAATACGTATGTTTATTCAATTTTGATTGTATTGTTGACATGGAGGTCCAGAGATGTATTTTGGGGAATTTGTGTCCTAGGGTTCTCCAAAGGAAGCCTTTGGAGAAAGCAAGAGCTAGCTTTCATAACAACTATCAGATTCTATGAATGTTTTCAGCTTCTTAAATAATGTTGCTGTAATGGGATGAAAAAAAAGGAACAGGCTCTGAAAGGCCAGGATGGGCATAACTTTTATACTCTGAAATGGGGAAGTAGATGATGGCAGGGGCAGACATCAACTTGCTTTTAAGTGCTTGCTATTACTGTAACCATCATGTCATGAAAGGTCATTGACATCATCAGCTATATAGCCAAGTTATTTTCTCTTTTCTGATACAGTATTTCAGACAACCATTAGCCAACCTCCACTGTGCCATAACAAGCAGAAATGTAGGGATGGGAACTGGGCATCTCTGTCATCCCTGGAGCTAGTGGAGAGAAGAGTGATGTGAGATCCCTAGAGCTGCTCACTGACCTTGGGGGACACTTGTGTCTGTGCCCTGTGAGTTGACCCTTTCTGTCTCTGTGCAATATTGACAATGCTGTTTCCTCCTCTAGTAAGTGCCAAGGAAAAACATTGTCTGATTTTGCATACCTGAACTGCATCACTATAGCCACATCTTAAATGGCTATCTGCAGCTGCTTAAAAGTCCACTGGCATATACAAAAGTGAACATAAATGCATTGTCTTCAAAGTAATTCACTGCTGCAAAACTCTGCTAAGGCAGTAAAGACATCCCAGGCATATCTTCTGCCCTGAGCAGACTGAGAAAGTCAACAAATACTATACTTGAAATGAAGAGTTATTTTCAGTTCTCAAATAACCTTAATTCTGCTTTATTTGAAAAATGACCCAGTAAACATATAACAACTTCTCTTTTTCTGTCTCCAAAACTGTAATGAAAGAGAAGCTGCTTATGTTTTCTCTGTGGTCATATTTGCCCTAGTCCAAAATAGTACAACTCACCTGCTAAATTTTACAGCGATGTCACCTTTAGCTGAATGCATGTGTACAATATAACACTATTTGTTTTTCTTTTTTCAATTAGCCTCTATAGAAACTATATTGTTCTCCAGCTTCAGTATTGAAAAGCTTTGCAACAAAAATACCTGTAAGCTGACTCTACCCACCTTTCTCCATGAAATTTCTAAAATGTATAGAAAAATTAAGATTGGAAATGACCAGCCAATAACCCAGCACCTCCATGTTCACTAAATCACATCCTCAAATGCCACATTCACACATCTTTTGAACACTTCCAGGTATGCTGATTCCACTTCCCTGGGCAGCCTGTTCCAATGCATGACCACCTTCTCAGTGAAAAAAATTTCCCAAATACAGAATCTAAACCTTCCCTGGTGGAACTTGAGGCCATTTCCTCTCATCCTGTCACTGGTTGCCAGGGAGAAGAAGCTGACCCCTCCTCGCTACAACCTCCTTTCAGGTAGTTGTAGAGAGTGAGAAAGCCCTTCCTGAGCTTCTTTTTCTCTGGGAAAAATAACCCCAAATGTAGTTTATTATATGTCTTAAGGCACTAGCATATTACTTTTTTCTCTGATCATGTGTCAAGGTCTGAGAGAGGTCCTGTTATTGCACAGAACATCCCCTGATGCCCCCTCTCGAACTCACAGCTCACCCAGGCTGCTCTTGCCACATGCTGCAGTTACTTTCATTGAGAGCAGGAAACTGGGATTTTTACCAGCCTTCCAGGGCTGCTGTCCCCAAAGGAAGAAGAGGGAGGACTGAATTCAATATATCTGTATTTGTTAAGCTTTCTCACAAATGTGAGGTTGCTGAATTTGAAATTATGTAAAGGTGTTGTGAGGTATCCATAGTTACTCTCAGTAAATTCTTGCACTGGGATGGCAGGGATTCCACCACCTCCCCAGCTAATCTCTTTCAAGGCATATAATTAGAAGACAAACTGTTGATAAACATTCCCTTCAGCATGATTTAAAAAATCATGCTTACTGAAAAGTAATTGTATACTATTTTCATCTTTTCAATAGAAAGTAGTTGTCTTGCCTAAGGGTAAATATCTGAAAGTTGGTTGTCGATGTCTAGACTCATCAACCTAGATTCCCTTTATAGCCAGCTGAAAGAAACAGGCACCTCCAGGGCATGATTCATCTGTCTGTCTTAGAAGAAATGGTAAGTGGAGAAGGATTTCTTTCTGAAATATATGCCTCAGAAATTATTTGAGTTGTTCAGGAAATAGTTTTCATATTCTGTGAGAAATGTATTCAAAGAACTGGTTTTCTTCAATACTAGAATGAAGGAAAAAGCTTTTAAGAAGTTTTCAAGAAAATTACATATTTAAAAATTCCCTCTTAGTAAAATGAAAGGCTTGTTTTCTCATGTTTTCTTCCTTTATGTTTTATAATTCACAGTGGAAAAACTGCATTTGGAAATGAAGAGGTTTTAATAAGAAAAATTGAAACTTAAGATCAAAATGGAATATTTTGATCTCACTGGTATCCTTCAACTTGAATTGCCTTTTCCTTATGAAAGGTCACCAAAATTGGTCCATTCCTACAGACAGTTTTGATTTCCATGGAATAGCATTTTTTGCAGAAAAATGTGACAACAAAATTTTTTCAACCAGCTATATACGTTATGTGAGTGGACAGAACTTTGTACAAGTAACTGTTTTTAATCTCAATATCCTCTTTATAAAAACATTCTGCTTTAATTTAACAAAGTTATTTTAACTTTCCTTAGCCTAACAAGTACCTCTCACTTAAGAAAGGGCTAACTGTGGCATAGTTTTGAGAAACGTCTTATAAAGGCAAGCTTCTAATAGAATGAAAATAATTAGGCATATAAGATTGCTTTGGCCTGATTTAGTGTCACAATTTTCTTGAAGGATCTGATCAATAGATTGAAGTATCATATAGTCCCTACTTCCATGTCACCAAATGCAAACAAAGAAATCAAGCAGAATGACATTTTAGTAAGAAGAATTTGGTTTGGTCCCCCCATAAAAAATTAGTCAGGGGTTTGAGTTTTGTATTATAATGATTGATGTCTATCAAGCTATCTGAGACTGCAAAGCTAATACATCGAGCTACCTTTTGACAATAATGAGCTGTGACAGTCTAACTGAGTAAGAGAAAGTTTCACAGAACTGGGTGTCTGGAAGGAAGACGTCAAAGTTGACAAATGACTTCTAGCTAACTTGCTTCCTTCTGCAAGGCATGTTCCAGTGTTGCTGAGAGACAGATGTTAAATGGAGCTAGACAGAACTGAACACACTTCAGTAAATATCTTGCTGATAGGATGATTTACACACCAGAAAGAAGGAGCAAACATTTTTAGGAAAATCTGAATGAAACCCCTGTCTTCATGCAGACAATGTGGGATTCACCTCACCTAATCATGAATTGTCTACTATGCAGTATTTACACTCTAAAGTAGCCAACACACTTTATGGTCCATGAAGAGAAGTACATGTTTCTAGGGCACATTTTATAAGCGAGATTTAGGAAAAACAAACATAAAAAGTGTGTATTTGTCCTGCCAGATTTAAAAGGAAGTCTAGGGTAACTAGTTTAGATGCCAGTGGTTGCAATGGACTCATCACAGATCTTCAAAAAGTCTCAGAATCTGATCAGCTAAACCACTGCCTTATAGAATGTTCTGTAATTAATTTTCCATTTTTACTAAATTGATTTTTGAATCAGTGAATTGGATTCAATTCACTGCCAGATGCTCTCTATGAACTAATTAGCTAATTGTTTGAGGGAATAATGAAAACTGAAATATATATATGTGATATTCTAGTTATGAAAAAATTGACTACTATGCATTTAGACTGGCCAGAAGAGGAAAAAGTCTTATCAGCTTCTATGCTATATAACTTTTTGCCAGGACAAAAAAAATTGTTAACAAGAGCATGCTAATTAATTAGAAAAGGTTTTGGCTTCTAGTTCTTAGCATGAACCATCTCCTGAGTCCCAGCACCTCCGTTTCATCCTGTCTTGGGGCCACAGTCCCTGGCCCAGCTACATGATGGATATGCATGTCACCAGTCCTGTCTCTGGCCCTGTGTGCTGTACCCCTAACTGGTTCCCTCAGCAGAAAGAACCAGTGTTCCTGGAACAGCTGGACTGCTTGCAGTGCCTGGGGCTGTCAATGGCCCTGCCCATCCCTGCCCAATGCTCTCAGCCTCTGTGGGATGTCACCTGCTGGGGAGGGCACAGCCTGTGCTGGGGTCACCCTCTGCTCCTTCACAAGGGACCAGCCAGGCCTCTGCTGCTACCCCGCTTGTCATCTTCTTCAGTGTCTCCTGAGGCTAAAACATTGCTGATCACTGCTTGCCATCCATTTGTGTAGGCTCTTTGTACAAGCAAGCACTGATCTTTTACTTCAGAACAAGTTCACAGATGGAGCACTTTCACCTGAAATGGCAAAAGAAGAGCCCTCACGAGTCCAGGCTAGGACAAGTTCTCAATTTCCTAGGCTATTTGAACATCTCTTCACTGGAATGACATAAAAAATGCCCGAAAAGTGTGGACAGAGAGGTTAGATGAGCACTGGGTGCTAGTGTGTATGCAAGTGTGGGAAGAGTTTGCCTGTAGATAAGGTTTGCCTGCAGATATGAGTTAGATCCTGGCCTCAGGATTAGATTTGGCTCCAAAAGGGGACAGAGCTGCAGTCACTGCAGCGCTCTTGATGCTTGGCATGAATTGGTCACACTGAGCACCATGGAGATTTCAGAGACATGTGACTTCCAGAAGGTTGAGATTACACAGCAGCGGTAATAAAGGTCTTTGCTTTTGAATTACAGTTGCCAAAACATTAACCTGTTCCCAAGCATTTTCAGAATATCAAAAGATGGGCAACATGGCAGAACTTCTGTGGCACAACTGTGTTAGAAACAGCAGTTACTGAAAAAGTATCTCAAACACACAAAAACGACTGAATCACCACAAAAAATGCTGAAAAGAAATTAATCTGATGGAGAAAAAAATTATATTGGAAAGAACTATATAAATAAGATTATGTTTTTCAATACCTGTGGCTAGAAGGTTTAAATGACTGGAGCATTTGGGTAGCATGGCAATGAGAGGCAAGTTTCTTAACTGATGAGGAAGTGCTTAGACTAGAAGGACACACAAACAGGCATGGTATGACAGACCAAAGCTCACCCTGGCTACCTTTCACGTATCCAACAGCAGCCATAAGCAAATAAAGAGCATAAGAGCAAGAGAGATACTTACACCTGATACTCTACCAGTCTCTAGCCATCTTCATCTTGGGGACTTCCTGTACTTCATATGATTTCTGCTTATTGTAACCTTCAGGGGATTTATTTTTAATTAACTTATAGTGGTCCTGTGAATTAATGGAAACATCCAGACCCCATTGGCAAAGAAACCCCTATCTGGGACCGTCTTGCATCTAAGCAATTTTTCTATGTTCTGTTTTGAACCAGGTTCCTATTGTCTTCATTTGAAGTTCTATTCTTTTCTTGGAAAATGTTTTGAACAGCCCATCAGAGATGAAATGAATGTCTGTAGATATGTTTGACTGCCTAATGAGATAAAATTGCCTTCTGAATAGTATTCACTGAAACCTCAAATTTTTAAGCTGTTTGGACAGCAAATTTTAAATATTTGGACATTTCCATGGTTTGAATATAATTTTTGATCTGTTTTGAAAGTATCGCATTATTCAGTGAAGGAAGACACAGGTCTTAGGACACCTTACTCCAGCCTAGGTAAATCCTAAACATCTCTGGCATACAAGAGTTTTCTCAATCACTTCTAGCTTATTTTACTTTCTCCCCCCTCTTCCTGTTTTTCTTCCTTTTTTAATGAAAGTCTGGTTTAGACGAAATAATTCTTTCCTAGGTTGCATGGTTATAATGTCACACCATTTAGGTTTTAAACAATGCATTAATCAATTGATATTTCAGAATGGCCACAAACTTCAGATGCCATCTGTAATATTTTCCATCAGTGAATTGAATAGTGCAAGGAGAAACCAAAGTTGCATTTCCCCTTTATATGTGATTTATCTAAAATATACCATAGACAGTTTTTAACAGCAGTCCAAGAACATCTAAACACTTCTTTCTATGTAAGATGGTAATATAAACCTAGTAATCCAGAAAGTAAACTTCTTTGAATTCATCCAAAAGGAAAATTAAATGGAAATGGTGAATATAAAGTAATAATTGTTTACAATAAATAGTTTTATTTATTCTTTCTTCCTTCTGTATTTCATGATAAGTTAAAAGCACTAGGTAAAGCTGTCTTTATAACAAAGTCATCCAAATATAACTTGACAACATTCCTCCTCTGTTTAGCATAACTGAAACAAGCAAATGTGCATCTTTGCTTTTGTTGGGCTCAAAATACCCTTCACCAAAGCAAGACTTCCAATTTTGTTTCCATGACAATATGCGTGACTTACAAAAAGCTGTGGATCTTTCTGCCTAAGAGATGTGACTAAACCAGCAACATTTCATTTGCCTGCAAGTCTGCTTTTTTCTTCTCAGACATGAGAAGACTTTGTTCAAAATATTTATTTATAAGAAGTTCTGCAGTCTAAGCTTCCATATTTTCATTTTCTTTTACCTAATTTTCAGCATCCTCTATGTAGGAAGGTCCTCTTCTATTTCTATGGTGTTTAATCTAATTCTCCTCTGTTTTCTTAATCTTAACAATACATACTTTCCCTGTCTTTACCAGACCAATTTTCTTCCATTTCAACTCCTTCAATGTTTCATTACTGAGCTACCTTTTACATTGAAGATTCCTCTCTTTTCTGGTCTGAGTTACATAAACATAATAGCAGCTGTTTCTTCAAACAGTCTTCTCATACTTGTCTCTACTCTCTGTATTATCATTCTCTTATTAGCCCATTATTGATCAGTTAACAAATTTTTTCCTTAATAAAGGGTCTGTTTTCAAGCTTTTTTTTCATACATTATGCTATTACTTTTACTCCCATCTGATATCTTGAGTAGTAATTTTAAAAAATGTTTTATTTTGAAAAATATTTCTCTTCCTATAACCTAATATCAAATTTCCATATAAATAGATTTTTGATCACATGAAGACCAGAGTCACCGAAATGATAATTACTTTACAAATTATTTTAAGACAATTAGTTTTTCTTCTTTTTAGTTTTCTTTTCTTTTCTTGTTCCATACTTTTATTTCTTCTCTTGTTCTATCAATAAAATGTTCTTCTTGCTTCAGCAAAACCTCTTACCAAAATCTGTAAAACTATAATTTGCTACAATTTCATATTTGTAAATTTGTGAATTGTAAAGGATGACTAGAAGGGGAACACATTAATGCACTTCCACATGTATATAATTAATCCACCAAAGTTACTTCTTCACAACAATGCCTTCAAGATCTCACCAAAATTCAAAAACTCTTGATAATTGAACAGACATAATTTTGCTTTAAAGTCTAGGAATTTTCATATTTCAGTGAGAAAACATTTAACTGCTATTTAGAAGAAATCTCAAGGGAAAGGGATGAGTTTTTTTCTTTGTATTTCAGTGTTCCTCCTGTTTCACAGAATCACAGAATTTGGTCATCCAAAGAATTTTCATCAGGCTCTGAAGCTTTGTCTGTTACTAGTGACTTGCTAAGCCATGATTCTGACCCAGGAAGGTGTTTTTATCTATGCATATTTTGCAGTTGAATCAAAATCCTCCAAAGCTGAGAGGGAAATATTTATATCTTAGCTTTTTAAAATGTAAGGCCATCACCCACTTTAAACTGAAGATTATAAAATAGTCTAAATTTTATGTAATTTGGTGTATAATATTTATTTCTGCTCATCTAATTCATCCTTGCCTTTTTGAAAAATTAATTAAAATTCATTTTTCATGGCATAAGTTAGGTACATATACTTAGGTATTTCTGTATTATTTATGCTTTGATTTTTGTATTGCTACTTCCTCTGTCTCAAAAGGCTAACTTCCTACAGAGACGCACTGGAAAGGATGGAATAAGCATAAAATGGATTGGATCTGGTTCAAATAGAAATGTCAGCTATGATATAAGTGGTGTATCTTGAATCAGCAGCAAGTGACTAGAGCTACTGTGGCGACCAACAACTGAACCTTTGCCTTTTTGAATGATTGACAGACATGAAAATATTTCACCTAGATGTCCCACTATCCTTTTCAACACCTTGTGAACACTGAACATCACAGATCTCCTTCTACAGACATGCTGACTTGTAGAGATAGATCCTGTACTGTGAAGACACAGCCTTCCTTTCCAGCAGCATCTGCAGTGTCTGGAAAAAATGCCATCAATGTCTATGTATGGGCATATGTCATGCCAGGGATTTCAGATCAAAGCATATCAGTAAAATAAGGGGAATTTAATTTCTGGTTTGTGCCACATTCTGCACATAAGTGCAAATTTCTAGAGTCTTCTGATGCATGTCATGGCTGTGGAGCTGGATTGCTTTAGAGTCAGCATTTTGTTCTGTCAAAAATGTAAAAGCATTTGAGCACCTCAGCACTGGAGTTTCTTCGAACAGTGGCTCTTCTTTGGTGGTTATTTAAATCACTTTTCCATATACAAGAAAATAAGTTTTATCCAGTTGGCATTATTATCCGTTATTATTTGCACTTAGTACACACAGTGCAATATCAGAAACCCCTGAGGAGGGCACCAGCAGCAACGACTTGGGACGCAAAGTGTGTGTAATTGGTTGCATTTCTAACTCCTGATCAGACCAGTGTGTACTGGACATTGTCTGTAACAGTTCCATTTAGCTTCGAAAGGATGTGTGGAAATTGTGTATATCCTAGATAAAAATAATATACATCCTTCTTGCCTACATCTTTGGAAAAATCACCAACAACCGTTCTTTCTTTGATCTGCAAATATTAATGCAAGTTAGAATAGTTCGATGAGTTTTCATGCAGGATACTTTATGCAGTCCTGTTCATCTGTGTGCAAAAAGAGAAGCCGGAATGCATTTTTTAAATGGTTAATAGGACAATTAGGGTGATGGAGAGCCTGTGGGAGATTGGCTCTCAGTACACTAAATCGAGAGCTAGAAGGAGAAATGATCACTGCCTATAAATATAAAGATCAGTGTAGGAGTAGAGCTGTTTAAACTAAGGGGCAGCAGTACAGCATAGATGAAGAGAATTTGGCATGAATTAATTCCAGGCTTGAAATTCAAAGAAGGATTTTAGTACTCAAAGCATCCAGGTTCTGGAACAATCTTCTAACAGTAACAAAGTGAAAATGTGTTAGTTTGGTGCTTGATTGAGTTATGAAAAAGATTGTGTTATATGATTGCTTGAGGCAGTTGCAGTTGGATTTGTTAACCAGAAAGTTGTTCTCAGTTTTACTTCCTATTCTTCTGGTATGTTTTTTGGCCATCTCCAGATTCAAAGTGTGAGAAAGTAGTACCTGTAGCATCTGTGTAACTGCACCATGAACAAAACCATTGAGAGTAAGGAATTTTTATAAGAATCTTGTTCTTCTCTGAGGAGGATAATCCAGTCCATGGCCTGTTAGACAGCAATAATAGAGAGACATATTGCAGACATGCATGTACTTTGTTATCTTGGCCAGTACACTCTTAACCAAACAAGTTGAAAATTTAAGTTGCTGTTTCCAAACTCCGAGTCCATGTTGAATAATATGTAGCATCTCACTTTGAAAAGAGGTTGCTGCTTTGCTGCAGATATTCACTGAGCTTACAGCTGTGAAGTTGTTAGGTCACCAAAGGACAATCTCACTTAAACCTGCTAAAGGAGTCCCAGCAAGTGCAAGAGATTTCAGCCAGCAGCATTGAAACAATCCACTATGAAGAAAGATGGGTCTCATCTCATCTAACTTTAGATGTCTACAATAGAGCCACTTACCACTAAGCTAATCACTCTGAGTTCCCTCTTCATCTGTAGGGAGGAAATAAGTATTTATTATATATAAGCAGGGGGAAAAAAGCATCAAGGCACAGTACTCCTTCTAATTCTGTGGCCTTTATTTTGAAATGGCAGTATTCCAAGCATTGTAAATTGGAAACCATGTTAACTGAGTGGTTTAGAATTCCTTTTTAGTTAGATTATTTTTCAACCTGCTGGCAGCAATGGAATAGACAGCAAGAGATAAAAGAACTAGCAATGTTATTGCCACTAAGAAACAAATAAGACAATTAAAATACATACCCATGCAGAGCTGCTATGCTTTACATGGACAGCATTTTGAAAGTTTAGCTTCTCTAAAGGTATTTATGCACAAACTTTCTTGTAATGCTCCAAGAATTTAGAATTGGAAATTGTAGATGCCACGTTATCAAGGGTGACTTCAATCTGTAAAGGAAAAAGCAATATCATCTGAAAATAGCTACCAGTGAGAGCCAAATAAACAACCTTTTTTTTTTTTTTTAAGTTTGAGCTTGAAGGTATGAGGAGCTACAATCACCCAGGTTATTTTCACAAGAAATGCCAGTGGAATGGGGTATTGTTTTTAGTTCAATTAAGCTAATACTACAGGTCTTGTCCCCATGCTCCGCAGATGAAAAAGGGTCCTGGTCTACATTTGCGTATCTTGTTTCTACAAGACTTCTTACCTTCTGTATTTTGGCAATCTCAGATGGATTTTTATAATTTAGTTTTTCTAGGAGAAGAAATGAGAGAGCAAAAATGTGGGTTTTTAACTGGGGGGAGAAGGACGGCAGTTTGCAAAGAGAGAAAAGATTTTGATAACAGCACTGTTGGTAAAGGATGTCTTAAATCTTTGAGATGTGGCCTGAAAGACTTGCCTGGAAAGGGCACAAAGACAAAGTCTACTGATGAGCAGAGAAAAAGAACCACTATCATTTTAATGACAGAAAGAGTTCTTTACCTCTGTGATTTTCTATCCTGGCTAACCAGACAATATACCTGCCAGAAGTAGTGTGAATATTTATGATTCTTTTGGACAGGGATTATATATGTTACTATTCTGATCCTGTTCCTTTTGGAGTCTGTAAAAAATCCTTGCTAACTTCAGAGGGCCCAAGAACTCAAAAACCCACCAAATGGAGAGATTCTTGACTGGAATGTGGGCTCCTGAGGGAAGAGTTAAACTCCTCATGGATCTTCTATCAGGATTTCTCCAGTGATATGATAGATGTGGTTGATATATTGGTGGGTACTGATTGACTGAGGAAAGATGAGGAGGTGAATTCTCGGGAATTTAGTGATAGTAATTAATATGTAATACATGCAAGACTATTAGTACCAGTCTGTGTTTTATGTGCAGGCTACAAGCACATGAGGAAGGGGAGCCACGCAACAGTACAGTCACAGGTAACATGCAATGAATTTTGTGAGGGACTTTTGGTCCTTGAAAAGGGCCAGATAAATTTTAAGGATGATAAGAATTACTATAAATTTTAAGGATGATAAGAGTTACTCTAGGGATGTAATCAGCAATGAAACTCACCTGGAAAGAGAAAACAAAAGCATCTCCTTAAAATCCAAGTCTACCCTGACTTTGAAATACAGTTTTCACAAAGTCCCAGCCAAATACTTTGTACAGAATGCTGAGATAACTATAGAAATATACTTTTTACCCATTTATATGGCTAGTTAGCAGGGGTCTTGCCATATTAGTCCTTACAATGAAAATTGATGCTAAGTTACCTGTCAACCTTCAACAATGTGTCTCAGGCTCAATTTTCTAATAAACAAAAATGTTACCTTATCCTAATTGCAAAATGGTTACCTTATAAATGGAAAAGTATTGCATGTATTATATTTATAAATGGAAAAGAAGATGGTATGGCAGTGCCTGAGTAAGCCAGGCTGCAATAGATGTGTTTCTACACAGTTTGTCCAGCTCAATCTAAATTGCAAGGGCCAGTAGACACAGGGGTGTGGTGAGGACCATCTTAAATCAAGGAAGTGTCAGCTGGGCCCCATTTCCTGATTTAAACATTTACACAGATGAATAAACTATACACAAAACCAAATGAATAAGCAATAAGACACTTGACCTACAGCAATTGTGAGCTCCTATCCTCTGTATTTAAGATGAGTTCTGTCTCATTCAGATTTATCAGAGGATGATTCTTTCTGAAGCAGCCACCTCTGCTCAATATGCACAGAGTGGTGTCTCCATTACAACCCCTTAGAGCAGCAGGGACAGAACATCACCCTTGCCTCTTCTGTTCTGCTAGTTTGGGATATGCCTTTTGTAAAAAAAAAAAAAAATCCTCCAATATTGAAAAATTGAAGTAATTTTTTGTTGCAGAAAAACAATGTAAAAAATAGTTTGCCTTCTCTCTCTGCTGAGGCTTTCTGACTGGGACAGGTTTTATCCCAAACATGTGTGCTGGGCCTCCTTCCAACATGGTCAGTGCCCAAGGAAGCAGGAAAACAGACATTCAGATGTGAAATACTTGTTTCTACAATTTTTCCTTCTCTTCCTTCCATATTTTTCTCTTTTAAGTGCCATTACCTTGAAACAATAGGCCCATCAGCTGTACAGTAGTTTTGGGCAGAATCACAAAAGGGCTGATACAGAATGCAATCAGCAAGGAAACAAATTATGGTGTTTAATTAATGGCAATGAACATGGCTCTGTTGACTGTGTCTTATCAAGCAAATCTGATATTGCTAATACTTGTATTAAAGGCATGGTTCATACAAGTTATTGATGTAATGTCTTTAAATTTATGATATTCTGATAAAAATTAAGAGTATACAAAATCAATACAACCGACTTCAAGAAAATTAAAAACTAGCCAAGTAACGTATTGCAAAATGTAATTAATATAGGTAAATTTCAAATCATCCATTGGGGTGTTTTTAGCAGGTCCTGCAGAGATCTTCTCTTTGTTGAATCTTGTGCAATGTCTTTATTAAAACTAAGAGAAAACAGTATCAGTCAATGAGGTGGATGCAATCCCTCCATGACTGACGGTTTTGAAGGGGTTGAAACAACCTAAAATATCCCACCAAATGGGAAACTAACAGATAGACTATTACCAGTTGAGAATCATACTGATTACAGTCATGAGATTGTAGAGTTTAAAATCATGAGTGAAGAAGACAAGTATTAGAATCATAACCCTGGACATTTGGAGAACAGATTTTGCCTTATTCGGTGATCTTCTTGGCCGTATCCAGTGGGGAGCAGCCACAGAGGACACCAGGGCACAGGAGAGCTTGTTGAATTTTCTCAGAGAAGAAAATCCCTCTATTCATGTGTGCAGGAAGGTAATCAAGTGTGGCAGAAGGTCAGCATGGATTAACGGGGAACTCCTGAATGAACTCAAACACCAAAAGAAAGTACATGAAATGAGGAAGAAGGAGTGGAATTCCCAGGAGGAATGTAAAGATGGTGGCTAAAGAATGCAGGAATGAAGCTGAGAAAACCAAAGCTCACCTGAAGCTGGGATCAGTAGTGAATGTGAATGACAAAACAAAGGACTTCCCTAAGTACATCAACAGCAAAATGAAGGCAGAGAAAAATTACTTATGTGTGCTTTAAGTACATTAATCCCAGCACTGGCAATTTTTAGATGGATCTAAAAAATTTTTTGGTGGATCTGGCCTATTTCTATTGTAAATTTTATAGTGAGCATAAAGATACAGTGAGCTATATCCTGAGTAATGGAATATTTCTTTGTGTCTTTGGATAAATAAAGTGATCAATAGAAAGTACACAGTCCTGTTAGCTGTTCCCAGGGTGCCCAAATACATGGATGAAACCTGCCTACTAATACCTACTTTACATACTTTGAAGATACAAACTGATTCATCCGCCCACCACTGCCAAGCAAAGGGACAAACTAAATTTTTCAGGCATCTTGTTCCTCTTTTTTCTGATAAAGCCAAGCAAACGACCACAAACCAGTAAGTCATTCCACTAAGGATAGCAGAAAAACTACAATCAACCTCCATCCTCCAAATTTTGTAGGCAAACACAAAGCAGTGAAACAAGTACAAAACTTTAAAAATAGACTGGATTATGTAGAAGAAATCATACTCATGAGGGTTATTAAAACTTTATAGACTTTGGCACTAAACTTTTCAAGTAAATTTTTAAAATTAGTTTTACAAACTAAAAATCAAGAAAAAATAAACCTTCCGAGTTAGTAGGTCTGGCACAAAAATGTTGAAATGAAGTAGCTGCCTCCAAGAGGTCACTGTCAGGGTTTCAGAAAAGAAGATAGGAGAGCTGGAGAAAACAAATAGGTGATTTGTCAGGGGTCATGGACTGCCTAGCTATTACTGAATTTCTCTGTAGACAATCTAACAGGAAAAGGAGGATTTGTAGAGCTATAATTCATGTTATCTTCTTTTTCCACCTTACTTATTCCAGAGCTGACAGGAATTCATAGAAGTTATACAGTATGCTGCTCAGCTGGAAGTTAGGCAGAGAAACACAGATTTAAGCATTAGAAACCCATCTTAGAAATTTGGACTAAACTTTTCCTTTATGAGATCTAAGGGACAATAATTACTATGGAAAGGTCAATATCAGCTAACAGCTAAAATTAGATAATTAAGTGAAACACCTACATCACCAGTTACTTTTGAAGGAAATCTTTAAAGGGTAGTGCTAATACTTCTTAACCCAATACTTGCTATTGCAGTTGTCTTCACTGCAAGCAATTTCTTTCGTTTTCACTTACAAAGAAGCATTCTTTCCCCTAGTAATTTTCATTATTTCTTTATAAATTTCTATTTTTAGGAACTCTCCAGGCAGGTTTGAACTTTAGCTGTCAGAAGCAGACAAAATTCTACTGGATGACAAAGTGCAGCTAAAGATTTGGCTAAACATGTAAAATTAGGGAATGAGAAGTAAAAAGCCTGGTTCTAGGGAAGAAACCTTTTGTATTTAGGTGGAAATCAGCATGACTTTCCATTTCAGTGAGAACTCTGGTTGTTACGGAACAGCAACAGAGAAGAGCAATCCCCTCCTTCTAACTCTTAGAGTAAAGAGAAGAAATTTCTCTTCTGCCAAGAGAAAATATCCCATGAGTGAAGAAGTAAATATATGAGTAACAGACCAAAGCTGTTTGAGTGAGATAGAAAAACCAGAAGATTCTGAGAAATGATGTCATGGAGAAGGATGGAAGCAGTGAAAAAAGATAAATAATAGAAAAGTTGGAACAGACCATTAGGAAAAACCTCAAAACCTCTTCAACAACCTACCATAGACAAAAGAGGTATGACTATTGCGAAAGATACAAGAGCATCAAGAACACTTTATATTGCAGTAGAGACAATTCTGTACCCAATTCTGCATCCTAATAATTGATTACATTTCATGGGAAATTGTGAAACAAATCTGTATGAACAGGAAACTGCACAGGGTATCTGGTTTTAGATCAGACCTCCATGCCTGATGTGCTCATGGGACAGCTGGGAGAACATTGTTAGTGGTAGTGCTTGTGGTTATGAGTAATGCTTGCTTTTTAATAAAGCTTGACTTCATTATGCTAATTAATAGAAAAATGTCAGAGGAATCTCTTTTTCCAGTTCCAGACTTGAACATTTTCTAAAATGCTGGACATTACATCATAAATTTTTGAACATTTTGGAATTTTAATTTTCCTTTTTTTACTTTTTCATCAGCTGAAGTCCATCTTTTTCAGGTGAGTGAAAATAATAACCTCTATGCAACCATTTTGTCTGTTCTGCTACCCACAGCGTCTTCCATTGTGCATACACCACATTGTGCTGATCTGACAAGGGTTTGTTAAGGTCAAGTGCTCTTTTCAGAAATCTCCTCTTGACTCTCTTCACTCCTGCTGTTTGTATTTCTGTCCATTTTCTTCCAGCATGATAATAATGCAATGTTAAGAGGAACAGTGCAGGTGAAAAACAGAGTAGATATAAATCTGCTATCTTTAGATGTAGCTGGAGATTCAGACACCCCAAAAAATCTCTTGAGGCTGTAATTAGCCTTTTTACACAGAACAAGTCAAGAACTGCAAAGTTTTATTTGATTAGCTTCTAGCTGCCAGTTTTCACCTTTCATTATTATTGTGTCCTGTCAGTTCAAGGCTATTGTAGACGCTACTTCATGTCAACATCAACAGGAGATGAAACCCCACATGAACCACCATGTAAGGCCCAGATTGAAAATAGAAATATTGCTTTTCTGCATAACAGCAAAGTGACAGAAGAGAAAAAAATGAGGACTTCTGTAATGAAAGGTGAGCCTCTTGCTGGAGGAGGAGGCACAGTCAATTTGTTAGGAATATGCTATCTGAAGACCTACAATGCCTGAAAAGCCCCACCAGTATAAGAAAGGAGACTTGGTTATCACAAGATTGAGCTTATTGACTGAAATGAAGTCAATCCAAAGCCTGACAAGTGTTAAAGCAACAAAACTTTTGACAAGTGTCAAAACAAGAAGTGTAGAAATATTTTTTTTTTCAGAATCCAGTTATTTTGTCTATTAGGTTCCTAATTTAAGCACAGTTTCATTAAAAATGTAGGTACTTTGAGTGAAAGAGAAGGCGATCTCTGCTTTATATTACTGAAACAGATGAGACTTGAACATCACACCTAGGAACTCTAGTCATCAAGTAAAATTAAAGTGAAAAAATTACTAAAATCATAAAGGTAATAATTTATAATGTTTCACCAAAGTATTCACTTTCTGTAGAAACAGTGGACGTCCTTTGAACAAAACCCTTTGTCTCTTGCTTAGAGGTCTGTTTCTGCAAGAGCTATGCTAACTATCAAAATATTCCTGCTGTGCCACTATCCTTACCTATTGACAATTTACCTGTTTGTCCATTAAAGCCATGACAGGAAAATCAGAGCTTTGGAAGGCCCATTTAAAAATCAGGTGATTTTTTTGAGTTTTTTTGAGATTGAAAGTAGAGCTGAGAGGAGAGAGGGAGAAGAGGAGGCTAGAACTGTAACTTCATAATTTTCAAGGATGCTACCAGTGTATTTTTTTACTTGAACTTTTCCAGAACCTGGGCTAAGTTTGTTTTCTCACAGCCTATTCATATCCTTTCTCCTACAGGGAACACTGAGAAACACTGAACCCTGAATATTTTTGAAAAGCTGCTCCAGAGCTTTAGAACTTCTTGTGTTAATGGAGGTACTCAATGTTCTGACTTACTTTTTTCTCAACCTGTTCACTCCCCAACAATCTTTTCACTGAAACATTGCTGTGATGAAAATAAGAAAAATACCCAATTGAACTCTGTAAAATACTCCGTAGGAATGTCTGGCATATGAGTGTCTAGGCACAGATGACTTGATGCATGGTTAATCATTATACTTTGAATGCAAAAGTGACAGAAATTGCTGCTATATAAAAACATTTAGTCCTAGTAAAATTCAGTTCTCCTGGTTTGGGTGCGACAGACTCAAACAGAGATATGTGTGTGTTAATGGTAGCAGTGATGGAAGTCTGATAATGCCCCATGAACACTTGTCATGATTTGACTTCTGTATCTTCTTTGTAGTAGTCAATTTCAGTGCAATCTCAATCTTACAACAGAGTCCACACCTCTCTGTAGATAACACTTAATATAGTTTTTGTAGAACAATGCTTGAGGATGATATACTGACATATTAGCTTGGTCTGTTTATGACACAAATTCCATTCATGAATATTTAGATGGTAGCTAATTACTCTTTAATTCACACACTGCAGACTAAAAACCTTGTTAAAATCATACAGTCCACCAGAAGCAGAATTTTGGATGCATAACAGCAAATAGTCGCCTTTTTCTTTTCTTGTGTTAAAGACACAAGAAACATTGAGGCTTTTTAGTTTGCTTGATATGATTTTATTTTGTATGTGAAAAAAACAATAGCTGGATATTGATAAGTTACTTTCATTAGTCTGCTTGTGTGGAAGGAAGTTGATTGACTTGTTAGTAGACAATTGTCCATTAATATAATGAAGAACATAGGGATGTCATTATAAATATGCATCTGACATTTATGTTGGTGTAAGTCTGGATATATGCTTCTGAAATTAATGGAGCTGCACTGATATCAATCCCAGACAAATTAGGTCAAAGGAATCCCAAAAGGTAAACAGAGCTGCATCAAGCCAGTCTCTGATACATGAAAAGAGTCTAAAAACAAAGTGGAATTATGGATCTGGCATTTGCAATTGTGCCAGTGCCAGCTTAACCAAGCTAGTGCAAGTAATAACTGTGAAGATACAATGGCATGGTCTTCCATGCACTGTAGTACTGACAACACAAACTCCTTCCAGCTCTTGAGTGCACTTTTGAAAGTTTGCACTGCTGCATGTTCCTTGCAACAGTTAGATTGATCTTACAGAGATTCGACTCCTCATGCTGTTATCAAGAATATCTTGTGTTATCACGAATACCCATACTTCTTAAAAGGTCTACCTTACCTTACCAGTGGTAAAAGAGACCTAATTTCCAAACCCTTGGAGTCTTTATAGATTTTTACATGTTTGAAAATCAGTGAAGTAGCATCCGACATTTTCTTTGCACATCTGCAAGTAATTATCCAATGTACAATGCAGGGGCAATCCAATCAAAGAGGACAAGAAATTAATTTTATCCCCGTTATCCTTTTGACTTTGGGTGCTTTAAATCTGGAATGGGTCCATAGGACCTTGTGGAACCAAGGCAAATGAAAATAGTGGATTTGTTTTGGTCTTAGATGCAGTGAACCAAATACTCCTTTTCCTTGTGCTTAGGGGATATTTCCTGTCATACAAAAAAAACTGCTGAGCCTCTACCCAACACATTGGCCTCTTCCCAAGCTAGTTTCTTTAGCTTGGATATGACATTATGTGCAGGGTATCAATGGCAAGCTTTTGCTAGTGGGGGACCTGCAGGGGTGGCCTCTCTTGGAGGAGGTCAGAGACTGCCCTTTGCCAGCCAGGAATGGTCCAAGCCAGTTCAGCAATGGATCCACTGCATGCCAAAGCTAAAGTAAATTGGAGGAATTTGTGGTGCCTCTGTGAGGACATATTTAAGAAAAGGCAGAAAACACAAAGGGTAATGGAGCAAGTGAAAAAGAGGGGTAAAACAAGACCACAGTGGTAAGAGATGCTCCATGGTGGAGCTGGTCACACCCCTGAAGGAGCTGTGTGGAGGACTTGCATTGGAGCAGGTACTTCCCTGAAGAGACTAAGGCCCATGGAGAGCTCCACATTGGAGCAGAAACAACCAAGAAGGAAGGAGCAGTGGAGTAAAAAAAGGAACAAAGCACAAAGAAACAGCTACACACTGGCCCCAGGAGCCTGCTTCATCTGTTGCCTTGCTGTTGGAAATGAGTGTAAGCTGCAGTGATAGGAAGGGGATTGGAGACTGGGAAGCAGGGAGGAGAGGTGTGTGGAGTGAAGTTGAACCTGCCAGTGGGAGAGAAAAGGTATCTTCCCAAAGTATTTAGATGTTTGTCTTTTTGTTGCCCAACTCCCAAGTCAGTAATTGAATGTTGTAAATTAAATTCCCTAGGTTGAGTCTGCTATGACAACTTTAGTTATTAGTGAATGATCTTTGTTTTGATACATGAGTTTTCTCATTCTTGTCCTTCTTATTTTCTTTCCATTCCCACTGTGAGAAGGGAAAGAATGAGCAAACTGTGGGTGCTTGGCGGTTGGCCGGGGCCGTCCCACTACACGCCAGACCTGACAATGCACCCTGTCAGCGGTGGCTACCAGCAGGACAAGGTTTTCACTCGCCCCTTTTTGTTGGCAGTTTGACATGCACCTACGAATCTTTAAGGACTTCAAAACCCGAGTCTTTCACTTTTTAATGATATTTATGGATATTTATGGATATTATGGATGGACGGTAACCAAACTAACCCACGGAAGGTTACAAATGAAAGGATTTTGTTCCGGGAAGCGTCAGGCCTGCAGGAAGGGCGGACTGTCCACCGGGGAGCCGAGCGGGCTCCGGGCGCTGGCCGTGGTTCTGAACGGGACCCCGCGGCTCCTGTTAGAAGTAACAACTTCCATGGGAGTAACTAATGGCTGCAAAAACGAACAGTTTACTTTTAAAAAGCACCATATACTTAGACGAATGGTGCAAGAATAATCTATGAATAAATGAATTTTTTCCCTACTTATACTCAACAATCCATATTAATGCCATTACACCATGGATATTGGCACCTGCCCACTCAGCTCAGGGTGATGTAAATATAAACATTTACACTTAATATTTGCAGATTTTCCACATTAACTGACATTTTTCCATTTGAAAGTGCCAGTGCTTTTTGGAAGGGAATGGGATTAACACTTACCACAATTAAATCTATTTGTGGAACAACCAAATGGATCTGGGAGAAAACAAATTAATCTATGTATCATAGATTCATGGTGTTTAGCATCAAAAAGGTGCTAGATTACTCAGCCTGACACTCTGCCTGTCAAAAATCCTCACTTTTTACCCACTTACCCCTGCCTTGAACTCAGATACTGATGTGGCTAAAATTGCCTTCTGAAAGGAAGATAGGACTGATTTTTTTTAAAAAAGGGAATATTTATTCCTCCTTCCCCCAGTATCATTACTTTCTCTACTAGGGAAGAGAACTTGGTATTTTCTTTATAAAGAAAACATATCCAAGTCACTTCATAATATCCTCCTTGCTAAAAATAATCACTTAGCTCTTTAAGTCTTTCATTTTATATTTGCAGTTCTTTCTGCCCTTTCCTCTAATTTTTCAGCACCAGTTGTAAGATGTATGTAGCACACCTGGAGGTGGCACGGTGGTGTCACCAATACCACCTGCAGAGTAAAAAACATTTCCTGTTTCTATTCACTACTTGTTTGGACATTAACCATTTGTACTACCTCTTTGTGCCACAGGATCACAATGAGAACTCAGATTCTTGTCCACTGTGACTCCAGGATTTATTTTAAACTCACTGTTTTTCAGGTGAGAATTTAGTATTCTGCAGGGATAGCTGTAACTTGCTGTATTAAATTACAGTTTGTTTGAATAGACAGGTCTACTAGCTGACCCTAATCATACTGACTTATCTACATTCACTGTTAGTTACCATTCTGCCAACCCTCATGTCATCTGCAGCTTTTATTAATGCTGATTTTATATTTACTTTTAGGTCACTGAGGAGAATGTTGAATCCTGTGAAATTTAGTCATAAGGAAATCCATCAGAGACACACTACCCCAGGATGATCCCATATTGACAGACAATGTTGCAGACTATTATTTTTGAGTCCCCTTATTATGCACTTTGCAGGTATTGTGTTCTCCTAATTGTTTAACAGAATAGCATGAGGTGCTAAGTCATACTCTTCACTAAAGCCTACATTAAATCATCTCAGTTCCTTTAGCAGAGGAATTCTTATGTCAAAGAGGTAAAATGATCTACTTTTGTGTTAGCTCAAATTTTTATCTTCCTACCTTTTAATTCTCATTAAGGATAGTTTATGAAAGATTTAATTGCAAATATTGTGTGGTTTTATTCTGCACTGCTCTCATGCTAAATTGGCATTGTAAAATACTCTTCCACTCTTATTTTCATTTTACATTCCCGAGCTTTAACATTTCCTTTAAGCAAATATTCTACAATATTCTTTTTAGTGTGATGAGCTATCTTCTACACTGTATTATTCAGAGCAGCCAAAGCTGACTCACGAAACATTCATTATTTGTTGTTCCATAACTGCTGCTATTTACACACATTTCCTATGGGATGTTTCCACTCTTCAAACCACAGAGAACTCAGAGACTTAGTGCAAGCTGGATACTAAAAAGATAAGAGGTGAAATAAGGACTGTAGTGCTACAACCATGAAGAAAGTCACATCTAGAGGTCTGTACTGGTAGGGAGTAAAGTGGGAAAAAGACTAAGGCAAGGAAGTTAATAATGTTTAGACTGCAATATTAGGATATAAACTTTTCTTCATAGCTCCCGAATGTCAAGGAATTGCTTGGTTTTGTCTAGTAGAAATGAAGCTTGGTGTTTCAGGCCAAAATTATACACACTGTAGCATTTTAAAACTGAGCATGAATATTTACAGTTTAAAGGTTCTAATTTAGACGTGAAACAGTAAATCAAGGACATTTTGAGAAAAAGCAGCCAGTCAATCTTGAATAAGCCCCTGAACAACCAGAGACTTTTTTTCAGCACATATGGTTGTCTAACAGGGTGCCTCAGAACAGTGGGTGATATTATGTGCCATATGTGCTGCTATACCAAAGAATTATTTGGTTTCTGGTAACACTAAATCCAAAGACTAAACTATAAAACTACCTAGCTCTTCTTAATCAATATCAACATCTTATTATTCCATCTATATTTAATTGCATTCTTAGTGGGCTGAAAGAATGCCTTTTAGCTGTCAGCAGAAAATATGAGGAGGAATGGTTTATGTAAATAAGACAAAACTTTCCAAGTTTTAAGGATTATTATCTTGCTATTAATTTGATTATTTGAAATACTTTACTGGAAGAAAAGTCAAAGAAGAGTGACTAACAAAGCAAACAATGTAGGGGTTCTGATATCTTGTCTCATAAATTTAATAGAAAGGCACAGAATTTATCTTCAATAGTCATACAGGTGTGATAATATGGTAAGGAATATTTTCCTGACCAAAACTAATTTGGTATCTTATATTTAGAAATTCATACATTCATATAACTACGAGTTCCATCAGGTTTCTAAAACACCTTTGCAATAAAGGACTTTGAATAACAGAATCATAGAATCCTTGAAATTGGAAAAGACCTCTAAGATGATTGAGTCCAGCCACTAACCCAGACCCAGTTTTAATCACTAAATCATATCCCCAAGTGCCACATCTACACACCTTTCTAACACTTCCAGAGGCAGTGATCTCAACACTTCCCTAGGAAGCCTGTTCCAAAGCCTGATCACCCTTTCAGTGAAGAAATCTTTCCTAATATCCAATCTAAGCTTACCCTGGTGCAACTTCAAGTCATTTCCCCTTGTCTCACTTGTAACGTGGGAGAAGAGACTCCCCCCTTGCTAAAGCCTCCTTTCAGGCAGCTGTAGAGAGTGATAAAGTCCCCCTTGAGCCTCCTTTTCTTCAGCATAAACACCCCCAGCTCCCTCAGCCACTCCTCAGAGGACTTGTGCTTCAGACTCTTTCCCAACTTCATTGCCCTTCTCTGGACTTGCTGCAGCACCTCAATCTCCTTCTTGTAGTGAAGGGCCCAGACTTGGACACAGGACTCAAGGCCAGGCCTCACCAAAGCTAAGTGCAGAGGGACAATCCCTGCCCTGGTCCTGCTGGCCACACTATTGCTGACACAGGCCAGGGTGCCATTGGCCTTCTTGGCTACCTGAGCACACACAGGCTCATGTTCAGCTGCTGCTGACCAGCACCCCCAGGTCCTTTTCCCTGGGTTGCTTTTCAGCCACTCTGCCTCCAGCCTGTAGCAGTTCAGGGGATTGTTGTGACCCAAGGGCAGGACTTAGCACTTGTCCTTGTTGAACCTCACACCACTGGCCTTGACCCATTGGTGTGGCCTGTCCAGATCCCTCTGCAGAGCCTTCCTGCCCTCCAGCAGATCAACACTCCCACAAAACTTAGTGTCATCTCCAAACTGACTGAGGGTGCCCTTGATTGTGTCATCCAGATCACTGATAGAGACATTAAAGAGAACTGTCCCCGATACTGAGCCCTGGGGAGCCCCACTTGTGACTGGATGCCAAGAGGGCTTAACTATTCATCATCACTCTAGGGGTCCATCCATAAATGCGATATACATTTAAAACTTGGCCTAAAATTTTGGGAATTCATTTGGTTTTTGCAATTATTTCAAAATAACTTGTGGAATCTGATTTCTAAAAAGCAAGTATGCAATCACTAAGAAATTGAAAAATTTTTGAGGCATCTTAGTTTGAATATTTTATGGTGAAACACCTACATCACCAGTCACTTTGCATGTAAGGAGTCTTTGAAGGCTAGTGCTAGTACTTCTTAACCCAATACTTGTTGCAGTTGTCTTCACTGCAAGCAATTTCTTTCGTTTTCACTTACAAAGAAGCATTCTTTCCCCTAGTAATTTTCATTATTTCTTTATAAATTTCTATTTTTAGGAACTCTCCAGGCAGGTTTGAACTTTAGCTGTCAGAAGCAGACAAAATTCTACTGGATGACAAAATTCAGCTAAAGATTTGGCTCCCCTGCCAAATACAGAAATCAATGAGATTTCCTGGACCGAGTGCAAGTTTTAAAGTAAATATATTAATGCAAGTATGCCATCATATCTGCACTCTGCAACTATCCTCTGCTTTAAGAAATAAAATATTCTAAACACAAATGTACTCTACAGACAAAGCTCTAAGAAAAGTGGGATGTCATATAAAAGATCTGAAAATGTAACAAACGGCTCTGAATGTCAGAGGACAGCATAGGGTCTGTCTTTGTCACTGTTGGTGTGCCCTTTGCTGTCAATCAGCTCTGCTAGTAAAATGAAGAGGTCACAACCTCACCCCTTTCAGCCAGCACATCAGAAGACCAAAAGAAGAACAGTTCACAGGAAATGGTCTCACATGAAGAGGAAGTGCTACATTATCTGTGACTCTTACTTTCTGACAGGTCCTATCAGATTAGCTATTCTTTCTTCTAATTCCCAGCAGCTGCAGGTGTTTGGTTATTCAAATGTACTTATTCAACTCCAGCACCAGTTACAATCACAAGCAAGATAACACCTCTAGCTTTTCTAGAAGCCTCATTGCTATGTTCAGGCACGACACAGAGGTGTCCAAGACCATGCTTAGACGATTTTCTTGTGAGGTAACATCTCCTTTAGGAGGCACCAGCACTCATTGGTTTTCTCTATTGTTTTTCCCAAAGCACATTACCTTTCAGGAAATGCATGCACTTTTGGTTAGGGAGGTGATGTGGTCGAAAGATTTGTTTTGTTGCTACTTACATTGTAGGAAGGATACCATAACTATAGCATCACATTGATTAAAATTGTGAATAATTACAAAAATGTAATAAAGAAGCTCTTGTAACATTGTAAAAACTAAACCAGAGGCATGAGAATCATGATTTTTAGTCCATTCAGAATTTCATCATTGGATCTCAGTTTTCAAAAGAGTCAATCTGAGCTTTTTAGTCTTTGGCTATATAAACAAGTGTTGCAGTTAGCTATTGACGTCTTTAACTTTTAAGCTTTTCAAGGGAGGATGCAGTTTAAGAGACTTTAACCCATTTGCTTTCTGATTTAGAGACCTAAACCACCAAAATTTCTTAATCCAACCTTTAACTGGTTGAGGCTTAATTCTTCAGTGTGCAGCATACTCTCAAAATGACTCATCATTCACACTGGGAAAAAAGATACTGGTAGTTTTCTGTCAAATCTTAGCCAACGTAAGCTGATTTTCTCCCACCTGAAATGCCAAAGCAAGACACTGCACAAAGCATGTTGCAGTCCTGTTACAGGTCCCCTTTGGTGAACATTTGATGTGTTGTCTGGATTAAAGAGCAGGCCCAGTATCTGTATCTCTACATGCTGAAGGCTAAAGTACTACCGGGTAGAGAAGGTATCCAAGTCTTACTTTTGCTCTTACTTCTTGACTTCACAGTGAAAAATATGAAACTTGGAAACATGAAAGGTCTTTCTGAGCTAGGACATGTCCTCCAGCAAAGAAAGAAACGGTTTCATTTCAAGACTGGAAAAAAGCCTATTGGTCCTTGTCAGATCAGACTGACCTCTGCATTTAGGAGCTGTGATTTGGGAAGAACAGGGAGAGGTTCTGTATTGGGTCAGGCCAGCTAGAGAAGCTTGGCTCAGTTCACACTTTTTAAAAAACACTTTTAGCCTTCAAGTCAACATGGGATTCTCTAAGTTCTTTGTAAGAACTGACTGGCTTGTGTTGTATTGAACCAAGAAAAGGAATTGTTTGGCAGAGGTGATAGCTGGTGCAGGAGTGTCCTGGGTTAGTCAGGACCTTGCTGCAGGTAGAGACAATTGACCTCCAATGTCTATGCCAATTCTGAGGTACTCTAACTTATCAATACAGGCACAGTTCATGATGCTGGTCCGATACACTTCAGGTTTAGTTATACTGTTCAGATATTCTGGCTTAGTGGGTCAGAATGACTAAAAACACGTCAAGCAAAATAAACGGGCCTGCTCTTCTGAGCATTTTACAATGCCAAATAGAGGTGCCAGTCATAAGCTTGTGTTGAGATTATCCATGTGAACCTCCATCTTCTGTCTTTCAGAAGCAGTGGGAAGGTTACAATATACCAGTTAGGGCAGAATTCAGATTTATAAATTAATTTATCTGATGTCAATTAGATATCGCAGAATATTCTGCTTGGGGTCCTGTATGCCCTTTAGTCATGTCTATCAAGCCCATGTAAGAGTCTGCAGCACCTACAGGTTTGCACTAGATGCTTTTTATGTAGCTAATAATTTTAATTGGATTAGCACTGTTGATTATTTAAAATAATTCTTATGATATAAATGGAATTGTTCACAGCTCTCAGATCTATGTTCTTAGATCTCTGCAAGCAACTCCAAGGACTACCTGTTTATCAACAGCCTGTTTTAGGGCACCAATATATGCTTAATACAAACTATTCATTGGCTGGAAATTGATGAACCTTAAAACACAAGACCAGCTAAGTAGTTCTAGATATTTTTTTTGGTCACAAGTATTGTAATTAAATGTATTATGCTTTTTCACTAATGGTATGTTTATGTACAAATACCACTGAATAATTTTAATTATAATGGCTATCTTTATACTTTCATTTAATATTGAAGCATGAATGACAGCAGATTTGACAACTCAAGACAATGTCAGGCACAACAAAACCTTGAAAATATGTGCAAGTTTAAATTAATTTTAAATCAGGCATACACTCTCCCCTGACAGCAATCTGTTGTAGTAAGGGGTTTAGTCTTGTCATGTCATTAGGTCTTCCTCGGGTTTTTGTTCTGTTTGACTTCCAAATAAGATTATTAGTGACTGGTTAAAGTTTTTTGAAGCTCCATAGTAGCAAGCTACAGAGCTGTTTGTCATATAATTTAAGCTGAGCTGTAACAATTCTACAGCAACTGTACATGTTTGAAAATCTGGATTCATAGGCTCATGGGAGCTTAATTTCACAGAAATCACTAACTAAGCTCATTGGGGCCCAGAACAGCATTTTTAGAAGTATTTCCATTTAGTTTGATTATTCTTCCTGGCAAATTAAAACACTAAAGATTTGTTGTCCCACATTTGTCAAAGGTTAAAACTGTGCATGTTGCAACCTGACAAGGACAAATGTTTGAATCATGGCAACTTCACTGTGGGCTACAGATCCATCAACTTTAGGCCATTGAAATGGGTTGAGATACTGCAGTGATAAGTTTCTTTATTTGAAACCACTAAGATCAGGCTTTTATTGACGTAGAAAAGAAGTGGTAACAGCATGACAACTAGAAAGACAATGTTATTTTGCAAGATTTTTGCTAATATATTAGAAAAATCACTAATTAAAATATAACTATCACTATTACAACCTGACTTTTTTCCATGTTTTTTCATTATTGGTATTCACCCTTGCTAAGGCATGTTGTTCATTAACTTCCACTGGGTCCACCAGTACTGAATAAGTTAAACTGACCTTATTTGTTTGCATTCAAAGATGTTTTTGCATCTGCATGCTTCACTTTTCTAAATACTCTCAGGTTTTCAAGTACTGCTTAGGAGATACCAAGTCAAACAATTCCTGCACCGACTTTGTCATACTGGTTTTTTGTCCCACTTTGTCCAGTGGGAACATTGTCATTGCCATAGAAATCACTAGAAATGGGGCAGAATGTTTCACACTGCCATTCCACAGAAAGTCTCCTTTGATACCGGTACTAAAAAAAATTAAATCCCCGCTCCCCAACCTGTCCAGGTTTTGCTTCCCAACCTCTGTTTCCATGGCATTCTCAGCTGGTAGAAGGCAGAGAGCTAGTACAGTAAAAAAGAGGCAGACCAGCTTGTGCAGTACTTTCCTAGCAACACCTACAGCCTGTAAGATACTGTTGTGTTAACTTCAACAAGAATAGAAACAGAATCTCTTTCTACCTTTTTTCTTTTTCCCTTTCAAGTGTATAAATGGAGGAGAGAGATTGAATGGGCCCTAGCAATTGCTGACCTTTGCATTTATAGTGCTACAGCAGAGCTGCAACCTTCAGCAGCAACACAGGCTCCTGGTCTAATAAGCTGCATTTATAATCATAAGGAGAAGTAAATATCTAATCAGAATGCTAGTCTTTCCTAGTTTTGAGTGAAATTTGTAACTATCTAATTTTTGCTTATGTGTTACCCTAAGGCATGATTCTAAAGGCATGATTCTAACACTTGTTTTTTTTTAAAAATAATTCCTTGGTTTATATATAAGAAATAATTTATGCACAATTTTTGTAGGTAACAGTTATAAAAATTTGTTATAATAGTAATTCTTGTAATAGTATACTTAAAGGATACTTAATTCAGTGGGGCTACTTCAGGTGTAAATCAGCATATCTAAAGACTTTGAAATGGACTGTGCAGATAAATCATTACCTCTCCATGAGGTCCTAATAGATTTGTCTTAGTTTCATCAACACAGATCAGACTGAAATACAGAGGATCTAAAATCATAGATCTCCCTTATCAAAATCAAAGCATGCCTTAATTCTATCATGATATTAGAATACTGAAGCTATGTTCAAAGAAATGTGAAATGAGAAAGTGAACAGGTACAGTTTTTTGGGCTGTTTCATTTGCCTGTAACTTTCCTGCACCTTTCCCTTAAGGGACTCAAAGAATTGTGTAGCCACTTCCCTCCTGATAGCATTAAAAATAAAATGTACATGTTTTAAGAAGTAAAGAGGGGGGAAATTGAGACATATTTTTTAATTCCAAAAGTTTGGTTGTTTGGAAATCTGAAATTGCCAGGATGGGAATACTGCAGAAGAGAATACTAAGAAGAGATGTAATACTTCAGACGTGTTAAGAGCTCTGCAAAGAGGATAAGAATTCCCTCTGTGTAGAAACCAGGGAAAAATGGGTTAAAATTGCAGCAGACTTAGATTTGACATTAGGTGTAGCTTTCTGAGCATAAAGATAACCAGCCTCTGGAATAGTTTAGCTGTCCCGAGGAACTGGATTGGCAAATGTCTACCAGAAATGATGATTATAAATGAATAACTGATCCTGCTTTGGGTGGTAGGATGGACTTCCTGAAGCCTCTTCTCACTTGCTTTTTTGTGATTCTATATACTTGAGATACCAAAGGGACTGATATTTGCCACAATAAACACTTAGTCAAACCGCTTAAAATAGGCAAAACAGAAAGCCTATAAGCAATAGTGAGACATTAATTACCCTGCTTAGTAGAGGGGAGTCTGATTTTTCAACTAGTTTAAAATATGCAGACATTAGTTTCCTCATCTTTGGTGCCCCCAATCTCTTTACTCTGATTTAGAAGACAGGAATGTTTAAGAAAATTCAATAAACAGATACACAAATGTGTTCTCAAGGAAGCCCTACTTACTACTAATATTTGTAAGGGAGGAAATCTTTCCATTAGGTCATTCAGTTCACAGGCCATAGGCTCTCTGAATGCCATCTGACAGAATAAGGGCTAAAAGAAAACTCTGAGGCTCAGTAGCTCCTGCCTACAAGAGTAGCTGGGAGCCAAAGGTGTACTGTCCTGTTACCTTGTCTTACATGAAACCTCAACATACCAGAAGATTTCCTGGGAAGCAAAATAATTTAAATTGATCCTTTTAATGTTTTGGGGTATATCAATAACATTTCATTTCACTTGGCAATTTTCCAATAAAGGGTAGGCTACGTCTTTCAAATAGCAGTGCTAGGACTCAGACTTATATATTTTTTTCATTTCAATCAATTTGCCAGTTGCCACTTTCTGTTAAATTTAAAAAAAACCCACCAAAATAAAACACAAAAGACCCCCAAACCACAAACAAAAACTAAACATCACCTGTGGTTTCCAATCCCTCATGTCCTTCACACCAAGGGAAAATACTGTAAATAGTCAGAAAGCCACCTCATTAATTCCTTTAAAGTGTCTCCTTACACTCTCCTTTGCCACACTAGCAGCAGTCCTTGGCTGAGACTTACCACGTCTCATGCTGCAGATCCAGTTTCTCGATATGCTCCCTCTCCTGGTACACTCTGGCTGCATGCTTAAATGTCCCACTCTTTAGGGAAGGAATTAACTTCTGAAGGGTTCGTGAGAGATGAGGCATTAGCCTTGATTCAGTGGCAATACTCAGTGCTGTAAGTCAGTCTTAAGCTTCAGGTAAAGTAGGCTTCTGAGGTCTGAAGATGGGGGCCAAGATGAAGTAAGGGTCTAAACAAAATAATAGGATCTCTGAACCCAATGGGATGAGTGCCAGGGGTATTTCACTTCAAAGAGTGCCAAAAAAAGAGAAGAGTCAGAATGGAGCATGTTTTTGACCTCTGAGGAAAATGCACTAGGAAGTCTAGACAGACATCTTAACTATGTTAGTTCAGCAATATAGTATTCATCCTGTCTTCAGCTTGTAGTTCAGCTGTTGCAGGGCAGAGACTGCCAATAATGCTGAATTCTCCAAGGTTTGTGCCACTCTTCCTAAAAAATCAGACCTATCCAGGCCCACCTGCTGCAAGCCAGTGCATCAGCTGGAGTCTGAGTGCCCAGAAAGCACTTGTTACCATGACTGCCTAGCAGCATGCGTCTTCTGAGGGTGGCATGAAGGGGCTCTATCCCTGCAATTCCAGCACCATGTCTCTGAGGAAACCCTCCGTGCTGCCAGATACCTACTAAACTACTGGTCTGCAAATTGCCACTTGCAACTTCTAGGGTAAGAACTCTCACAGAACTTCAGGTATGCTTCCAGGATTTGGCCATAATCATGCTGCAGAAGTTAGTAGACTTAGCAAGGTGGTCTGAGGACATGAGGCTGTGCAAGAAACATGTGAGCTAAATCACGACCATGCCTGAAGACATTCAGCTGGTGTGCTGCCTCTCTGGGCATATTCTCTGGAAGCTGCACCTCTGTAGGAGCTGTTGCCTCTACAGAAATACCTAAGCAGAGAACTCCTCTTGCTAGGGTGCACTACTATAAAATGAAAAAACCGTTTCAAAGAAACTTTTATAGTTAAGTACAGTTGTAGCAGATGCAATGCTTGCCCTTCCCTGAAAGGCAAATACATATTATTAATGTGAATTATAACCTAAACCAGTATACTCTATATAAGACTGTAAGTTACAATGCACCACATCCATACATTACATCTCTTCTACAGGTTTTCTTCAGTACAGCTACATAAATTAAGTTATGGTGGTGCATAGTTATTAATACTGAGACAGATTTAGTATAATCTCTATGATTTCCTTGGGCCTCTCTTCATTATCACCAATGCTTTTCTGGTTTGTGATGCTTCTGAGTATGAGGAAAATTCTCTGAGGACAGCTGATCCTGTCAACTCTCACAACACAAATGGATTTACCTTTCCTTTGACAACTATCTCTGGCCCTCAGAAAGAAGTTATTTTATTTTGAAGTCTAATAGCTTTGACTTCTGGTTTCCTGAGTTTTCCTTAGTGGTACAGCCACTAGATTTAAAACAATGTGGGTTTTTAAATCAAAGTGGAAAAAAATATAGATTCCCTACACAAAGCAAGAAGGCCAAGCAACAGTCGTTTCCAAGGAACTGAAATTTGTATTTGCTGTCTCCTTGCTGACCAAGGCTCTTCTTTAATACAAGTCTCTCATCAGCTTACCTATGTGCTATAGTTCCAACAGTTAAAAGACAAAGATCTCTGTGTGTCTTTTAACCCCACTGCATTGTAGAGTATAAGGAGCTATTTAGTCTGACATCCATTTTGTTAGTTTCTACCAGCAGCAGCCGGCAGTTTTCTCTGGGGTTTTCTTCAGAGCATCTGGCTTGGGTCAGGTCACTATAAAAAATTTATCAAACATCCTTTACAGGACTGGCTTGAGCTTTTTAAAATAAGGAAATCTCATCTATCTCCAGTCTTACAAAGGTTTTTTTATCCATTCTGTCAACACAGAAGATATATTAAGCATTGTGTTTAATGAGATATTGAACATCTCTTTGTTTTGAGTGTATACTGGAGCAGGCTGTGCTTAGAAAACACACCACTTGGGTTTATTTTATTCTGTGGTTAGAGCAAAAGTTGTTATGTTGCGGTAAAATATGTATTTCTATGTTTTAGAAAGCAATAAAATGGACTAGACTCTACACTACATGTCAGCTGATATTGTAATGGAGCAAGACAGACTGGGCAACTATGTAACCCAGATGAAATGTGGGGCTAATTATGAGGATGATTATTTAAGGAAAAAAAAAGCCAAGCAGGAAGAACATAAGAACTGCCATACTGATTCAAAACAAATGCCTGTCTCTAAAAGTGCTCATAAGTTCACATTTAGGGAAGAATAAGAACTATGTAAGTAAATATGGTTTTTACCTTTAATAGTCTTCCAGCTTCTTACAGGTTTAATCTTAGATTTCCCAAGTCTTTTATAGTTTATTTAGCAACACTTTATAAATCCTTCTTCCAAGTACTCCTTGCCCTGAACTTACATAAACTTCTTCCATTACTATATGTTCTGCAAGGATTTCCACAGGTCTGGGACCCAAAGTGTGAGGAACTACCATCCTAAACTTCATGTGATGACTCCTAATGTCCCTGGGACAGTGGATAGTTGATATCTATCCATTTCTGTCATGCTACTTACAACTCTGTAGATCTCTGTCACATCCCCACAAATCATCCTTTTTTTGCAGAATTGCAGCCCACCTAATAAATCATTGCATAGAAGCCATTCTTTACTATTTGATTGTCAAAAATGTCCTTCTCTGGATCTTTTTTAAGCTTTAATGTGTCCTTTCTTAAATAAGGAGACCAAAACTGCAGATAGTATTCAACGTACAAGAAGCATGCATTAATCCAGTGTCTTCTGTCTTGTTCTTTATTCCTTTCCTAATAGTTCATAGCATTTGATTTATTTTTTTTGATTGCTGCTGAGCACTGAGATAGAGCTTTCTTGGAACTATTTATCCTAACCTTGAAGACTCTCACTTCTGAGTGGTAATGGTCAGGTCAAAGTCCATTATTTGATATACGAAGCCAAGATTGTTTTTCACCACAGCATTTCCCAAGATGTTTTATTGCCCTGTCATGAAGCCATTTTAGTCCTCTGTCATGAAGCCTTGTAAGATATTTCAGCAGTTGTATGCTCAACCCTAGTTCAAATTACATTGATAACTGTATCATCAGGAAACTTTGGAATCTCACTGCTCATCCCCTTTTCCAGGTCATTCAGGCTTTGCTAAAGTATGTGGGTCCCAGCACAAAGTTCTGTCAAACTCTCTTCTTTTACTGAGAATTTTGACTATTACTTCCTATTGTATTTTACTTACAGCTGTGTTGTTTAGCTTGAAGAGAAGGCTAATGGGAAATCTCATTGCTTTGTTTGGCTTTTTAAGATGAGATTATAGAGAACACAGAGGTGAACTCATGGGTTCACATGGAAGGGAGAAGAAGTGACAGACATGAGTTGCTTCAAGTGAAATTCTGGTGAGAAAAAAGAGACTTTTTTCAGAGTGCACCAAGACATGCAAAGAGCACGTGGGATTTCTGTCCTTCAGAATATCCAAAGTTTGCTCATGACCCCAATACACTTTCTTTAAGCTCTTAGCAGGCATTACTTTGAGCAGGATGTTGGACAATATGATCTCCAGAAGCCCATTCAAACCTAAGTTATTACAGGTTTCTATGGCTTTAAGACAGAATTTTCCATTTTCTCCCATGATTGTCCAGTGTCCTTTCTTGAATGATATTGTCAAGGCCTTTTGGAAATCCCAGTAAACTATATCACCCAGAACCTCATACTTATTAGTCATGTCAGAGAACTCCAGAAGGATTACAAGGCAGAGCCATGTTTTCTCTTTTCAAGAACATAATCATCATCAGGTATGGAGGGAATGAATACACAGTGCCATTAGTAATTAATCTATTTCTCCTTTAAGTTTTTAGGTGTATACCACCCAGCCCTGGTATTTGCTACTTTTCATTGTATTTCTTTGAATCATAAGCCCTTCCAAAGTTGCTTCAATTTTCAGACAAATGGTTCACTGAGTTCACCTTAAAAAATGAGGCCTATGTTGAAATCTCCTGTCTTTTCTATAATGAATCTGGATGCTAATAATCTATTTAGCTTCTCTCCATGATTTTACCCTTCTGACTGCTCCTTTTCTACTCCAGTTAAGGAAGTGCTACAAAATGTTTGCCATACATTTTTCTCCTGATGTCCTAAGACAAGAATGTAGTATTAATTTTATCTCTTTTAGGAAAGTAGTCTGATTATTTTTTGGTCTGCTTGATTGTATTTTCACATTTCATCTACCCAAATTTATGCTCCTTTTATTTTTAATTTTTTTAAAAATACAACTGCAGATTTTAAAATTACAGTTTCTGAATTCTAAGAATGTGGCTTAGCCATTTCATCTTCCTTCTGCCAGTTTCCAAGCCTCTTCTAATATACAGTAAGCAAGGCTACTGTGCTTCCACTCTAGTGCTCTCCAGCCTCTAAACCACCTGTAACTTAATTCTTTATTGCCTAATGGATGGCACAATTGTGGTGAAGATTTTATCTTTTACTTTTTTTGTGTCATGGATGCTGGATCTGAGTTATGATTATCTTTAGAATTGTGCTTCCAGAGGACAGTTTGGAACATATCTTTGTCACTATCTTGTCAAGGGCTTCATTTCCTCTTGTGAGGTTGCCAGCCACCTGATCCAGGAAAGAATCATTTACGATTTCATATACAGTTTATGACCCTGATTGAGGTTTCTCTCTTCTACACAGTAACTGAAGTGTCTTTTGGTCCTTACCAACTCTCTGACTTTAGAATCATAGAATCATTAAGACTGTAAAAGACCTCTAAGGTCAGCAGGGTTCAACCCTTAACTGGACATAACTAGACGATATCTCCAAGTTTGATATCCACATACCTTTTGAACACTTCCAGGGATGGTGATTCCACCACTTCCCTGAACAGCTTGTTCCAGTGCCTGAACACCCTTTCAATGAAGAAATTATTCCTAATGTCTAATCTAAATCTCCCATTGCACAACTTGAGGCCCTTTCATCTCATCCTGTCCCCTGCTACCTGTGAAAAGAGATCAACTCCCACCTGGCTACAGCCTTCTCTCAGACAGTTGTAGAGAGGGGTAAGATCTCTCCCGAGCCTTCTCCTCTCCAGGCTAAACAACCCCAGCTCCCTCAGTTTCTCCTCACAAGACTTACTCTCTAGACTCTTCAGCAGCTCCATTGCCCTTCTCTGGATTCACTCCAGCACCTCAGTGTCCTTCCTGAAATGAGAGGCCCAAAACTGGGCACAGGATTTGACATGTGGCCTCACCAGTGCCAAGTACAGGGGGCCAATCCCTGCCCTGGTCCTGCTGGTCACACTGTTGCTGATACAGACCAGGATACCATTGGCCTTCTTGGCCACCTGGGCACACACAGGCTCATGTTCAGATGGCTTCTTACAACTTAATTCAGCCTGTCTCTGCTCTTGGTTGGAAGGCTGATAATGTTGACCCCATTCTATATCCTTTCTCTTTGGCACTGGCACTTAAATCCAGCTTCTGTGCTACTTTTTAAGGTGGTCAGTTTTTAAATTCAATTTGATTCTAAGCTCTAAATAAACACAGAATTCTACTGCAGCAATTACACAGTACATGTTTTTCATCTCATTATATTTTGTACACTAGGATCACAGCATGCCACTGGCTATTTTTGTTCCACCTGGAAAAAAAATAAGGAACTAAACCAGTTGTAAATTGGTAACTGTTCAGTCATATAATTTGTAGTTTTGGTACAATTCCTTTGGTTTCAGACTGCAGCAGAGCTAATGCAACTGTTTTTTTTGACTCTGGAGTCTGCTACTTTCACTCTACCATTACCAACATCTAAGTTCCATCCTCTGTTTCTCTACTACTCTGCTGAGACCTGAATGCTTTCACCTTCATTGCAAAATCATTAATTCTACTCCATTTTCCTCATCCTGATAATCTTCTGTTCTGGCACTTTGATTTTGTTTTTAGCCCAAAGGCTAACAATATTGACTGTAACTGAAGACGCTCCGCTACTTGTAAAAATCTCCTCTCTAATTACACCTTCACCACAAAAAGTGTTTCAACATATATAATTCTGATTCTGTTTTCAACATATAACTACACTTACATAGATATTCCTTTCCATGTTGAATCCCAAGTATTGATGAGACATTGCAGACCTCTCTTTTAGGAGTTCACTACATAATTTCATAAACCCTGAGAAGCAGAAAAAACCTAGCTAGAGTTTCATCTTTGCTTTCAGCATTTCAGCTTTTAAAGGTGACTTGAAAAGTAATTGGTGAATATAATTCTTTGGCAACAAAATGACTATTGGAGTCCAATGGGAAGTAAGTTTCAGAACATAATCTCCGGGCATCAGTGAATCACTTACTTCAAACTTCTTCCTATGTTTTTCATTTATGGAGCATGAAACTTCATAAAAGCTCTTACAGTGTATTGCTTGAATGTTGAAAGGAGATTATTCAGGGCTAGGCTTTTGACAGGGATACACTGATTTAGGTGCCATGGTTCTGAACTTCCTCCTTCTTCACAGTTTGGTACTTCCTTATGCACTAAAAAGTATGTGTGTAGCTAAAGACTTAGAATAAATAGAGAGGATTATATATAAGTAGATAAAAGATATTTAACACATAAATAAGAAGCAGCTTTTTGGTAACAAAAAAAGGAAACGGTTTAGGGATCAATATTGAAACAAATACTTTAAATCATCTGTTTAAGATCACGTTTTACTTTGTACTGTGGTGGACTAGAAGTCTTTGTTGTGACTCAGATTACAGCAACTGAAGAAAGACTAAGGGAAGTAACTACATAGATTATTCAGCTTGATTGTAAGAGCACCCTAGGATGTGGAATGCAAATGAATAGTAAGACCACAGGAACTGGATGTAACCTTTTGCAATTTTCTTCTTATTTCCAGTGACTCACTTGATGACTTGGATAATGTCACATACTCAATCCCTGCCTCAGTTTCCCAGCTATAAAGATGATATAACTGGCTGAGAATGGGGTTATTTCTGATGGGTTATCTCTGATGTGATTATCTTATTTTTTCCAGGATACTGAATTGGAACAGAAAAAAACATTATTTGCAAAACAAACATTCCCCAAAATGTTGCTTTGGAATTATCACAACTTTGATTTTCATGCTTTCTCTGTAATACAGCTGTGCCTCTTAAACTGAAGTGTTTGACTTCTTAAATACAATATATATATATGTCACATCTTTTTCATCAGTGGTTGTTCTTCAGGAATTTAGTATAGCATAAAGTTCAAACAAAGTTAATCAAAATTAAGAAGTTCTACACCACAGAAACAAGACATTTCTTTCTCCAGCTGAACAATGCAGTTGATCCTGACACATTCCTGACAAATGCTTTCATTTTGATGAAACTACATTTCGTTTGAAGTCATTAACTCAGTATGCATATTGGTTTTATGACATCTGGTTGTTCTTGCCTCCCATCTGACATCTTCTTTCACAGGTAATAATTATTTTTCTGTCTGTCTTTCCTTCTCTTTTCCAAAAATGCTTTGCTCTTCTTACAAATATCCTCTTTATTCCACATATTTCAAACATCCTTTTTTTCTCCTCATGTTGTCTGGCTGATTAAAATAATGAAGTTAAGTTCAAAGCAACTGTTTCCAGGCTCTGCTTAGTGTGAATTTTGCTGTATTTTTTGAATGTAAAAGGGCTTGTGTGCCTCAAAGTTTGTTCATCTCTTCTGATTAGATCCATTGGATAATTAAAGATACTTTCTCCTACAAACTTTTCCCCCTTTCTTTTTAAGGCAAACTGTTCCATCAGGACTCTTCTGCCCATTTTAGTATGAACACTGACTTTTAAAGTATCTTGCAATTTATGAATAGAGATGGATGAGACTGCGATAAGGCTGCAATAGATTGTACAACTGCACTTGCCCTAGCACATCCTCCACTGTATGAACAGCTTTGGAAAACGGCACCATTCTCCCCTCACTGCAATCCTCTTACCTGCTGCTTCTTTACAGCCTGTCTAGGGAATCAGATGTTTACTGACAATTAGGCTTGATAAAACTGCAGGAGTTTCTTGTATGCTCTCAACAATAGCATTTCTGAGTTGCTGGCAGCTTTTGGAAGGCTTGTGGCTACATGTACAGCAAGAGACCTCAGTGAACTTTTGCACTTCATTTATTTGGTGATTTAGGTCATTTAGACTTTACCCTTACTGCAGTATCTACCACAGTCATAGCATAAAACATTCAAGATTTTATTGAATATTTTCTTTTGGAGTAAAAATAATGTTAATATACTTAAATTGGTACTAAATAGATTTATTACTATTATTATTACTATTATTATTATTATTATTATTATTATTATTATTACTATTATTATTTTAGACATGTTCGCCAAAAACACTGAAGCAACAATATAATTTTTATTCCAAAAAGATATGAGCCACAATTACAGAAAAAGTGTTATTTCAATGCTTGAACTGAAAATTTTCCAACTTTCCCAACTTCCAGATTGTTGACTAAAAGTACTGGGCTTCTGTTTGTTCTCTCTGAGCTCTAACACTTCTCAGCCTTTCTGAAATATATTAAAAAGGTATTAGAAATGTAGGTCTTTCTGTGCAATGGCCATATGCAGAGTTCCTCTAAATTAAATGGGGTTGAATCTCTCTACACTATCAGATTTACATAGTAGGGTTCAGAAGAGAAACAAAAAACAGATGATGATTTTTTAGGCTGAAGGGTGGTGTCAGTTACATCACTTTTCCACTTCTTTCTAGTTAAAGGGGAAAAAGTGGAAACTGACCTTACTATCTTGGAAAATGATGTTGATCTTAAAATCTTGTTAGTATTTCTGAGTTAAAAAAATAATTATTTAACAAACACATTTGAAAAGTAGTCTGACTGAAATAAAAATCAGCTCCTAATGGATTCAAATCAGACAGGAATTTGCAAACGCACTGGTGCACCTAAAAGGGTCTGATTTGGAGCTGCACATACAGAAGCATCATGTTGGGGAGGAGGAAGGTGACAGTTCCTGTTTCTGCATTTTGGCAAGCTGCACCTGAAGGATGGGATGATTTTCTGGAAACTGTCATGCCAGAAATACACAGCTGAACAGTGGGGAACTGAGAAGAGCAAAGGAAATAATTAGAGACCTATGGGGGTGGGACAGGGTTTCTAGTTTATTTTCTTAAGGAAGCCAAGCTATGCAATCGCACTGCTTTTCTGTCAGTACACCAGTGATAACATTTGAATCTCTTGACCAATTTGAAGAAAGCCTGACAAAAAAGGAGAAGTTTAGAAACACTGAGCTCCTGTGGGTTTTACGAAAATCAACAGCCAGATAGAGGAGACTCAGATTTGTGTGCCCAGTAAAGAACAGGTGGAAGTGTGAACTCAGCTGCATTATTTGACACAAGAGAATCCAAAGCTGTCATCCAAAAGCAGGCTCCATAAGGTTTGCTGTCAATGGAACTGCTTGTTTGTCATTTAGAGGTAGGGGCATTTTTTGCTTGTTTGTTTGGTTGGTTGGTTTTTAATTTTTTAAAAATAAAGTATAATTAAAAGAAGCCCAAGACTTCTGCCTGAGATTATTTTTAAAATGTTCATTGCTGCAGAATATTGGCAGTCATTATAAAATTATGCATAATACCAGATCTTGTCCAGAACAGGCCCTGAAATTCCTACCTGAATGAAATCCCTTTAGGCCAGTGCTTTCTCTCTGCCGTGGAAAGGACTGTTTCGACTTCTTCTCATGCTAGAGCTAGCTCTGACCCTTCTCTCTCTCTTAAAATACTGTGATACCACCAAACTTAAAGAAATGAAAAGTCATGAGTCAGATTCCTAAAAAACGCTTGCTCTTGAAAATTATGATATGTTGATAAAATATATTTTACTTTGGATTTGGTCAGTCTTTGAAATTTTTTAAATCCTTCAACTTCTTGAGAGAGAGAGAAGTCACAGTGTCCTACTTTCATTAATGTATTGTAAGAAATTACTTTGAGCCCTTGGTGGTACAGGATGTTTCATCTTTCATGGCCGTCCCTTAAACAGCAAACCCACTGAGACTGAAAACTCCTCCACAGCTTTCACATCCCCAGTCTTCCATCAGTTTGAGAGAGAGCACCACTCTTCTAGGCAAGGAACCTACAGGAAAACCCTCTGAATGGTTTGTTTCTTCTTTCAGTTTCCCTCATGCAAGAAAACAAACAATCATGACTGCTTACAGCTAGTGAAAAGGGAGTATTGGTGGAGCTGAGAAATTTGGAATGTGGCATTTGGTCAATACAAAAGGAAGATATAGGGGAGAAGGAAGGTTTCTAAGATGGAGAGGAGGTCTAGAATCATAAAGAAATATGCATTTTTCATGCATAGAGCAAATGTTATGATGCCCTACGCATGAGAACAAGTGAACATTCGTTGTTACAAACTGAGAAGAAATGGTCATGGATTCCATTACAATGACTGGCTTTTCAAGTTTAGGAAAGTAATTCACTTGATATGTTACAATAGCTATATTGATATTCCATTTCTAGATTTCAAAGTAGTCTGCTCTAGACATGACTTCAGAGAAATTGGTTTAATAGAATGCCTGTCTGTGACAAGACTTCAGATGTTACTAAGCAAGGATAACTTACTAACCAGGCAATGAAATTCTCTTGAAGGCTCTCATGTATCATTCCAACTTTGGAATATAATATATGGAACTAGACAGGGCTTCCCACACACTGTTGATTGGACAACTGTGTCGGGTGTTTCATCATTACAAAACAGATGTGTGCAAATCAGAAAACAACCACTAAAGGCTGGAAATACAGTCAATAAGAGCTTAGTCTCTTCAGGTAGACCTGTCAAAAAAATCAGATGACTTTTATGGTTTCTTCTTTATTTCTCTCTAGTAAATTCCACTGCTTTTGTACAAAAATAATACAAAATCATTTGCTGTGTCTAGGACTTTGTAGAAATTAGAAAAAACATTGTCAAAAACCTGAGAGAGGTGAACCTTCCCATCTGCTCAGTGCTGTTAAAGTCACATCTGGAGTGACAATTCTAGTTCATGGCTCCCTGGCACAAGAAAGACATGGACATAGAGCAGCTGGTCAAGTGAAGGGCAAGGAAGATAGTTTAGGAATTGGGGCATATCATATGAGGAAAGGCTGAGAGATGGAACCAGTTAGCCTAGAGAACAGAAGGCTCAGAGGCATCTTAGAGATGTGAAGAAATGTCTGATGGGAGGCTGTAAGCAAGACTGAGTCAGGCTCTTTTCAGCAGTGCCCCGTGACAGAGCAAGTGGCAATGGGCAGAAACTGAAATACAGGGGGTCTTGTCTGAACACGAGAAAACACTTTTTACTGTGCAGGGGACTAAGCATTGGCACAGGTAGCCCAGAGAGGCTGTGGAGTTCCCATCCTTGGAGAGGCTCAAGGCCATCTGGATGCAGTCCTTAGCAACCTGCTCTAGTTGACCCTGCTTGACGAGGTTGGCTGGACCAGATGTCCTCCAGTGGTGCCTTCCAATCTGAATGTTTCTGTGATTATGTGCTTTTCAGCAAAACAGTTTTAGTCACAATATTGGCTTGGAGCAAGTCTACACTCCAACTTCCATAACTTTTCAAACCTGTATTTTGCTAAAGTTTTCAGCTTTCCCTTTTAAGTTATAAGAAACTATATATAAAAACCTATACTCTTTGTGTTCATTTTGTATTTTCCACAGAGCAGGAAGAATTCATGTGCTTGACCCAGTATAAAGCAATTAACACAAATACAGAACAGATATAAACAACTATGTCAGTAATTAATAAGCAGAAAGGTGAGTAGGATTACTTAACCTCATGTAATATTTTCTTCATAAAATTATCTTGGAGACACTTGCATCTTATGGTCTTAGACTTTTTATATTTTGGTTTGTGCTTAAATTGTGATTCTTGAACACTTAGGCCATTGCTCTAGTGAATGCAATTACTTGATCTACATTCCATTCTTGGCATATGCATGTCCACCCAAATTATCTGAAGGATTGAGTATGGACTACCTTTGTGTACCTCTAACAACATCATCATGATGTCTAGTATTACCATTCCAGTCATGTTTTAGTTATTTCTGATACTAAACATATGGTGGTACCTCATCTTCTTCTCATCATCTTATTTTTTTCAGTCTTGCTTCCTTTAGTATTGAAGTGGCTGCCTGTTGTTAATGAATGGATAAATTCTTCAGCACCAGCCTGTTACATGAAGGCTATCTTCCTGGCCAGTCACAGATGGCGGGAAGTGATTTTATTGATTTGTTAGTACTTAGCTAGAAGGATTACATCTAGCAGTAATAATGTGGCCAGGCCCTGGGACAAATCACCACGTGAGTTAGTGGAGGGTCTGTGTCTTAAACTGAGTGTCACATTATTATATTAACCAGCCTTTCATAGTGCTTTGCTTATTAACACCACTGTAATCTCTTCTGAGCCATCTGTCGGTCATTTGTTTCTGTTTCCTTCATGTGCTGGAAAAGTTGGGAGACTTCAGTTTCTGAACTGAACTCAGACATTATCCTACAAAAGTTCTGGTGGTAACCATACTGCTTGTTATGCTTTTTCTTTATAATTTCTGTTATCAAATTGTGACCTGCAGAAAATCTCTTGGGGGGACACAGGCAGATGGCCACAGTAATTCCTCTCAAATTCAAAGGGTCATGAAGGTTCATGGCTTTCAGAATTTGTGTGAGAGCTATTAGTGTGGCTGGGAGAAATATGGTCCCTCTCCCTATTCCAAACTTGGCAAGTTTGGCAGAAAGAAGCATTGAACACTGCCAACACAGATTTTTTCCCCTTTGGTTCTTGCTCATCAGATGATCTCTCTAGAAACCAGAGCTGTTTCCATGCTGTGACCTCAGCAGAAGCACAACTGAGAGGTCTTAAGTGTCAGCATGTGTTAGTGGTAGCTCACATTTTACTTGAAAGTGCAGTTTTCTCTGTACTTTAGCTTTGCATTTCTAAGTATCCTGAATGATCTCATTCACTAAGAGGCACACGTGTGAGCAGAGGACACTTTAGAGCTAAGGCATGAGCTTTTGGCCAGTGGATTACATGCAGATGATCTCCTGTAGAGAAGCGCTATTGCATTCATTACCAGCTCCCTAAAATGAAGTTACTCAGAGCTGGTAGACCAGAAATTGGCAGGGAAGCGATCTCTGTCTGGACATGACGTTTTGTTTCACTATGCGCTAACCCCTCAACTGAGCAGTCGGCACTGTGACATGTTTCGTGACCAGCTTTAGTGGGTCAGAGTAGTTAAAAAATGGGTCTGATAGATAAGAGCACTTGTCACCCGCGTGGGAGGTGTGTGTGGACCATGGCATGAGTGGCACTAACGGGGTTTAAGAAGAAAAGTGCCGAAGCGTGGGACTCTCAGGAAGGGGCGGTCGAGCGGTGACAGCGCTGGCTTAAGGCAAGGGGGCTGCAGCTGGGGCCAGCACGGCTCACGCCCGAGGGAGTGGCGGCAGCACTAGAAGACCAAGGCTTCCCGGCGCCCCAGGCAGCCTCGCAGCAAACCCGCACCCTCCCACGGGTGGCCCTGCCTCGGGCGAGTCGGCAGCCCTGGCGGGAGCCCGGGCGAGCACCTGCGGTGCGGAAAACTGGAGGAGGACGTGAGGTGGGCGGCGGTGCCGGGGCCAACGCCGCGGCCGTGTGGCCGCCGGACGAGCCCGGGGGGCGGCGGGGGGAGAGAGGCGCGGCCGGCCCGGGTGCCCGGCGCGGGCAGGGGTAGAAGCAGCGGCGCCGCGCCTCGGACTCCGCCTCACCGGCACCGAGCTCCCCTCCCTCCCTCGCTCCCTCCCTCCTCCAGCGCCAGGCTCGCAGCGGCGGAGCATCGCGGCGGCGGCGGCAGCACCCGCCCTTCCCGGCCGGCCGGCGGCGCGCACCGCCCCCCCGCTCCCGCACGCAGCCCGCCGGCGGCGATCCGGAGCCCTCCGCGCCACCGCACCCCCGCCCCGCACGCCCACCGTCGGGAGGATGGGCTGCGGGCGGCGGCGCGGCAGCCCCTGAGCTCCCCGAAGCCGCGGAAACAAAGGGAGCGAGCAGCGGCAGCACGGGGCCGGGGTGGATGCAAGCAACCATGAAAGGCTGGGTCTCCGCCTCCTCCGCTGCTGCCAGAGAGCTGCCGGCTGCTGCTGCTCGGAGGACTACCCTGTGAAGGGGGCGGAGGAGAGGCTGGCTTGGTTCGCCGTGCAAAGGTAGAAGGTGTAAGGGAGAGGCGGAAAGAAAATGTCTTCTTCGGTGGGGCCCCGCGGCCCTCGCCCGCCCACGGTGCCCCCCCCGATGCAGGAGCTGCCCGACCTGAGCCACCTGACAGAGGAGGAGAGGAACATCATCATGGCAGTGATGGACCGGCAGAAAGAGGAGGAAGAAAAAGAAGAGGCCATGCTCAAGTAAGCAGACGCTAGTCATTCATTCATTCAGGCACTCATTCATGCACCGATCGCCGGCGGGCGGAGCGGGCGCTGCCACAGCGGGAGCCGGCCGGTACCCGGAGCCGGCCGGCTTCGCCCTGCTCGGCGGGGCTGGCACCGCGGAGCCCCGGTCCCGCTCCGCTCCCGGCCCGTAACTTCCTCCTCCCCCACCCCGGGCAGCCCCTCCTGAGGCAGCACCGCCGGGGGAGCCCGGCACGGCGGCACGGAGCGGGACGGCGGCCCTGCCCGCCCCGAGGGAGCCGGCGGCGCAGGGCGGACGAAAACCCCGACACGGGGGTGAGGGGCGAGGTGGGATTCCTTTGGGGTCCCCAAAACCCCGCCTCTGCCAGGAGGGGCCGCTGGGTGGGGTTTCCCTCCGTGCGGGAGTCTCCGCGGCGGCCGTGCTGCCCCCGCCTGGCTCGGCCCCCGCTGCCGCCCGCCGCGGGGCTGGGGCGGCCGCCCCCGCCCGGCACACTCCCGGGCCCCGCTCCGCCCGCCCGTGCCGCCGGGCCCGGCCCCGGCCCCGGCCCCGGCCCGCCCGCCGCCGGCGCCAGCGCGGCCAGCCACGGGCAGCAGCGCGCTGTGGGGCAGCAGGGCGTTCGTAATTAGGAAATAGATGGAATTAGTCGCACTGCTCATGCCAGCGGGCGGGCGTGCGTGGTGGCGGGACGGCGGGGGAGTGGGTTTATCCCGCTGCCGGCGGCACGGGCGGGGGGGGGGGGTGCGGGGAACGCGGGGTGTGGGTAGGTGCCATGTTTGGAAACCAGATCCCCACAGCCTCTTTTGAACCTTCTCCCTCACCCCCTCGTCCCTGCCAAACATTGCATGTGATCACATTTTTTAGCCTCCTCCGTCAGTCGGAGGCTTCAAACGTAATGTTTCTGAATCGCCTACTGCGAGTGATGAGAATAAACAGATTGGAGTCGTGGCCTGTGGAGGAGAATCACGGTTTCTCCTCTTCTGACAGCCCGTCAGGCCTGTTCGCTCCGGGCGGGAGGTTGTGGGAGAGGTGACTGGAGCAGTGCGAGCTCTGACGCCACGCAGACCCTCCGTACCCCAGGAGGTGCAGCCTTACCTCACTGTCGCCTGCTTGCGTGCACCTGTGCTCGGAAGGGATGCGCTGAAGGTGTGACGCGATCTGGGTGTTTCTGTGGGCTGCATCGGAAATACCCACTCGAGCGATGCAGGTGCCAGCTCTTCCCCACGGCTGGGGACCAAACCCCCGCGGGCTCCGACTTCGGCCCCGTGCGCTGTGCGTGGTGAAGCTGGGACAGCGTTTTACTACGTTGTTGTCCCTGTCCCTTCCTGTTCGTTCTTGACTCTGAATTTTTACAGGGGCTACTAGAGATCCTTGCAATGGTGGGTTCTGAGGCCCAGCTGCCAGTGCTGTGCTGGCGAGGAGCTGTCCGGGACTGTGGTGCTTGGATCTCAGTTCAAGACGAAGAGTTCAGTTTGCTGTTGCAGTTCATTGTGCTTGGGGTGTGGCTACCCTTGGAGGTGGGGTGACTGGAATGAGAAATGTTCTGTGAAAATGCATTGTGTTAGTCACTGTGGGGAAGGATCCCTCCTCAGTTTATATTCATCAGAAAAAAATTAAATAAAGTAGTAGCTCAAAGGCTCTAAACTATATGTATCATTCTATTCCTTGTCCTCCAGCTACTTCTATACAAATATTTAGCTTTTATTCTGTGAAGAAGATTACTGGTTCTGTGATGATGTTGTAGAGGAATACTATAAATCTTACAGTCACTGTGAGAATGAACTTATGCTGGTAGAGATGGTATTTTCTCAGTCCTATTCTTGTTAACATTGGGTAGAGAATAAATTTTCCTCCTTTTTTTCACTTGTCCCCCCCCCTTTTTTTAAATTTTGCATTGGTCTTTCTGAATTCTGGACTGATATTTCCTTCCTTTGAGATTATGGGAATCTTCAACAGTTTCACTAAATGAACTTAAGACACTTTAAATATAATTTTTAGAAGAGGGCAAAAATGAATTCAACTGGAAATTATATTATCTTCAAAGGTTTGTGATACCCAAATTTAAAAGTTTATTTCCCTACAAAAGTTCTTTCAAATAATGAGAATAACAGCCTATAGTCTCCATTGGCCAGAGAAATTGTGATTTTAAATACATTTCTGTCTTTATTTGAAGAGCCAGAAATTAAGGGAAAATACATTGGAAAACTTAGAAACCTATATATTCGCTTTAGCTATATTGTTAGTTTGTAAAAATCAAGTCACAGCAAATATATTTCTTATGGGTTATGATTAGCTCTTACAGAGAACCACTAGATTTTCTAAGATCATTTGCCTTTTCTGTATGCTGATCACTTTCTTTTTGGGATAGGAGTTTGACACACCTTTCCACTGAGTAACTCTTTTAAGACTGGAATTTTGACAAGAATTTGCTTCCATTATTTTATAAAGGTTTGTTGCAAATATACAGTGGTGCTATCAGATGACACAGCTATATTATAAAAGTCACTTATCATCACCACCCCTTCCTATTATCTTTGTTAAAAGATTTTCTGATTATCCAAATGTCTCAACAAAACTGCCACCAATTTTCATTAAAACCACCTGGTGGAGAAATGTTTCCATCTGTAACACCCACATGCAAATCTGTAATTTTCCCTGAAAGTGAAGCTGAGAATCAGTGCTGCAAACTAGGCTACCTTCAATCCTGGGCTGATCAGAGGCCGGATATATGCTGTCTCATGAATCATAAGGGCTAAAAAGGGTGCAGCATTTCTCTCCTGCTCTGGGTGTCCTGGTGGCAATGAAAGTTTCTAAAACAGTACTTGTAATTTTCCTTTCCAGCACTCCTCATCGCAGAAAACCATAGGAAGAAATATTGGTTGAATGACTGTGTTCTTCACACAGTGATCATAGAATAGTGGATCCAGGGGAATTTGAAGTGCTTCTGTGAGTAGACTATATGGATTTCAGGATAAATTAATATAATTCAGGAGAAGTGAAAGCAGTTAGGATCATCAGTAAAGAAGCTGTGTCCCTCTCCTTCTGGTCTGTACCTCTCTGTCTGCTGATCCCTGTTTCTGACTCTGAGCTAAGAGCCTTCTTGTAAACCCTCTGTGCCAGTTCATGCTGACATCAGCACGCACTGCAGCGTGCCAGCCTGTGAACAGGGTGCTCTTACAGGGCGCAGGACTGTGGACACTGAGCTGTTTGCACTGCTTGCATTACAAATGCATCCCTCAGTTTGAGACCACTTGCTACTTTCCAGGAACTTGCCCTATCTGTCAGTGTGTTGGTCTGCTGAGTTTCCTTCAGCAGTGAGGGACTAACAGAGCTTCTCACCCCCTTAGAATAAAGGCATACATCTTATAGTGGCCAGTATGACTTTCTTTTTCTATGCACACCTGGTCAGCGACAGGATCCTCATCCTCCTTGCACCTCTTCGATATCAGATTTCACACTGCTGTGGGTGGTGTTTGTGCAAGGGGAATACTTTGCTATCCTATGACTTGTTGAATACCATGGAGTAACATGTTGAAGAGTTTGGGCTTTTGTGAAGGTTCCTTTTTTTGTGTGTTTTATGAACAGGTGTACCTTGCCTTAAGGAGCACTTTGCCATTAACTGATTGCCTTGAAATTGCCTTCACATCCAAAGGCAGGTTCTGCATTCCTTCTGTAACAGGGACAGTGTCACCAGGTATTCCTGAGACCATATCCATGCCTTCATTCAGTGAACTGTGGTCCTAGTCTGTGGCATGGCACTGAAGACTCAAATCTACATAAACACTTTGATGCTTGCCAGGCACTAAGTAGAAACTGAAACCTCTTCAGTGCAGTCTCACAGTCTGGGAGTAGGAAGCAGATCCTTTATCTCATCTTGGAGCTTCAAAGTTTTGTGTTTTGTTCCTTTGTGGCTGGGAGAGCATCGCTTTCCTATTTGCCACACCTTTGAAAGCTGCATGGAGAGCAGCCTGTTGGGTGGATGGGGCTTTGCCATGGTATACTCAACTCTCATCCACTCTCGTTTCCCTGTTTCACACTCACTTTGCCAGATTTTGAGCATATCTCTGAAGTCTATAGTCTCTATCATCTCTTTTAAGAGTACTTGACCTTAGACACCCAAGCTTTTGCTGTTCTTGTATAAGAAAATGTTTGCATAGAACATGTCATAGTTAAATGGCCTCCTCTCCAGATTAATTCACATTGGAGGCATTTTTTCCTGTTTCACTTGGTAGATATGCCTATAGCTGGAAGGGAAGAGTTTCATGTTGAATAGCTGATGTCTAGCCTGAAGTCCAGATATTGCGCAACAGGTGATTGATGTGACTAAAAAATTGTGAACAAGCATGAAAGGGTAAGTTTTCAATGAGACTGAAGAGAGAAACAAACCATCATTTGCAAAAATGTGTGTGTGTGTGTAAAATTGAAAGAAAAAATAGTTTAAAACTTTAGAGTGTACATTTAAACACTAGGTAGCCTGAGACAACTACATTGCTTGTGGGTATAAGATGCCTTGAACTGAAAAAAACACAGTTATATACAGCAAACTTCAATTGCAGAGAAATCACAGAATGATATGCATGTGTGTACATAAGATGAAGTTTGGTTATATGTAGTTGTGTGCCTTTTCTCATTGGGTTAGGCAAGTACTAAGTGGAAACTATGGCAGCTGGGAATACAGCTAGTTAAGTTCCAGTTCTGTTCAAATTTTGGCCAGTTATTAGGAGGTAGTTCCTAGTTACCATGGCATTCATTTGCTGAAGCAAACTTCAGTGGGGATAAAAGCTCTTACTAAGCTTCTGATGGGTCATAAGAAGGCTGTGAAGTTTTTGGCTGAGGTAGTGGCAATAGTAGGAAAGTTAACTCAGACATGGGAAGTGCTTTGTAGTTTTGTAACTCAGTAGAGGGGGTAGCACAAACTTGAAACCTTCCCATCTTAAAAATTATCTCAAGATTTCTCGTGGCAATTAATAATTAGGGAGAATTTGATGCTAACACCACCTAGTGTGGTACACAAACGTGATTTTAATAGAACTCAGGTCTCTAGAATCAATAGGAATATTGTAGCTGCTCGTGTTTCAGGGCTGCCAAATCCTGGTCACTTGCAGTTGGTAAGAATATCTGTTTCAGGGTTTGCAAAGTAACTTCTCTGTAATTTCCTTGGGGCACCTGGAAGCTTCCAGCTTTCACTACTGTGTAACTGAAGATAACCAATGACCAGAAGGCTTATGCTCTCAACCAGTTTCCTGGAGACAATGTCTTTTCTTCTCCCTTTCTGGCACTTGGACCACACCTAACATTGTCAGAGAACACTGAATACTGCTCAAAGTGGCAGCTGCTGCCATCCTCATTTTGTATAGTACTTACGGGCAACAGGAGGAAATATGGTTCCAAGACCTTCTCAGCCTGTTTGCTGTAAGTCCCCTGATATAATTGCCCTTCCATAACCAGTAGGGGAGGAAGAGGTAGGATCATTCTTCCTCTTTTCTGTTGAAAACGGGCCACTTTCCAGAAATAAAAGTGAGAGTGAAGGGGTCATCTTGAGGAAGTCTGTCTTTATCTTATCTTTAGGATAAAGGGTCGAAAGCATGTCTTTAATCCCACTCAGAAACAATGGAACAATTGAAAGTTCTGGGAACTGGTTGTGCACCAAGGAATTAAAGGATAAAATAGATAAACAATACCAAGACTCTCTTCTCTGATTCGGACTCCCTCTTATTTATTCTTTCCATAGCTGCATGAATTTCACTTCCTCTGCAGTGGAGCAGGAGGAATGGAGGCTTCTGCTTGAGAGCCTTTATTTCTTCCTTTGTACTTAAAGCAGCTTGGAACCACCATGTTTCAGACCCTATGGTGGTGCAGGGAGCAGAGTGCAGGTTGCTTACTGTGTGCATGGATGTTTTAAGTTCCTTGAATAACCCAGAAAAGCTGTTCAAACATTGCCTTGCACCTCTTCCTGGCAGTGCCAACTCTGATCCGGACACTTGAGTGTACAAATCCATGATGAAATTATTTTAGTTCTGCTGACTGTCTTGTACAACCCCCTACTCAGAGCAGGGCCACCTGCAGCAGGTAGCCCAGGAACAAGTGCAGGTGGTTTTGGAGTATCTCGAAGGATGGGGACCCCACAACCTCTCTGGACAGTCCTTTCCAGTGTTCAGCTACCCTCACAGTAAAACGTGTTCCCTGACATTCAGATGGAACTTCCTGTGTTTCAGTTTGTGTCCACTGCTTCTGGTCCAGTCACTGGGCAACTCTGGCTAGAGTTTAGCTCTGTCTTCTTTAGTCCTCCCCACTAGGGATTTACACGTGTTAAAATCCTTCTGGATCTTCTTTCCTCAGGCTGAACAGTCCCCACTCTCTCAGCCTTTCCTCATGTGAAGTGCTCCCATCCCTTGTCTGTATTTATGGCTCCTTGCTGCACTGGCTCCAGCATGTCTTTCTTATATTCAGGAGCCCAGAAGTAGATTTATCATCCAGACGTGGCAGAGAGCAAAGATCACCACTTTCAGTCTGCTGGTGGTGATTTTCCAGTGCAGCCCAGGTTGGCATTGGCCTTCTTTGCTGCAAGCCTATGTTTCTGGCTCATGTTCAGCTTGGTGTTGACCAGGAAATCTCAGTTGCTTCTCTGCAGAGCTTCTTTCCAGCTGGTTGGCCCCCTGGGACCTCCTTGTGCAAGACTTGGCATGTCCTTATGCTGAAAGTTTTCAGGCTTACAAGAAGGACCAGTATCTAAACATGTTCTCAAATCATTCAGGGAAAGGATTGATTTGGTCACTGCTCCTCACCCCTTTTCTTTACTCCCAAGGCCTTTGCTTAGAGAGGAGGAAAGAGAATTGAGCAGTGCAGAATGCGGCCTTTTGCCCAGTGGAAATATCAGAAAGAATGGAACAACATTTGAATCAAGTTTTCATCAGTCTCAGAGGGCATGTATGGCTGTAAATGTGTTTTGAGAAAAGAGACAACTTGTGGTGACCTCAGAATTGCAAGGAGTGTTTTCATGCTTTTAGGGTATTTCAGAGAATTGATAGTGATTTTTTCACTTGGAAGTGGACCGAGTAGTCTAAGGAGACTGAGGAGTTGAAACATATTCACAATTGAACACAGTCACTAGCAAGGCAATTATGAGGCAGTCATTGACTGATCTACTGGGCAGCCATCTCACTGCTGAGGAGGAGCAGGAGACTGTCAGCAGACAATTGCAGATTGATAGGCATTTCTTAAAAGCTACAGAAAAATGGGAGGTGATAGGGGGTGACAGACAGTAATAAACCTTCCTACCATCTTTTAGACACAGGATTCAGATCGGTGTAAGTTGAACTTTCAGAACATCTGAGGTGCCAGCTGTTGTCCAGTGCTCTTTTCTGACCCCAGTTTAAGTGGTTTTATTGGAATGCACAGGGCATTATTTCTGAGCATGCGTCTTCTCACATGATTCTCCACTTGATACAGGAATCTGCCAAAACTTCATTGTCAGCTTTGTCTGACATTGCACTGATACTTTCTAAATAAGAAGTCTGTCATTCTTCAAATTCAGGGGCATTATCTGTGCCCTGCAGAAAGGTGAAGACAAAGGCTGGGTGAAAGAACATGATCTCTGTGCAGGAACTTCTCAAAGTACAGAATTGTTATAAACCTTATCTTAAAAGGAATTATGCAGAAGAGGCTTCTTCTTAGAGGGGGAGGGTACCATCCTGTTGTTTATTTTTCTGAAAAATAGCAGAGGGAGAGCAACATTAAGAGAGATTTGAAATTCTCAGTCAGTCTTGTCAATACCCTTTTATTTCCAAAGACTCATATGAGGAGTTTTTTGCACACTCAGATAGGAAAGCAGCTAACAAAGATGTAGCACGCTTCCTTCATCAAGCGGTTACTAAGCACTTTAAGACTTGAGATAATTGCCTTAAGAAAAGGCTATTTAAAAATACTGCTGCCCTTGTATTCAAGCTTGTTGAAATGAAGGCATTATTGAAGGTGGAAAATGACAAAACTGAAGTTCTGTTTTGGGTTGCCAGCAGTTAGAGCCAATAATTTCTAGCTCATTTTACCTTCTCCTTTCCTCTACCCACTGGTGGCTGCTGCATTTGTCTACTCCCCTGGGCCTATCAGTTTTAATTAATAGATGTTAGCATGCAATTACGTTTTAGGGGGAAAAGCTTGCGTGCCTATAGTCTGACTTCAGTTCCCAGCAGTGATAAAATGTGTAAAAAAATCTTATGTCATCAGTTACAAACACAGAGTAGTTTCATTCTGCTTTTTGGAAATACTTGCATAAATTTACAATTTCTACGATGATTTACACCTCACCAGATTCAGATCTCTGCATGATTTACCTCAGTCAAATCACACAGAGATTAGATCTGTAAGGATGCAGATGCCTTATCAGATCTCTGCATTTGTCAAGAATTATGGTGATTTTATCCCTTATTTTATATTTCATAGATGAGGTAAAATATTATGCAATGTTTATAGTATAGCTTAGTTTGGGAATCTAGACAGTAAATGTTAATCAGACTTACTTTTGATATTCACAACAAACAGCTTAAAAGAATACCACTATGAGTTTGATTTAATGGTTTCTTAGATAAGACAATTGATAGGATAACATTGTAATTTTTTGTACTTAGAACTGAAACAATCATGCTCAAAATTTGATTGCATGTCAGATACTTAACGTCCAGAGAGAGTTTTAAGCAAGAAAGCCATGTTCCAAATATATTTTCTGGCACTGTTACAGAGGCAAGAAGAGCTAGTTGCAATTTTCAGAATAATGACACAAAAAACCATTCATACACTTGCACTTCAGAGGCATGAAGAGACACAGCATGATGAATAGCTGTTTCCAGACAGTTCTAGATTGAATTAGAACACCCATTTACGTACAAATTTCTGAGTTTCTTCTCATCACATGTGTCTCATTTTCAGTGTCAGGACTTTGTACACTTTTCCTTTGGTAAGCACTGTTCATACTATCAAAGACAAGGGAATGTACCTGTCTGTATATGGAGATTTTTCATATATCTGTAATAAAAATGTAGTGTTAGAAATCTAATGTTTTTGTCTGTCTTTCCTGTATTAAGGCTCCTGGAATCACTGAAGATCAGTATATGCCCCGAGAGTCGCTTTTTGATCAGGGATGAACCTAGCAGATAGAGCTACACTTTTTAGTGATGATTGTGGTGGATTTTGCAAATTAACTGTTATAAATTTTGAGGATCTGAGGTGTAACCAAAAAATAATTTTCTATGTATTTTGGGCTTTATATAAACACTCAATTCTAGTAAATTTCTTACTTAAATGCCTTGCATCAAAATACAGTTATTTACTTTAAGATCCTTAATTGAGAGTTACTTTTTACACTTCATTGTATGAAATTTATTAGGACATTGCTCATGAATGGAGCACAGCCCAACAACACTACTTTAGTGTAAGTACTATTATATTGCAGGGAAAAAGGGTACTACTCTTTTAGCAAGAAGCACAGCACTCTGTTCTGAAAACTGCTAATGGAAGTCTTCACATGCTTGAACGACCTAAGTGTGAAGTGTCTTCTCAAGTGTTTCTCTGGGTTACCAATACTGCATACTCTGAATTGATCAAAGTATTTATGTATCCAAAACTCTGTCTACATCTTATGCTAGCATGTCTAATAAAAGGTGCTGCATCTCTTTTGAACCTTGTTTGGACTGTGAGCCTAGTGAGCACTAAAAGACTTGTAGCCACTGCTAATGAAGATTTTGTCTGTGTTTTTGTAAAATATGTATTAATTCTAAAGTCTTTGAATATACTGTGAAGGGTTCAAAATCATATCCATAAACTAGGATTTTGTAGTACCTCTATTGATACATCATTCTCTTTCCAGATATTTAGAAAACCCATGGTGCTACACTATATAAACAATCTGAAGTTTTCACTGTGAGCTATTCACATCTCTGGGTATTAATCATGTTAAAGATTAAATATTTAGTAATAGGATTTTTAAAGAAATGACAATGAAGCAGTTTATGTAAGAAAAGGCCAATTTTGGAATTGGATGATTGAATATGTTTACTTGTGTTTTTTGAGCCATGATATTTTAGGGTAACTGTTTCTTTTAGCAATTCCATTGGTCTTGGAAAAAGCATCAAGAGCTATGCACAACCACATGTAATAGCTGTCTGAGCTTTCTTATCTTTTTTCTTTGCACAATTTCTTTAGAACTTGCATGTTCTAAGAAAGCAGAGTATTTTTCATTTATATTCATTATTCTCTAGGTTCTTAATTAGCCTTTTATATGAAGTTATTTTTAAAGTAAGGCCATTGTACCTTTGCTTATTTGTACGATTAACTTTGGAATAATTTTGACATTTCACATCAGGAGACTAAATTTTGCACTGATTAGATGATATTGCACAGATGTAGATGAAAAAATGTGAAAGCTTGAGCTGTAAAAGAATGTGGAAAATCTGTGAGTATTTTAGTTAACTTAAAATGATAAGTCTCCTTGGTACTGTTATTTACTGCAGAAAGTTTGAGACTGCATGATAGGCTTCAGCTATACAGTTTAATGTTCTGCTGGCCATGTGTTTTTAACTATAGATGTAGAATGGGAAGGCAGCTGTTTGATCGAGTACATGGAGCATGAGCTGAGGTACTTTGGAAGAAAGGACAGGATTGATGAGGGCTCTAGATCATCCTAGGTTAACTCTATTGATTTTGGCCTGGGATGCAACCTGCAAAGTATCAGGGTAATGGGTTTGCACTTTCTGGATGAGAATGAAAAGAGGCTTTATATGTGTATATGTACTTGTGCCTAAGAATATGGAACTAGGCTGTACAAATAGTTGCTTTATGGACTTTAATTGTGACATTATGTTGCTTAGCATTGCTGTAAACATGCAGAGTGCTTTGGTGAAAGTTGTTCAAGAGCTGAAAATTAGGAACAATTTTGCCTGTCATATCTTAGGGTCAAGTGACACCGTTGCTGCCATGGACCAACAAAACATTGTATTTCTATGGTCCCCTGTCTCTGCTGAGTTTGATGAGCTGTGGTGATGCTCTGCCTTGAACAAGTCTCACTGGAAGCACATCCATTAACTGGAGTAAAACTGAAGTGCTGTTCAGTCTATTTAAATGGGATATGTCTGTTTAAGTCCTGTGTTTTGCAGATTGAAGCACATTTTACTCAAATGCATCAATAATTGTTCAGTTACACCCCAAGCCTTACATAGAAAGTAGACCAAAGAAAAGTGAAACCAAGGCATGGCTACCTACTTTTCTGGGAAAAAGCCCAAAACACACCACTTTATTAATGATTGTTCAGAAGTGTATGTGTATTTTTAAAATTACTTTGTGTTCTGTGTACCCCTAACTTCCTGCAGTCTTAATGGTGTGTTTTGTTTTCCTTTGTTTTCTCCAATAAGCTGTTCTTCAATATACTCAGAGAAAGGAACTGTATTTACTCAAAGGTGGAAATTGCAGAATTACATGAATTGATTCTGCTAGTGTATATGTAAAAAGTGTGTAAATTCCTTTGAGAGTAAATGCACAGTACATTTTTCTTGTATTTCAGAGCAAAATTAGATATTGATTTTTTAATGAGAAATCTATTCTAAGACTATAGAACCTCACTAATATATTATGATTCTTGTATTTTGTTTTTAGATGATTTGATATTGATTGTAGTTTTTAAATTTAAAAGCTCTCACTTTTTCAAGCAAAATATATTCATAATTTATCATGCAAGGGGTTTTAAAATCTTTCTACATCAGCTTAAAGCAAAACATCACCCCTTAAAAAGGTATTTTTCAAACAATTATCCACTCACTATAAAAAACAACCTATCAACACAAATTGTTGGGAATTGACTGATCAGTTCAGGGATTCAGCAGGAATTTTGTTTGTTCACTTGTAACATCCCTTTTGCTGGTGGGCTTTTTTCGAGTTCTAAGCTTGTCCCTGTCTGACCAGGTTTAAGCAGTCCATGTAGAAAAGGAGCTGAGGAGTTCTTGTTACATTGCTGGTGAGACAATGCCCTTATCTTTCATTCGGCCAAAGTGGTCTGATTCTTTCTTTCTTGGTATTTGCTCTGTATGGGATCAAAAGGAAAAAAGCTGAGATTTCCATGATGTAAAGTAAAATTAATGACATGAACAGTATGAGGGAAGAATCTTGAGGAGAACAGCAGCAACAGAAGTGCTCCTTGTTATGGAGGGGGTTTGCCCTCTTAGTTTTTTACAGGGTTTGTAGTTTGGGAGTGCTTTCAGCTCTATCCTTGAAGAATTTATGGTCGTGTGCTTTTTTCTGGCTGCATATAAGAGTTTGCCATATTTCTCTGAAATCAAGACCTCAACTGAGTGATTCATGGTTTTTGTCTCATTCTGTTAGATTACTGCAGTGTACTGGGATTAGCCTTGAAACTTCCTGTTGATCTCATACTGTACCTTTTTACTTTTCCCTTTGCTTCCTATTACTTGTATATCATCTTAATACAGAGCTTTCCTTCCCGTGTACTGGCAGATTAAGACCACAGAAGAAAGCTTTCTTTAAAGTGGAAAAGGCAGGTAACTTTCACTTACAGATTTAGTGAAGAAGACCTAAATTTGAAAGCTTTATATGAAAGCCAAAGTTTGATGAACTTTCTCTGAGGGCAGCTTGCCAGTTATGTGAAAGTTGCAGAGGTGGAAAGGAAATAGTCTTCCTGGATATTTACTTAATGGTGTGAAATACCAGGTGTTAAAATTTGAAGACAGGCACTTGCATGTCTGGAATTCATAAATAAACCAAGAAAATCAATAAATGACTTTGACAACTGCAACCCTTTTGACTCCTTTGTCAGAGGCCAAGAACTGAATGAACAAGAAAATTAAGTGTTTTCCCTGAAGGAAAAGGAAAAGTGTATTTTCCTCTAGGCTAAAGCTGAGGCGACAGAGAGTAGAGGAAAGCTTTTATTGCAGTGTGGTCTGCTGGGTTCACTGTGCCTGGATGCTGAGTGGCCACCACAGCTCTGCTCTGTTGCTCCCTGCCTTAGCTGGCTAGGGGAGAGAAAATATGATGAAAGGCTCATGGGCCCAGATAAGGGCAGGGGGAAATCACTGCGCAGTTACTGTCATGTGCAAAACAGACTCAGCTTGGGGAAATTAATTTAACTTACTGCAAATCAGAATCAGAGTAGGATAGTTATAAAAAAACCAGCTTCTCAAAACAGCTTCCCTCACCCTTCCCTTCTTACTGGGCTCAACTTCACTCCTGATTTTCTCTATCTTCTCCCTCAGAGCAGCACAGGGATGGGAAATGGGGGCTGCAGTCAGTTTATCACATGTTGTCTTTGCCATTCCTTCCTTTTCAGGGGAGAACTCTTCACAGTCTTCCCCTGTTCCAGTATGGAACAGATCATCTTGAGTGCCATCATACAGGGTGTGTAGGACAACCAGGGGATCAGGCCCAGCCAGCCTGAGTTTAGGAAAGGCAGGGTTCTGCATGACCAACCTGATCTCCTTTATTGACCAGGTGACCTGCCTAGTGCACGAGGGAAAGACTGTAGATGTGATCTACCTGGAGTTCAGCAAAGCCTTTGATACTAACTTCCTCTGGAGAAAATTGCAGCCCATGGCTTAAAAAGGTGCACCCTTACTGGGTTAAAACTGTCTGGATGGCTGGGCCCAGAGAGTGGTGGTGAATGGAGTCACATCCAGCTGATTACTGGTCACCAGTGGTGCTCTCCAGGGCTCAGTATTGGGGCCAGTCCTGTTTAATGTCTTTGTCTGGATGAAGAGATTGAGTACACCCTCAGTAAGTTTACAGAAATGCCAAGTTGGGTGGGAGTGCTGATCTGCTGGAGGGCAGGAAGGATCTGGACAGGCTGGATCAGTGGGCCAGAGCCAGCTGTATGAAGCTCAATAAGGCCAAGAGCTGGATCCTGCACTTGGTCACTCTGTAGATCCCCAGCTACCAAAACCTTGCCACTCAAACCCAATGCAGATCCATAGATTGTCAGAATCTAGCAGTCTGCAAGTTTCTTTATACTATGAAGTTGAGCCTTTCTTATTTGATAGTGAAATATCCTTTAGAGAGCATGCCAGGGCTATCACCATCCTATTTCTATTAGTTCCCAAAATATGTTTTGTTTGTTGTAAGCCTGAAAAGTACTACTAGAGTTTGTTCTCTAGAAGACAGTTCAAATCATGCCCTATAGTAGTATGACTCTTTGCAGGTGAATTCAAAAACAGCTTATAAAGTTATAATATATGAGTCTTTATCTCATACTGTATTTTTCATTAAGGCTTTCAACTTTACTTACCTTCCAGATGTTTAAATCATTGTGGTTATTACATCTATATCTGACCTACTACATACATCATATCTAGGACATCAGAGTTCAATCTGTAATATTTTAGGAGCATGTGCAGTTTTTCTTTTTCCTCATTCCAGGAATTATAATCATGTTCTTCATAAAATAAAATTTTAGCCAAATCAAGCTGAGTTAAGGAGCCATTGTGAACATATTAAATTATATTTCTGTTTAAGGTGACTTCCTGCAAAATTGTAAGGAAAATGCAGAGTTGTTCAGTGCAAATGTCATGCTCAGTTCATATAAAGTTCCTGAGAGGACAAACTCAGTGTTCAGAGCACTCAGTGTTCAGAGCACTCAGTGTTCAGAGCTACAAAGCACTGTCCAGTCATGGCAGAGCGTATGTCTGCACTGTCCCTAGAGGTGTGGTGACAGCACTGAAGTTGGACTGGTGTTTCCCAGGAGAGGATTTTGGTGTCTAAATACAGGTGTCAGCTGGTATTTGAGATGTCCAGTGGTATTTCTTTTTGATTTTAGGAGTGAGGAATGGGTGGGAAGCTGATTGCTGTTATAAACCAGGTTTTGTAGCTGTGGGCAGCAGGAAGTGGAGGGAGCCTGCAAGCAGGCAATGGATTCTGGAACTGACCAACATGGAGCTCCCTTGAGCACATCCTGGGTATTTCCTCAAGTGGAAGTGGTTCCCAGGCCCTTCATGTTTCATTGCTGGACACAGGCAGCAATGGCAAAGGTTTTCGCTCAGTCGACGATTCTGTCTGGTTTTTTAGACATGTGTAGCAGCGGGCCACTTTCTTCAGATCCCTCCTGCATAATTTTTGAGATCACTATCTTTCCTTTGGGGATCTTTCATTTCTCAAATAGTATTATGGCTGTTGAGGTAAGAGCATATTTCCTTCCGCATGAGAAGCAGGACCTTTTGAATGTGAATTATCATTAAACTGCCATCAGTGAAACTGAGATACTTTGATAGCGTCCTTATTTTATTTTATTGCATTAAACTTAAGCTCCATGTTAGCTAAGGTGTTTTAAATGCCCTCACAAGGTAACCACCAGATTAATGAGAAAAGTCTGCAAAATAGTCAGCATTTTGCATTGTGCTGGCAAGGCTATTCACTAGAAAAGCTGTGGTTGCTTAGTTGCTGTGGGAGAGGAGAAAGGAGGAGAGAGGATGAGAGTGCAGTGTATGGCCTTATGAGGGACAGCAGGAAAGGGGAAAGGACAATTGTAAGTGGGAAACTGTAAGAAAGTACATGTCCCTTAAGGCACAAGAAGCTGGACTCAGAGGGGACTATGGGCAGTGCTGTGGGGATCCGACAGAGGAGGAATATATGACAAGAGAGAGATGCTAGGGGAAGGCTGGAATTAGCTGGGATGGGGGTCTGGAAGTAGGCTGTGAGTGATGCAGCTGCCTATTCGTCTAGTACAGAACAAGCATAAAATAGCACTTCTGCACACTGAGAATTGGGTAATGAAAAGTGATGGATCCTCTGGTAGCAGACCTGGGACTTGCTTATTTATGTGTCTGTTTCCCTTTGGGCTTGAACTGGAGATGGTTAAGCACACAAATCAGGAGGAGGTGAACATTTATTTTCAGTGTGATAATAAATAAATTAGAAGGCAAGTAGAAAACACAAAGGTTTGGAAATTCTCAGAGAGTAAGCCAGCCTCATGACTGTGAAGGGAAGGGTCTGAGTCATTAGGTTCAGACACTTGGGGCTTGGCAGAGCTGCTTTCTCAGATCTCAGCAGGCTCAGGTGGTACAGCAAGAGCATCCAGAAACACAGGGTGGTTTGGCTGAAGAAGGAAGTGCACACCTCAGTCCATTTGAATTCAACATTCCCAGAAAATCATTGTTTTACAGTAGTATCTAACTACTCTTTGGCTGCCCCATACCTTCTCACTAAAAGATAGATCAGTGTAAGAAATCTAGTCTGGTCTAAAAAGAGGATGGTTGTTTGTAGCAGAGAACTGGGAAACCAACCCCAGCCACATCTTAGAGATCCTAAATCTGGTGGTAGTTATCCACATTATTATTTTTCGAAGCAATTTACTATGTTAATTCAGTCTCAGAATTCTGGAGTTTTTTTGACACTCCAAAATTGGTTTTGAATACTTGGAATTTGCTTTAATCTTTTTACTCATAAAGAAGAATGCCTCCTCTGTTAAGGAAAGGGCCCCTGCTATCAGAGAAGCTGTATGATGGATTTTGTAGAAATGCCCTGAACCAGATTACCTTTCTAACAGAGTAAGCAGAGAGGAGTGAGATGGGATTTAAAGAGCACAAGTAGATCTGCTGTCAGGCAGCTCTAAATGTTTTGTTAGTCTCAGAGTTTATAGGCAGGGTGCCATGTCCCCTGCGTCTGTCCAGCCTTGTCATCTCCAGCCTGACATATTGGAGGTTATGTGCATGTACATATTAATCTGTGCAGGCTCGGTGCCTGAGGGAATGGTGTGTGTTTGTGTGTTTTTGTTTTTAATTAAAGATGGCATCTCTGCTTTTTGGGTAGGTGAAGAACGGAGCTAAAAAGAATTGATTAAATGGAACGAAAAAGGAGTAAAGCATGTTGACATTTGAGGCAAGTACATCTAAAGACTCAGCAGGTGAGGAGAAGGGTGAATAATGGGGGCCAAAGAGTTCACTGTACAGTAGAGACCTTAATCAGAATGTGTAAAGGTCCCTGCTTTGCTAAATCAGCAGCTTCTCTTGGCTGGGAAAACTCCCTGGCACGTTTCTGTGGTTTTTCCCCCAGTACCATATTCTGGTGTGTAGGGATAACTCTTTGGTCTCCAGGCAGTGTGTGGAGGTCTTCCTGGTGTGTGCATGGCTTTGCATATACCTATCATATATAGGAGTTTGTGAGACAGCGTTAGAAAACTTTGCTCCAGTTTTTTAGATAAACCACATAGGTACATAATCTTGTAGGCTGTGTAGTTAATGCTGTGATTAACACATGACTAAACCTTTACTCCTCTGGGTTGTGTAGCTGCCATGGATGTGTCCTGGTCTAGCTCTTTCTTTTCTACATGCTGGAGAAAGTAATGTGTTTTCCAAAGTGATGAGAAACAGATAAGCAGTAGTGTTATCTTGTGTCTTGGCAGCCAGGAGATGGATATGGAAGAGGTAAAGAAGTATATCAGTGCTACATTTGGGAGGGGTGACAGCAGGACACAGTCTTGGACTAAACTTCAGTTTTGGTTGTTTTGAATGACCTTAAGGATTATAGGATGTGGAGTTTGATATGAAATAGGTGTTTGCCCCAGTGTGCTTGATAAGGCATGCACAATGAAATACCAAACTGAAATAGACATAATCAGGTGTTCACAGCTACACGAGCAAATGTTACTGTTCACATGTGCTGCTGACCACAAGCATGCACCTTTAGAAGCAGCAGCCCATCCCCCCAAAAAATCCTGCTGTTGAATGTGGGACTAACAGAAAATAAAAGAAAAAAGGGAAAATGAAAAAGAAAAAGAAAAAAAAAAGAAAAAAAATGAGTTGATGGGGGAGAGACAGAGAGATACAAGCAAGTTGATCTGTTGGAAAAGAAGGTTGAGGAACTTAGGACACCTTGGGGTTGTACTAAGAAAAGGAGGAAAGAGATGGGTATTTCAAATCTGTAATATGTTGTAGCTTGGGACTGACAATTTTGTATTTCTTCCCCAAATTACAGAATAAATACTTTGGTAGAAATCTGACATCAGCTACCTGGTTTACCAGTGATATCTTGCTCCTGTACTAACATGTGTCTATTAATTTTGAATTTGTCATTTCAAGAAGTCAGGATATGGTAGTGATGCTGTGATCACTCACATATCTTGGAATCAGAGGATCATAGAAACATAAAATGAGTTGGAAGGAACCTTAAAGACCATCAAGTTCCAACGCCCCTGCTGTGGGCAGGAGCACCTTCCACTGGATCAGACTGCTCAAAGCCCCATTCAACCTGGCTGTGAGCACTTCCAGGGATGAGGCATCCAAAACTTCCCTAGGCAACCTGTTCCTTGTACCTTACCACCCTCAAAGCAAGGAATTTCTTACTAATATCTCATCTAAACCTGTGCTCTTTCAGTTTGAAGCCTTTCCCCTTGCTCTGTCACTACATGCTCTTATAAAAAGTCCATCTCCAGTTTTCTCATAGGCTCCTTTTAGGTACTGGACGGCTGCAATTAGATCACCACAAAGCCTGCTCTTTTCCAGGCTGAATAGTCCCAATTCTTCCAGCCTTTCCACATAGGAGAGGTGCTCCATGCCTCTAATTTACTTGGTGGCTCTCCTCTGGACCTGCTCCAACAGGTCCTTCCTGTCCTGAGGACACCAGTGCTGGATGCAGCAGTGCAGGTGGGGTCTCACCAGCGCAGAGCAGAGCAGAGCAGAGCAGAGGGGCAGGATTATGTCCCTGGCCCTGCTGGCCATTCTGCTTTGGATGCAGCCCAGGATACAATTGGCTTTCAGGGCTGCAAGCACACATTGCTGTGTCAGGTCCAGCTTCTCTTTCACCAGCACCCCCAAGTCCTTCACAGCAGATGTGCCCTAGATCTGTTCATCCCCCAGACTGGATTGGAACCAGGAACTGCCCCGAGCCAGGTGCAGCACCTTGCACTTGGTTTTGTTGAACCACATGAGATTGCCAAAGGCCCAATTTTTGAGCTTGTCCAGGTTTCTCTGGATGCCATCCTGTTTTTCAGGTGTGTCAACTGCAGCACTGAGCTTGGTGTCATCTGCAAATGTGCTAAGGGTGCACTCAATCCCTTTGTTTCTGCCATTAATGAAGACATTAAATAACGCTGGTCCCAACCAATGCAGACACGTGATGGACACCACTTGTCACCAATGTCCATCAAGATGTTCACCTTTGTAAGAGCAAGGTGATTAATGATAGTAATCTTCCAACAACAATTTTTTCTTTAATTTAATTAATGTGAAATACCTGAAAGGTAGCAGCCTTTGATATTGAGTTGTCTAACTGCAATTGATAGGCGACAACTGGATTGTGTGCTGGGATCCAGGACTTCTGAAGGGGTCACTTTAAGACAATTTATTGATTTATTTCCCTCATCTCCAGTAGTTTTGGTTGAACTTAGGGGGTAGGGATTTGCCAGAAGTGCTAACTTGTGATGGGCTTTTGTTAATTCAGCTGCTTTTTTGCCAGAAATTATAATCAGACTATCTGTTTTTTTTTTGCAGAGGTGCACTGTGCTGCTGTGATGCTGGGTATAACTGTAGCTGTAAGACTTCTTACAATCCTGTAACAAGTGGCAGGAGCAATTATCAATCATTGTCATCCAGAAAATTTGTCATTATTCTGGTAGTGCTACTCTGAGATTCATTCTTTTTGATTTCACTTTAAGAAAGAATCAGTCTGGATGTTAAGTTATTGGACAGAGACTTGAGATACAATTAACCTATGTGTGCTGCCACTCTGGAGAAGCTGGAGTCTGCCTGTACCTCAAGTCTGCTTTTGTTAAATTGAGATAATGCTTTTCTCTTCCTTTCAGTTGTTCATCTTCTTTCTTCAGATTGTTTCTTGTCTCTATGTCACTCCTTTTCTATGTGTTTGGATAATCTCTAGGCTTTGGTCCCAAGAATCCATGGTCTCAGTGGAGGTTTCAGGACTCAGTGTTGTGAGGCAGAGCAGTAATAATAAAAAATCCAAATAACCAGCTTTGTTGATGTCTGCAGCTGGGTCTGACTTCACACTCTGTACCATAATACAAACTGTGTTAGGGATTCTATCTGGCCTGCTTCCTTCTGGATAGTGAAGCCTTATGCTTTGTTCAGGGTGAATATTTCTTAGTCAGATATGAATACAAATAATTGTGGCAAAGAAAGATATAAATTTGTTGTAGATGATACATGGTACTAGGAATTAGTATTTTACAATGGTAGTTTAACAGCAGGTTCAACACTGAGCTCATGAGAAAGGTTCAAGCTTGCTGCTTTTGAACTCAGTTGTTTGATGTAGTTAACTCAGTTACTTAATTCAGTTAAGTAACACAACTTCCACATGGACACAATTTTGTCATTTACCAAAGTGTATTGCTGGGAATATCCTTGAATGTTCCCCACTTACGTTTTGTGTCCAAAGTCAGTCACACAGCTCAGTGATGTACCCAAAGACGCAAGGATCCCACTGTGTGGGTTTGATAGGTGGGTTTCCTGCATGTTGTGAAGTTATTGGAGACTGCATACAGCATTTCTTCTTGTGTTGAAATTTCATGCTTTGGTGTTTGATGGGAGGGAATGTTGTTCACTGCGTGATCATATTTAACAAAACTCTATTTGCATTAAAATACCCTTCACAAGAAGATTATAGAGTCACAGAACCACTGGGATTGGAAAAGGCCTTTAAGATCATTGTGTCCAACTTATCTCAACATTGCCAAGTCCTCCACTAAACCGTGACCCTGAGTCCCACATCTGTCATGCATCTGTTAAATACCTCTAGAGATGGTGACTCCACCGCTTCCCTGGGAAGTCTGGCCCAATGCTTGACAACCCTTTCCATGAAAAAATTGTTCCTAATGTCCAATCTAAACCTCCCCCAACACATCTTGAGGCCATTTCCTGTTCTGCTATTGCTTGTTACCCAGAAGAAGAGGCTGACCTCCAGCTGGCTGCAGCCTCCTTTCAGGGAGTGATAAGGACTCTCCTGGGCCTCCTTTTCTCCAGGCTAAACACCCCCAGCTCCCTCACCTGCTTCGCAGAGGACTTGTGCTCCACAGCCTTCCCCAGCTCTGTTGCCCTTCTCTGAACATTCCCCAGAACCTCAATGTCCTTCTCTCAGTGAAGGGCCCAGAACTGGATGCAGGATTCGAGGTGTGGCCTCACCGGTGCCAAGTAGAGGGAACAATCACTGCTAATCCATATATTGCTCTTTGGCCATCTTTGAATTGTTTAAAAAATGCAGACTTGATGTATTTATTGCTCTAAAGGTAAGTTTTTATTTCTTACATAATTGTGCATACTTGATCCTTGTATGCCATGATATTTTATTTTCTTCTAGTTCTTATTTTTAATGCCACTCAAGCACGTATTGTAAGAAGTGGAAATATCTCCTGATTATTTGAATGGAAATCCCTACTGCACTGGTGGAGTGGTCATGAGTTTGCCTTTTGGGGCTCTGCCTTCAGAAAAATGTCATCCAAAAAGCAGTTTTCTGTGCTGGTCAAGGTGGCTATGTAGTTCTGGTAACAGAGTCCTTTGTTCAATTCTTCTGTAAGCACATGTTTTTATATTTTTTTAGATACAATTTAATTTTTAAATAATTGAAAAATGTTCAAGGGAGTTACTAAAAACTTTTTTTGCAGACTTTTATATAAACAGATTTAATCAATAGACAGGAAAAAGTTGATTGTAATACTTTTTTTAGCCACATAGGGTCTGCAGATAACACTAAGAATAAATGCTCCTCTAACATTAACAAAAGAGATTTAAAAATACGGTTGACATCTTCTGTTAATTTTGTCTATTGTTTTGGTTCACTAAAAGCTTGAAACCAAGGCCACATTTCTTCATGAGGCATTTAATATGAAGATCTTTTTTTGTCTGCTTATAAAGGAAAACTAAAATTGTTTTTCAAAGGGATCTTCTGATTTTTTAACATTCTTTTTCTGTGGACCTTGCTTCCTAATGTAAAGCTGTATTAAAATCATATTCTTGCTAATGTATAATTCAAATTGTATTACAATGGTTTCACTACTTTCTAGACCTTATTTGACCTTTAATTAAACATCATAAACCTTGGTTTAGTGTATAATATAGTGCATACTCCAAAATACAATTTTCTTTCCAAGTACAGCTGTTTCAGTCTTCTATGCCCTGAAGTACAGGAAGATACTGAAAAATTAGTGGCTGTTTTAGAAGCCATAGGCCCTAATGAATGGTGTGCTTTCAGGAGTTTAACAGGTGGCTCAGAAGTTTAACAAGTGATGCCTGCTAAATTCCTTTCTCATAGCCAATGATAATCTTTGTAATACGAGATGCATGTTCTGCACATACCAAGGGATTTTCTTCATTTTTATATTTAACCTCAGCTGGGTGGGCATGCTGCAGATTAGCAAAGATACACTGAGTTGCACTCAGCTAAGGGAATGTACATATATATATATATATATATATATATATATATATATGTTTTTATACTGATAGTATTTTGATGATAGTAGCAACTTGTGACTAAGTGTCTCATTTTAAAGGTTAAAAACCTTGAGTTCCTCAGAGCTCCTGTAAGGAACCATGGAACTGTGTCAGCTTTGTGAAGGGATTGCTTAGCAATGTCCAGAGAACTTAATGTCCAGAAGTACAGAAAAACACATGAAAAAGTAATAGGAGTGTTAGGCAAAATATGTGATCTGTGAAAGAGATACCAGTTTGTGACTCTGGCACTGGACTTTAAAGGACCCAGTGAGTTTTCATTGCCTTTAGTCCTTTTTTGCTTCCATTATCAATTTATGCTGCTCACACATTCCTTTTCCTGTTTGTTTTATTCTGCAGTGAAAATGAAGTATTGGGTATATGTTGATGTCTTCCTAAGTGCAGAAATTTCATAAGAAATACAATATCTAAAACATTAAATAATGCTGGAGGTTGATTTTTTTTTAAAGCACAGTGTGGTGATAGAACAGAATCTTAGGAGTATAATTACTGATCTCTTTGTTTTGAATGGTCTGTGGTGGTATGTGTGTAAGTGTGTTTAGAAGTCCAAGTTTGTCTTTTAAAATACATTTTGTAGCAGCTAGCACATGGGGCTTCCTGCAGTGAGTAAGATAGCATAGGTGGGTGTTTTGGTGTATTGGAAATTTGTACGAGGAGCAGGAAAATTGGATTTTGCAATCACTTGTTCCATTACTGTTTGCATACATTTTTGTAAGTGTAACAAGCAGAGATAAGAGTGGATGTGGTAGTGAGGGAATGGAGAATATTATGGAAATGGGAAGAGTTTGGGCCTTTTAGTAGCCTCTGTCCAGATATTTTTCATACAGTGCTCTATTTTAAGATGATGATTTGTATAAAAATACAACATATTAAGAAGTGCTAGATGGAGTCTTCTGAAAGTCTTTCACAGTTTCTCAATATTTTAGTGTGCTGTTTGTTCTGCAATTCCCCCATATTTTTAATTCACCACCAAATTTTCCTTTCGGCTGGCATGGAAAATATGCATAGGAGTGTTTGTTTTCTACAAGCCCAGAAGGAGCACTGAGAAGGATACTTGCTACTGCCGGTTTGAGGTGGAGGCTTGCTTCATTAATATATCTTGGTAACCCGTGGCTGAGGGAACAGAGGGATGGGGAAACCTATATCTAAGTATTGTTTAAATGTCTTACAAAGCATTTTTCTGAATGTATATGTGTATATATATAATATATCACATATAAAATATGCATATATATGATTCTATAGCTAGCATTATTGTATTGTCAGTGGTTTCTGGCACAGATACAAGACATGCTGCATTCCTGCTTGCCATCTGTCATCTAACCTCATCTTTCATCACACGTTGTTTCTGTACTCTTGTTCTTTCCCATTTACTTCTCTCCATACCCAGCTTCATATCTTCTCTTCTCCACAGCCTCAGCACTCTTGTCCTGACAATTCCTGTTTTTGTTTGTGTAGTCCCAGCTCCTCAAAGAACAATCTATTAGAGACCGAGAAAGTTGTTGTTCTTGAGACTCCCATTCTTCCTCCAATCACACCACACCTTTGGCTGAGGCAAGCAGCTGTGTGTAACACCATTCACATTTTAAACAACACACATCCTTCTGTTGTAACTATAAAAGGAACAGCTGTGTCTCTGTATTCCCAAAAATAACCCCTTTTCATACTTGCTAAAAAGTATTTTGTTTCTAGTGAAACAAATAAGGAATTTGTAGGTCAATCTTTAGTGAAGATGAAGGAACCAAACCACTTAGAAATAGCTTTGGAAAGTCATATCAGGATAAGGTGAGAGTTACTTGGATCCAATCTTTATGTTTGGCCAAGGTGTGATCAGAGCAGGACCTAAAATGTGATTTTTTCCTGAGGAACATGTTGGAGTAGCCTGTGACTGGTGAGACTCATGAACTTTTTACTGCTGGGGTATTGACAGGTTAAGCTCAATGGGTCCAGATTCTCTCAATCACTTTATTGTCCTTGTTATAAAAGAGAGGTTGGATATAGCTGAGTATTCCCATTTTCTAGGATTGTCTGAGCTTTTTAAAATCTGCTTTTATAATTTTAAAGGGGAAGTGTTGGGGGTTTTTTTATTCCTGAATTTTGCACAAAATGAATGTAGTATGCCTATTACTAATGTATTTTTTAATAATTTAGTGGAATTAGTCCCAACAATGTCTGATAGAAAAAAACTGAGAAAGAAAGTAGATGCAGAGTGCCCTGGCACACTGCTCTAGAAATATTCATGTGTATTTATGTAGACTGTATATGCAATGGTCAGTTAGACATGACCTGGGAAGGAGAGATGTACTTGAAATCTCCAGGTGCACAGTCCTAGACATGGCATCAGAATTGACTGCATTCACTTCCCAGACAAACCTCCAAAGGAATATAGTTAGGATAAAGAGAGTTACATCTACCAAAATGCTAATTGCACTGAAGAGACTTAATGATGTGCTACTGTGATTCCCTATGCTGTTGCAGTAGCAGACAGGACATGTGTTGGAGTTTTAGGGGGGACTAAACATCTTGACAAATATATGCATAGGTGCAAATAAGCTAGTTAGAAGTAACAGAGAAAACCACATTTGTTTTGAACAGTGTATTTTTTATCTTCCTAACAAACCCCTTCCTTTTTACTTTTTCTTTTAAGTGATGACTATCTTATGTTAAGGTGGAACGAGACCCGTGGTGACAATTGTCAGAGTAGGATGTACTGCCTCTCCAAAGCTAGTATGTCAGTATAACAGTAGGGAGTGCTTATTTACAATAAGCTGCAAGAAATAGGGAGTAACCACTGCAAAGGAAAGAATTTGAGGAGATAAATTCAGAGGGGGAAATTGTCTCTGGTGGTGCATTTGATGAGTACCTTGCTTACAAGATAGAAACAGTGATGTCCCTATATTCCCTGTGTACAAGGAAGCCACTGGAATAATTTAGGCGAGGAAATTTTCTGTACAATCATTTGTTTAATATTTGGTTCATCAGGACCTAGTTCGCTTTGCCTATGAAGGAAACTGTTTTCTTCAGAAGTGAAGATGTTGAAAACAATTACTTCAGCCATCTCTGCAAGGCCTGTATGCTCTGGTCTACATTCAATCACGTATTGCCCCATCCGTAACTGCTTAGAAGTAGTTTACTTAGTCACTGTGTATTCAACCAACCGTTTAACCGCATGCAATACCACAGGCTGGGGAGAGTGGCTGGAAACCTGCCCAGGGAAAGGACCTTGGGGTTCTGATTGACAGTGGCTGAACATGAGCCTGTGTGTGCCCAGCTGGCCAAGAAGGCCAATGGCATCCTGGCCTGTATCAGCAATAGTGTGGCCAGCAGGGCCAGGGCAGGGATTGTCCCCCTGTACTTGGCACTGGTGAGGCCAGACCTTGGATACTGTGTTTAGTACTGGGTCCCTCACTACAAGAAGGAGATTGAAGGGCTGGAGCGAGTCCAGAGAAGGGCAACAAAGCTGATGAAGGGTCTGAAGAACACGTCCTGTGAGGATCATCTGAGGGAGCTGGGGGTGTTTATGCTGGAGTAAAGAAGGCTCAGGGGAGATCTTACTGCTCTCTACAACTGCCTGAGAGGAGGCTTTAGCCAGCTGGAGGTCGGCCTCTTCTTCTGGGTAAGAAGCAATAGGAGAAGAGGAAGTGACCTCAAGATGTGTTGAGGGAGGTTTAGATTGGATATTAAGAACAATTTCTTCACTGAAAGGATGGTCAAACACTGGAACAGACTGACCAGGGAGGTGAGGAGGTGGAATCATCATCCCTAGAGGTATTGAAAAGATGTGTGGTGGATGTGGGATGGAAGGACGTGTTTTAGTGGACTTTCCAAGTGCTGAGTGTGTTGGTTTTGGCTGGAATAGGTTAATGGTTGGCCTTGAGGATCTTAAAGGTCTTTTTCAATCTAAAATGATTCTGTGATTCTTAAAGAAGTGTTTCAAAGCTTTTTGCTAAAACTTTCCAAAGAAATCTACTTAAACATAGTGAGTGATCAATTGTATTAGTTTAACTTATATGAATTCACAAATAGCTAAAGATACGTAGAATTAAATATCAGTTATTTTCAAATTAAGATGTTTCTGAGTTTTAGCTTAAATTAAAATATCACTGTGCTACAGCTAAACTTTTTATGATTTAGGAATGGATTGCAGACAGAGCAGAAGGATTGAGCTTTTCTTTCCGATGTACTTATTAACTTACATTATATGGAGACACTTGAGTCTTCTACTTTAATGAAAATTGGTAGAGACTGGAGTAACTCAAACTATCCTGGAATGTGGTGTTGTGGAAGGAAAGAAAGACAGCATATTAATAAGAGGTGATATTTGTTTAGGCTTTTTATAAAGAATATTCTGTTGAACTTAATTTATTAGCTGTTTTTTCTGTCTCTGAAAAATCAAATCCTAAATAAACAGTGGAAGTTTACCTTGTAATATGTACTGAAAAATATGAAAAGTTTTGTGTGCTAAGTGTGATACTCTCTATAGAGACTCGTGGTGATATTCTTTCCCCACTGAAGTCAGTAGGCACTCTCCTCACTGCTTTCAGTGCAGTTGAGGTGTTTCTGAAAGAGAGATGAAATGTTGAATGTATGGAATGCCTCTGCTGATACTGCTGTGGAAATATCTACTGGTATCTACTGGTCATGTGGTATCTACCCATGTGCTGTAACTTTGATGCAGCCACCAGCATGCTGAATTGCAGGAGTCTGCTGTGCTTTGCAAACTCATAGGGTGCCTGTCCTTTCCTTGCCTTCATTTTTTCAAGAGCTCAGTGCCAGTGCTCACTCAGCAGGCCAGTTACTTGTGAAATCAGATTTGTGTTGGTGCCTGAAAGAAAACCGAACCCTTCCGAATGTTTGCCCTAGTGTGTTACACAGTGCATGTAGATTAAAAAGAGTAAGAGACACCCTCTAGTCAGTACTGCTGTGTTTTTTGGGATGTAGCTCCAAAGTGGAAAAGAAGAAGATTTGGATATACAGTGACAAAAAAAGTGTATTTTAAAATTGTGCCTAATCAGAAAATTTTCACTCATTTCCCCCTCTGAGAAAATCCCCACAACCAAAGCCAAAGAACAAAACCCCTAAATTATTCTCTGTATTTAAAATTTTCATTTGATTGGAGAGTGGACCATACCCAGTCAGGTTCCTAAGCATATGTCTTAACTAGTGAGCTATGAAGTCAATTTGGTAATTTCAAATACACTGAGTTAGTAAGTTCAGTATTTTTTATATCAATTGCATCAGCTGTGGGAGAGAATATATCCAAATACTCTGGATCGTGATGGCTAAGGATCTTGCGTGCAGAATGTAAATTTGAACCCTAAAATGTGTGTGCATTCACCAGTGTATTTGTTGTAAATCAGTTCAGAAATTTCAGTGTATGAAATTAGGTCATTGGATGAGATTCTGTCATGTTCAGAAAATAATTTGCATACAAAAGGGAAGGGAATTATTAGAGCTTTATGTCAGCATGGTACCTGTGCAGTTCTGGATTGTTTCAGACATTGCAATCAACTCTACAGGTGTGATATTGACCATCAGAAATACAGAGATTTGTCCTCAGCTGTCACCATCCCGAGTCTTCTGCAGGGCCATGCCTTGAAAATTTCATCTCTTACCAAGGGAGCTTAGTGTTGGAAAAGAAATACCAGTAGTTAAAAGTGTGCAAAATTCAATCCTCTGCCCACAGTTCGCTGTTTACACTCCTTGGAAGAATGCTTCTCTTTGTGAGACCATGACTTTTGAATTCATGAAGGCCCATAATGTGGCACACAGTGGTGGAGCCTGCTGTTTTTATTCCCTAGTGGCCAAACAATCCTAACAAATGTGCTTGGTCTTTCTTATTTATTAATTTTCTTAATTTTCAATTTTGTCTTCTTACAGTATATTGAGAAAGGGAAAGGACAAACTTCTTTGCAGGAAATGAGAAGGGACATAGTAATCCAAAGATGTGTGTTTGTGGATGAGTGAAACCTAATGGGTGGGTGTGTTGGCCCTTTCCAGAACAGTTGTCTCAAATACAGACATTTGCAGAGCTGTGCTCTCAAGTGCTTTCCCCATCAAGTGCCATAAGACCTGTGCAAGCAGAGCAATGGAGATGTGGTAGTGAGAATGCCCAGTTTGGTCCCCGTGTGCCTCCTGGTGCATCTTCCAGCCGTGCATGATCCTGTGCCTGCGGATCTGCTCTTTTCAGACTTCCATACTTCTGTCATAAATATGGCCTTGGACCTCTAAGGGCCTCACAGACACCTTCAGTGAGAGGTAGACACAAACGTGTGCAAGCAGTAACCTCTGAACAAGCTAGGGACTCATCTTTGGAAGATTTTGCCTTCTGAATGCTTTGAGGTCTTGGATGAGAGATGCTAAGGAAGTGTGAAGTATTGCAACCAGAGATCAGATAACGGTTTCTTTGTGTGCAATTTTGTTAATTCCTTTATTTCACGTGCCTTCAAGCAATCTCAATTTAATGCAAGTAAGTAAAATAGTCAAGTAATGACTTTGACTAACTGAAGAACTAATAAACTCCAGCCACCACTTCTCATCATCTAGCTTCAGAATGAAGAGCCTGTAGGTAACCTTCTCTCTATTTCTCCTTGCGCTACAGCTCCCTTGGGATGTGGACCCTCAGAGTATAATGACAGTGCTTGTGTTTGCACATCTGAGGGCCACAGCTCACGCAGTGGTAAGAAAATGTGTTGCATTATTTGGTTTTAGTTCTATTTGTAATTTCATGCAGGCAGAAATGAATCAGACGAGGGTTTCTAATCATTTAGTAGGAAGTAAAAAAGGCACTCAATGTTTTTCATTGTGTCATGGCTTGAGTGATATTGACCCAATAATTGCGAAACTTGGGAAGGATGTAGAAGAGTTGAATGATTTGACCTTTCCAGGAGAAGATATCAAGACCTTAGGAATTGCATCTGTGTTTTCTTCCCAAATATGAGCTTGTTTTATCCAGTAACATACATATCTACGTAATTACACATCTTCCCACTCTACCTCATGCACGCATTCACACACACAGTCTTATCTTTTATACTTAGGTCTGTCATTTGAGTGTGTTAAAGATTCTTTCAACAAACTCATCTCAGTCATTCAGAGCAACAGTTTTGTTTCAACCATAGAAAGATCAAATGGTTTAGATTGGGTGGGACCTTAAAGATCACCTTCTTCCAAACCCCCTGTCATAAGCAGGGACACCTTCCACTAGATCAGGTTGCTCAAAGCACATCCACCATGGCTGTGGACACTTCCAGGAATGGGGCATCTAAAACTTCTCTGGGCAACAAGTGTCAGTGCCTCAAAATCTCACAGTAAAGAATTTCTTCCCAACATCTAATCTAAGCCTACTCTCAGTTTGAAGTCATTCTCTTTTGTCCTGTCACTACATGCTTCTAAAAAGTACCTCTCCATGTTTCTTATAGTCTCCTTTTAGGTACTGGAAGGCCAGACTGAACAGTCCCATTTCTCTCATAGAGGTGCTCCATGCCTCTAATTTACTTGGTGGCTCTCCTCTGGACCTGCTCCAACAGGTCCTTCCTGTCCTGAGGACACCAGTGCTGGATGCAGCAGTGCAGGTGGGGTCTCACCAGCGCAGAGCAGAGCAGAGCAGAGCAGAGGGGCAGGATTATGTCCCTGGCCCTGCTGGCCATTCTGCTTTGGATGCAGCCCAGGATACAATTGGCTTTCAGGGCTGCAAGCACACATTGCTGTGTCAGGTCCAGCTTCTCTTTCACCAGCACCCCCAAGTCCTTCACAGCAGATGTGCCCTAGATCTGTTCATCCCCCAGACTGGACTGGAACCAGGAACTGCCCCGAGCCAGGTGCAGCACCTTGCACTTGGTTTTGTTGAACCACATGAGATTGCCAAAGGCCCAATTTTTGAGCTTGTCCAGGTTTCTCTGGATGCCATCCTGTTTTTCAGGTGTGTCAACTGCAGCATTGAGCTTGGTGTCATCTGCAAATGTGCTGAGGGTGCACTCAATCCCTTTGTTTCTGCCATTAATGAAGACATTAAATAACGCTGGTCCCAACCAATGCAGACACGTGATGGACACCACTTGTCACCAATGTCCATCAGGATTCAGAGCTATTGACCACAAGCCTCTGGATAGGACAGTCCAACCAATTCCTCATCCACCTAACAGCCTGTCCATGGAATCCTTCTGTCTCCAATTTAGAGAGAAGGATGTGGTGGGGACCCATGTCAAAGGCTTTACAGAAGTCCAGATAAATTTCATCTGTAGCCTTTCTGTTGCCCACTGATGCAGTCACTCCATCACAGAAGGCCACTGGGTTGGTCAGGGCAGGACTTGTCCTTGGTGAAGCTGTGCTGGCTGTCCCAAAACACCTCCCTGTCCTCCATGTGCCTAAGCAGTGCTTCTGGGAGAATCTGTTCCATGACCTTTCCAGGCACAGAGGGGAGGCTGACAGGTCAGTAGTTCCCAGGGTCCTGCTTTCAAAAGTGGATGCAGTGTTCTCCTTTTTCAGTCACTTGGGACTTCATCTGACTGTCATGACCTCTCAAACATCACAGAGAGTGGCTTGGCAACTACATCAGACAGTTCTCTCAGGACTCTGGGATGCTCTAATTGTGTCCCATAGACTTATATATATTCAGGTTCCTCAGGTGATCATGAAACTGATCTTTACTTTCAGTGGGAAGTGCTTTGTTCCTCCAGTCCCTATCTTTCAGTCCACCCCCTTGAGAGGCTGCCATTGAATACTGAGGCAAAGAATTTCTTGAGCATGTCTGCCTTCTTCTCATCCACTGTTAAGAGTTTTCCGGCATTGTTTATCGGGTACTGTGCTTCTTTGACGTTCATTTTCTGATTAACATCCTGTAGAAGGCCTTCCTGTTATTCTTTGCATCCCTTGCCAACTACAGTTCCAGCTTCACTTTGGCCTTTCACCCCATCCCCACACAACTGAATTTCACCTCTATACTCTTCACAGACTATTTCTTCTTTTTTCCACTCCCTGCACATTTACTTACTTCCTTTTGGTTTGACCAGCAGTTTGAAACCATCCTGTGGGGGTTTTGTTTCTGAGAATCTTTTTTTTTTTTTTGTCTTCTTGGCATAGAAGAAGAAAAAGAAATGCATCCCAGCAATCCCATCACTGCTTACTGAGAGTTTAGGAGCTGCATTTGTGTAACTCCTAGTATAGTTAATGACAAAAGGTTAAAGATACCTGAAACGCACGCATGGAAGGGCACAAAATAGAAAAGGAAATCCAACTGGCAAACTTGCATAAATTTGGCTGTGTGCATCCAAGTAAAAATTGCAAAACTTCCTATATTTTATATTTCATCAGTGATGTATGCTACAACTTAAAAAAAAAAGAAAAAAAATTAGTGGAGGACATTTCTTAATTTAATCAAATTAATCGATAAAATGAGATAATAGGAATACAATACAGAAATTTAAATTTTGGTCTCAAGTTTTAAATTTATCCTAGTTGAGATGAAATATATATATATAAACGTAAAACTCCCATATTTATTCTACATGTGGCTTATCCTGCTTATACATTAGACCTATTCTGTACTGTCATTGCTACACATAGGCTGGTGTAAATTGTTTTTAACTGCTAAGCACTTTCTGAGAGTTGTGGTTATCTTTTGTATTTCTAAGAGAGAGATATGAACAGGAGCTGAATGTACACTTTAACAAGAGACAGTGGTGTTAGACCTTAAGGGTCTGCTGCTAACTGTATGGTTGGCAGCAGGTAAAGCATTTTACACCATGGAATTTGGAAGCATTTCACAGCAACTGAGTTGGATATTTTTATTTGCTGGCGTATTCTCTCCTTGCCCCTCTGAGCTTTGTCTGTGGCTCAGGTCATTACAAACAGTGGCAATACCAAAGCACTTGTGCTGGGTTTGCTGTGTTCCTACATGCCCTTGCCAGTGCAGCCTACTGGAAGATGAGATATTCTGATCATGTAGGAATGATGGTGGCAATTTGACAATTTCTGAATATTATTTTTTGACAAACATTATAAGTGTTATAGAAATATTTTCATGCAATATTAACATTATTGTAACACCAGTATAGAAGCATAAATTACCAGATGAGTCAGAATTATGGCCCTTTTCCTGCTGTGTGTGGGCAGACCCCTGCATCTGTGCTCATTGCAGGTTTGGGACCTAAATGCATTAGATGCGTTCTGGAAGAAAATGAGTCTGCAAAGTATTTTAAGAGAAGGAATACATTGCTCTTAGTTGTGAAAAATCCTCTAAAAATGGAAATGTTCTTGTGCTTCACTTTAAAAAAGACAAGTATGTTAATATGGAAATGTCTCTGGAAATTCTTGTAAGATCAACGACAAAACTGGAAAAAAAAAGTAAAACAGCTCAAATCAAATTTTCTTGAAAGAAAAGTAGAGGTGTAGTGTCTTACAGAGATTCCAGACAAGATTTGTGTACGTGGATTTTAGTGGTGGTCCAGTATTTCTGTAAAGTATACTTGTAGGCAATGTACTAATATCTCACACAGTATGGTAACATCATTAACTTTTCGTGACAGCAGTTTTCTCCAAGTCATGAACGGTAATTTCATTGTCTGCCTCCTCTCAGGGGAACACTGAAAATACTCACTAATAGGGATCTCTCATCTGACAACTTTCCTCAAACAGAAGCTTGCAGTTTATTGAGGAAGACATCCTATTGCTTGGGATTCTGAGATATGTCTTTGTTTTTAAGTACTTCAAAGATACCTGTGGGCAGCACTGCTTTATTTGTTTTTTCTTCCTCTGTAAAAATATTATGTTCCATATCTGTCATCTGGTTTGGCTTTGTATATCAAGAAACAGCAGTAAATATTTCAGAAAAGCAAGCAGTTGTGCTTTTGCTCAGAAAAGTGGAAATTACAATAAAAAAGCATCCAACTCGGGAGGGGCAAATGAGGAGAAGGATTTATTTTCTCATAGCTGAGGATGCTCAAGTGGATGCTCCCTCAACTTCTAGAGCGAGCATGTTCTGCATAGACAGATTTGAAATTTCTCCTCCTTGCTGTAAATAAAAAATTCGATGATTCTCAGCTTCCTCTGAAATGCTTCATGCTCCTTCTTTCCTCAGACATCACCTTGTGCTATTTCTTCCTCTCATCTCTGTGTCTCTGCAAGTAAAGGAAATAGTGGTGTCTCCTTTTCTGACCCCTTTGCTGCCACCTCCAGGGAAGGTTAAAAATCCAGCATCACTGAGAATTCAGCTTTTCCAGGACTGAGGGTCATCTTGAGATTACAGTTTTCAAGTTAATATTCAAAGCAGTTACAGGGACCCATACTTCTTCTTTTGTTTCTATTAATCGATTTAGGAAAATTTGATTAGCTCTGGTTGTTTGTGGGAATACAGATCGACCCTCTTTCTCTTTTCAGATTGCCTGAGTCTAGGCTGTCCTCTGAGATGCTGAAATCTTCTGACATGCAGATTTCTTTCCCTTGAACCAATACTCGTCTAGTCAATTGAATTATAATTTCATCTAACTCTTTCCTTTCCTGAAAGTGTGATATTCATTGTGAGCTTTTTCTTGGCTCTGTAATAACATTCAACTTGAGTATCAGAAAAAAAAGTAGTACTTGGAAAATATTTTGATAGTCTTACAAGTCAAGGTATATTGTCAGATCTTCTAGCGACCACATACAGTAAAAGAGCAACATATATAATTAACTTGGCACAGGTGGGGGGGAGGATAGGGAAATTGTCTCTGTTACCTCCCTTCTTTGGTTTTGAAATCTCATGCTCTTGTATGATACGCTTGGGAAATTACAGACTTTGAGTGGGATTCATATGGCAAAATGTAGACATCTACATCTGAGTTAGTCACCCAAGGCTCCCTGTGTGGGGAATGGAGAGAAACAGGACAGATGAATCACACCCTTGAAGAACCTATTTTTTTTTACCTCTGTGCTAAGATAAAATGACTCACAGCCTGAAAGTGCCCATTTGGCTAGTAAAGGAGGTTGGGGTAACAACTGGGACGTGATGGCTGCATTCTGCACCCCAAAAACTCGATGAGATGTGCGTGGCACTTTGTGGCTCTGTGTGCTCATATGTACATGTTTGTCAGATTGTGCAAGTATTCAGTCCAGGAAAAAAACTCACTAGTTTTCCACATAGAAGTTCCTTGAACAACTTTAGGTTTTCATGTGTGAGAACTCAGAAAACAAGCAATGTGTAAACTGAATTAGCATGTTTCTCCTGTAGGCACATTTCTCAGTATGTATCAGCAAATAATTAAAAAACTCTAATAAGTAAATTTTCAAAACTTTGTCAGCACATCAGTTTAGTAGCTGATGATGCCACTGTTTGTTTAGTCACTTTTGGAAACTGTGTGCCCTCTGCGCTTAGGGAGACATGATGCATGAGTCTGATGCTTTCGAGATGCTGTAGGGATCTGTGAGCTCTTTGTGCTACATCTAAGGTAGTCTCTTCTCTCTGTGTAAACCACATAATATGTCTCCCTCAAATTATCTTTCAGCTCAGTCAGCCTGAGGAGTCTGCTGTAATTGAATATGTGAAGACCTTGTAATGCTACTTGCAGAAAGGAAATCTGGCTTCCCCATGTTAGCTTTTCAATACATCATCGGCAGCAGCATGCAGGGTGTGAGCCAGGGTGGGCTCAGAAACAAGTTGTATTCACAGTGGTGCTGGTGCCACTAAAAATCTGTGTGGAGTCCTCTCAGCTGAAAACACTGATGAGAGATATAGGATCCTTCCACAAAGAGGTGAACAATATTAAAATAGAAATGGCCAATGAAACAAGACAAATAATGAAAGCCCAGTACTATAGTATTTATGAGTTTTTTCTGCTTCCGGTTTGTATGCACCGATATGCATGTTTGACTGCCATAAATAAAACTGAGGAACTTCTATTTGAAAGAGAGAATAACGTTGTTTGGCTTAGATCTGTAGTTAGACTATGTCCAAGAAAGATGGCTTTTGGTAGAAATTGAGCTTTTGCACCCCCTAACTCTAGGCACCTGGCCTGAGGAGCACGATGCAGTAAGTAGATTCCAGCACACCAATTTCCTATGTAGTGAGCATACACAGATACCTTAGAAGTGGTGACACAACACATGGGTCACAGCTCCTTCTTCTCTGGTGATCTGAGCTGCAAACTGGGACTTACTCAAGATCCAGAGCCTGGAGATACACTCTGGGTAGCTGTGTAAATCACAGCTGGTTTTCATGCATGAATGAAGCCATGGTGTATTAGAAGCAATGCATCTGCAGTCTTCTCTTTGAAATCTGCAGATCACGAATCCTAATTCCCAAAAAATCTTTCCCTGCCAGGTCACACTAGGTTTAGAAGGCACATTGGTTTGCTGGTCCTTTTGAAACTGGACAGTTTTAAAGCCAGACATGAAAGATTTCAGTCCATGATAAGTAAGATGTGGCCTGACTGTGGTCTGACTGTAGTCTTACAGTGACACAGAATGATGGGCAATCACTGGATTCAACACCCTCCTACTTCCAGAAAAAGCCAGCATTGCACTACCATCCTCTCTCTACCAAAAAAGAAGAAAGCCCTCAGAAAAGATCAGTGGCTGTGTTATGGAACCATTATGAAATCTATGTTTGAAATACCCCATGTGGCTTTCTGAATCAGGGACAGAGTTCAGTTAAAGTGATGCCTCCACTGGCTTTTGTTCTGGCTAGATCAGTTGTACCATGCTGTAGGTTAAATTATTGAAGCTGTGGAGGTAGCTGAGAACTGGCTACAGCACTGAATTTCTCCCAGCTGCTAGTGTTTTGTCAGCCCTGATCAGTGATTTGTGCTCAAGTCATTTGGTCAGAATCATCACCAGTGAGCAGCAGGCTATTTTTGGCTTTTTATCTTACCTTTGAGCCAAAAGCAGGCAGATCCAGAACAGCAGCCTTACGTGGGAGCTGCCCTGGACAGCCGTGTGCCGGCTCACAGAACCAAGTGGCTCAAATCAATGTGTCAGCAACTGCCTGCGAAGGCAGGGCTGGAGTTCTGCCAGTCCCTGGAAGGATGATGTGCCTCTTCCAGGTGAGAATCCTCTGCTAAATCTCAGACAATCAGTGTGGATGCTGCCCGCTCCTATCTGTGCTAGTTTGAGGAAAGGCTTTTCATAAGACAGTATATTCCTAAATTACTTCCTGCTATATAGCAGTTGAATTACTTGCTGGTCTTTAAAATCTTTATCTGAAGAAAAACCATATATATGTGTATACACACAATTTACTTTACACAGGTTAATTAAATTTTTGTTTTGAAAGATACTTGTCAAATAATGATTCCTGGATTTAAAATTCCTACTTTTATATATTGGTGGGTCATAATTTGAATTATAGCTACTTCAGAATACCGCTTTTATGTGATAAAACGGCTTTTAGTAGCAGCTTCCCTTATAATTCAGGTATTATGATGGTAGAAAATAATTCAGATAACTGATAAAAATATCTCCTCATGATTTTATGTGTTTGCACTTCAAAGGACCAGCAATGAAAAGATGATCACACATCTGAATCAGAAGGATAATATTTATATCTAAACTGAGTAACCATGTAATTCTGTTGGTGTTTCCCATACTCTGTCCTCCTCCACTTGCATGCTATAGCCTGATTCAGATTTTCTGTGTGGTGTTTATTACCTGACCTGAAAAGCTCAATCTAAATATTTGGTCTGTTCAGTGATGTTCCCAGTGTACTTCTGGCTGCTATGTACTTATGGAAGAGCAAAATACATAAGGCTGGCCATTCTTGCAGCTCTGTAACTTTTATTTTTGACATTCATAGGATGCTTTTAGGAACTGGTTAAAAACTACATTTTCCAGTATTCAGCTGCAGAGGAGGGCTTGGTATTTTCAGATGTGTTAGGAGTGATGCTTTTTGTATGCATACATATAACTATTCAGGTCTCTGCAGAAGGATTCTCCTGTCACAAGACACCCAGATGCTGGCTAGAAGAGATCAATCATCACATATGGCCTGGTAATTAGGTATTATAAATTTCAGGCTGAATTTATTTTCTAGATAGTGTATCTGTATTATTTATTGTACAGCTCTCCTGCTCTGTGCATTTTATCCTCATGTAGTTAAAGACTATTTAACATTCTTGCAAGATTTGTTTGGGTGACCAAATGAGCACCTCGGGTCTGCTTTGCTCAGGCAGATTTCATTCCCAAGTCATCCTAGTTGCATTTCTGTCCATCAGAATGTTCCAAGAGGTTTTCCTCTCTCCCTTCTTCCTACAAATGCAGAAGGAGGTTGGCTAGAGTCATGATATATTCTTAAAATTCAGGCATTGTCAGTGGGTGGCTACCAAGATATGCAACTTACAGACAGATTCATCATCTGAACTAGGCTGAAATAATCACTGCAGTTAAGGAAGGTCTTAGGATTCTAGGGAAATTCATTCTTCTTATGTTTTTTTTCCTGGTCATTCCAGTGGTGCCTTTCATTTCTTTCCATTCTAGTTTTATATTTTTCCCTTATACATTTACCTGATATATTTTTTTATTACATTTTTCAAGTCCATAAATCCTTGTATTCTTAAGGACTGATCAAACGTATATGTTTCCAGTTACTAATTCTTACTTGTTATGGGTATGTGAACATAACAAAGTGCAGGGAACCTTCCTGTACCACTTCTACAGTGAAACGTCCCATGCCACTGTTTCCTGCTTTCGCATTAGTTAACTCCTTGTCGTTATTCAATGCACCTTGCATTAATGAGGGATTAGAAAGCCTTCAGGTGAAACTTCAATATATATATAATTACAATACATACAACATATGAATTTTTTAAGGTAACAATATTTAAGGCAGCATTGTCAAAATGCTTTAGCAGGAGGTCCAATACAGTTTCGTAGGCCATCCTTGACTGCCTGTTTCTATAATGTTATTACAAAAACTATATTTAAAGCTAGGTACATTGTTAGGCTTTCACTGGGTTTTCCACAGCATTTCTTAGTACAGATGAGGTTTTGAGAGAGCTTTTACAGCGGTAGTGTTCTCACATCTCTATCAGTAATGAGCTATATTTACCATATTCTGGGACTGCGTTTGTTGTTCACAGCCATGCTGTGATGAACGAGCAGACTTGGGCTGTTTGGTTTCTCTCTTTCTTCACTCATTTCCAGGTAATGAACTCATAGCTTGTAATAGATGCCATTAATCTGTAGCTGCCTGACAATACATTCTGTACTACTGAATGTAATCTTATTGTGCTACTCAAGGTCATTTGACTTCGTGTACAGTTCAATCTTTCCCTTAATTATTGTTGCCTCCCAAATTTGTATCACAAGAAAATTTCTTCACTGCCATTATACTTATTCTGGAAATACTATTGAGATGAATGATAAATACAGGCAATCTTAATCCCAGTTCTGGGAAACTTGATTAGTCATCCTCCTTTTGGCTGGTAATACCCCTCTCAGATAAATGTTTTCCTGCCTTTTCTTCACCTTGGTTGCTGAAGAAACCTTCTTTAGTTTAACCAATGATTTCTCATTTGACTCTGTATCAAATGTTTTACTGAAATTTACATCAACTCTGTCTCCCTTTATTTAGAAGGTCTGACCTGTATTTTCATAAATTCTTCCTTTTAAGTTTTCTTACATTTACTTCCATCTTCGATACTCATTTCCCACCTGGCTAAAGTCACATGTACTGTGTAGATCGTAATAAAACACCGGATGCCCAGGCTACTGAGTGCTTTAATCACCCTTCTGCAGACAGTTGCAAATTTTGTTCTTCCTCATTATACGACTGTCCCGTGATGGACCTGCAGTTATACCTGGAATTTCAAGTGCCAGCTCTTTTGACACATGGACCAATACTGACTCATGCTTTCCTTCTGCTCTCCCATCTGTTGGTGTCCATGCGTTGTGGTGTTCCCTGTGCTTGGATAATCTGCTGTCAGGTGCTGTGCTTTTGTGACAGCATACCGAGAGCACCCAGCATCCAGGGCATCCACAGCTCTAGCTAAAATGGTATGATCAATAAGATTTGACAAATTTTTACTTTTTTTTGTTCTTGGCTTCTGTTTGGAGAAGCTTTTGCTTCCCTTAGTAGCTCCTTCTAAAGCTGGTAGAAATTTGTCCTGTGTGTTTGATGTCATCTGTCTTCAGAGAATGATGTATAGGGTTGTGTTCTTTCTCCTTTCAAGCACTCATTATCTCTGAGCTCCACAAACAGAGGAGGGAGATAACCTTTAATATCCAGAAACTTCGTGGTCTTTACCTGAGAAAGATTGTTCTAGATAAAAGAAAACCTACTTGTTCCAGGGCAGTAAGAAAAGGTTAATGAATAAATGATTTTGAAGAAGTTTTTTTCAATGTTCTCTGAAACACACACTTTCACTGGGCAGCAAATGAGACTCAAACAAAATCTGAATGCTTTTGAAAGTGCAGAGTCAGCAAGGAGGTTTGGCCTGTAGTCATACAGAGTCACTACCCAGGAAGTTCCCGTAGTCATTTTGCAAACCTGTACTTGAGAATATGCCAGTCTCTGCCAACTGAGACTGTTTTTTAGCTCTTTGATGCTGAATTCTGTGCAGCCAATAGCACCTCTCTCAGTATAGAAAATCTGGTAAGTGGGAGTTAGGTGTAAGGACAAAATGTGTGTTTATTTAAAATTAGAAGATACATAGTGTTAAAAAGTTTTGTAATGTGTTAACCTAACTGTATACCTCTTTATCAGCTATAGATTTGAAAGTCCTGCACCATACTAGTATGTCATTAATCAGTGAGATGAAAACCACTGTTTTAGAATTTAAAATAAGTTAAAGAGGGACATAAGTCAGTATTAAATCATCCTTTACTCATCTTTTAAAGTGTAACTGTCATTTACCTATAATGCAATTCAGTAGCATGCTGACATTGTGTTACCTGTTTTTGCTGTTTAGCATTAGGTGTTTGAAATATGATGTTAGTGTTCCCAGTTGAGACATGCCTCTGTTTTTAGCATGGCAGTTGTAATTTTCATGTGGTTCACTTCAGCACATAGTCACAGTATCTGTTCAAGATAATTGGTTTTAATGTTTCCTCACAGTCCTTTAGCACTTTCCAGAGCAGAATATCATAGTTGTTCACCAGTATTGAAAAAATGTGCCTATTAAGGATGGTGGCCTTGATTTTAAAAACTGTCATTGAAATAAGATAGTTCTTAGATGAAACACCTTAGAGGATTTACAAGATTTTCACTGTTTGAAAAACTGTTCCTTTTTTAAAGGAAAGACTATTTGAGTACCTCAATTCCTTAGTTACTTTAAAAGAGAGTGTCATAAATAAACCTATCAATTTTTTTACTTGTAATTCAAACTACGATAAAATCAAAATATTTACTAATACTGAAGTAACAAATTTGCTGTCATTTTATTTGCTAATTAGTATGCACTTATTGAATCTGAAGTATAGCTGGGGAATTCTTCTTAAGTGATTGGGATGCTTTATTTTATTTACCTTTTGGCATTAGAAACATTATATTTTTTTCATAATCAAGTAAGGAGGCAAAAATTGATCTGCCTTTCTGTTTTGCTTTTGTATTTACAAAAGCATACCCCCTCCATTGAACCACTTAAGCCATGCAAGTAAACCTCGACTATATGTAGACTGGCATCGCAGCATCACGTGAATGCTGGCTCTGGCTGTTGTCAGTAGTCCTAAACTTTAGAACTCTGGAGTTGTGAAGTGACTTACAGGAGTGAATAATAAGGAATTGGCCCAATCCCATTAAACTGCAGCTGCTTCCCTGTTCCCTTTTTGGTCTCCTGTTGTTCATTGTGGTGTCCTGTGTGGAGGATGGTGCTGTGTATGAGATGTCTGTAGATGTGGCACACGGGATCATGGTTAAGTGGTGGACTTGGCAGTGCTGGCTTAATGGTTGGACACGATGACCTCTTGGAGGTCTTTTCTAGCCCGAATGATTCTATGACCCTATGAGACCTTCCTTGCTTTGTAAGAAGCATAAGCAAAGTGCTTCTGGTGAGCTTCATGGTTGTGATGTTGTGGGTGTGGGTCCAAAGCCTTGAACAAACTGAAAAATTCAGAAGTCTGAAGGGCTTTGAATTTTGTACTGGTAACAATTACTGAACTGGTTGATAGGGGCCAGTTTCTGTGCACTGACTCATGTTTGGCAAGTGTGAGAAGCTGGTCTGCAATGAAATTTTACTCTTTGTTTTGATTTGCTTTGCATCCGCAGAATGCTTTTGATTTGAAAATAATGAATAAAAAAACACCTATGGCCATCAGGTTATTTACAAATAAGTAATGTAAGTAACTTATTAAAATATAGTAACTTAGTTCTTAAGTGAACTTCCTTGCTTCGCCCCCACTTTATTTCAGCCCAATTAAAAAAGAAAACAAGCCCCCTAAAAAAGTAAACTTAATTACTTTGTTAGCGACAATAAAAATGCATAACTGGATTGACATATCTTTTTCTGGCTGCATATTTGATAAAACTTAGGAAATCATGAATCTTTAGAGACTCTGTCATATGATAGGCTAATGGCTATGAGTTTAAACCCACTCAGAAGGGTAGTAAGCTTCTCCTGCAGCAGAAAAAGGGGAGTATGAGCTTAGTTCATGTGGTAATGAATAATATTGAATTTAAAATTATTGCTAAATAATATTTTTAAAGCACTTTGATGTGTTCATTTGCAGAATCTGTTTCTACAGAACATTGAGTTATATTAAAAGATTGTGAATGTAATTCATTACCAGCGCAGTTAGTATTGATAGGTTATCTTACAGGTCACTGAACCAAACCATGTAAATGATTTACTTATTTCTAATCAGTCTAGGAAAAAAATTGATACTGTTTTCTGTAGATTTTTCTCCACTTTTTCTCCACACCTGCAATTGTATTAAATTGAGCAAAAGAATATTTAAACCTTAAGCATGTATTACACGACTTTCCTGCTTGCCATGCTGACCAAGCTTCATCTGATTTCAGTGAGACTTTGATCACACATATTTCAGAAAAAGCCTCCCACAAATTTCAGACACTATTTTAGTCTCTTAGCTTTTAACTCTTACTTGAGAATAGTTTGTCTGAAGCAGAGACTCTTAATTACAAAAGTGCACACTGTGCACTGCAGAACTGTGTGTAAAATTACTTAAAGAGAGTCACTTGACATTTGGTCAACAAGTGCAAAAAAATCCAGTAAACCAATCATAGTGTCGAATGTCATTGCTTTTTACTAAAACTAGTCCTCTTTAAGGAAATATTTCAGAGTGATTAGTCATGCCTAATTAATCTCATTAATTGGTAGTGATTTTGATAATACTTTCACATAATACTTTAAACCTAGATATCCTATTGTTACAGTGAATTCAATGATATAAACGTTAAAACCAAACTACAGATAGACTGTTAAAATGCAATTTACACTGGCCATTTTTTAAGAAAGCAATTGAAAAGTTAAAAGCACGTCAGGAGACTGATCAGATTAATGCACTCGGTTTTGATGTACCGTAGTTATCACAGAACTATTAATGAGTTATCTCTAATGAAAGGAAATAAGGTTTTTACCTACCACTGTGTCTGAAATTATTAGGTTTCAGACACAGTGTGACAGTTCTGAAGTAAGCTTTTGTGCTATAATATAATTTGAAATTTAAAATTTAGTTTTACTCTGCTATTGCCATCTATTCCATAGGATGTAAAACTGAAAGTCTTGACTGTCTGAGGTCAAATCATGGTCTTCTGGCATTTTTTCAAGTACACAAAATATAACCAAGCAAGAACTTGAACTCATAATTTAAATGACTTAAATTTTGATGTGGAGACAGTATTGCCCAAAGAATTCTGCCTGTATTCCAAATGCAGAATTTTATGGCTGCTATTAGCTTTCAGGATAACTATTCTTTTAAAGTCAGTAGTGGCATCTGTAGGTACAGAGTGTAGGGTAGCATTTACAGGTGAAGGAATATCTATGTAGCAGTTTTCCACTTGGAATACTGAAAAACTTAAATTCTTTCCTATTTCAAAGGCATTTCTTCACTGAATTTCTGCTGAGTGCCCTGAGAACTAGAAAAAGAGTGAAACATCTTCAGCACATTTTCATTGCCATTTAAAACCAAATTAAATTTTCACTGTATTGATAAACATTTTAGTTTTGCTTTCCATGCACCTTTACTTACAGGATTTTTTGAGCAGACTGCATATTTAAAAAAAATATCCACAAATGTTCGATGCAGATATGTAATGTGAATTTATTGAAATTGTTTGCACTGCAGCCCTGCCTTACAGATTTATATTCTTTCAGTGAGGGAGCAAAGTATATCATGCATTCTAATCCTTCACATAACTCAAATTTAAGATAATTAGTATTTTGAAAGCTTTGTTTGAAGTGAAAATTACTTGCAGATCTTTTAATGTGAATAATTTTCAATAACAAAAGGTCTTAAAAGAGAATTTTGATATCTTGGTAAGATTTTGTAATGAGCAAAAATAAAGGAATACATTCAAATCTTTATAGAGAGTTCTTCAGGTATGTCAATTATAATCTTTGTTTTTTAGCATGATCAAGTACTAGCTCTTAAAACTTGCCTTATGATTCTTCAGTAGTGATTGAGTGCTCGGTTAATACTTTTTAGGTATGAGGCCATTTTAAAAGGATCTTTCTGTTAAATGAATAAGTCCACATAAATAATAGATCTGCTGTTAAAGCAGAGGCAGAGTTCAGTTACTTCTGCAGCTGTAGGTTGGTTTTATATCCAGTTTTAAACCACCCACACTTCCACAGCATCCACCCAGTCATGCGTTAAGTGGCATGATTAACATCTGTCGTGTATGCTTCACTGTCAGCCTTCGAAAGCTGGGTATGTAGGATAATTTATTTTAGTAGAGTTAATTTTAATTGTATTTCTGTATGCCTGAATCAGATAAAGCAGACCTGAAGATGTGTCCTTGAAGCAGAAGGCAGTGATGGTGTATGTACCTAGTGAGACTTAAAGTCCTCATTTCAGCTGATCTGTGAGAAAGTTGGCTCCTGCCAAGTGGGGTTTTCCTTTTGAAGTGTAAGGTTCCTTGCCATCTCCAGAAAGCTCCATGGTTCAAAATGGTGGCCATCCATGGTGGTTGTTGTTCACCATTTCCAGACGTGGAGTTTTCTGTAGCTCCTGGACTTTTAAAGACCCCAGAGATGAGGTGTGGGTGAGAGGATGACACAGGTGATGACTGCGTAACTGCTTCAATAGTTCGGTTTCCTGCCTAAGCTTCGACTCTGTACTTAAAAATATCTGATGCTGGCATCTCTAAATTTCAGTTCCAAGTGGTGGGAAATTCACAAGATCACTTGTTTTTTTCTCAAATGTTGCCATCTTGGCCTGAACTCAAATGACAGCAGCTGTTCTCATGAGATTTCAATTTCAGCCAACTGAAAAAACAGCCTTTTCAGATCTATCTAGCTAGTGATGGTGGCAGTGACTTCTCTTCACAATGTTAGGAATTCATACTTCCCCTCCCACACGCCACATACATGTGAAAAATAAAATGGAGGTGGACTCCAGTGTGCTATGTATTTATCATTTTTGCTGAATGGAATTGTGTATTTTGTATGTGGAAAACATGGCCCAGTCCTCCAGTGTTCAGCATTTACATTCAGTATGCGATATATTCACTAAGGATTTATGTGTAAAGATCTGTAAAAGAAAATCTTTCCTCTAGGGAAGCACTGACTAGAAATGACTTCCACTTTCAGTCACACACGATGGCATTGAAATACCAACTCCTCCTGATTGATCTCTGCCGGTGTTCACTTGCCCTTCCTCCTCTCCAGCTTTCAGCAGCATATGGAGCATCAACAGACTCGTGGGCAGCTTGGCATGACCCGAAAAAATCAAAAAGCAGTACTGATTTTAAAAATAGGGTGCAGAAGCTGAAGGCAACTCGTGCTTCTGTCTCACAGGAGCAGAAGGAGTGGCGGAGGTCAAAGAGGACTTGGTGTGTATTTTGAGAGGATTAGGACCACGTATGAAGGGAAAAAATAGGGTTGTACTTCTCCTCCTCTGTCTTACATATGGGTGTGTTCCTTGAGTGTCACATGGGACTGTCTGTGACTTCTACAGTCTCTGATGGAAGGTGGGAAAGGTGCTTCCTTCCCCCAGGGTGCCAGCCCTACGTCCACAGTCTCCAACTTTTTAACTGATGGGCTTTCAGTCCCTGGCTGCTCTGCTGGGGTATCTTGTTACCAGACACCTTTTTCCTCCCCACCATCCAGGGTGGGCACCCTGGGATCCCAGTGGCTAGCTAGAGAGATGTCCTGAATATGTGTCTTCACTGCCCCAAGAAAGAAAACTATGATTTGGTTCAATTTAGACTGTAGGAAAGGGGGAAATCATTGAGAATTTATTATACTTGTAAATAACCACTTACATGAGAGTTTGGGTTTTTTTCAGTCTTTCTCCCATCTGAATTCATAGAACTCCTGATGGTCAGCCTGAAAGCCATTTTGTTCAGGCTTCTCATGTTGTTGAAAGTCTAAAACTTTCTGTCTAAGAGCTTATTTAATCCAGGGATGTGGAATTCCCTGCCAGAGTGATAGGAGGTTAAAGTCGTGATTGTGGGCTGAAAAACTGAATGACACATTTGAAACTTGATCTTAGACATGAAGTGTCAAAGAGAGAGTGTCTTTTCCAGTCTGATGCACTGTTCTTTCTTAAGCCTTGTAGACCTGAGAGGGGTTTGCTGATCACTGTTACATCCGTAAAGATCAGGCTCTCTGGTGTGTATACAGCAGTCCTCTGGCTGTTCAGACACCTTAAAAGAAGAAAATCTGGCCCCAAATATTCTTAGTGTGTTGTCTATGCCACATCCAAATGCAAACCTGTGCTAGTATGTGCTCGCTTAGAAACTATTGAGGGGTTTCAACTTAACAAATATAAGTGCAATGCCAGTACCTGAAATCTCCATGCAAGTTTGTAGTCTGAAATTCTCCATAGCTGGAAAGGAATGGATACTTGTTAGGGCAGATTCATCTCATCCTAAGGTCCATGCTTTTCTATGCCGACTAAAAAAGTAACCTGGAGTGAGTAACTTAGCTAGTGGTACCATTTCTTTGGTAGGTGTGTGAAGATAGGCAATCTCCATGTGGCAGTGAGGCAACATGGAGCTGCTTGCCAGTAGCTATGTGTCAGAGCTAAATCCTCTTTCTTAGGATCAGGAAATTGGAAGCAGTTCCTGGATGCCTGTCCTGTGCATCAGAGAGTTACAGCACAGGGGGATATCTTGCTCCAAAATCTGTGTTAATGAACACTTAGAGAAAACATAAAAATAACCCTAAGGGGAACATTTGCATTTGCAGTCAGGACTGTGGATACAGAGCTGGCAAAGATTGCCTGGAGCTGGATTTGATGTTATAAGAAAAAGAAACCTCAACTGTCAATAAATGCTTAAGGTAACCCATACCTCAAACTATCAGGTCTGGGACTAGGAACTTATAAGATTCTCCAGTACCTTACTGGGTGACTTCAAAAATATTTTTTATTCTTATTATAGCCCTAGTTCCCAGTAAATGTAATGTGGACAAGGCATTGATTTCTTGCAAAACCGTTTGTCTTGGTTTAAGACAATTTACAGGGTGGAGCCTGAGAAATAAGCTACCTCCCCTTTGGTTTTAATGACTACCCTTTCATCAGTAAGGAGAGACGAATGTGAGAAGATGTAAGTGAAACAGTAAGAGTTTACTAAAAACTGAAACAATAACAGGCGAAATAACAGTAATAATCACTAGATACAAAGGTGCTGATTTCTGTGGTTTGCCCGGGGAACAAAGAGAAGCAAGATATGGAAAGATATGGAATACAATACGCATTTTTTGAGTTACCCAGGACACCCTTTGTCAGGTCAAATGAGGAAGTTCTGTGCAAGTGCTGAGGGATTTTCTCCAGGTACTAGAGAAGTATGGAGTTCCAAAAAAGTACTGTAGAACTGCATTTAATTTTAGTCAATAAGTCTTAATACAAGACAGCATGAGAAATATTATGAATAGATGCAGTAGGATAGTATAGATGCAATAGAAATAGTATGAATAGATGCAGTAACTTAACCAAAAACTAGAAAAAAGGGTATAGGTAGAGTATACCAAAGGTAGCTCTAATTGTGCTGGAAATCAGATGACTTAAAGTAGTAAAAAATAATCCATGTTTTTAACATGTAGAGGTCAGGAAGCAAGCTTTATCATAAACAGAAAATAGACTTGCTCATCTTTCACATGGAAAGATGATTTTATAAAAGGAACTGGTACCTTCATCCACATAAAACTAAATAAAACAGTGATGGTAATACACAAGTGCTTTCTAATGAAGATTTCCCTATTAGTGATAAAATTTAAAAAATATGTTCTTTTGAAATTGAATCAGTGTTTATGCTTGGCTTCTTATCTGACAGAGACCAGGAGACCTTCTTTGATTATGTGATTTGATGTGATCTTTGATTATAGCGGCTATGGTAAGATTTCTTCCATTTGCCATATATGAATTCTGCTTAAATCACAGAGCTTGAGCTTTTAATTTAAACACTTCTTCTACATTTTATGTTTTTTCACCTTTTTTAACCTCTACAAGAATATAATGCTTTCTGTATTGGTGTCTCAAATAAATTCTTCATGTCTAGGCCACATAAGAAATAGTGTTTTTCCTTCTCTGTTGCTATTAACACAGTGTAGCAGGTTATAAGAATGACCTGTCCAAGTTTTTTTCAGGACACCAGGTTGTGTTACCTTGCCCAAAGACAGAAGGATGGATGTTTACTGTGAGAATCTTTCTAGAGCTTGGGAGCAACGGATTTGGGTGATCGCAGTCATTCCCAGCATGAACTGATGTTTAGCAGCACTGGTGTCTTTTCATTGAGGGAGACCAGGAGCAGTCAGATGATTCACAGTGATGTCTGGAGGCAGAAATGAATGTAGCCAGTAGATGCTGAAGTAAACTGCTGCAATGAGGTCTGCAAAAAAGTATGTTGTGTCTGCAGCCCTAGTTGAAGAAAGTGAATTACCTAAGACAGTCTTGAGCAGAATGTGAGAAGCAGGGCTCGTTTGTGTCCAGCTGACATGTGCTGTTATTAAAAATGGCAATGGCAAGGACACCACTCAAGTGCACCAGTTCCCTTGAATGCAGTTACATTTTTGACTTTTGAAACATTGAATTGTAAATGGTTTTCAACAAATCAGATGGAACATGCAGAAAAAACCAGTTCAATAGGCCAAGAAGATAATTTTGTTAGCATAAGCTTTTCTCAAAGTTATTTTATTGTCACATTGATTTTGAGTTCTCTTTAACAACAATGAAAAGAAACCAATGGGATTTTAAAAATTAATATAGCACTTTTTTGCTATTCTAAAATAAATATACATTATTTGCAATATAATTATTCAAAGGATTTATGCCTGATTTAAATATTAAAATATTTGGGATTGCATTTATGTTTTTAAAGACATGTGCTACCTTGTGTGTCCAACCACACAGATACAGCAATTTAGGCTGCATCATGCTAATGCTGATGTGACTCCACACATACAATATCTGTTACCCAGGTTTATATTTTTCCCTTCTACCTAGAAAAATGAAATCCAACACATGTAGCTGAAATGGTTTAAAACATTACTCCTCAGTAACTGTTCACTGCCAGCAGAAGGTCACAGTCAGCCACTGAGGTGCCTTAGTGGGTTGGGTTTGCTGTCATCTGCTTCTGTACAAAGTCAGCTGGTTTAGCTTGTGCCTTGGCTGTTGGTGTGTGTGGTTGTTCAGTCTCTCATGGAAAACAATTGTAGGAACTTGCTCCTAAACTGTTACAGCTGTTTTGGAATTATTGCCAAATCTGTAGGGCTCTGGTACAACACTGTGTGCAGAACAAGGCTTTTTAAAAAAATGTCAGAAGTACTACAAGCCATCTTAACAACAGTGAGGAGTGTTTTAGAACTATTTTTGCCCTAATTGTACATTGGGAGGAGAGACAGTTCCTTGCAAAAACGGCTTCCTAATAATGAATTTAGTGTATTTGACAGTATTTAGCAGCTGCAGAATTTCATCATTTGTTCCGTGATTTCATGCTGTCAAATCTGACAACATGAACTAGTGCCAATCTTTGCTTTGAAAGACAATTTCCTTTTTATAAAAATTCTAACTATTAAAGCTAAATTTGGATTTTATTAAAAGGGAGTTGTTAGTCTTTTATATTTGTCAAATAGCTTTCAAAAACTAAGTTGGTTCTACCTTTGACAATTAGTCAAAACAATATTTACTGAAAACCATAAATTATGTTTTTTTCCATCTTCTTCTACCAATGGATGAAGTTGGTGTCAATGGCAAGGAAGGCACTGGTATTTTTGATACACATAAAACCTGATTACCAATTGTGTAGAAGTCTGGATTTATTAACCATTTTCAGACATGCTTAGTTGGTCACCCTTAGACTTCATTTAACTAAAGACACTACTGAGCACCATCTGCATGTGGAGGAGAGGGTGTTCAACCTGTGACGTTAACTTGGATGGTGCCGTGATATGGATCCTAAAGATATACAACCCTTTCGTCTTTAAAATTACACTGCTTTTAACACCCTTCTTGATTTAATTTTCAGGTACTATAGGCAAAAGTTTGAATTAATGCAGATTAGCAGCTGCTACTGTAACCTATGCTCTGGATACAGGCTAGCTCAGCTCAGATGCTACTGGCCTTCAGAGCTGTTCTGTGCTTTGTCCAGATTCTGTCACAGCCCAGGAAGCACAGACCAGTTATTCCACTGCTTACCTGAAAATTATGCACGTGACAGTTTATGGTTTGGGGGCAAGATACACTTATCATTAACTAGCAGCAAGCTAGTCTCCTGACCTCTTTCCCTGGAATACACCAGACTTCTGGATGCAGAACTGGTGTAAGTGTGCAATTGACTGGTAATGAGCGATTTGAGTCCTTTTCCCTCCTTCCCCCACATGAGCTTAGTGTAGAGAATATAATGAGAGTTACAGTAAGTACATTGCAGCCTGTGCAGGAAGCTTTGGTGCTGGTGTTCTGGGGCTTCTTGTCTATGTTTTCATAAGTATAAGCAATAGAGGTGGGACCACTAAAGAAGTACTAATGAAACATGAATTTTCTGCACCGTCTGATGACACAGCCGTGTTCAGCTTCTGAAACAATATTCCTGAATGAACAATTTTGAACTTACTGTATTATACTGCTGTAGTTCTAGCCTGATTCTCTGAGAAATAATGAAGCATACACATTAAAAATAAAGAGAAAAATCTTAGCACAGTGCAAAGTATTGTAGAACACATACCTACAAGACACCCGGTGCACACAGACTCATAGAATAGTTAAGATTGAAAGGAACCTCTGGAGATCATCTAGAGCTCTCGTGCTCAAGTAGGATCAGTTGAAGCAGATTGCACAGGGCCGTGTTCAGTCAGATTATGAGTATGTCCAAGCATGGAGACTCCACAACCTCTGCAGGAAACCTGTGTTCAATCAGCCTCTTGATTAAAAAAAGCAAGGTTTTTCTTACATTTGAAAGGAGTTTCCTGTATTTCAGTTTGTGGCATTTGGCCCATGTGGGTTCACTGGCTCCCACAGAGAAGAGCCTTGCTCAGTCTTTGTACCCTCCCATCACATCTTTACACACATTGATGACATGCCCCTGATGCTCTGTTCTCCAGGATGAACAGTTCCAGCTCTCTCAGCCTCCCCTTGTATGACCCTCACTTGTCTTTGTGATCCTTTGCAGATCTCGCTCCAGTAGGTCCATGTCTCTCTTGTACTGGGAAGCCTAGAACTGGACACAGTACTCCAGGTGTGGCCTCACCAGGGCTGAGTAGAGGAGCAGTCTCACCTCCCTTGACCTGCTGGCAGTGCCCCCACCTCATGCAGGTCAGGATGGTGTTGACCTTCTTTGTGAAGCTTCTGTGGTCTAGTATTGTGTGGCAGGTTTCACTAGAGAGAAATAAAATTTTAGGAGAAGTGAACTAGCTTGAATTAAAATTTTAAATGGCAAAATATGGCCTCAATGAAGTGAACAATGTGTGCTAGTAAACTACAGGAGAGAAACTGTCAGTCGGAGAATGAGACAACTGGCCACAGAGGCTTCAGTGATCAACAAGAGCAACCTAAGGAGCCACCAGAGTATGGTGTATTTCTTAGGAAATCTCTCCGCCTGGGAATAAGCCTTGGGGTGGCACAGGGCAAGGGGCTAGGACATCTAGTAGGCTACAAAGCTACCAAATAACACCCTGTAACCTGCAGGAGGTCTCTGTATAAGCTCCATTTTTATGTAATTGTCTTCTTGTTAGAGTTGTATTTGGTTACATATTTAAAATACTCCTGCTGCTGGCTTTGCATAAAGCCAGATGTAAGGAATAGTTAGGGGTGAGTCTTTGTGTTTTCCCTCTCCCTTTCAGTTATTTAGTCATGAGAAAATGATGAGGAACTGTTTTGATTTTTTTTCCCCCACATGCTGAGTGATTAAGGACCTGAGTGCTGAAGACCCACTTTCCCCTTCTTTGAGCATCATTTTCTCTTCCACCCAATTTGCAGTATGTTCTTCAGGCTCTGCTGGAGCTCATGAAACATTTATACCTGTGGTTTTATGGTACATTTTGTAGCACTTGTACCCTGGTATTACTGTGTGCCTGTAGCCACACAGCATCCTTGTGTCTAACCTGAGGGACATGGATTTGATTGATGGACCACTTGGTGAATAAGGAATTGGCTAGATGGATGGATGCACTCAAAGGGTTGTAGTCAGTGACTCAGTGCCCAGGTGCAGACCAGTGACAAGTGATGTTCCTCAGGGACTGGTGTTGTGCCTGACACTGTTTAACATCTTTGTTGGCAGCATGGACAGTGGGATTGAGTGCACCCTCAGCAAGTTTGCCAATGACACCAAGCTGTGCAGTGGGGTCAACACACTGGAGGGAAGGGATGCCATTCAGAGGGACATGGACAGGCAGGCCTTTGTAAACCTTAGAAGCGCTACAAGGCTAGATTCAAGGTTCTACAGATGGGTCAGGGAAATCCCAAGTACAAGTACAGGCTGGGTGGTGAATGGATTGAGAGCAGCCCTGAAGAGAAGGTCCTGGGGGTGTTGTTGAATGAGAAGCTCAGCATGACCCAGCAATGTGCACTTGCAGTCCAGAAAGCCAAGCACATCTTGGACTGCATCAAAAGAAGCATTGCCAGCAGGGCAAGGGAGTTATTCTTCCCTTCTGCTTCATTGTGGTGAGACTCCACCTGGAGCACTGCGTCCAGCTCTGGAACCCTAACATAAGAACGATATGGACCTATTGGAGTGAATCTAGAGGATTCGTCAGCAAGATGACCAGAGGGCTGGACCTCCTCTCTCATGGAGACAGGCTGAGAGAGTTTGAGTCATTTAGCCTGGAGAAGAGAAGACTCTGGGGAGACTTTATAGCAACCTTTCACTACCTGAAGGGGGCCTACGAGAAAGCTGTAGAGAGGCTTTTTCACAGGGGCATGTAGTGATAGGGCAAGGGGGAGGGGCTTTAAAAGGAAAGAGAGTAGGTTTAGATTAGATACTAGTAATAAGTTTTTTATTGTGAAAATGGTGAAGCACTGGCACAGATTGCCCAGGAAAGTTGTGGATGCCCCATCCCATGAGGTATTCAAGGCCAGGCTGGATGGGGCCTTGAACAACCTGGTCTTAATGGTAGGTGTCCCTGTCCATTGAAGAGGGGTTGGAACTAGTGGTCTTTAATGTCCCTTTGAAACCAAACCATTCTGATTATGTAGTATCTGACATGCTGTTTGCATGAATTATGGACCTAAATGTTCTGTCTGAAAACACGCATGAAAGAAGGTAAGCAAGTTATTCTCTGCTACCTTCCTCGTCCAGCATGAGGATGAGGATGCTGACATGTTGTCAGAAGTTTATGTCTGGCATGGTGGTCCTATTTTTTGTCTCAGACCTTCAATACTGAGTCTATACTTGGAGGTCCATTCTGATCTGCCAAAACCAAAGAAATCAGTATCCATAAACAAAAGGACAGAATGACTGCACTGATTCCTTGTTCTTAAACATATTGCAATCTGATTTGGGTTTTAATTTGAAGTATAAGTGAAAAATTCAAAGAAAGCCTTGTAATAAAATCTCATTCATAAAATCTCTCAGGAGTCTTTTTAGCTAGCTTAAAGAAACCCATGCCACATGAAATGTGTTACCTGTGGGCCCCAGTTTCTCTGTGGCTGCATTTGCTGTGAAGAAGCTCTTTCTGATGCAGCATATGGCCAAAAATCACTTCAATCTCCCATGTTCCAGGAGGGTCCCAGTGGTTAAAAAGGTACTTAATTTTCTGATTGTGCTGAAGTTTTCAGTTTAGAAGAATGCTGAAAAACAACTCAGAAGTTCACCTGAATGCTCTGGCTAGATGGATTAATTTTCAGGCTGTTTTGTGGAGGTTGAAGGAAACATTGTATCTGAAGGAGGTTTTTGCAGCCCACCTGCTTGATGGGTTGGGGCTGCCCAGGGAAGCAGTGCAGTAGCAGGAGAGTGAGTCCCTGTGGAAGAACCCATCCATGTTAGCCTCTGGAACAACAGGCTCACTGAGGCTGGAGCAGTTGGAGGTGGTGACTGTCTGCTGGAGGTGTGTGCTAGATTGGAGGTTGTGGCCAAGTTATGGGGCTGAAGGAGGAGAGGAGCAAACTATATGTATGGTATCAGGGGAGATGGAAAAGGGATTGAGAGTGTCTTCACAGAGAACCTGCGGAGATGAGAACTTGAATGTCCTGGCTGTGCAAAACAGGGCAGCCAGAGTCTGTGGGCCATTGTGATATAAGTGGAGGAACACTATGTTGAGGAACACTGGAGGCTTATGACTTCTGTCAAAAGTTGTCCTTACAAGGTTGCTGCCTTATCTTGAAAAGGGAAGTCAGGTGAATTCTCTGTTGAGTGGATAAATGCAAATGTGCCCATCTTCAAAAAATCCCAGAAGTTTAACTTGAAGAACTACAAGCCAGTCAGCCTTACTTCAGCCCCTTGGAAAATCATGGAGTGAGTCCTTTTGTAATATGTTTCTGGACAAATTGGTGATTGAAACAGTCAGAATGGATTTGGTAAGGGTAAATCATTCCTGACCAACTAAGTTGCCTTGCTATGATGAAATGACTGTCTTTGTGGATGAGGGAGTACTGTGTCATTGACCTTGGCTGTAACAGAAAGTTCTGTACAGATTCCCACAATATTCTCATGCCCAAATTGGGGCCTTACTGACTGGATGGACTAGCAACAAATAGAAACCTGGCTGGGTATTTAGGCTCAGAGTGTAGCAGTTAATGGTTCATATTCTTCCTAGATACCTGTGGAGTGCCACAGGGGTTTCTACCATTTGATGTCTTTTTCAGCGACCTGAAAAAAGCAACAGAATGCATTTTGGTTTAAATTTGTGGATAATACCATACTTGGAGGGGCAGTAGATAGGACAGGATTTTCATCTATTCATATTCATATTCATAAAGATATTAATATATTTTTTCTCTTGTTTCTCATAAACAAAATAAGTGGGTTGACAGGTACCCTATGAAATTCAGTAGGGCAAATCCAAACTCCTGCTTCTGGGAAACATTGTACCAGTGTTGGCTGGAAACTGACTGACTGGTGGCAGTTCAGCAGAATACTTTGGCAACCTAGCAGATGGGAAGCTGAATATAAGCCAGCAGTGTACCTTGGTAGCAAAGAAGGCCAACAGCATCCAGCAGCCAGGAAATCAAGAAGGAGGTGTTATCCTCTAGTCAGCACTCACTAGGTGTCATCTAGAATATTGCATCTTTTGGACCTTTTCCTTTTCCATCTTCCCTGATATGATGCATACAGTTTTGGCCTCCACAACACAAGAAAGGTGATGATGAGCTGCAGTGAGTTCAGCAGAGGCCACCAAAATGGTCAGGGATTGATCTGGAGCACTTGTCCTGAGAGAGGCTGAGGGACCTGGTCTTGCTCAGCCTGAAAAGAGATGGCTGGGGATGGATGGGGGAACCTGTTAGTCACCTTCCAGTACCTACAAGGAGTTTATTCAGAAGACGGATACAGACTTTACCAAGCACTGTGTTGGTTGGAGGGTGGGAGATATTTGGCATAAACTGAAATGAGAGACTCAGAATAAATATAAGGAAAAGCTTTCTCATCATAAAGATAGTCAAGCAGTGAACAGTTGCCCAAAGATTGTGTAATCACCATCCTTTGAGGTTTCAAGGCTGACTGAGCAACCTGATATGACAGAGCTAATCCAGCTGTGAGCAGTTGGATGGACTAGACCATCTCCAGCGATCCCTTCCCACCTCAAATATTCTGTGATCCTGTGTGTGTAGGAGTGTATAAGTATAGATTATTTACAGAATGAGTTCTGTGGAGACCATATATGGAACGTATCTTTACAGAGGCCACAAAAGTATTTCACTTTTGACAAGTAATATATACTTTTTTTAATAAGAAATATTTGGATTTCCATGAGGAAAAAAAAAATAAAATGCCACTATATCTGCTTTTCTTTGCCTCCCCAGTTCTTTGCAGATCTTATTTTAGCCGAGAACCAGCAAGGTCTGAAATGTTGTCACATATTCATGCATACATCCCTTGCTTGGATTCATGTTGAATGCATCTCTATGAAAGATTTAATAAATGACTTCCATTTACATCATTTATGTAGTGAATAGAGCATGAAAGGTGGAAAAAACAGCTTTCAAAATATCAGTGTAGCTGTTCTATTTGGAGACAACCCTTCAAATACCTGAATTATTGCATGTCTATTAAAGTGAAGACAGTAAGGGTGATACATGTATTCTAGGTAAACACCATGCTGGTGTTTGACAGTTTGCAAATAATTCATGCAATAAATGCCCCCTACTGTAGTCTAAATGCATCTCTCAGATATTTCCAACTGGGCAGCGTAGATGTAATCAAGACTAATTGAAGAGCTGATTTTGTGCTATGTTAACAGAACTGTCTTCCTGAATATGTTAGAATGCGTAACATGTTGGCTTTCTCCATGATCATATTGTTTGAATTGGATGTGAAAGAATGGTTAGTACTGTTTAGTCATAATCTGTCATAAGAATCTTAAATAGCTTAGAAAAAAATTCATAATTATGTCCCTAAGACTGATGATATTTCAGATCTTGCAGTGATAAAAGTTTTTTGGTCTTGCCTCAGAATTACTTTCAGAAAAAGAAATATGCTCTCAACCTAATCATGTCAGTATCAGAACACCTGCAAAAATAGATCAAAAGAAAAAGTGGAATTACTGAGACTTGCTTGCTATGAATAGTACTAGTGTGAATGTGTTAAGCAGTCATGTTGGCTGTACTGAAAATGCAACATACCCAGGGGAACCAATGCAAAAGAAAACAAATTTGGGGATGTATTGACTGTTTTTGGTACCAGTGGGCATTTTTGCAGTCCTTTTGTTTGCTCCTTTCTGCAGGGTAGTGAGTGAAACACCGGTGGGGGTCATCATATGTGCCTCAAGCTGGAGGATGATCATGAGAACTGCAAACTGAGTAATGCTGTTCTTGTTTGGATAATGTTGGGTTTTGTTGTGACAGAAGCAAAAATCTTATTTGATTACTGAAGTCTTAATGGCCGATCGTCTCCCTCGGGTGCCTGGCCTAGAAACCAGCCAGTGCAAAGTGATCAGCTCTCAAAGCCTGTGCGCAGCAGGCATCTAGGAGGGGACATGCTTTGTTTGTAGATGGATGTCAGTGTGGTGGGATGGGAAAGGCATCAAGCTTCTGTCAGGGTTAGAGAACTTCCAAGGCTGTGTCTGTAACTGGTACCTTCCACTTTTCTGATAGCAGTTTTGTGCTAGCTTGTGATAGTGTAATGATGTAAGTAAGCAGGGCAAAAAAAAAAAAGTGGTGATCATCACAAGATTGCCTAAAACTGCTAGAGATGGAAAACAAACTAATTGGGTAAGAATGTGCTTATGGTCAGGCCTCCTTAACTGCTATTCCTTTGCAGCCATTTGATCTTCCTTAAGTAGGGAAACTATTAGTCTGTTTCTTTGGCTCTGTATTTTTATTTCTTTTGCAAAAAGGCTTAAACCCGACCCCCCCCAGAACACCAGTAAACCCAAACCACAGCAAAAGAAATTGCTGCTAAGGGTCTGTTTTAATAGTGTTCCTCAGAACACAAAGGAAATATCAGCTCTGTCCTTCCTTTCATACCACTTCACATGTCCTGTATGTATCAGTATTTGCTGGGAATTGGAGAGGAGTAAACAATTTTCTTTAGGGCACAGCACCTAAGGAGGAGTTCACTAAAAGCTTTTGATAGATTTTGTGATTATTTCATGGGGCTTAGCTGAAGCTAAGCCCTTGACATGAAGATAAAGGTGTTGAAATACTTCTGTATTCATACATTACTACATACATTGCTACTTACATTATTTTCTTCATGCTCAGGTGAGCAGAGCATGAGTAGGAGCTTCATTTAGCTCAGTGGAATTAGAGAAAGTGTATGGAGAATGGGATTTGCAGCCCATGTACTGTTGTTTGGTTATCAACACATTTACATTAAAAATACTTACTAGTGCACTAAATTACTTAAATTTGTTGATATTTTAAAGATACTGACAAGATCTCTTTAGGTCCCAAGTCCCTCCCATCCTCCCCCAGCCCTTACCTGTGATTCATGATCATTATTTAGCAGTAATTATGCTGAAACATGGTGTATAAGTTTCCAATGTGTTAAATTACATCTTCAAGTCTATTCTTGATAATTGTTAGACATTAGGACATTGAACACAGCATCTTCTGATGACTCTTTCTATGTTTCTGTTCTAGATCCTTTATATTTGTCCTGATTGAATAATGCCTGGTGAAGGCACTGCTGTACCTGTGTTGCTTTCATATTTCTGAGTGTGCTAATTACAACCTGCTCATGTTCATTTGTCTTTGCATGTCCCAAATATGTCCTGTTTTCTCTTCTAGATAACGGGAGATACAAAGTTCTGTTATTTGCTGTTCTAACTAAACTAAGTCAAACCAAGCAGAAGGCAGGCCAAGAGAAGTTCAGACAAAGCAAGCCTGACAAGTGTTAGTCCCGAAGCCTTGAAAACTCAGTGCAAAGCCTGTGGCTTGTTCCTGAAAGTGGCAATAGTGGGCTACAAGAACTGGGTGGGTTGCAAGAACTGAAGGGGCAACTAAAGCAGTAGGCAATAGAGCATACCTTGAATTTTATTTCATTTTATTTTATTTTATTTTAATTTTTTAATTTTATTTTGTTTTATTTGATTTTAATTTTCAGTTGTTGCAGAGCCTTTTCAGAGCATGCAGTGAGCAGCTTCTTGATTTATATTTCACCCTAGTAACTAATCTGTAATTAAAGCGTTTCTCCTGTGTGGGTTTTTACCCTCTGCTTACACTCACAAATTTAGATTGATCAGGCTATGATAGTAGCTGTGACATTTAACGTTTTTTATTGGCTATTCTCATTGTAATAAACCAGCAAAATGGTACTGATTTTTTTCATGTGTCCATTAAATTAAGGAATTAGTTATACAGAAGTAACAGCTTTCCAGATAGAAGGTATCTTTTATGTTGGAACCTTACCAAATAGTATTTCAAAACAACTGAAAGATTTTTGTGTTTTGGCTGCAGATAAATCTCAGTTTGCTGGAAGTAGGTGAGGGCTCTTTAATTCCAGTTTTCCTGTTTGTTGCTGAAGCAGTGAAGCATTCAGAAAAAGACAATTTCACTTTGATTAAATGCCTAAAAAGTTATCTGGTTGATAAAAAAAAAAAAGAGAAGGAAAGAAAAAGGATGTTGCATAAGCTTTTAATATTTAATTTCTATACTCTAAGTATCCGGAAGAACATTCAGTTCCTGTTTTGAAAGATGAATGCCGTGTATTGGAAAGTGTGCTGAAGGCTCATTTGCAGTCACGACGCTTGTTTGCTTCTCTAGTATGTACGTGCAGGGAAGAGTAGAAAGGGTTGAGTGGGCAGTTGGCAGTCATTCATTGTCAGTGATTGCTAGTCATTCATAAAAAACTGCAGAGCTGAGAGGTGGAGCCAGCGGCAGCAGCCGCCTTTCAGGCTCTTGCAGAGGACGAGTTTGTGCAATCACAAGCGATTTGAGGAGCTGCTCAAATATGGTATGATGAATGTAATGAGAAGTGTGCTAAATGCATCTAATTAAAAGGGGCTGCTTAGAATAAAGAAAAATGTTTAAATTCTTTTCTTCTCAAGCCCACAATGATTTGTGAACGTGAAGATCAAATGGTTCTGTGTTCAGGTAAAGGCAATAAATCACTTTCAAGGAGTGCCCTCTAGTTTAAGACACCTCTGGAGTATGTCTTTTGACTTTAAAATAAGCAGTTTTAGGAAATTAATGGGCCTTGATCCAGAGATACAAGGGAAATTTTGAGGTGAGTAGGGAATATATTCTTGTACTTCATAATCTTGAGACAAAAATGACAGCAAATGTTTAATTTCAAGCAGAGACTGTGTCAGAAGCAGCAAGCCATCCTTTATGTTCTCACTCTAAAAATGGCTGCATCTATATTTTTCCTCTAGCTGCAATGACTGCCAATCTCATAGATGGTCTCGACAAGATTTTATTTTATCTTTTTATCCGGAGTGTGGAAGTTACAGCAGCTTGAAAGACTTCAATTTTTAATTTACAAATCTGATTTATTCAAAACCGGGTGTGAGTAAAAGCTATTGTATCAGCTGTTCCGACTCTTCTAATTTGGCCTATGCTGTTCCCAACTTCTGAGAAAGCTGCAGAGCTGTCACTGCAGGCTGATCTATGACTGGCTAGGACATGGTATTTTAGGCTGGGTTTATGTCCAGGCTTCCATTGCACTTCAATTTAAGGAATTCACCTGAAAGTAGAAGGTTCTTGGATGTTAAGTTGAGGCTTAGGGTCCTAAACTCAAAACACTTACTCCCTTAGCAAGAACCAAAAATCTCCATTGAGAAATGGAATAATCACTCTTGAATTTCTTGTATTTGACCTATTTGCAGATGGATTCCTGTATCCAGTACTGCTCTAAGCATGGTCTGGAAGAATAAAATGCTGGGCTAGGAGATTTCATTTGAAGGTCTGGAGCACTGTTTGTGTGTGGTTTTAGAAGGGACTGAATGTGTTTGTTCCTTATCAGATGGCAGAATTTCAAAGCGACCCCAGTTTCTCTCTAATAAATTGCTAATTAAATTGTACACTGTAGGCTCTTTGAAGCTTTTTCAGAAGCTCTGACTAAAATATATATAAGCCAAACATCACTATGGTAATGTTCCAATGAAAGTGCATGTGTGCTTTATCTCCTTGTGAGGAAGCTTCTTGTTGTAGTTCAGGCAGCTCAAACTATGGCAGTCACTGTTTTCAGTAGGAGTGAGTGCAACTCCCCTGGGGCTCTGGTTTCTCTTTGTTCTCAAGAATTTCTCAGTGCTCTCATTAGTATTAACAAGTGTAATCTATGTACATCAAAGAAAAATACACACTTGAAGGAAGAATACTCTGTGTGACCTGCTGAGAGATTAGTGTATGCAAGATCAGCCTGGAGGTGAGACTTCTCCAGGTGTGTTTCTATTTCTCATAGAGTAGACTGGCAGAGTCTGTGCACCAATAAATGCAACTTCTTGCAATAGACTGGTTTCCTCTTTTGAGATGGAGAAGTGACCAGATGCTCAAGTCCAGCAGCACCACAAGGGGTTTGAAGCCTTTCTTATCCAAATGTACATGTGCACTTAATTTCCTGTATCAAAGTGAAATGACTTAGAGGAGCCTAGAATATATCTGTTCCCAAGATTACGTGGGTGTTAAATGAGTGTGTTTGGTGCCTTGCATTTTGAAAAATGAAGTGCTGTTCAAATACAATTTTTAAAACAATCTCTCTTCATTTTTAAGACACATTTCACGACAGAGAGAAGAAATAAAATGTGAGCTTGCATTGCACCTTAGTGATATTTCATCTTTCAGAACTTTCAGGTAATGTATTGTCTGTTAATTTAAAGGCCATTCAGCTGGGTGATGTTCCGGAGGGTGGCTTGAAGTCCTTGTCTATTACTGGAGAGCAGCTGATATTGGAGATGAGTGATACATAGATGTTTACGCAGAGCTCTAAACATTATGTAGGGGAATGTGATGCTCTGAAATCAGTCTCAAACCCAGGCAGGCCAGTCCCACTTCAGTAATTGAGCATCCCGCTATTAAAGATACCTTTTTAGATTCCCAACGATCTCTTTTATTGCAACAGTCAGAAAGTAGAAAAGCAGGAGCAGCAGCAGATCCATCACAGTACTTTCTGCTGACCTACTGCTGATGAGTACATGTATTGCAATACACTGGGTTGCTTTTAATTTCTCTCTGCAGTCAGCACTGCAGGTTTTGGTGTTCTGAAGTAGGTAACATTTTACAGTGCTGGGGATTTTTTAAGAGATTCATCCTTTTAAATAAAAGAGATAAAAGCCAGTCTGCCAGTGAAATGCATCTCACAGCTGTAGTCAGATTGGCAGTTTCTATTTTTAACTTGGCAACTTCCCCATGTAACAGGCTACAGCTTTCTGTGACATTTCAGATATAACTAATATCCTCTCAATTTTTTGGGAGGCCCATCTTATTTTTGCATTCCCCAAACAGCAGCAGTGGATGCTTCTGGAGAATGAAGGGAAGGGGATATGCAATGCTGAGCAGTTCGTGTGCTCTCCCCATGTAGCCTTGTCTACCATCTTTTATTGGTATTAGAGCCAAAATACAGGACTGAACGGATCGTTTGCCCAACCCAGTGAAGTGTTTTTTGTGCTCATATGTTGCTTCTTCGAGTCCAGTGTTAACAACTAACTACAGAAATAGATTTATTTGATCAGGAAAATCAGAGTCCTGTATTTGATTCTTTGTCTTGGAACATTAAAAAAACCAAAAAACATACAAATGCCTCTGTGACAGAAGTGCCATGGCTGCTGCAAGGCTGAGAAACCTATCTGCAGAAACATTTCTTTATGTTTTATCTTTGCTGGCAGTACACGTTCTAACCAATATCTTCTCTCAGTGCAGATTTACACAAATCGTTTCTACCTACTACTGTGGTTTTCTGCTTGCTTCTGTGTGAAAATGGGAAAATGTGAAAGAGCTGGTAGTACAGGCTAGCTAACTAGTACTCAGTTGCCATCTAGACAGCTAAAATAGGATGCATCAGACTATGTATAAACATCTACAGCATCACTGGCTTCTTCTAGGGTGGTTGGTTATGAAAAAAAAAAAGCTGGCTAATTGAAAGGAATAGGAAACTCTATGTGTGGACTCCCTATGGCTCAGTGTAAAGTAAATCTGGACAACAAATGAGATATTCCTACATGTGCCTTTTTCTCCTGACTATGTGAGAACCACAGGGTGACTGGCTCTAATGTGGATGAGTAAAGTGACAGGAGTCAAGTGTATGTATGAAAAAAACATTCTGAGATAGACTAGTGAAGTTTATTTCCTAAGCCAAGCAACTTATCTTTTCCATCTTTCTAGGCAGCTGTGTGTTCTGTCATTGCTTGTAACCTAGATGCAAGGACAAAAATCTGGGCAGTGTTTAAGAACTTATAAATTCAGATAGACTCTTTACTGAAATCTCTCATGTGCCTGATAAGACTTTATCAACCCACTCAAAAACCTCCCTTTAAGCATGACTACTTTCAAAAATCATTCCCAAAGGACCTGTCTTGTGTGAAGACATTGCATGTTTATGCATGCTTCCCCTTGTAGTTCTGTCTTGTGTGGCTGTAATGGAGATTTCCAGGAAAAGTGTATTTGGAGGCTTTTGGGAGAACCATAAGGAAACTCTCCATGGTAAGGGCTATTTTCTTTGCTTATTCTGTTGGAACTGCCATGTAATCTGGTTCAAAATCCTTTACTCCTGGAAAGCTGACCCTTTCTTCTTGTGTTGCGGTAGAGTAGATAGAGTTTAAGACAGCTACTGTCTCCTTCTATGGTTTTATGGAGAAGAGTAGTGGAGCCTATTGCAGTAAACTAACTAGCTGCTTGTTTTTGATTTGGAGAGTCTTCATCTGATTGATTCTGGAAGTTAGTGCAGAATTGTCTCTAGTAGAACTGGAGATGGGGAGGAATTTCTGGCATGGGGGCAAGGGAGCACCTGAATGTGCTGAGAGCAGCAGCATGTGAGCCATGGCAGTGTTCCCTGGCCTGCTTCTAGCACCCAGCCCTCTCTGACAGTTGAGCGGGTGGAAAAGGCAGGTACTGCCCTCCTTCAGATTCAGAAATTAGAGCCTGACCTTGTATGCACCCTATAAACACCTTTTCCATTTTGAGTTTGTATGAATTAGTGGCAGACAGGCCAAATCCTTTTGAAGTTCTTTCTGTTTATGTTTACTATTTAACATAATCTGACAAGCATAGAGCTTAGTCTCTCAGTAGTGTGTGGGTTTTGGGAAACCTCTGTCTGCTTTCCTGCAAATGTACAGAGCTGGGGAGTGATAGCCAGGCTTTCTTCATAGTGTGAGTGACATAACGTAAGTCACAGTCCTGTCGGATGATGGAGGGGAAGATGAGAACACTGCCTGATCCGAGAGAACTTTGATAAACATCAAGCACAAAAATGTCTATTCTGTTCATGTATTCTAAGTTAATATTGAATACTGGCCTTGTAGGAAGCATTGCAGTCTCAATTGTAGTTCTTTGCTACAGAGAAAAAAACAAATAACCAAAAAAAGAAAATCTGATTTAGATGCAGGAAAATGTGTATTTGCTGCATTGTAAAGAATAATTTTGAATGCCCAGGGGTACACATGAGAAAATGGAAAGATTAACTCCTTGAACCATTGGGTACCGTAGGATTTTTGCTTAGAAAGTGTAAATCTACCAATCTGTGAAAAATCTGCAAAAACAGTGTTCAATTCCATGTCATGATTGGAAATGGCTACTTTTTAATTCTTAACTGGGTGGAAGGGGAAAGGTATAATGAGAATAAATGCACCTTTAATATAATTTTTCTAACTAATTTATAGATCAATTATTTTCAAGTTTTGAAGAAAATCATGTTTATCTTAGATTCCTGGCTGTATAAATCTTGTATAAATATAGGGATCAGTGCTTTTGAAAATTCTGTTTTGTAATCCTTCTATCTGCTAGGAGTAAGGGTAATTTGCATGAACTTACCATCTAGAAACTCAAAACTGAGTCCCCAAACAACACCTGTAGGTGAAGGCTCTGTGTATCTGTGGATTAAATTTTTAATAAATAATTTTTTGTCATTATACTACGATTCTAGGTGTCAGGCCTGATGTCCTAGGGTTTAGACTAAGGCTTAGACACTTTCAGACCTGAAGAATTTTAAATATGAGCCCTGGGTTAAAATCCTGCATTACCACAAGCTTCCTATGGCAACGGTGTACTCTGTTGGCACAACTCCCTTTCATGCAAAAGGGTTTAAAAGAAAAATCCACTTTCCCCCCCTACTTGTAGTCATCCTGATAAACAGAAACCACCCCTTTCATCTTTTTTTTTTCCAATTGATTGCTTAGGTGTAATATTAAAAAGCTTCATCCAGGTTGGTGTTGAGATGGGGAAGGGAAGGAATTGGCAATTTTCTGTGGGATGTTTGTGGGGCTGCTGCCCTTCCTGACTGGGCTGGCTGGACTGTGAGAAACCTGGGAATCCCTGGGAAATAACTGCTATGTATTAGCAATCAGCCAGATGTCCACGTAGAGTGTAGGGGTGTTTCATGCTTCCTGTGGAGTCAGAGGAGACAGTGCAGCAGAGCACATGCGAGCACCGTGCGCGTGCAGTGAATCCTCTGGCGCGCCTTCCCGCTCCTGCTCATGGTCACACTTCACACATCGTTTGAGGAACACATCTGTGGGTGCGCACAGGATTTTGTAGACAGAAAAGTGAAGCCATTGCTCCTCCACAGGGAGGTGAGAAGTGGAAAACCTCTGCTGTTATAGCTAAGTTTGCCCAAATAATGTCCAGCTGTCATCACTGAGATCAGAAACATGGAAGTAATAAAACACGACTTGCTGAATTTAGAATCAGTGATGCTGCTTCAGTGCACTGAAAAACTGAAGCTGCTGGGTAAAAATTCAGTGTAGCTTTGATCCCATCCCCTGGGACAAAAAGAATTATTTATATTTGTATAAAATATAATTCATATCATACATATAAAATTTTAAAAATAATGGTAAGGAGTAATTAATGTGTCTTTGCTCCCTGTGATTTTTGATTTAATGACTTAGATAAAATTGAAATGATTGCAGTATCCTTTTCTTTTTGACATCTCTTCAACTTTTTGAAAAATCAGTTGCCAATTCATAAAACAAATCCTCTTAGAAGATGGCCCATATTCTGGAGGCTTGTATTTCTAGTGGCTTGTAACAAAATGAACTTGAGTATACTGAGATGTAATACCCAAAGCCAGAATAAATTTAGAGCAGTTGAGAGTACCCTAGAGTTCAGATAAAATGTGGTACCAGGCAATCTAAGACATTCTCCCTGAACAGCCAGTTACTGACTCAGAATTCAGTAGCTTGTTAGCCCATTTCTAAAACAAGCTTTTTGTTCCAGGCTCTTTCGCAGGACAATAAGAGCATCTGCCATACAGACAGATTTCTGAATGCATCTCATCTAAATGCACCAAAATATGGTATTGTGAACAATGGTGGTTTTCTCTTGCTCTTAAATTATTAAGTTTATCCATGGAGTCTATGCCCAAATCACTTCTTGTTCTGTCCCATTTATTGCCATCTTGTGGTCTGTATGGTGAAGGAGGTGGTGAGAGAGATGTTTTGTAATTCTTCTACAAAATAAACTTTAACATTTATTTTTCTGATCGAAGGTAAATCTTAGGAATATGCAGGACCTTGTGAAAAAACACTCCTCACTTTGTCCTGCATATCATTTTGGTCCCGTTTTTCTTTCTAGATTTGATGGTATTCCCATTACTATACCTTGTTGCTTTCCTATTTTCTTTGACTTTTCATTTTTTCCATTTATTATTTACTGAATACATTTATTCAGTACAAAGGATAATTTATTTAGCACAATGAAAAGAAGAACAGTAAGTTACTAGTACAAACAACAATAAATGAAGGAAGAATAAAGTCTCAGAAAGGACAAATAGTACTAAATTAATACTGCACAGTTAAGATTGGTGGGAATCAGGCTTCTGCATCATTCTCATTGGAATATCAGCTGCTCTTTTTTCCATAGTCTGGCAGCCATCACTCATGCTTCAATCCCTCATGCTTCAGTTTATGTTCTTTTTGCTCATGACTGTTGTGCTCAAGATCTGTCCCAAAGGCCTCTTCAATTAAGGCAGTCCAAACCCCAGCCTCATACAGTGCATCAGCTGGTAAGAAATGAGCAGATGCCCTGTGAGGTCATCCAGGCACATGAAGGGAGGGCACTTCAGCAATACATGTGGGGCTCTTGTGTTCTTCAGGAGTTGGAGCGGATAAGACAGCTCTGAGGCAGAGGAGAACAGAGCACTGCGAGGGCTGTTGCCCACCAGAGCAAAACAGACATGGATGGAAAAGATGATACTCTGCCAAAATGACTGTGAAAATGTCCTCAACTGCTCCCAGTTCTTTCTAGTTTTTTTTCTCTGTAAATATTGCCTGGTATTTTTTTCTTTTTCAGTCAGGCTAGGGTAGAGGGAGTGGTTTAGGTTTCTCTTCTTGCCCATTGTAACATTTCTCTGGAGAACAGACTATATCATGCTTTGGTGTATGCCAAAGCCCAAGCAGAACTTAATCTGGATGTGTCATAAAAAGCAAGAAAAATTTTTCTGTAAAAAAATCAGCAACAAAAGGAGGCCCAAGGATAGTATCCAGCTTTTATTGGATGCAGGAGGAGACACAATGACAAAGGATGACTAGAAAACTGAGGTATTTATTGCCTCATTTTTTAATAGCAAGACCAGTTGTTCTTTGGGTACCCAGACCTCTGAGCTGGAAGAACAGGGATGGGGAGCACAGTTATACCTCCATAATCCAGGAGAAATTATTAGTGACCTATACACCACTTAGTCTATGGGCCCTGATGGCATGTACCTGAGGGTACTGAGGGAGCTGGCAAAAGTGCTCACTGGGCCACTTTCCATCATTTACCAGCAGTCCTGGATAAGCAGGGAGTTCACAGCTGACTGGAAAATGGCAAATGTGACATCTACCGACATGAAGGTAAGGAGGATCTGAGTATTTACAGGCCTGTCAGTCTGACTTTGGTGCCAGAGAAGGTCATGGAGCAGAGCTTCCTGAGTGCCGTTGTGCAGTACATGCACAACGCAGGGCAACCAGGGGATCAGACCCAGCCAGCCTTGGTTTCAAAAAGGCAGATCCTTCTGGGACAAAGAGACATGCTCAGTGGCTGAGGAAAGGAATGTGGATGTGTCTACCTGTACTTTAGTAAAGCCTTTAATAGTGTCCCCCACAGGATACTCTTGGAGAAGCTGGCAGCCTGTTGCGTGGTGGTTCACTCTTCACTGGCTAAAAATCTGGCTGTGTGGCTGAGCCCAGGGGAGTGGTGGTGAATGGAGAGACAGGCAATTGTTGGCCAGTCATTAGTGAGCTCCCCAGGGCTCAGGCCAGTCCTGTTTAATATCTTTATCAATGGATGAGTGCACCTTCAGTGGGTTTGTGGCCAAGACCAAGTTGGGTGGGAGTATGGATCTGATGGAGGGTAGAAAGACTCTGCAGAGGGATCTGAACAGGCTGGATCCTTGGGCCTGAGGCCAACAGTATGAGATTCAACAAAGCTAAGTCCTGGGTCCTGCCCTTGGGTCACAGGCTGTGCTACAGGCTGGAGGTGCAGAGTGCTCAGTGGAAAAGGACCTGGAGGTGCTGATCAACAGCAGCTGCCCATGAGCCAGTGTGTGCCCAGGTGGCCAAAAAGGCCAATGGCATCCTGGCCTGTATCAGCAATAGTGTGGCCAGCAGGACTAGGAAAGTGATTCTTCCCCTGTGCTTAACACTGGTGAGGCCACACCTTGAGACATTGAGGTGCTGGAACTAATCCAGAGAAGGGCAGCAGAGCTGGTGAAGGGTCTGGAGCACAAGTCCTTTGAGGAGTGGCGATGGAGCTGGGGGTGTTTAGCCCGAGAGGAGGAGGCTCAGGGCAGACTGTATCACTCTCAGTGATCATAGGAGTCTTTTCCAACCTAAACAATCAGATGATTCTGTGATGTTGTTGATTGACAGCATGCAAGAAAACCTGAAGAAAGACCCTATTGGAAAGCTACCATGTTTTTGCAGAGCCTCTGGAATTGTAGGGAGCCTAGACAGGAGAGTGGAAAGCTGCTTACAAGCTTTCTGGAAAGCTTCCTCTGCTGTTGAGGAGGAAGGACCATAATTCTGAGGAGGCCTTTCTATATTTCCCTACAAGGATTTCCTGGTTTGCATCCTTGGTCTGGTCTATGACATCTACAGTGCAGTGCAGGGCAGCTGATAAATCACAGATACTTTCTGTATTACTAGCTTTGTAAAGCTGTAAAGTTTGAAATTTCTGCAGAAAGGAGTAGACCATGCAGGGTAGTTTGCCAGGATGCCCTTAGAAATTAAAGCTGAGCTTCTCATTTATGTCCTTCATATACTGGAAAACTTCTTCTTTAAGCAGACTTTTGTGAAGCTCTGTGAGCATTGCTTACCATGGAAGTGTTTCTGTATCTCCTATATTCTGAAAACAGTTTATTTCCTGGCGTAAATTTTTGGTCATATGAGTCTGTGGAAAGATAGTTATTCTTGATTATTTGCAACGAAAAGGTGCCATGCCACATGCTTCTCCAGGACCTAGTTGTCAGATTAAAAGTTTGTCATGCTGAAAGAGAATCAAATAGAAACAATAGTAACATTATGCTCTGGTCTAAAACAATTATAAGCAATTTACTTTTCTCTTGTTTTTTCAGCTTGGATACCTGTGGAATTAGTGACCTTCTAGACATGATTTCAAAACCACTTCAGGGGAGAAAACTGCTTTCAGTTGGTCAGACAGTTTGTCTTAAAACAATGGTGATATGTTGATATGTATTGTTACTGCAGTTTAAACTGTTTTGCTTTTTAATACTCTGAAACTTTTCTGCAGGTGATGGTGATAATAGCTTGCTTTTCAAATAAGCACAGGTTGTCCATCTTCATGAAGCAAACCTTTAAGATCAGGGGAACAGTAGCACTGAATAAATGCACAGAAAATCCCCATCCATCAGTTAGAGTAGCTAGGGAGGCATGAATGAGAAAAAATATTTCACATGGAATATTCATGCTTTTCTGAATATTTTTAAATCTGTGTATGCTAGCACCCAAAACTACATTCCAGGTAGTATTTAAAGTGTAGGAATCTGCTGATTTAGAAGATCAGTGAAATTAAAAGAGAAGCTGCAATGAAGTGACAGGCTTGAAACAGTGTGACAACACTTGTTCACACAAAAGGAAAATAAAATACAAAATTTTACCAAAAAATAGTTAACACCAAAAGTTTGGGACATGTTATTTATTATTTCTTTTTCAAATGAAGTTTTGTGGTATTTGAGCTGTGATTCATAGATGATTTCTAAATCTTTTGATTTCAGTAGCAACCATGTTTTCACTTCACACATATGTTCAGATGGAACACATTTGAATTCTGAAATGGAAAGCAGTTTAAAACGAAGTGTACCTTGAGTCCAGAAGTGGACTTGCTGCTGATCATGTCTGTAACTGTGAAGCTTTCAGGTTAGATGGATGAGAGGCAGCCTTCAGATATCATAGAGATCTGCATAAAGTAAGGACCTAAACAGAAAAGCAGACCGTTTTCTTGGAGTTACTTGAAATGAAGCTGTGTTGGGATATGCTGTATTGTCTCCCACAGCATACTTCTGAAAATGCTGGCAGCTTGTGGCTTGGACAGAAGCACTCTTTGCTGGGTCAAGAATTGGCTGGATGGCCAGCCCCAGAGAGTGGTGGTGAACAGAGCTGCATCCAGCTTGTGGCCAGTCACTAGTGGTGTCCCTCAGGGGTCTGTGCTGGGGCCAGTTCTGTTCAATATCTTCCCTGATGACATGGATGAGGGTATTGAGTCTTTCATCAGTAAATTTCTGGATGACATCAAGCTGGGAGCACGTGTCGATCTGTTGGAAGGTAAGAGGGCTCTGCAGAGAGACCTGGAATGGTTGGATGGATGGGCAGAGTCCAACAAGATGAAGTTTAGTAAGTCCAAGTGCCAAGTCCTGCATTTGGGCCACAATAACCCCCTGCAGCATTACAGGCTGGGGACGGTGTGGCTGGACAGAGCCCAGGCAGAAAGAGACCTGGGGGTACTGGTCGACAGCCGATTGAACATGAGCCAGCAGTGTGCCCCAGTGGCCAAGAGGCCCAGCAGCATCCTGGCCTGTATCAGGAATGCTGTGGCCAGCAGGACCAGAGCAGTGATTCTCCCGCTGTACTCGGCACTGGTGAGGTTGCACCTTGAGTGCTGTGTCCAGCTCTGGGCCCCTCAGTTTAGGAAGGACATTCAGACGCTTGAGCACATCCAGAGGAGGGCAACAAGGCTGGTGAGGGGCTTGGAACACAAGCCCTATGAGGAATGATTGAAGGAACTGGGGCTGTTTAGCCTGGAGAAAAGGAGACTCAGAGATGACCTTATCACTCTCTACAACTTTCTGAAGAGGGTTGGTCTCTTTCTCCAGGCAGCGACTGACAGAACAAGAGGACAGAGTCTTAAGCTGTGCCAGAGGAAATATAGGTTGGATATTAGGAAGAGGTTTTTTACAGGAAGAGTGGTTAAATATTGGAATTGTCTGTCCGAGGCAGTGGTAGAGTCACAATCCCTGGATGTGTTTAGAAAAGATTGGACATGGCACTCGGTGCCATGGTTTAGTGGAGATGTTAGGGCATGGGTTGGACTCCATCTTGAAGGTCTCTTCCAACCCAGTGATTCTGTGAAATTCTCTGTGAAATTCTGTTCTTCTGTAATTTTCTTTCTGTGTGCTTACAAGGCATTTACCATCATTGCATTTTGCTTTCTATTTTAAAAATAGAAATAGTGATAGCAGTTTGGGGGGAGCTTTTTTTATTACTTTAGGAAGAAACAGGTTGCTTAGTTCATAGGTATGGGTTATATACAATAGATAAGGAGAAAAAAAATGGTGTGTTGTGTAAGGCAACCTAAGTCTTTCCTTAAGGCTTTTTCTGAAAGATTTTTGGATTTTCAGACAAGCAAATCTGTTTGTGAATATCATCTGATATTCAGGGGTTTTTTTTGATCAAAGAAGACAGAAATGCCCACAAGCCAAAGTGTTTCAGAAACCAGGCAGAAAAAATGAGTGAGTTGGCTATGATGCCTTAGACAACATTTTGGTTTTCCATTTTTGTACCTGGAGTCCTTGATGTTTGGGCAGATATATCTGACAGAACTTACCATGACCAGGAGTACATGTCCGCAGTGTACTAGCCCTTCTTAAAAAGGTAATTTTGGAAAAAGTCATATGGTAACAAAGCTTGAGCTCAGAGGAAGGCTTTGTACTCCCACTATGTGTATGTTGGCCAGGAAGCCTGTTCAAGAAGATTCGTTTGTGACTCTTTCCTGCAGGAGGAGGTGTTCCCTTCAGTGAATGAACAGAGGCAGCTTGTCTTAATAGAGGGATTTGTAGCACAGAAAAAATCTCTCCAGTGTGACTTTACTCCTTCTCAGCAGAAAAATGATGATCTCTCCTTCTGAATTTCCAGGGCAGTAAAGGAGATTAGAAGGTGTTCTGTGTGTTTGATACTGTCTGCATCTGATAATGTTTCCTAGGACCACAATATTTTCTTTGTATTATCTGAGAAAACCAGGAGATCTGTCTAGGTAGTAGAAAAGGAGAAAATGCTCCAGTAATTGCTCTGCTGCTTAGTGTCTAAGGGATTTTCTTAGGTTGTCTTTATCACCACCTTTCTGTCATGTCTTGATGTAATTTGATATTTTTAATTTCTTTTTACTTGAACCTTGCAATTTCAGAGAGATAATTCAGTGAGTTTGACATGTTATGATAGAAGCCAGGAGAAATGTTTTTTAAAAATGAAAAATCCAGTTAATTTTTTTCTTAGACTACAAATACACAAAATGAACTACTCATGTGGTTGTCACCTATTTTTTTCAGTGGTCAGAGTTAATGCTATTCTGGGTGCCCTGTCTCTGCATTTCAGCCCATGTGATTTAACAAGTTATTTTCAAATTAAACCATTCCATTGTTTTTTCATGCTAGGAACAGTTACAGGGAGACTTGCAATGTCACTGCAGTGTATTTTTTATTATATAATTGAAATGTGGTTCATTCTGAACTGTTTTAACATCACTTTTTTTTGTAGCAGAATTTACACAGCATGGAATTTTATCCTTATACTGCATTATCTACATTCTAGCTACTCACCCAATTAAGAGAAGTAGGAAAGAATACTGAGTCAATTAAATGAGCAAATTGACTGTTCTGAGGGTCTATTTAACAAGCTCTTTTACATCAAAACCTACAATATTAATCAGATGGAGAATTCCTTTGGTTCTGGCAAAAATGACAGCCTGTTACACATCTATGCTGGAGATGTACAGTGCTTCATCAAAATACTGTTGCAGCCGACCAACAAAATATTCCAGTCCTCTGTGGACAAAAGAGCTTAGAAATGTACAAAAACATCTTTATAGATCACAATTAACTCTTTGGAGTGCAAGATAACTATTATTTTTTAGGTTTGAAATATTTGAGGAAGAGAACAGTTCAAAAGTGTAAAACCACTTTACCACCACCCTGTGGTAAAGAAATCAGTCAGTGTTTAGGAAAAGAAACATTTGTAGAAAATTAGCATTTTTATTGCAATAAAAGCATTAGACAATATTTTATCAGCTTGTGACCAGTATCACAGAAACAACTCATTGATTAACAGTGTTCTGGGTAAATAAGCACACTTAAAATTTTACATCTCAGTGTTAAATGCACATGTAATTTTAAAATACGGTTTTAATTTGGATTCCTACCTCAATATTATTAGCATTTAAAACAAAAAACTAATTAGAAATTCTAATTCACTCATGTCTGTGTTAATTGGATTCAGTCACAAATATAAGTAATTTATGATCTATTGTGAGTATAAAGCATTGGAAGGACAAATAATCATTTAAACAATTATGTCTATTTTTACTCCATTGGTTTGGTAACTTGGTATACCTTTTATGAACATCCTGAGTAAACTGTAGGTAAGAAATTAATTTTCTAAAATTCTGTGTTTTCTCATGGTGGTAATAGAAAGCCAACATTTTACAGAGGCAAGGTGGATCTGCCATAGGCAAGTGTATTGTTGTATGGAGGATGTTAAATGTAATTCCAAATAGTGACTATAAATACATTTATTAATCTAAACTCCAGAAAAGTCAGACAGAAAATATGAACTCAGTAGTAGTTCACCTTGAATCACATGTCACTTTGAATCATATGATAAAACAAAGCAGAATTTAAAATGTATCATAAAATAAATCAATGAAACTAAATATGCCTGGTAATATATAAATAGTGTTTTGGAAGCAAGATCTGAATCTGAGCTTTAAATTATAAGTAAACCCCAAACTTCATATAGGAAGAAATGTTCTGTAATGAAGTGATCATTTGATAAATTTTGTTAGTTACTAAATCAAATTTAGTGCTTTCAAAGTATTTCCAATTGGTGTGTTCCACATACTTTTACAGTGCAAGCATAGGACTAATGCTGAAGCAGGAGAGCAGATCTGTAAAAGAAGTAAGATGAAAGAGGTGTTTGCTATATAAGGCAAATGTCAGTACTATTGCTTCCAACATGTCTTTGCAATATGTCCTGCTGCAGTACCATGTTGTTATTTAGAAATCTCTTAAATTTTGCTTTTGTATAAGCAAAAAAGTTTTAGCTGTGTTTAGTTCAGCTTGCTTTACTGAATTGCAGTATTCACATCAACAACCAAACACACCATAAAACATGGCTGGAGAATTAAACCTGCATCATTCCTGCATCCATTTTAGCAAAGGATGATAATTAAGTAGTTCAGAATGGCTGAAAGGCAAGAATCAAAATACTGCTTGACTACCTCTGAAGGGTGAATGATTGCATTGCATTATAAATTGTGATTTGAAGTGAGAGATCGCTGCTTTCCCTTTATTATGGAATTTTTTGGTTTGAGTTTGGTCTGGCATGTCTCAGATTTTTCCTTCTTTGGTAATCCTCTGTTGGTTCTCATCTTCCAACTACAAGGAATCAGGTGAGATTCCTGTTAGCATTTGCCTTTGTTACCAAAAACTAGTAGAGGGAAGTGATAGATAGTACCACCAATCCCTTTCCTTCCTTCCTTCCTTCCTTTCTTTCTTTCTTTCTTTCTTTCTTTCTTTCTTTCTTTCTTTCTTTCTTTCTTTCTTTCTTTCTTTCTTTCTTTAGTGCTGATTCCTAGCATAGACTGCAATTTCAAGCATGTGCAAGTGTGCCATTCACATCTTTGATTTGGGAAGTTGTTATTCTGGAGCTGGGGGGAAAGAGTTACTTTGTCACCCTTTTCTTTACACTGATGTTATCACAATAGGAGTTGCTAGAATTAACTCTGAAAACTGCTTTGGGACTTCTGCCCAGATGGGGAAGCGTGCAAGAATGGTGCCCAGGATGTATGGAGCTGGCTGAAGAGAAGCAGAGCTCCAAGGGGAAAAAATCTTCTTTTTAGGGGATTAGGGAATGAGAAATTACCCTATCCAATTTTTTTAGAGAAGTAAACTACATACTTAGAATCAAAGCAAGACAAGATCTTAACCAGCAGATTTTAATGATACCCTAGAGAATGGGGTTCTGAACATACTCTTAGGTATAAGCAAGAGAGAAGATTTTTCTTCATTTTACTTTGCAATATTCTAGCACAGTAAGCTTTCTATTTTCATGCTTGCTTCTTCACTAGATGATAAACTCTGCTTTGCAGAATGGAGTAGTTTCTGTTGGTTTAGAACTTTGCATAGCCTTAAGCTGAAGCTACTGCTTATCATACATTGTTAAAAAGTATACCTTTAGAGCTGTTAAGTTTCATAAAGATATTTTGTTTGAGATTGTCAGTGTTTGGAATAAATGCTTCAGGATTTTCTGGCTTTTGCCTATTATAATTTCAAGAATGTTTTAAAAATGTAAGTCTTTAAGTGCAAGGTATGTACTTCACTTCTGCTTATGCACTTCAGAGTGGCATATTGTAATAGACATATTTCATAGTACTGCACTATATAAATATTCAGAAAAAGTAAGTATTTAAAATTACATAATTAAAATTTAATCTGAAAGCAATATTCCTTTTAAGTTATTGGCATGGCTTTTTGCAAGAAGTGGAGAGTGTTTCAGCAGCTAAAACCAGCAACGTCCCCTAAGCCCTTAGATCACATTGCATGCAACATCAGCTTGGCACTTTGGCTACCAGTGCCATACGTGTTTTAAAATAATTGTCCCGTTCTTCAGAAATTCACATATCTTGCCATTATTGTGCTGTACATGCAGTCTGATTTCATGTTCTGCTTGCTTTTGTATGCTGTGGTCTTCCAGCAAAGCAAGCAGCAGCATCGGAGAAGAGAGGAAGAAAATTCCCATTGACAGTGTCTGTGTATAGAATACTCTCCCATTTCCTGAGATGGTACCAGGCTTTTGGATTACACTGTTCTTCATTGTTTAATTGTCCAGCCATACACACTGAGTTATTTTTATTCCTGTGGACTGTAGCACCCTTATCAATAGAATGGAGATCATTCTATTTATTTTTTAAAAAGCATCTTGAAGTCTGTGATGGATGCTGTGATTCTATAAAATTAAATTCAGCAAAATTCACCCAAATCAGGGCATGTCTGTATGTGTTGGTTTTCCTAGGTCTCTGTCTTTTAAAATGAGGAATTCTTAATGAAATTGTCAAAATAATTTCCTGGATTTTTATTTTGATTCAGTCTGAATTCTTATATCATCAGGATAACAATATTTAAAGTGTTACAGTTCTGTGTAGATACAACATCCTCATTATTGTAATGCTTCAATGTCATGTACACAGAGTGCTTTGTTTCTTGGGAACTTCCATTAGTATCTCTTACAACCCTTCTAAGTAAGTATTGTAGTTTGAATTCACATAATGCATAATCATTTTACTCAACTAGATTCACATTCAGCCAGAGGTTCATAAACCATTTTACTGCTGACTGGATGTCACAGTCAACAGTGTCAAGAGTGACAGACACCACCATTAGCAGTGGTCTTGACAGCAACTAATACTTTTGGCATGGAAAGTGATCATGTCTGTGTCGGGCTGCTTGCCAGTCTGAAGTCATTAATGGTACTTGTACTCAGAACAGCAACTCTAATGGCCTTTTCTTAGGGCCTGCATTATGGTAAGTCCTATTGCTGTAATTCCAGTCCTCCTACCAGACCTCCTGACTGGCAGAACTTGGAACATAGTACAAATACAAGCGTTGGCTTCAAATGTTAGTTTCTTTTTAAGATAAGTGCTTTAATAATGCAAACCATTTTTACTTTCATTATTACTATTGTAGATTTTATTACATGAACCAAGCATGTTTTAGGGGGACCTTAACTGCCCTTAGGAGCTTTCATCTTTTTGAAGTTACAGCAAATAAAGCACTTACCACTTTTGAAACCACATATATAGATAGATCTCTGTTTCTGCTTCTGATATGGCAGGCAGTGCAAGGAAAAGTCTGAAAACTAATAAGTCTGCAGGTGGTTTGGGGTGAGATTGTTCTCATATACATTTTCTTGTCATCTAAACTTTCTTCTAGTTAGTGCTGTTAAAAAGTACTTTTAGTGGGCTTGTATACTGAGAGAAGCATCTGTAATAAGTTGAATGGTAGTCCTTTGTATCTTTGTCTTTCACCATTAACTGTTGAGAGACTACAGGTGACTAGTTCCTTGTTTTAAGAAAACAAAATTATTTCAGAATAACTGAATCACTGTTCTTCCCCTAAACCACAGGGCTTTAAGAAACTTCTGTGTATTAGCACTGACAGCTGCTGTATTTATGTAGGTCATTTATTTGTGTCTTTACTTCTCCATCTCAAAAGGAGAAATGAAACGAATATATCATAGAACTAGGGAACCTCCACCAGGTGACTGTACTCACAGTTGAGTCTTTGAGTGAAGGTACCCAACTTTCTTCAAGCTGAACAAACTAAGTGATAGCAGAAACCTTCCAATTAGCTAAAATTATGTTTGACTAGACCAGACTCAGATAATCTAAAACAAGATAATTGTTTAACTGGGGGAAACTCTGGTCTGCTAGGTGAATCTTATTATTTGGGCCTCTTAAAAAGGTGAAATTGGTCCAAGTTCAGAATTTTCCTGAGCCATGCAAACAGTGCAGTTTCCTCTTGTCTCCAGAACAGTGCCCTTCTTTGCAGTCCGTCAGTGGTTTCCCTTGAAAGTCTCCCTGGCAGCTTTTCAAATTCAGATTTCTTCAGTGCCCTTCCCTTCTGATGGTCCACGGCAGGAGCTGCCAGTATAGAGGAACTCCGAGGAGCAAAGCAGGCTCTTGTGTGACCCCAGGGAAGCAGGTAGAGCAACACAATGGGGTGGCCTTCCTCATCTTCTTCACTTGCTTCCTTTCTGGGTTAAACATATAAAAGATAGGTAGATGGTAAACTGAAAACAAACTATATAATTCTACCATCTGTTACAAGCCTTCAAAATAGAAGTAGGATAAAATATGAATTCATAATGGCTTTAAAAATATAGTGCAATTTGGAGAGTAAGCAGGTGAATGTTTACGTAACATAGCTTGCCATGGGAAAACTAAGTCATGCATTTTTGACGTGTTAATGGTTTTACAGCTTCTTAAATAGAATTGGAAAAATTTGTCCAGATACCATCTCAAATAGTCACTGTCATCATAGAGCTAGGGAAAGTTCTGTAGGTGCCTTTCTTTCTGAATAGATAGACAAATACAACTTCTGTAAATTGCAGCATATAGGTATTGCTGTGTTCTTTTCTTTCATAAATTAGTGTGTTTAATTAATCTTTCTGTTTCTGGTCGAGTTGCTTCTCTTTTGGCTGACTTCACTCCCTGTAGGAGCCATTCTATCCAGTGGTGCAGAAAACCACGTCTGTGATAAGAAGCTTGATGAATCACGAAGAGGGATAATTTATACAGAGAATTGTTCTTGTATTGTACAGGATATGCAAATGAAATGGGTCAAGGGACAAGGATTTTTGTAGCAGCACTTAGTACAGACTCACCTCCAAGACCTGGAGATCTAACATGCGATTTGCAGTGGTGGGGGAATATTGATTTTTTAGTTATATGTTTATTTATACTTGGATAAGCTTGGATATCTTTTAGAAGGTTTCAAAGAGACTAAGGGTGTTTATGAGCAGTGTGGTAACCACAGGGCTGGCTATTCATCAAGCTCTTCTACATTATTTTTTAAAAAAATTATTTTACAGGGCAATGATTTTTGTTTTTCTCTGCAATTTGTGTGTGTGTGTGTAAAAAGGCATATTGCCGAACTCTAAATTTCTTTGGATTGCTTCTAAATAAAGCACAAATTTTGGCAAAGAACAGCTTCTAGAAGGTTTCCTCAGCTAAAATGTTAGGATAAATAGTGTCAATCCTGAGAGAATGACAAAAAACATCTGTTCTTCAGGAGTGAAAGCTGTTCTTCACAATATGGGAGTTTTCTGTGGGCTTTGCCTTTCAAGTGTGAGATGTTTCTGGAATTCAGGCCATGGTTTCACAGTTGGCAAGAACAGGATAAGAAGAATTCTTGATCTTAAGTCATTGCATTAATACAAATTAATGTGGAAATTGGTTCCTTTGTGTTACAGCATAATGTCAGAATCAGTAGCTTATGGAATGTACTTACTAAATAATGTCTGTGTAGTTGAAAAGATTTAATTGTGCTTCACTGAGAAGGATGTAACACCCTTTGGGGATTTCTTCCTTATCAATAACATTTGTATTTAGAAATATGTATACGTGCAAAAAAATTTAAAGTAATATCCTAAACTTCTAACCTAAAATTAAGAATATGAATGTGAAAAAAAATTATTCATAAAGTACATCAGATGGGTTATTTATTGCATTATGATAATTAAGAACATATTTTAAATGAATTAAAACCATTTTGAGAAAATCAGGTGGTGCTAAAGCTGGGACTGAGTCAAGGGACATCATACTTGCAAATGAGGGAAGTGGTGATAAGTAACACAATGTGCTGTTGGTAAGAATTGTTGACCCAATCTGCTCTGTGCTCTTCAAGTCATCCATTAGATCTTCAAACTACAGCACATGTCTCTTACAAAACATAAACTGTTTCTTGCTTGTTATGTTAATAAAGAACTAAGAGTCTAATAGGGCATCATTCTAGGCTTATCCTTTCTCATGATTTCAAGGAAAGGCTATTTTAGTCTACTCAAACTGAAGGAATTTCTTTCTTGTTCTGATTGGTGGTGGCTTGTCCTCAACAGAGGAGTTTACAGATGTGCCAAAGTTTGCCTCCAGTTCTACCAGTTCCAGCAATCAACTGGAAGGATGCACACAAAGTTTGTGCACTCAGATGCCTATGAAGGGAGCACAGCCTTTTAACTGTGCATAGCCCTCCTCTGTTTTTTGTTGTATATTGGAGTACTTCCTGCTGCAGTCTACAGCAGAGTTCAGTCTTTTGAACTATTTTGCAAAGAAAATACCAGCCTGTTAAGCAGTTGCCTTGCAATGTGCAGTAGAGAAAACTGAGTGTTGGTGTTAATAAATGTTGCCTGTCAGCCTTGGCAGTCCTGTACTGTTAATTTTCTAGTAAACAGGAACCCAATGTGAATGATATTTGGTTATTTTCAGCTAACTCATTCAGCAAAGCTAGTGAGTAGTTAACCTGACGATATTTTTCATAAGTCTCTCTCAAGTAGTTAGTGTTGTATGTGTTCAGTGCTGTCACTGGGTGCTGGGTCCAGTACTGTTTAACCTCTTAATTAATGAGCTGAACTGCAAAACAAAATGAACCTGTAATATGTTCACAGATAACACAGAACTGGAAGGGATAGCTCACGCATGATATGAGTGTGTTGCAATTCAGATGGACCTGGAGAGGCTGGAGAGATAGGCAGACAGAAATCTTACGAAGTTCAACAAAGGAATATGCAGTCTTGCATTTGGAGAGCAATAACTACAGGCATTGGTACAGGCTAGGGAATGAACATCTAGAAAGCCAGATGAAGACCTGGAAGTCTTCCAGAAGAGGACCTGGAGATGTCATCCTTGGAAACTTGCACTAACTGACCCTCTTGAGCAGCAAGGTTGGACAAGAAGATCTCAAGATCTCCCTACCAACAAAAATGATTCTGCATGAGAACCAAGACTTATTACACATAGTATTGAAGTGATCCATTCAAGAGACAGAGAAGTAACAGAGAATGAAAGGAAAATATTGGAGATTTTATCTTCATAAACATTTTAAATTTCCTATTTGGTAAAGTGGAAGCTTTGAAGATGACTTTCTTTCCTCCCATGCACTCCTGGAAGCTTTTTTCTGGACTTACTTGTCTTTCTCTGTCCATGGATTTCTTGCCATTGCTGGTGCAGCCATCCTTTCTCCAGACCTAAGCATCAACTTTTCTTTGACAGGCAGTTTCTTCTCATCTGATTGTATCAGAGTTGCTTGGCCTTTGGGTTTTGATGGGAGCTTTTTGATCCTGTTTATTTATTTATTCATTTTACATCCTTTTTCATTCTAAACAGCTAAACAAAGTTTCTGTGATAAATTGGAAGGGCCAGTTGTGGTTCTTTCCTGACCTTCCAGCTCAAATGATTTTTGCCTATTGGTCCTGAAATTTTTCCCACTTTGTGATGGGAGACCTGATAGAACTGAAGGAAGGTATGTTTGGGGTGATGGAGGGAAGTGCGAAGAAAGTGAGACTGGGACACAGTGATTTGAAAGACAAACAGACTTGTAAGAAGGGGAAATGAAATTAGGAGAATTTGTTAGTGGAGTACACAAGAGGGAGACATTTTAGGCTAGTCAGTAGACTTAGGGAAGATGTAGTAAGGTACAGCTGTGGGATATTTGTATTTGCATAACACTGGTATATGTAATTCATGTGAATTTTCACTCAGACTTTGCAATGGTTTTCTATGAGTGGGTGTATCCTACAGCCCTACCAAGAATAGGCAGGAAATCTTAAGAAAATCATGATTTTTAAAAATAAGTGGGAAGGAAAGTTGGAACATTAAATAGAAAGTGGAAAAGCATAGCAGAATAAGCAATAGGGAAGAAATAGCACAACTGAAAATCAACGGGATAATTAATGGAGGAAGAAGATAGCAGCAGTTGGGTACAGTGTGGGAAAGAACTAGGAAAAAAGCAGCTGCCATTTCTGTCTGTGAGGGAATCATGTTGAAAACTACTCAATTATGTGCCAACTATGTGACTGCAGTTCCTCACTGTAGACATTTGAAAAAAATTGCCACTCCCAAGATTTTAGAAGGTGTTATGGAAGGCTACTAGGTTTTGAAAAAATAATTCACCTAATAGTGAATAGTGGCAAAGTTTCCTGATTTATCTCAATTGACAAAGATTAGTCAGCTTTGAACATGTAATCTAAGTGTGCATATTACCTGAAAACATAATAGTCGTTCACAAGTTCTTTTTAAGTCATTTATTTGCACGGCAGTGTTCTCTTCCACCAGGGTGCTGGAACATGCTGATTTTCCCTGGGGTTAGAGACTGCCCTAGTGAGGTGAGAAAACTGGCCTTTCATATAAAAAAAATTAAATAAATCAAGTTTGTAAGTCTCTCATTTAAGTTTGCTGTTTTTGTAACAATCTCAGTAGCAAGGGCCTGGAGTTTAATTCTTTAATACTTAAAATTACCTGGATAAAGAGTAATGTTGTTTTTCCCAAAGGAACCACATTTAGGTTCAGTGCACTTTTTCTTTAAAACTGTTCTTAATAATTGATCATGCATCTGCAGATCAATGGGAAGAACTGTGTATTGATGTTAATTTCAAATGAGATTATTCCTTTTATTTTTCTTGCTTTTAGATGTGACAAATTGCCAAACTCTGTTACGTGTGTACTGATGTAATGAATATTTTTCTAGGTTCCGTGGAGTTTTCTTAGTGAGCTGAGGTAGATCTTTGTTAATAGAAAACATTTAAATCCTTGAGGAGAATTTAGCCTCTTACAACAACCAAGTCTGGGATAATGAAGTGCCACTGTTGGCATCCACTTTTATTTTCCATCAGCAGTTTATCTCATCATCACGTATTTTCTCATTGTCAGTTGATGATGATGCACTGTGTGATCAATAGTAGGGTGCTAAATTTTTCTGTGCAGACTTGAGAAGAGTGAGAAATGGGTGGAACACTTCATTTTTAACTGGTATTATTGCTGAAAATATTTCAATGCCTTCAGAGAGAAAACGCTCAAGAAGAGCAGAACATAAGTGGTATAATATTTATTTCCACTAGCATTGTTTCTATTTTTGGAAGCAGGTCTCATAGAACTCATTTTACAGGAAAAGAATACAAATTATTTCCCCACTCCTCACCACTGCTCCTCTGTCATTATTTTCCTCTCTTCCCATCCTGCTTTTAAAATTAGACTTCTAAGAAGTATTTTAAAAAGCATCCACTGGGGGACATGTTCATTATATCTGCTCCTCTTCTTGCTTATTGAGCCTTAAGTTAGATGATTGAGGTTGGGACAGCAGTTGCAAGCAATTGAATTGATGACTTGGAGGAAAAGCTAGCAGGTGAATTCAGCAGGGTGTTCTTTTTATGATGTAGTTCCTTGATTACCAAGAAAACAGTGCATCACATTTTTTTGCAGATAATTGATTGAGATAGTAACACAAGCCCCATCTCTAACCCATTAATCTGTAGAAAATCTGAAGCTGGAAATGCATGGAGTGGAAGCGCGTAGATGATGCTTTGCTCCTTGGGAATTTGGTTTTATAGGCTAGGAAGATGATGCAGGAGGTGAAGCTGGTAGTTTGATTATGTCTATGGTATTGACTCTTCAATTTTCATAAAATTATCAATTCTATAACACTTGGGAAATAAAATCCAAAAGAAGCGCTTGTCTTCTGGGCTGCTTTTTTATCCATCATTCCACATAAATTATTCTGGATAGAATTAATAATGTAGATATTTGGTGTTTGAAAACAGAAGATGTATGCTGTGAATCAAAAAAATATGAAGGTAGTTATGTCAAAATAAGACGTTCACACAAGGGAAAATTTTGTTTCTTTTCAGAGGAAAGAGGAGTTTTTACTGCTTTATAAATAATAAAAGGTTCTGTTTGCCAGAAATAGTCTTACGTAAGTAGGCCTAGCTATTTTGTGTATGGAATCAGATAAATTTTTGGTTTTTAAGTTTCACCATTGCTAGTAAAAGTGGCTTCACGTCTTTCCAGTACAGTTTGGGTAGTGTAATGACATCAGACTCTAGGCATTCCTATTTGTGTTTGCGTACACAATGAAATTAAGGAGCAGTGGATGTATACAAGTAGCATCAGTGCTGTGATGAAGTGCTCTTATAATAAGTATGCACAAGTAGAAGTGTCTGGAGATATAAAATATTCAGAGGGTTGAATTAATGACCGAGAAAGATGGTTTGATGTTTTGCAAGTTTCTTTTTTTAAAAAAGAATCAATTATGTATTAATATAAATCTGTTTGATTAGCTGTCGGCAGCGGGTGCTGTCGCTGTGCCGGTCAGAGAAGAGTTGGCATGAGGCAGCTGCGCTCCGGCGCTGTGGCCTGAGGCTGGGCCAGCTTATCCTGGGCTGGGGCACAGGATGGCAGCCCCTCGGGGTGCACGGTCACTCAGAGGCATGAGGAGGGCATGGCCTGCTGTGCTGCAGCCTAGGAGGCTCTCCTGGGATTGTGGTGCACACAGCCCTAATGTGTGCAGGATTTGACTGCAAGAGGTGTTTTCCCACTAGCCTAAAGCCAGCATGGCTCCTGACTCCTCCTTCACAGTGACCTCTGGAATGCATGCCATGTATAAAGATGGAATCGGGTGTTGTCATTTAGAAGTAGCTTCTATTAGGAAAATTTTTTAAAATAGGTTTTGGAGGAAGTAAATATCATTACTCATCAGAAATAAGCTGTAATAGAAGATGTTCTGACATTCATTTCAAAATGCTTTTTAAGGACCTCTTCTGCAACTTCACATGAAACCTCATCTCTCCCCAAGTTCATTGTAAAATAAAACCTTAGCCAAAAGAAAGTTTCCATGTGTTTTCTCTGTGTGAGTATATATATAGCTAGTTAATGGTCTGTGTAAATAAGGACTGTACTTCTTGCCTAAATGATCCATCTTGCTGATACTGCTGTGCAGCCTTATCTGTTGTTACCAGAGCTGAGCTCTGGAGGCTGGATGCTCATTTTGGTGAAATCTCAGCTACCTTTTTTTAAATACATTTTTTCCTCTTTCTCGCAGAACCCAGATCGCACTTAATGGTTTCAGTCAAAAAATCATGAAGTCAGTGTTAATGTAAATTTCTCTCACATGAATCTGCAAATGGTTTCCCTTTTATTTCTGTGTTTAAGACCAGTCCCAAAGACTAAATATATGGTCTAAATATAGGTCTAAGGATCATAGAGTTCTGGGTTGGCAAATGTCATTAAAGCACCTCTGAAATTCTGATCTGTATATGTAAAATTAAAGTGTGAATTTTCTGGATTATGTTTTTAAGCTTACAAAGGGATTGTTTCTTTATTTTAAATTTTCTCCATGGGAGCTGCCATTTTATTGATGCCATTTAGCAGAGGGCCTAGTTTACAGAAGCGTGCTGAGAAGTTTTTTTTAGAGAACACTGGAAATCAGAACATTCTAAGTTGTAAAACATCCCGCTGACTTCATTTTCTAATAAGATGTTGAAAGGTTTCTGTATTAACCAAAATAGGTACCAAGGTGACACCCTGGGACTTCAGCCTTCCGGTTTTTTACTAAGACTATGTACATGCTAGCTTACAGAGATTGTTCAAAGCTCGTAGGATGGTTTTGATCAATCACCACTTCAAATCAGTGTTTTTTGGTATTGGCTTTTCTATGATGTGATAGTATCACTGAATAATCTGGCACAGTATCTTTAGGGTACGTCTGATATCAACTCCTTTTATTTTCATAGCAGCTACTCAGCCTAGTGAAGAAACAGAGGATGTAAGGCTTGTCTTATCTCTAACAATATAATGGCATTTTTAAACCATGCATGTTAAGCTTCCTTTTTTACTACTGCTGTCCCACAGATGGTGCAGGCACTGCCCACATGCTTCTCCAGCCTTTTTCATCATGGGGTTGAGAAAACCTTTAAAATCCTTATTGATTAGGCAGATCAAACACATTGAAATTTATTTAGTATTCTGTAGTTGATGTGTATTATCCTGCTGACCTTAGGCTAACTTCTATATAATGAAGGCACGTAATCATCCTTCAGAACTATGGTCTTGATGTAACAGGTCAAGTACATAAAATCCAGGACAGAGCCTCTTTCTTCAACATGTTAGAGAAAAATGGTGAAAATGGACATACTGTAACTACTGCCTACAGTAGGATATTTCGAAGCGCTTCCTAAAAGTGAGGAAAGGTACAGTCAGACCTTAAGGTTTTCCAGCAGTACTGGTCTTTTCATTCATGGTTCAGCCCATTTTCTCTGTATTTTCTTCCCTTCCTCCTCCCACTCAATTTTTAATAGAATCAGATGTTTTCAGCAGTCACAACTTAAAATCTTTAGGTTTTTTGATTGATATGTACCAACCTGGAATTCCTTTTTAAGTTGAAGATCTGCATCTGCCAGACATCCAGGGGTACTCATTTTGTGACTTCCCAAAACAACTCAGAGGGAAAAAGTGCTTTCCTTGAAATTTCTGCATGCTGTAGTGAAGAGGAAATGTCAGTCTAAAGATGCCCCTTTAGTGTGTCTCAGCAACCGATTATGAGTTAATAAAATCTTAGTTCAGAAGAACTGTTTCAGTGACCCAAAAACCAGCTCTCCTGGTGTAGTGATGGGGCCTGACACTCAGACAAAGAGGTGTGAAAAAACAGCAGGTGAACTGCCCCCCCTGCCCCACGTGTCTCCAGGATTTCTATCCAGAAGACACCTGCAGGCTTTCTGCTTCTTCATTTCTCTTTCCTGACAAGTCTTAGGCGGTGGAATCAGAAGACAATAAACTCTACTTAGTTGTTAGGGACTGTTGTGAATCTGAACTTAAGCTAAATAGAAGTTATATGAATATCAAATAATGTACAAGTTATAGTTGTTTGAAATTGTAAAAGTCAGGTAGTATGATTTAAACTATTGCTAAGTATTTTGACAACAGTGGGTAAGGAAAAAAAAAAAGGATGCCTTCTTTAATAATCATAATCATGTTAACCTGAGATGTATTTTGGTTCATTAATGTGAAAACATGAGTAACTGTTGAAAAGTAAGGGGGAAACTTGGCACAAAGTATATTATATTATGTATTCTTATATATTATATAGGAATATTATATGTTTCTTGGTTATTAATTTCTAAGATTCAGTCCATAATTCTGATTCAGGAGGGTGATGTGGGAAAAAAATGGGATGTAGGGAAATGACAGAAATTTTAGAGGTCACTTCAGGAAATGGACTCTGTGGACCAATCTCATGAATATTCTCTTGACCTTTTGGATAAATTCTGATTTCTTAAATTATTTTTATAGGGTGTATAATGCTTTTAGTCAGTCTACTAAAAATATTTTTTTTTAGTTTGGGAAAAAGAATACTGTCTTCAAGTATTGTGTTTCTTTGACTCATTTCTTAGCTACTAAATGCTTCCTCTCTGGGTACAACCTTTGAAAGATCATCAAAGAAAATACTAATAAGCCATGAGACTTGCTGCCAGTCTAATGTAACTCCCTTTGTAGTGAAGTCAGAACAGAAGCAGAAAACTGCAGCCACAGGATGGAAAGAAAGCCTATATCCTGGCTTCACTAAAATGGAAAAAATTATGGAATGGAATTAACTGATTATCTGACAAAAGTACAATATCTTACTGAAATTCCATTATGTGAAAGTACACAGGAACTTGATCACAGTGGAGAGATGGCATGGAGCATTCCCCTGAATATACAGAAGTGCAAGTGGCTAAGTTAGCCAGAAGATGCACATATGGATAAACTGCATTCTGCACCCACAGACATGGATTAACCAGATCTGAGCCACTGGAAGATGTCTTGCTGCTATGCATTAACAGAAAATATCTTTAAAGCCAGCTTATCCAACTTCACAGGAATGGCTTTGGCATTGGAGAAAACTTGTTTGACAGCAAGTGTAATTCATCAAACTGAAAGGGATCTTTTCAGATGAGAGGGGCCATCTTTTTCCCTGGTCCAAGTGGGCTTTTCAAATGCTGTTGGTTGATGGAATGTTAATCTATATGCTAATTTTATCAATAGGATCTTAAAAGTCCCTAGTGGCAGGTTAAAATGTCAGTTTCTGGACCCTTGGTCAGATACATCGTGTGCAAAGTAAGGAATTGATCTGAAATTTTGCTAGATACATAACATTACATAAGGAGTCTTTTTGCAGTGGTTCCTACAAATCTTGGTACAGATGCAGCTAAGGTTGTGGAGGAAGCCCGTAAATGTAACAAGATTGCTTTTTATCATCTGGCAATCAGGAGTGTTCCCTGATGACTGGAAAAATTTAAGTGTTGCACCTACGTTGAGGAAGAACACCTCTCGGGTTGTTGGTCTCTCCACAGTATTAGTGGAGATTATGGAACAAATTATTCTGGAACCCATTTCTGAGCATGAGAGACAAGAAGATGTTGAGAATAGCTAGCATGGTTTACTAATGACAAATCATGCCTGACCAACATCATTGCCTCCTAAAAATGACTGGCTCTGTAAACAATAGAAGTGAAGTGAATGTTGCTTGAAATGTGCTTCAGCAAGTTCTCCAGAAAAGTCTTCAGTAGTATCCTGGTAGTCAGCTTGAGGACTGGTGAGTGCTGATTGGATTGCTACATTCCAAGGTTGGTGGTCCACATGCAAAATACAATTGATAACTGGATACTAGTGCTGTCTCTCAGGAACTGATGGTGGGAGCAATGCTGTTTGATGGGACGTCTGCCATTACTACAGACTTACCTGGCAATCACTGGACTCTTGGCTGAGCTTGGCTACCATCACTGAACCTGTCTTGGTCTCCACGTTTGGGCTCAGAGTCTGGCTGCCTTGCCACTGAGGCTGCCGTGTCTGCCTGCCTGGTTGTTTTGTTCAGTGACTGGCTGCATCTTTGAAAACCATGCTGTTCTGAGCAGCATGTTGCTCTAGATGAAGCCCAGAGACCCCTCACAGCCTACATGTTTTTTTTATTCTGTGAAATGTGGCTGTGTTCTAGCTTGCCTTTCTTACAGTAGTCACATTGCTTTAAATCATATTGACTGCTTTGTGAAGCCTTAGTTGTTGGTATTTAGTTATTTTTTGTTAAAATAGATATAGATTATCAGGCAGCCATTTACTGAGATACAATGAACAAGGTGAACTGCGTTCTACTTTCTCTCATAATGAGATGTAGACAAAGAGAAGGGGCAGATGGCTGGAGGCTCTTCCATAGATCTCAACAGAGATGCTTAGAGGAGTTCTGAAGGGACGACCTCCCACCCTGCCAGAGCTTCAAGGACAATAGTTTGCAAACTGTGGTGAGCAGGCATCTCTGTCATGATTGCTGCTTGTCTCACTACAGCTTCATTTCCACAACACCTGTCTCCTGGTGTGGCAGAGGAGCAAGTGAGGTTTGCCATACATGTCTTATACCTTGTGATGGGGTGATGGTTGTGCAGCTGCCCCGAGGGATTAGCTGCCAACAGGGGAGGCTCAGCGTGTTTCTGTTCTGCTGTTAACTGTGCTTCACAGTGGCAGAAGGTGAGAAAGAGTGTGTGCTGCTTAGCCTGCTTCCAACACCTTGGTGTCCCTTTACAGCAGCTCAGAAAAAAGGTGCCTGCAGCCAAGTAGGTGTTTCCCCTATTATCAAACCTATGTTATTTGTGCATGGCACAGCAGGTCTGTGGTTGCTCCTGGAAGCCAGGCATAGTCAGAGTGAAAGTGACTGTGACACCTTTGCACCCTGCTAGCTCTACAACTGGGGGACTGGGGCAGCATCCTCTGCTTGCTCCTCCTGGAGCTGGTTCCACTGGCTTGCACTGGAAATGAAAGCAGATGTGGCAAGAAAAAAAATGATCAGATGCATGTAGCTGGTTTAATGCTGGCACTAGCCATGCCAGGCAGGGTAGAATCATTCTGCATTTTGCTGTTACCTTGATTCTGCTCCTACACAGTGCTAATTATAATCCTGATATGATCTAATTAAAAAAACCAAACACCACTCCCTATACTGCCTGATTGATTCTAAAGCCATGAAAAGTGAAAGCTGGGCAGGCTTAGCAACTCTGGAGGATCCCTTCTGCAAACTCTGACACATACTTCGTGAATCCTGGGCGGAGAATATCTAATAATAAACTGGGTTGGTAATTATGACTGTTGTCAGTAAAATCTCAGTATTAAAAGCTATGCTTTCCAGATAATTTATATGAATAAATAGATGTGCATGTGATGGTCTGCACACAAATAATTAGCTGCAGGTATTTTTGGGGGAAGATGATTGTGCAGCCATTTTTGTATTTGAAGCTGTTCTGAGTAGGGAGTCACTTCATTTGTACTACGGTTTGTAATTCCAACTCTGCCACTAAAACCCAGTGTGATTTTAATGGTTTTTAATCTACATTTGAATATTGTGCGCTTATTTGTTTTCACCAGAGATTTGCTATTGATTGAATTCTTAAATGGTGTCCCTGCTGGCAGAATTGCTTCCTACTAGTTAGCATCTGTCTGCCGGATCAGGGGCTCTTGGTTCATATCCTTGCTTTCACTGACACAAATAGGATAGCTTAGCACATCTTTCTTTTTTTGTCTCTCCGTCTTTATTTGTAGTTCTCCACCTCCGTAAATCCTTGTCTTTTCTCTTTCTTCTTTTCCTCTTAGCTTCTCACATAGTGAAGCTAACAGAGGAGGGTGTGTGGGATGAGGAGTAGAAAAGGGGGAGAGAAAGTGAGAGGGAGAGTGAGGGAGACAAAAGGGAGAATGTGAGAGGTGAGGAGGAGGTGGTAATGAAGGTGGAAATAGAACAAAGAAGGAGGGGGAGCGGGTGAGTGGAAGGGGGAATTAAATAAGGAGAACATGAGAGGGGGAGAGACTCTGCTTCTAGATTTTTAGACCGAAGATAGGGCAGTCATTTTTTTCCTCCTTACAGGAGGAATAATTAGAGCAAATGTTGGTCCTGAACCTCTTCTGTCAGGCAGTTAAATTTCCAAAGCCCTGAATGTATCACTTTATTTTATTCTTACCTACATATGTACTAATAACCTGTAGTATTAAATGCGTCTGCTCACTGGTCAATGAGGGGAAGTTACTCAGGGACGTATTCCCAGTTGTTGTATGGGCAATTTCTTTGACAATAAAGATCCAGTTTTAGCAAAATGAATCTAAGAGTGTTTGTGTTCTAGTTACCTAACAATGGATCTGCTCTTACTAGCTGAGGTTTAACTTCTGGAGATTCTTTAAATCATTGCCTGCTGGAAGCAAATTTTGTGGCAGCACAGAATAGCTGGAAACATAATCTCCTTGCTCATCTACTGTCTTACATAGTCCACCTTTTTCTTCACTTTGTATTTTCCACACTATCCCTTTCTCTGGTATGAAAAAGTTGAAGGAAATCAGTTTCCCCCACCTAGTCTCTAGAGATGATGGATGGCTATTCACAGACTGTTCTTTCTCTGTTTAAGACCATATGTTTTTGGTCTTTTGGTCACTGTTAACTGTGGTTGTGGAGAAGTATAGAGATGGTAGGGAGTAACTTGCAGAGTGGCTCTGCCTGTCATTGCTGAGACATCTTCATGCATTTTCCATTTCTTTGTTCTGTATTGTACAGCAACAGGGACATTCAGCTCATCATTTACTGCTGATATTCTGTCCATTAATAGAAACTGTTGATTTCATTTGCTTGTAGTGAGGAGTTATTGAATATGTGCACCAAACAGTTATTCACCAGCAGCTTTCCCTATGCAACTTTATGGTGCTGAGCAATTACAAATTAAAATGGAAAGTGTGCTTTGGTGCTTCGCTTTTCTGAACTTGCAATGATGTCTGGGGAAATACTGCAATGGAGAAATTCCATGTTGAGGTAATTCTAGAAATCATATTCACATTAGAAATCCCCAAACCATACTTTATTTTAAAATGTTTTAATGAGCTACCATATTCAGTGCATTAATCTGTCAGAAAGAAGTGCATGGGAATACATTTCAAACCCCAGAGTAAAATTGAGGGAACATGTTAGAGATGACATCCAAAGTTTTCATGATGGAAGGTATGGGTTTGTTCCCTCATACCTTTCTCTGTATTAACTTGCAGTGGGAAGCCATTGTGGACTTTATTGTGGTGTAATAAGAATGAAAGAAAATCTGAAATAGGGGAATAATCGTGATATTCTTTAGCAATCATAGAAGTGTCTTTATTTTATACTTCTGTAGTGAGTTGACCTTCTCTGTGAGTCAGGCACACACCAAAGCCTCCCTGTCCCTACTTTCTGCATCTGGACAGTGGAGGGAAAATATAATGAAGGGTTTATGGGTTGAGATAAGGACCAGAAGAAATCACTCACCAACTACCATCATGGGCAAAACAGGCTCTAATTGGAGATATTAATTGAATTTATTGCTAACAAAATCAGAACAGGATAATGAGAAGTAAAATAAGACCTTAAAAACACCTTTTCCCCACCCATCCCTCCTTTCCATTTTTACCTCCTTCCCTCAGCAGTGCAGGGAGACAGGGAATAGGGGTTTTCATCAGTTTACGACAGGTTGTTCCTGCTGCTGCTCAGGGAGAGGAGTCCTTTCCCAGCTCCACTGTGGGGTCCCTCCCATGGGGAATAGTCCTTCGCAGACTACTCCAGTGTTGTCACTCTTCCACAGGGTGCAGTCCTTCAGGCACAGCCTTCTCATGTTTTCCCCATGGTGTCACAAGTCCTACCAGGAAACCTGCTCCAGTATGGGCTCCTCTCTCCATAGGTGTGCAAGACCCTGCTCCAGCATGGGCCTCCCATGGCTTTACAGCCTCCTCTCAGGCATCCACCTGCTCTGGTGTGGGTCTCCTCCCCAGGCTGCAGGTGGATCCCTGCATCCCCCATGGCCCTCCATGGGCTGCAGGAGCACAGCTGCCTCACCATGGGCTGCACCAGGGGCTGCAGGGGAATCTCAGCTCTGGCACCTGGAGCACCTCCTGCCCCTCCTTCTGCACTGACCTTGGTGTCTGCAGAGCTTTCCTCTCACAGGTTCTCACCCTGCTCTTCTCTGGCTGCAATTACAACTGTGCAATATTATTTTTTTCGTGTGTTATCACAGAGGTGTTACCACGATTTCTGACTGGCCCTGCCTTGGCCAGCAGTACATCTGATCCAGATAGAGCTGGCTCTGCCAGACATGTAGGAAGCTTCTAGCATCTTCTCCCTGTAGAAAAGTCACCCCTGTAGCCTTCCCCCCTCCCCTGCTGCTACCGAAACCTGGCCATGCAAACCAAATACAACTTCATTGGAAGATACTGCTGCAAAAGAGACTTGTGGACTTCCTCTAGTATTTTCTGTATTTTCCCTTCATGAATAGAAGCTCAGGACTGGGAAAAGACTTGAATAAAATGCATGCCCCTCATTTAATCCATTGTGTTTTCAAGCTAATCTAGTTTCACCCTTTCTTTTATGTTGTTCTTTCTTCAAACCACTCACCACAGTGTTTTTTCTCTAGAAATCATAAATTCTCAACTACAGGTTCTCTCTGGGTTTGGACTGTGTGTGGGTAATGGCATCTTTTTGGTTTCTGACTTTATGTTTCTTGGTAGTAACTTGTAACATTGCAATTCTGTGGTGTGCTCAGAATGGAATTTCAGTTCAAAAATATCACATACTAGACAGTATTGAATAGATGAAAAGGTCCTCTGAATATTTACAATGAAGAAAAGCAAGAGAAAAGAGAAAAGGTCTGTTTTGAAGCTATAATGTCAGGCAATAATATTAAGAAGTGATTTTTTTAAAGTGTTTAAAAAGCTCTGTGAGACAATGAAAAAAATCCAAGTATTGCTCTTTTAAACTTGTTTAATTTTAAGTTCTTTAATAAAACATATTAGAGAACAGCAGTTTGGGAAAGGCAGAGGATTTGCATGATCCCATAGGTCTCATCCTGATGGTTTGTATGACTCTGGATAACTTCGTGTGACTCTGGACTCTCGTCTTGTATGAAGATGAGAAATAAAAGACTGAGTAAAGCAACAGGACCCACAAAAAGAGAAGATGAATGTATGCATAAGAAACATGTAGCAAAGACCAATAAAGTGTTCAGATTCTTTAGTTCAACTTCTACTAAGTAGGTATTGCTACACCAAAATTCTAGGCACCTGTTCTGGAAATTCCACTTATATCCATATAGGTGATATAGCCATCTAATTCCTCATATAAAAGATGGAGAAGAGAATTTTAGAAAATGACCTACTCTGACTGATACCTTCCTCTTTTAATTAACTGTTAAGAAAAGTAGGCATTTTTAGGTTTGCATGTTCTTGTATAGTAAAAAAAATGAAGTCATATTTAGCTGAAAAATTCCGAGACAAGTCTAGACATTGTCAGTCTCCAAGTAGAAAGAAAGAATACATTATTTTTAAAAATCAGAAGAAAATTAGTGACTTCATAAAATGATGGAACCACATTTAAGCGTTTAATGCAGCCCATAAAAAAACCCCCTCCTTATATTTTTGAATTTTGGTACCTTGCTTACTGCATTTGTCTGGTACACTCTCCTGCTTTTAAACTCTGTCTAGATGATCATGTGCAGCCTCTTACCTCATCCTAGATGAGTCTCCTACATGCATTTTTTTTTGATCAGTCCCTTTTATCTTTAAATTAGTAAAAATTCTTCACTGCAAACTAAGTTCTAAGGAATAAAACCTCACTTGTCAACTCTCTTGTGTCCACCTTTTAACCTCCCACTCCATCCAGTGCAACAATCAGTTTTGTAGGAACCTCTTGTTCTTCTTGTACCTACAAGACACAATTTGTATTAATGTGACTCAACAGCAAACCAAAAACCTACTATTCTTACCATCCTCCCCTTGACTGTGAGCAGACCTGCCACCTCTTCATCTCCAGCTTTTAATATCCTTAGCTGTATGGTTAAGCAGGAAGATGCTAGCTGTGTGCTAGGCTGTGGATTCCTTAATCTAGTTGTGCTGGAGAAATAATGAAGGGTAGTGGTAAGACTATCAATTCTCAAGTAGCATTCTTGGATTTGGCTTTGGATCCTTTGTGAACTTGAGGAAGTTACTGACATTTCAAATCCCTAGCATAGTGAAAATGCATGGGATGAAAGATCTTGGAGAACAAAATTCATGTGCATTTGTAATTCGGGAAATTGTGAGATCCCTGTTTTTCTTCTCATCTGAACCAGATATTTTGCTAATTTTGGCGTGTTTGCTAACTTTTACTTTTCTGGTATCCCAAGAAGAGACCTTGTTCATCTGCAGATTGAGGATGAACACATATGTAAGACATCAAATGAGGAAGCAGTAAAGCATTCCACCAAGAGTGGGAATGTGTAATTGTCTGGTTTTTACTAATGCAGCCATATCTGATTGGAATGGTTTTGAACTGTGTTGGATGTAGAGACATTCTCTACATACGCTGCATGAAATTTTCACCTACAACATCCCAGCAGACACTGTAAGCACATGGAATTTATGAAGTAGAAAGTGGCAAGCATATATTTGTTTCATTAACTCAATGTATGAAACATATTAGACTGAAGAATTATTTCAGCATGGGTAAACCACAGTCCTTTATTATTAAGGATTGCTATCAAATTTGAAGGATGGCCTGATATGTAATTGTTATTAAAGCACAACCAGAAAGATAATATTTAGATTGGCTGTGGCCTTATAAATGTGAATTTAGGTTATTTCAGAATAATACAAATTTGATAACAGATACTGTTTAGGTTGGAGTTGCACAAATTCTGTTACTGTGCCTCTTCATTTCTGAAGTGTGGTGGAGATTTTTTAAAAAGTGCTGAAAAATTAAACTTCGTGAACTAAACATCCTGCTATGCTCTTCCTTTTCAAAAGAGGATGTCTTGTTTTCTTTGGGGGTTTTTTTGTGGTTGTTTTTGGTTTGTTTGTTTGTTTGTTTGTTTGTGTGGTTTTGGTTGGTTTTTTTTTCTTTTCTTTTTTTTTTTTTTTTTTTTTTTTTTGTGGAGGCGAGAAGGAAGGAGTGGTGTCTATATGTGCACAGGAGAGGCATTTGGTTTTTTGTCCCCCCAGAAAAAGTGACTTTCTGAAAGAGTGTAACAGGCTTCTACTTTGTCTTCTTTTTTTCAGTGCTAGACAGTTGTATTCAGAAGTAAAACTAAAGCAGCTCAGGCAGGGCCAGGGTAATCAAGAGTAGATTTCTACTTTAGTATGAGACAATCATACTACAGACTCCGTTGACTCTAACTAGGGGCAGGATTCAGCTGCCTGACTGTGGGAATGTAGTGCATCCATTTGAGATGCTAGTTGGGCCTTTTATTTGGGAACATCTACGTTGAAGGGGCTTTTGGTTTTAAGGTGCAGAGTTAAGCAGCTGCTGTTTAATTTGTTTATACAGTCACCAATCTCTAAAATAACTATTTTAAATTACTGTCCCTGAAGAATCTAGTACATGGCAGTCTTTGCTGCACTGTCGGATCTAGAAACAGAACATTTCTTACTTATTAATCCTCTTGACTTCATCATTTCAGCTAATGAATAAGGAAGGAAGTAAAATAGCCATACAAAGTCATCCAGAGTCACAGAAACCATCAGGATGAGACCTACAGGATCATGCAAATCCTCTACCTTTCCCAAACTTGTTCTCTAATACATTTTATTAAAGAACTTAAAATTAACCAAGTTTAAAAGAGCAATACTTGGATTTTTTTTCATTCTCTCACAAAGCTTTTTAACACTTTAAAAAAAATTATCTCTTCTTAATATTATTGCCTAAAATTCTAGCTTCAAAACAGACCTTTTATCTTTTCTCTTGCTTTTCTTGATTTGCTTGCCATAGTGGAAGCCTGCTAGTGCAGCTAGTATTTTCCAAACAGAGAATAAGAAAATTGAACAGCAGAGCAGTATATTTACAAAATTCTGAAAGTGCTAAAAATGAATAAATGACAAAAGTTGTCTGACACTGTACTTTAACTTTTTTGCTTTTTTCCTAGAGCAGTATTTGTATTGTCATCTACTCCCTTTTTGTTTTCAGCATCTGCAAAGATTTAATCTGGAAATTTTATCTTTTGTCTCTCAACTCTTGTCGTTCTAAGCCTCTCGTATTTGCTCTCCTTACAAATCAAATGCAAATCATATCCCTGCCAGAGCTAAACACTTATCTAAGTAAAATCAGAATAAATACTTAAAGGTTAAACTGAGAATCGCTTTAAGAAAATCACGGAATGCCATATTATTGTTCGGAGGTCCAAAACTTTATATACAAATGTCAGAATTTCACCTCATAGAAATATCCTTCTTCTGAATTAGGCTTTTTAGATGTTTTTTGTAGTGGTCGTTTCAGGTCACAGAAGATGGCAAGAATAATTGAACGGCAGATACTCAGGGTTTCTTTTCTTTATGGTAACGTTGGATTTTGTAGGAGTTGAACGTGTGTGAGTTAGGATGAAGGACGAAGCCTGTTGGAGAAGGCCTCCAGTGGTGGCACGGTGCTCTCTGCCAGGCACATGGAAGGTTTGCCGGCGGTGCCGATCGCGACAGCGGAGCTGAGGGGCTGCAGCCTCTCCACTGCTGGAGAGCGCGCGAGGGGAAGCGGAAGAGCTATTCATAGCCTGGCAGCAATGGCACCACCAGCAATAAACAAGAGTGTTCCACTTCAGTCAAGAATTCAAAAGCCTTTTCATGAACTTAATTAAGAACTTTTCTGACAGCGGGGACATACTAATTGTCTGTTGCAACCTTGAAGAAGGAAATCAAAGGAACTGCAGAAATTCAGGACTTGCAAGCAATTGACTTTTCTACCTGCCAACATCTGAAAGCTAAAAATAGGAAGTAGGGTGAAGAAAGGATTTCAGAATTGTTTCTAAGGAATTTCCCAGCTGAAGGCTTTGGTATTTAGCTAAGGAACTTTAGTAGAAAAAGTAAGAATAGAACAGAGTGAAGCATTTTGCTGCAATTAATAAATGTATTTTTTTGGTGAAAGTAAGATAAGTCCTAGTTGTTTAAATTCTACTGTGATTCACATTATCTAGAATTTTTGTCAGGAGGGGGTAGAATTGTTACATTAGAATAGTAAGTCTTCTTTCTTAAGGAGAGACAGTTGATTTTTTTTCATGACAAGAAGCTATTTTCTCTGACTTTGAAAATTTTTCAGTAGTAAAATGATCACAGGAAAAGCATACTTCTGACTAGTCAAGAGAATTAAGGTTCTGTTTTTTTTTTCCATAAGAAATTGATTGTCACTTTTCATTTTGCATTTTTCATTTTTATTTTAGTTTTCATTAAATACTTATTTAAGACTCTTCATCTGTAAATCCTGTGGATCATAAAAATAAAAGTTATTTTTTGTACTTTAAAAGATTTCAAACGTATTTACCAAGAATAGGAAAGATTTTATATGAAGAAAAGATTTTATGTAATTCTTTGTAGACACTACAAAGAAGAAAATAGGACAACATTTTTGGTATTTTTCAGAGATGAAAATACTGATATAAGACTTTGAAACATTCATTTGCTTGCATTCAACAGTATACTGTCAAGTTTAATATGGAATATCTTTCAGGGAATGTGATATTTTAACTGAGTAACTGATATCTACTTCAGGAATGTGCAGCACCAACTGTCTTTATTCATCTTTATTCATCTTTATTCATCTTTATTCACCTTTATTCATCTTTATTCCTTATAAACACAAACTGTTTAAAATGAAAAGGTATGAAATACAGGAAGTTGGTAAGAGATAGCAAATAAATAATTTTGGAATGTATTTGAGACAGAAGATACCCTAAGGAAGATGCTGGCCCTTTTTCAGATGTACAAAAATTTGCTGAGTTTTTTTTTTTTTTTTACACAGGGAAACATGGAAAAGTGTATTTACATCCTGTGAGGACAAGAAGTGATTTCTGACTTTGATAGTAATGAAACAAAACTTGAGGCATCACCTGCCTCTGATAAACATTTTAAAATAAATAGGCTTGAATTATTTGTGCCCAAGAAGATCAAAAACTTGGCTGCAGAAGTCTCTGGCTGGCTGATTATCTGTTTTCCTTTGTTAAATTTTGGGAATTAGGAAAATTCCGTAAATTTATTAGGATCCTGACATAGAGGCAGTATTCAAAAGGGGCACTTGGATAACCATGGAGGCTGCTGGACCATTAAGCCTGACATTCACCCTTGGCATTTGTAATATAGCATTTGAAAAAGGATAAAGGAAGGACACACTTCTTAGAGCATTATATTTTTAAAGCTTGTTGAAAGGTCACAAAAGGTTCAGTTAAGAGCTACAATAATGTTTCAGATGCTGGAGAAACTACTTTGCAGTGGAGGATTTAGAGATTTCAATCTCTTTAGTTTATCACATAGAAGATCAAGAGGTGACTTAATTATAAAGTGTAAACACTTTCATACACGCACAGTATTCACCACTAAAAGCTTTTTAATCTAGTGGTGAAAGCAGAATAAGCACTGAGGGATGGGAGTTGAAGTGACTGTCCTTGGGAGCAGGGCATGCATTTTTAATGGTGAGTGTGATTCACCTAGTAGGTGTTGATCTCTCAGTATTCTCCAAACAAGACTTGCTTCTTATCTTAAATTTAATGCATTATACAGCTTCAGATTCCATCAACATAGTGTTAGACACTTCCTGAACTCCAGGACATAGATAATTTTTTTAGTTTTGTTTTTCTTATCTTTTAATTTTTTTTTTTTTAAGTTTTTATTTTTAATTCCGCTAGAAGACACAGAAGAGGCCATTTTTATTACATAAGGTAGAAGTAAAGCTTTTGATGTCACCATGTTGCAAGAATGGTAATGAGCTCATATTATACATCTTCCTAACTCAGGAAGAGGTTTCCTAAAAGCACTAATTGATGTTTTATGGTCTAGTAAAGTCATCTTACCTAAACTTAAAACTTTAATACATTTTATTGTAGGTGGTGATAATATTTCCAATATAACAGTTGCAACCACTCCACTGTTTCTTAGCCATTACTATAATGATACAAAGTGTGTAAAAAACCACACCAAAGCCATGCTTTCACACTTCTCCAGGTTAAAGTCTTTTCAGACTCCTAGCAGTGTAATGGTTTCGCTGAGGAATCCATATCAAATACCAAATAATCCCCCAGTTGAGTAGATCTAACAAAATCACATAAAATAGGATACCTACTGGATTTTGGTTCAAACCTTCTTATCTAGTCATATTGTCATTTGAGTTTCTGACACTCTGCCTCCTTCCAATCTTCCTTACATATATTTTGGTCTTCTAATGACCTGTGACATAAATAAATTACAGTAGCAATGGCAGTGAGCACAGGCAGAAATCTAGCACGCCCAAAAAATCTCCTACATCTCAGTCCTCATCACAGACAAGTAGATCCTGTATGTCCTTCAGTGTACCATATACTAAGTCACCTCTTCCTAAAGTGTTAGAAATGGCATTTCACATGGTGCAATCATAGCGGGAAGTTATTGGTTATACCAGGAATTATTTTGATAATCTTGTCAATATATTTAGAGGAGTAAAAAGGTGAGAGTTGCTGCTACTCAGAGATGCTTACTCCTTGTCTATTTTCAGGTAGGAAAAGTACTGCCTTTCATCAGCCAAGTCATATTTTTTGGCCTATCATTAAATACAACAATTTTTTTCTGGCAAATTGTACCTAGCTTCCTACTTTTTGTGAAGCTGGCACGTATGAGGCCACATCAGTGTCATGGTTGGATAATGTCAGAGTTCTGGGTCCAGCTCACCTCTTTGCTGTCCTGGCGATAGACCAAAGCGTGGTGCAATGCACAGATGGCTTGGTAGGTGATTTTCTTTGAAACATGGAAAAATTCTCAGTATTTATACTGTTGGCCAGCTCCAGGAATTTTCTTGAAGCCTCCAGATTTTCACTCCTACTTCAGAAATGCACTGTGGCTGTTCAGATTATAGCTGACAGAAAGAAATTTTTAGTTGTTCCACTTGGGTGGAGAAAGCTGATAAGGAATCATCATCCATTTTGAAGGATCTCACTCTAGATACCCATACAGCTTCATTCTTCATCATTCTGTTCAGCTTTTAGAGAATATGGTGCAATGTGCTGGATAAAAATGTCACTTGAGCACTCTTGACGCGCAGCTTTGGATTTTAAATTACGTACCCCAAGTAAAGGGAGGGAGTACCTTTTAAAACGTGGCGCAGAACAACAAAATAGTGCTTGCATTCTGTGACTGTTCCATGTTGTTGCGAAAAATCTGTGAATTTGGCAGAAGGGCAAGTCAGTGTCATCGAAACGACAAGAGCTCTGCTTTGAGGCTGCTGGCTCAAGCAATAAAAAAGCCTGATGTAAAAGATTGATATTCTTCCTTTATATCTAGCTCCATCTGGAAATCCATTTTTAGGTTAAGAAAATACTGAGTTATGACAGGAACTAAATCTTTACAGCTTTTGGGTTTGCAAAGGGTTAGCCAAGGGGAATGAAATACCTTTTCCTACTAGAGAGTAAGTAGGAGGCTGCTTCTATGGTTAGATCCAAGTATTCTGGAACAAATTCTGACATGGTCACTTGAAAATTTTCAGTGCTTTGTCTATGGATACAGTTACTCTAGAGTATTAGATTTGTTCCTGGATCCTTCTGTGGGATTGAACCAAGTTTTTGAAGGTGTGAGTTTATGGCACATGATGGCTCAGCAGCCTGTGGACCCCTGTGGTGGTCCAAAATGAACAGGGAGCCTGAATCTCTGTGACTGCTCAGTAGGCTGTTGTGAGAACCACTGTGGAACAGCAGAAAAATACTAACCCAGGAAAACCTTTAGAGAAATGTCTGTCTGCCAAATTTATGGGTACTTCAGAGCAGCAGGCAGAATCATAAAACAGGTTAGTAGACTTCGTGCAGTGTTTCCCAGGGGACACTCACTCCTGTTATTTAAGACATTATTGGTTTAAAATGACCCTTAGGGGTTTTCTGCTAGGACTTAAATGGTAAATAGGTTGGCAGAAGCTTTTCTTCTCTTAAAATCATGCCTATGGTGAGTGTGACTCCTCAGGAGAGAACTGCAGTGGGTCTGCTGGATGTGATGAATGAGCACGTGGTTACTGAAGCATCCTTCTTGATGTCCTTCTCCTATGCTGTCCAAATGGCACTTTTCCAATATGGACTATTATAGAAATAAAATCCCTGTTTTGAAATATTAGCAGTACTGAACTGTGTGGACTAAATTTTTTTAATGGGAATGTTTTTTCATAAGAGTTTGGGCATAAACAGTAAGCTTGGGAATCAATCAAAAAGTTGGTGGATACAGGAAGGAAAGGAGAAGAAAACCTGAAACTGAATGTCATGTTTTTCAGTAGGCTTTGCTGTGGAAATTTAGATCAAAGGAAAAATAGTTTACACTAATTTTGGACTTACACTTTCTACTCAACAGCTTCATTAGGTGAAACAGTTTCACAGAAAAATTTTTTGATAACACTGGTTTATTTCTTAGCTTGTACCATCTCAGTGAGCATCAAGAAGCAAGGATACTCATCACAATAGAGGCTCCATTTTTCTACAGAGAATAATTTCAAACTCAAGACAATTTTCTTATAACAGTTAAGAGCAGTGATATTCTGGAGAAGTAGGCATTCAAAATGTGGAGAAAAATGCTATTGGTTTTCTTTCACAAATAGTATTCTTGAGAACATTTGACTTCAATAGAGACTACATTGAAAGAAGAAATTAAAATAAATCATAAATATAAAGAGCCTTGACATTTTTAATTTTACCATGTGCTATGCTTAAAGCATAAAATAAACCAGTTAATGTTCTCCTTTTCTAATTTTCTAATTCACTAAGATGCCATATGCTTTTCATTTGTGTTTACTTTGGCATCCAGAAGAATGAAGAGAATTAAATAATGCTGGAGACAAGCTTAATCATTATCTTGTGTTCAGGCACTTTGATGGTATATTTAAAATAGATGTGTGAGCCTTTTTTGTTCCTTGTAATATGGAAATTATAAAGGAAGGTGAACAGGATGATAAATTAGAGATGCTCTCGGGAGGGCTGTTAAATTATTTTTAGGTAGAAGACATACTGTACACACTGAGCCCCAGCTGAATATAATTAATTTGAAATGTTATCACTGTTGTGCTTGCAGTCCTATTGTATTTTTTTCCAGTTCTGCATCTTGCTGGCTCCTGTCACACCCCTCACTGTGAGATCTTTTCCTGTTTTGCACGTGTCCTGTTTGTTACCACCATATGGTAGTTAGAATTTCAGTAGCTTTGCTCTGTTTACAGACCACTGTGCTTTGTCATATTTTTGCTGCTCACCCTGCATTGCCATCTGATACCTATCATCTGTTTAACACATTGGATGCCAAAAATACCCAGATTTCTTTTTTTTTCAAGCGCATGTATGAGAAAGACTGTTTCAGAATGCTGTTTTGATAAGCATAAGTTATTTCCTGTTATGTTGAACCAAGATCTATACCTCTCAACTTTCCAAACTTTTTACCAGGTGCCAGCTGACTGAAGGGATATATTCCAGCACTAAGGATTGTTTTTTTTTCTTATCTTATGTGCATTGTACTGTTTGTAGCAGACGACAGGGTGTTTAAACATCTTTTCCCACTGTGTGACTGTAACAAAACCAATATTATCAGAGTATAGCAGGGTCTATTCTTACTCTGGTTGCTAATTGCGATTTAGATAGGGTTGCATTAAGGAACTGTTTTTTAAATTGGTTCAGTTGGATAAATGGGCTTCTCTTTCACTTTCTCATGTGTTGCTTCATTAATATGTCTACTGGGTAATAGTTCTGTATTCAGAACAAGAGAGCTAAATACTTGTATATGTGTGTGTGATTTTGTGTGGATGCAAATCTGTGCCTCACTTTTAAAAACTTTTCCTTAAGATTTTCATTAATCTTTTTTCCTCATTCTCAGATCCTTAAATTGAGTTTTTCGGCTGTTGCACCCTGCCTTACCATCCCCATCCTCTTCCCCCGTCCTTCTCCTTATTCTCAGTATTATGGCTGGTTGGTTGTGATATGATGACTATCCTTGGGAAAAAAAATACCTGCAGTAACATATTATATGATTCAATAAATTAATTCAATAAATTGAAGAGAACACTATTTAATTCTCTTTCACTTCGGTCTGAAAACAGATTAGGTTTTGTCTGTTCACAGAAATTTGATTGTGGTGAAGTTTAGCTTAAATAAATGATATTTGTATTCCATAATAAAATGAAACTGATGTTTCTGAAGAGAAAATAAATCAAGTTATTCTTTACTCATATATTTAATGTATTTTAAGGGACATTTGCTGGCAGAACCACTTCACAAAATAGTATTTTACTACAGAAATTTCCTATGGAGCTCAGAGACTCCTACTTAAAGGATCACTCCGTGGCATGAAAGCGTTGTTGTGCCACCATAAACTGACATAGGTCAGCTCATTCAGGAGACAAGTTCTGTGTGTCTGTTATACAACATGGGGAAAAGAGTGGGGTGATGGAGTAAATTCAGTAATAGTTAAGTGATCAGTAATACTGGTGATTAGTAATATTTAAATAAAAGAGGAAAATGAAGACATCACTTAGTCTGTTGATAAGGAAAAAATTTTAAGGAATTTTTCAGCTGTCTTTTAAAGTTCTTACAGGAGAAGCTTGTGTCTAAGATACTTAAGGGGTTGTTTTTTCAAATAAGCAACTGTGTATGAAAATTATTTGTATCTGAAAATGCAATAGTGTGAAATTGTATGTCCTATAATGTCACAAATGGTACTGGCATGGCTGGGTGTCTCTGGGATCTTTTTATTCTGCTATACAGCTGCACTAAAACAGTTCTTCTGTTATGCTATATAAAGAAAACACAGAGAATGAAAACATTTCACTGAAAGAACAAAGGCAGATTAACCTTAATTAATTGCCTTTAGTATTTTTATCTGTCTTCTCTTTGTGTCAGAGTCAGCCCTGATTTCATAATTTAAGTAAGCCTTGCATAAAACTACTTTATTTTTAAAAAACAAACAAAAATCCCATATATATGTATATATATGTACATATATATATATGTATGTATGTATATATATGTATATATATATAATTCATTGGTGAATAGATGTTTGTCTCTGAAATAGCTGGGAAGAGAGGAATCTTGATCTTACTTCCCAGTTTAGTGGGGTTGAATTGAAGAGTGTTGTGAATCGAAGAGATGCTGGAAGATGGTCTCCTTGTTGTGGTTTGATAATGTGGGTAGACAGGAGAAAATTTCTCAGGCCTCTTTTTACAGTAGATCTTATGGAGACTATTAAGCTGAAATATGTTTGAGAACTGAAATTCAGTTTTAAAGCAATCTCTCTAGAAAATCAAATTCAGTTTTAAAACAATCTTTGTAGCAAATCATTTTGATTTTGAGTAGGAAAAGCCTTTTTTGAAAGGGATACATATTCCTGATAAAGTCACGTACAAGCAATATTTGCACCTTGTACTATGCTAGAACTTCATTTCTTAAAATGCCTGGGTTTGACAGTACTGTTGCAAGAGATGCTTAAGCTCACACTTCTGCTACCACTTTCTTTTTTTTTTTTCTTTTTTTTTTTTTTTGTTCTTCTCATCCATAAGCATTAATGTAACTGTGTGGGGCCAGATTTCCTTTCTTGCAGTCATGTCTAAGCCCATTGAGTTTCCTGGACTGGTTGAGTGTTTGGTTGCATGGCTATTGCTGTCCCTCGATCATTATTGCTAGTTTTTCTGCAACAGGTATTACATGAATAATGGCAAATAAAATAACATAGCCATTTACCTCTGCAGTTTTGTTGCATGGGTAGTTTCAGCAATCTTTTAGAAACTGAATATGCTTATAGGTCCTGTGTTTATTAGGTAGACAATGCTTGGCCTGAATGTGTGTTTTTAATACTGGAGTAAGAGTGGGACTGTAACATAGTGACATTTCTATAACTTTTTTAGCGTTGCATTTGGTAAAGTTCAGGCTGCTAACAGCTCTGTGTGTATGAACTCATGAAACTTTCTGAACCTTCTCACTTGGAATTGATGACAACTCTTCAGAGCAAGCCAGCTGCTCTCCTGCTGCGCTGTCAGTGTTAGGAGAGCTGAGTGGTGAAGAAGCTTAACAGGAAAATGTAGCAGAGCTGTGGTGGTTGCGTGGGATGACTGGTACTGGTGAGGTTGCCCACAGAGGGAAGAGGTGTGTAAGAATGGCCATACTGGTTAAGACCAAAGGAAGAGGCACTGACACTTTGTGTGGCATTGTCCCCACCCTTCTGGCTCCGGTCAAACTGTCACTTTTTCAATTGAGTTTGAGCAGAGGGCACTGATTCCTTCAGTTCTAAATAAATCTCAACATGCACAGTTAATACAAGACATGCACAGATCTTTTTGAATTCCTCAGCTATGTCTTTTTTAGTACTATTATGTGTTGTTTGCTTCATTCCCTGGTTTCTCATTTTTACCTCAGAAAGGATATCGGTCATTTGGGAGGAACTGTGGGAAGCTGGAATGTAAATTCCTTATTGTAGATATTGCATTGTCGACTCACAGTTCTTCAATTGTGTAAGGAAGAAGTCTGCTTGTGGGCTGCAGTTATTTAAAAAACCCCAACAAATAGAAGAATATGAAAATAAAGTTTTCCAATAATCTACATTAGGAGATCTTCCAGGAAGATGAAAAATTGCATTTTATACAAGTTATTTAATGAGCTCGTTTATATGCTTGCAGAAAACCTGCCCTAAGTAAAATGTTAACTTGAAAATGACTGTTCCTGCTGGGGAAAAGGCACCAGATAAGAGCCCTGGGAATAAAGCAGCAGCCTACACCACTTTGCTGGTGTGTCTCTGCTCTGATGTGATGAGCAGGGACACTTTCTAGACAAGGTGTGGGACTTTAGCAACAGTCTGTACAGGCTTGTGAGGATGCTGCCAGATAGTATGTGCTTGCTAATGGATTATAGAAAGAAATTGGAATTAAGACAACTTGTTTAGAGGGCAAAAGTATCTGCTACATGTGAACAACTTTGCAGTGGTGGTGGCCAAGTCTAAGTTCCTGTGGGAGGTCTGTAAGTGAAACCTTTGTCTTGGCCAAGTCTCAATTTTGTCATGATTCTCATAGTAAAATGTTTCATGGTTTTGCTGCTTCTGGACTGGTGCCACGGACCTATAGGAAAGTACTACCAGTTATTAAAAATGCATTGTCCCTCATGGACATGGGGAAAGCTATAAGTATATTGCCTGAGGGCTGGAAAGCAAAAAGTAAATTACTAGAATCATAATATGATTAAAATAAATTAAAAAGAATACTTCATGTATTTCTGAATCTTGTTGGGAGATTGGTGTTACCATATTGCCTGGAAGCACTTGTGATGGGCTATAACCTTCTGAGTGGGAGTTTCCACATGTGTAGAAAAAAAGGTTGTCTTTGCCACAGGGGCAGCCTGCACTGTAAGTATTAGGCAAATTATAGAACAGGAAGAACAGACAGGAGAGTCTGTATTGCCTGGCCTGTTAAATAAAGGTTTTAACATGCTTTTGACATATCTAATTTTTGTCCGGATCTTTGCAGGCATCAAGGTGAAGGAGAGTTTTAAGGGGGATTATGTGATAACAGTGGTGTTGCTAACACTCCCATGTTAGAGGCAACAAAGGGATGTTCTCAAAGACCAGATTGGACAGGACTTTGAGCAACCTGTTCTAGTGACAGGTGTCCCTGCACATGGCAGGGGACTTAGAACTAGGTGATGTTTAAGGTCCCTTCTGACCCAAACCATTCTGTGATTCTTGCTTGAAAGTTTAACTTGAGCAGAAGCATCTCAGTACTGAATGAGAAATCATAGGAAAGATGGAAATATGCTGTCAAAGTCTTTGAAGGTGAAGATAAGCCATTTATGTTTTATGCAGTAGAAAAGCAGATTCATCGGAGGAATACAAAGAGAGAGGTAAAATAAATTAAATTATATTTTTTGCAGAACTGTGATTAGACTATCACACTGACAGGCTTGCACTGACAGGAAAAGGAATTGAGGGATGAGCTGATGATAGCTGAATGTTTAAGCTGGAAAGATATGAGATCAGCTAAACTTTAGTGGATTTTTTTTGTTTTGTTTTGGATTGTGAGGAGTTTTTTGATTGTGTGGTCTTTGCTTGTTTGGGTTTGGTTGGTTTGGTTTTAATTTGCAAAATTAGCCCCCACAACTTATACAGCAGTTTACATGAAGCTCTGAGTAGATCTGAGTCCAGTGTGTAGCACAGTGGAAAACAGAATGGAGAGAGTGGTAAGTTGTGCTAAAGGTAGAAGAAAATTTCTATTTCAGTTTATGAAGTTTGGTGTACAGGTCACCCTTGACAGGAGTCAGTATCTGTGCCAGACACCTCAGTTTGGAGAGAAGGAGACAAATGTGAGGTGAAGACAAACCTGTGAGTTACAAGCATGGTGAGATTTGTGTTTGCACCAGTAAAACAGGGAGGAAGAAGAGATCTTGGCACGTGGAGAAGGAAGGGCTGATGCCCAGCAGGATTAAGGTGATTGCTGGTGAGATGAAAAATGTCATGGGTGGCAGGTGAACACCAAGTTGAGATAAGATGGAGTTGATCCATAGCTGTGTGTTGAGTGAACAGGGGAGAATGAAGAAGGCTTCAGGCAAGGTAAAATCTGAAAATTTGAGGAATATTTGTTGTTTTTATTATAGGATATAGAACATACATGTTCTATATAGTAATTATTTTAATATATTTATTAAAAATGTGTAGGAGTGAGAGACAAGACCTACAGGAAATGTGATTAGGACCAGGTCAAATGGGTAGTAAGTAAAGTCACAGAAGAGTGACAAGTTGGACAGTAGGAAATAGCAAAGGGACTAGAAGCAGTCAGTATGTGCAGGAGAAAATATGGATATGAAAGCCGCTGACTCTACCATTTGAAGTCCTTTGATTAATGCTTGTATTTCTTTTACAGAAACATGGCCTTTTTTACCTCTAAAGATTAGTTGATTAATCATATTGCTATTTGTTTCACAGCTTACAGAAACCATGTCTTTCTTGCCTTTGGTTCTTAAAACAGCAGTTCACACTGAATAAAAAAGTACAGTAATGGCATTAATATAGAAATACTAACATCCAAATTCACAGAAGTCCAATATTTTGCAATATGAGTACATCCAGCAGTTATTTCATCTTTAAAAAATAACCAAACCAAGTATTGCCCATGCTAAAAAAACAGCACACCCCCAAACATTTAAAAATATCCCAGACTTCAAATAGGCTAACACAGTAACATTGCTACATCAAGAACTTGGGAGCCTGAAGAGTTAGATATGTCACTTGCTAGTCAACCTTAATTTGTCCTACCTGTACAGAGGGTATACATTTTAATCATGGATTTATGTGTCATGTGATGATTAATGAAGGAACCAGAAAATATATCTAGACTTTTCCACTCAACTTCAGCTGTTCTTCTAGTCAACACGTGCTGGATTCCCCATAAACTCCTCATTTCCCTTTATTCAGACAAAACTATCCACAGCAACTTGCTAAAATTGCCTGTCTTGACTTTGTTGTTAGAAATGTGTATTCCCTAATGCCGTGACAAGCTGACAGCTTTTCCCAGCTGAGGTGCTGGTGGGGCTGAGGCCAAAGCCAGGTGCCACCTGCTCCCCTCTGGAAGCACCTCCGTGAGATGGGTGCCTGCAGTGCTGGCAGGCCAGCAAGGCATCCGGTGAGACTGAGGTGATTCCAGCTTTACAGACAAGCTGAACAACATTTTTCAGGTCACAGCTTCAATGTAGCTCCTTAAGGATTGCCAACAGGTTTTTATTTCTAGCTGTTGCCTTCGTGGGCATATGAGATATTGCCGTTTGCATTTTTAATTATTTATCATAAAAAAAGAATGCCAAGAACAGAGCTTGATAAAACGCCTGCTTATCTTATGGAAAAACTTGTCTGAGCTCTGTGTGATGCTGTGTTTGTGTGGCGTGGGTGAACAGGACAAAATAGTGCATTTTACTAAGCTTATTTTCATACATGCAGAAGCTGCTGGTGGATAGTTACTTAAGGCTATGTCATTTAGAAGGCGGCACTTTTTCTACTTACGTGAACTCATGAGAGGGCATAATATTTTTGTAACATTACATCAGGTGTTTAATTTCGAGGCTGAACCATTCGAGTCGAACTGGGAGAGTGAAAATGCGATCTGCATTGCCACCTACTGGATTTCTAAGGAAGTACAAAATATAATTTCATACTACATTTAAAGTCATTTAAAATGCAACTGTGCATGAAAGAGACATAGATCTTTATAAAATTTTTATAAAATCTGTGCAGACAGAACATAAATATGCAAGTGCACTATTTTGAAGCTTTCTACTCTTCAGCATATATGTGCAAATATTTTAGATAGGTATTTAAAACAGCAAAATAGAATTTAACACATTAATTTAAAACAGCAAAAGAAGCAATAATATAGTATTTTAAAAATCACAGTCTTGGATTGTAATTTCAGTAATTAAAATAAGAAGAAATTCAATAATAAAAGTATAAATATACGTCTTGGTCCAGCTCCAAAGAACTCAGCAACATAAATGATAATTTCTCTGTGGCTTGATATAATATTTTTGATCAGTCAATGTTATAAATGGCCTCAATTTTCATCATTTGTCCTCCTAATAGTATCAGTGAACTGTCTGAAAGGTTTAATTTATATAAGGTATTTCCAAGGCTTACAGTTTTTGGTAAGTATATGAAGATGTGAGTAAAGCTTTGAAGAATTGCCTATCAGTAGTTTTTGTACTAGTTTATACTGTCAAAGTAAAATAATGAATATTCAAATGAAAATATGGTACATGTATAACACAGCTGAAGGAGGGTTTTCTGTGAAATGCCTTTGAAAAAAAAAGGTAGGAAGCCATCACGTTTCCTTGGAGAAAAAAACACCAGCAACCTAAACACGTTGAGTTATATGTATATTGTAAAAGTGAATGGGTTAAGTCTTTCCCTGTAGACATGCCAGGTGTGTATTGGCTTTTGTGCACTGTGGGTGGTGATGCTGACCTCTCACAGGTGCGGTAAAGTCCCGAGGCTGATGTTCCTCTGCAAGCTGCTCAGTCCCTTCCAGTATTTTAACGACAGAAGAGCATGGTTTAGTCATAGGAGATGTGATGTGCCCAAAGATTCTCCCCTAGTGGGATCTTTTTTTGATGATGCACACGTGCATGATGATACTTGTGAGTGTGAAATAGCAGCACCCTCCCTAGCCACATCAGCTCGTGCGGATGAAGCTCTTGCGTTCAGAGAGGTGGGAGGGCTGCACAAGTGAAGCACTGCAATAATGTGTCTGAATAAGCTAATCCTGCAAGTGCCATTCACCTCAGTAGCAGAACCAGATAAATGTTTGGATGCATGATGAAAAATCATAAGGATATATGCATATATCCTGCTTACACAGTGGTCTGGTTGCTCTTTCTGTCAGAGGGGATTGAATTGCTATCTGCCTCAAGGGTCTGCCAAGTCATTATATCATATGCTGTTATTAAGTCTTTAGGTGCTTGTCTACATTAAGGAATATTTAATAGATTTAGATTTTCCTTGCATCTGATGAAAATGTGCTCAATAGCCTGGAAATTAAGGAGCAAATCAAAACCAACCATCTGTATTTTAGTTCTTGATTAATATTTAATATACTTCTATATACTGCAAAACTGTTGAGAGGGATTTGCTGCTGCCATTATAGAATAGCCAGAGATACAGAGATCCAGCTTTTTCCTCAAAAAAGTAGGAAAGGTGGCTAAAAAAAGAACTAATTGAACCAGACCTGCTGTGAGCTGAGTAAGATTCTTTCAGCTCTGTAAAATGTTTTCTCCAATTCCATTCTTGTTGTAGATAAAATGTCAGTATCTCCTCGGTAGTGCAGTGAATGATATGCAAGCTAAAAATTTCAAACCCCTCATAGTAAAATGTGTCTTACATGGATGCAGAAATTAACAAATCTATAAACAAGTGATACTTATTTATGAAGAACTTTAATCTCATCTCACTTAAGTTTTGTCCAGTTGGTAGCATGTTCATCTACCCCTTGGTGCACACAGAAGGACAAAACCTAATTGTATTAATACTCTTCCTAAGTTTTTATGAGATAGAAAAATTCAAATGTAGATGGTCTAATTGGAAAAGAACAGGAAGAGGGGCAGTGCTTGCTGTTATCTTCCCTTTCCTGTTAGTGAACAGCCAGGGCTTTTGGTTTTACTTTAGTGGAGGAGAACTGAATTTAGTTTCCATGGTTTCATTTTTTAATAGAATATTTGATGTAATAAGAAATTTACCTACAGACCTCTCCATTATTTAATTGCATTCTTTAAGCTGGTTATTATAAAAATTCCTGTATGTCTTCAGTTGTTTTTATGCTTTATAAGTGAGCAGCTGTGTAAGATAAGTTAATTCATATGTGTAATCCAGTTATATGGTCAAAAGTATTAAGTTTCTCCAGTGTTTTGCCTAATTCTTTGACCTACTTTTCTCATCTTACTCAATTCTGCAAAGGTTTTTTTAAGCAGGTTCCAAAAAAAATAAAACAAACCCCTTGCTGCTCCTGCCAAGCTTTTTATTAGCATAAAGCATTGAGTGTAATGCATCATGTTTGTAGTTAGGGAGAATAGATTATTTGGCTGCTTAGATTTTGCCGTTGCTGCATTCTCATTAGAATGTGCCTGTGTGAAGTTACTGGTTTTAATGTGAGAGCTGGTTGATTTATGTATTTACAAGCAATAATATTCCTGTCCAACTGAATTATGTGTATTTTACCACAATTCCTGTGAGTTAAGCTGAATTGTCATTTTTTAGGCTGTGATACCATGTTAAAGTAAAAGTATCCACTTCACCGAAAAAAGTATTTCATACAAAGAACACGGATTACTTACATCTTAAAACTCCAGACAAGTTCACTGTACACATACACATACACACACAAAAGCCCCAGAAACATGTGTCACTGAAAATACACTGGTTAAATGGTGCGAGTCTCAGTGCTAATTAAGGAATTAGGTAGCTCAAAGCAGGGAGCAGAGATAAAGGTTATCACCAAGACTTCTATAGACGACACATCTACTGTTTCCATTTATTAAATTCAAGATTCCCTGTTTCTATTCATAATCTGTGTAGCTGCTCATGATTTTTAAATGTTGTCCACAGAGATGTAGGATTGAAGCAACATCTGGAAAAACCTGGGTTCTACGTAGCATGGTGCAAAGACCAGTTTTTCCCTTCTGGACTCTCCTCCTTAGGCTGAGGTCTTTGCTCAAGCTCATGACAATAAAGGTCAGGAATTGCGGTGCTGTCCTGGTGCACCAACAGAAATATTTCTTTCTTGTCTGATTTGATGACTAATGAGATAGTTAACAGCTAAAATACAATCCTTTTAAATTAAACTTCAGGGTGGAGTAAGTGAAACTTCATGGCAGCTGAGCTTGGTGCTGCTTTAAATAGGATGATCCAACTCTTTACTGGTCCCTTTAATTTCTGGCTTTGGGAGCTCATGTCCTACATTCCTCTCAAGTCTCCAGAAGCAAAATTATGGGAATTTTTTTTTTTCTTTTTTGGAGGAAAACTAGTGTCCTGTTATTTCAAGTTCAGATTCATGGGTAAGGCCACTGAGAGGGATCTGGTGAACGTTGAAATTGGTGCCTAAGAAGCAGTTGCAGTATGCTGCCAGGATTGGGAGATTATCTGGATTGCCCCGTTTGGAAATGCCCAGACCTTTAGATGGTTTCCCTCTGAAATGTCATCATTGCCAGGAAAGTTTCATAGAAACAAACAGGAGAACATCTTTTTCCTTGGGGAAAATATAATAATGAAAGAAAGATTTTATCACTAAGCATTTAATTATTATTAGTATTATTATTCTTGAGTTATAGAAGGGGGAGTGAAGGCCAGAGGGATGTTCTCTTTCCTGAGCTGTGATTAGGAGGTGGGTCTGTTGTGTAGCAGTATTCTTAGCCAGATGGTGGGCATAGGGTCAGTGTGTTTGTTATTTGGGGCAGCAGGAGAAGTGCTGCATCTTTTGACACCAGTCTTCATCGTAGGAACCTCTGTACCTGCTAATGCTTCTGTATAATCCTACAGTTAAGCTGGAAGAAGTATCTGCAAAGAGGGATAGCAAACCAAGTAGTCCCTCATACTTTACAAGAGAAAACACAACTGATTGTTAATAAATAAATTTGAAATAAAAAGATGTTCTCCTATTCTTGTAAGGTCAGTGTGATTGTAGACCATGTTTTGAAATATTTTATATGTGTTAGTAATCTAGATTTTGAAAGCACTGAAACCGGAGATTGATATACGTATTTTGATTACACCTGATGTATGAATTAAGTTGGTTAAAAAGATGCAAATTTGATCACACAATTATTTATTTTATTCTGTACATGGTAGGCAGTTTTGTTTAGTATATACATTTGGATCAATTTCTGGTCAAATGAAATGATTTGCTTGTAATCTTTGAAGTGAACCTTTAAGAATAAAGATGTCTATTTTTTTTTTCCTTTAGATTGCCTTATACAGTCTTCCGTGTGCAGTGTGTATTTGCTATGAGGGACTTGTAGTATTGTGAACAGGCCCAAAATATTAGGCAAAGTTGCAAACTGAAAGCAATACAGAGTAGTAGTCTTTCCTCCTATTCTTGCTATATAAACTTTTTTCTCGTCTATGCAGGAGGTTGCATCAACAATTTGAAAGCTATAAAGAGCAAGTAAGAAAGATAGGGGAAGAAGCCCGCCGTTACCAGGGAGAGCACAAGGATGATGCTCCAACATGTGGAATCTGTCATAAAACAAAGTTTGCAGATGGTTGTGGCCATTTGTGCTCTTATTGCCGGACCAAGTTCTGTGCTCGATGTGGAGGTCGTGTCTCTCTGCGATCAAACAATGTAAGTCTTCTGACATGTACTCTTAAGAAAAAGCCTCCTTGACATTGTCTACAGATTGTTTACCTTATGTTTGGCATTTCGTGCTTCATTTTACTTAAGTGTTTCATTCATTGCTTCATTATGAGGTGTGTATCATGCAAGTAAATAAATGTAAAATCAAACAAGTAAAACAATGTATTTAACAATTGCCAAGATACTTGGGAATCACAGAGTTAATTAAAACAAAAGAATAATAGTGTCTAGTTCTATTGAGTAACAGTTTGAAGAAAATATGCTTGTTTTTCATAGAATGAAAGAAGAAACCCTTTTGCTGAGGTACAGCTCCACATTAAGAAATTTTTATTGAAGCGTTCTTTAATTTACATTTTTTATTTTCATAGAGCTTTTCATAAAAATTTATAGATTATAGATTCTTTTACATGAAATCAGTCAATTTTTTTGTTACAAAAAAAACCCCCAACCACTTTTCTTAGCGCAGGGAAAGTGTTATGCCAATTTATTTAAAATTTATTTAAAGAATAAAACTTCAGATTAGTCTGGATTAAGTATCTGCTTTCAGGCAGTTCTCCCTCTGATTTGCATGAGTTAGCTCCAGTAACTTTCCACAAAACCAAACGATATCCAAGAGAACCCTCTGGTCAGTCAGTCCCTTCCAAGCCTCTGGCCACTCGCTTGTACACAAGCAGTAGGATCGAAATTTCGAATGCTGTTATCCAGTGATTATTTTTGGCTGGTCATCAAGGATTACAGTGTGTTATAAAAAATTTTACACATCTCTTTTTATTACATGAATAGTTTTGTTATCTGTCCTGAGGTAACTTTCTCATATGGCTTTAAGATGCCAGGCTTTTGTAGGGTAAATTTATCTTGGTATCAACACAAATTCACTTAAAAGTGAATACAGATTTTATAGCAGATAATCATGCTCACAAGGGAACTAGTTTGTGGCCTTTTCACTTTCTTTAAAATGGACATCAACTGAATAGGTCTTCTGAAATTTCATGTAAAATAAAAATAACCCCTCAAAAAGATCCATTTCATGTTTATTTTAGAAGTTTTCCATAGCCTTGATGTATTTTTGAGTCTATTAAATAAAATTCAGATTCTGAAGAAAACTATAAAGGTGAATTGAACGAAAATTTGCATGTGTTAATGTATTAGTAAAAATAGATGCATTACATTGTATCACCTGTAGGTGGTATCATTAGAGCAAGTCTCTGAAAATACTGTTTACTTTGATATATTACATTATTCTATTAATGAGTACATGTGATGCAGCTTAACTTTAATCAGAAGAAAAATTGAATATCTATTTTAACCATTTTTCACCCACTATTTCAAGTCACAAAAATGGAAGAGTCTCATTTCATTTGTAACTTGCATTTTGTTTCTTATATTGTTTATGCTGCTGTGGGCCAGGGTGGGAAAACATGTTTTCAACATATGCAGTAATGTAATCTTTTTATTTAAAGGTCTTTTTTTTCCTTAATTTTATGTTTTTGTCTCTTCATAGAGAGTTATTACAATTGCATTTCTTTGAAATCTGTCTATTAATACTTGCCTATTTTATTCTTTATCTCTTCTTTTTTTCTTTTCTCTTTTTATTCTGCTTCCTTGGATGCTTTCCCAAAGGAGGACAAAGTGGTTAGAATCCATGCTTTTTATAATTTATTATTATAATGTTGTTAGTTAACTGGGATACATATTAATGTGAAAACCTGAACTGAAGTTTCAAAATCATCTACAGGGGAGGGGGGAGAAACAGGAATCCTGACACCCAGGCTCTACACGTGCCTAAGCTGAACATTGGCCTTAAAGACAGCTTAGCAAGGAAACACATGACTATTGTCAAAATTATAACAATAAAAGAAATTAAGAACTGAGAATTATTTATAGGTTTAGAAGTAGAGGAGGCAATAAAGTGTAATAAAATTTTATTTCATAAATATGTCCTTAGTTAACAGTTTTGACTTTTTGCATGCAAGGTCCTTCCATCAGCTTCAGGAAATCTACTTTAGTATTTTAATTGTAATTTTACATTGTTTTACCTGGTTTGCTGTTTCACTTCTGGCTGCAGCAGAAATTCAGGGAGTTCTAAAATTAGCTTTTTGATTGACATTTCGAATAATATATATAGGCAAATGAAATGGACATAAGGATAGTGAGCAATGTGGAGTGAATCCTATTTGCATGCACGGTTATAATTTCAAAAATCTGCAGAACTTTTAGAATCAAGTACAGGCATATGCACCACTAGTGCCTGTGCCTTATCTCAAATGGAGGGGGGGAGGTTCCCTGTTCATCTCTGCACCCTGTACATGGCATAAGGGGTGACAGTACTTGAGCAGAACAGTGCTGGTCCATTTAGCACCTCTTCTTGGGCAGCTCTGTTACAGCAGGTAGTCCAGGTTTTTAACTGGAGGATTAAGTGTGGAAATTAGCTAGCTTTTCTGGCACCTCAGCTGAAACAAGTGTAAATTAATTGCAATCCAATGAAGTTTTTGATGCATTCTTTGTTGAGGTATGCTTGTGATACGAAGTGGTGTTATGCCCCCATTTAAATACTAGAATACCTGTAACCTGAAATATAGTAGTGTTCAATACCTGGAGGAAATGATTTCTATCACATCTGAGTATTGCAGTAGGTTTTTAATGTCAGTATTAGTGCAGTCCCCTGCAATAAAGTACTCTGAAGATGTGTTCTAAAGACATATCTGACTCATTTGGATTGTCCTAAATTCAATTAAATACATTCTTATTATTTGCACTTGTCTTAGTTTAGGTTTTGCTAAAGTTTCAGTTTAATTTAGGTGTTGAACTCCAGGCTTCCACATACCAAGAAAATGCCCTAATAGTTATGTGTGAAAATAAATTCTATATGGCATAATAAAGCTGAGCTACATCTCTTTAACAGCTAAGAAGTTAATGGTAGTCAGAGGGAAAGTATTCAATAACCAGTCCTGAATATGTGAGAAACATGGGGAACACTTCTTTAAAGTACCATTGCTTTAGCAGTGCTTCTCTCTGAAAGTTAATGGAATATATAGAATTAATTAATTTCAGAATATTAATACCTACCTAGAAAAAACGTTTTATAACAGAATAATTGGTATAATTAATATACAGCAACATGAGAAAAATGTTATTTCTTAATTATTTTCAGTGTCTCAATCTTCCTGAATAATTACATATCGCAAGTTTCATATCAGTAAAAACTTCTAAAGCATATTCATCCCTTATTGTCCACATGAATTTTTACCACAATAAATTCTATTAATACCAAACACACGCACCAAGTTTCTTCAAGTTAAGGATGCATCATTTTGGAAAGGATGATGGAGTGTGAATTACCAAAGTGTCAACTCAGGAAAAGTCAGATATTAACCTAGATTGAAGTTATTTCCTGTAGAGTTGAAGAATTAATGATACCTCCCCTGGGGTGTTGTTTCCCGTGAATTACCCATCTTTGACAAACACAAACTGTCACAAAGAAAGTCAGAGGATGATACAGGAAATGGAGAGCTGCTCATGTGAGAGAAGGCTAGAGAGATTAAGGGGACAAGAGCTAAAGTAATTATAGTTGATACCTAGAAATATGGAATTGATATGTAGAACTGCAGAGAAGTTAAACAATAAGAATAGAGGACAGTAAATGCATGAGACCAACTGGGTATAACTTGGCCCTAAACACTCGTGGCTTGAAAAAAGATGTTTACAAGCATTAGAGTAAAGCCTTGAGAATTTATTTCATGTGGCTTATTGGAAAGGAAAAGAGTCCAATGAAACTTTGAAGGCTAAATTTGATGAGTTTAGGAAAGGATTTATGTGATGTGGCTGCTTGTGGCTGTAGGGCAATGTATAAGGTCCCTAAGAGGTCCTTGCAACTCTTGCTTCTAGCGAAATATTTTTAAAATATTAGATGCTTTGAAGCTGTTCTTGACCTTTTCAAGTAAGTGTCAAATACTTCTAAGGATTTTTCAAATATATGTAGCAGAACTTAATATGTTCTCTCCTAATTTAAAATCATAAAGGAAATCCCAAAACACCTTGGAGTGAGAGGTAGTAGGCATCCTAGGCTGACCAAGAGATGACTCCTGTACACTTGCAAAATAAATTGGCAATAACTGGCATATTCTAGTGGCTAATGAATTACAAAAATTTCAATGATTCTTGTTCTAATTTGTCAAAATGCATACCCAAATATGTTTCTTAAGTTCTTTCACGTTTTTTGAGTATTGGTTAGCTCACTTCTCACCTGAGTTCGCTCTCCTTTCATATAGTTGCAGGCAGACCACATTTAATGGGTTTAATTCAATTTTATGTGGGATAACATTTCAGAAGGAAGACAGGTATGTTTCTTTGTTTTTAAGAAGAAGCTGACAGGAGTGACCACTTGTTTTTATTTTGGCAGAATGTTCTAGATGGTTTTAGTCCCTTACAGAGGGCCTGCACTTCCACTTCATATCCTTTTAGTTAGGTTCCGTACACCAAGATTTTAATTGCCCAGATGGTAGTGGGTTTAACTTACTTCTCTCTATTCCATTTACTCTCCCCTGTGATGTGAAATATTTTGGTTTTTAGGGCAGTGGAGAAGTCAGCAAGATGTCCAACTGGTTGTTCTCCATGGTTTGGTAAGGGGTGGGAAGGGCCCAACCTCAGACCTCCTGATGGCCTGGCTGCCACTGCTTCCTCTGTTCTTCCCTTCCATGGTACCACAGCCTTGTAGAGCAGAAAAAAGACTGAAAATACAACTTTTTTTCTTTTCTCATTCCTTTAAAACTTTTTTACAGTATTTGGTTAGGTAGTGCAAAAATTCATATTTCCTTTGTGGTCTCCTGATACATGTTTCTTTCTCCTTATAGAAAAGGAGGTATATTTTAGGGTACAAAAATGAATGAGCAAATGTAGTTTCTTTGGATCAAAATTCAAGTATTTCATGAGGTGCTGTGGGTGTATTGAACTAAGTGAAATTCGTCTGACATTGACAGAATTCGGTGGAAGATCCATGTTCCAGATTAAGCCATATATTTATCCATAGCCATCAGTCTACCATTGTACAAATTTCATTAGGATTAATATTTTTATCACATCTAAAATGAAAAAAAATTGGGAGCAAATGATAAAAGTAAATTTTGTCACAATTTTCCTGTGTTTTGTGGAATATAGCAGTTTGTTTCCCTTTTTTCTGTTTACACAAGTAAAGGAAAACTGGTAGGACATCCGGATGTAAAATACATTATAAATAGATGAGAATTTATTTCACTGAACTTAGTAGTACATAGTTGCACAAAATAATGGTAATCAGTGCAGAAGAGAGTCATATTCCTGATTTGGCTTTCACTGAAATTGTTTTCATTTTAGTTTAATGTCAGTGATTTATACTTGGAAAGAAAAACGACTTGGAAACATTTTCCTTAATGGTATGTCAGGTGTTTTTTTCAGGGAGTTTTTAATTTAGTTCCTTTAAATTATGCTTAAAATTTGCTTACATAATGGCTTGCTAATTTAAGCCTTACCAACTTGAGTACACATGCCATGCAATTCAGCTGTGTACTAATGCTTCAACAGAAGTTGATAATATTGTCAGAACAAAATGTCTGGATTGTCAGGATTCTTTTTACATCTCTTTCACAGAATTCTTAGGTCAAATTGTCCATTAAAAGGCTAATTTATATATGCTCTGACTAACACAGCTGTAGAACAAAAAAATATCCAACAGAAGGATGTAAAATGACATAGCAAATTGCATATTGGTAGTAGATTAATCTCTCTCTTTGTAGCATTCAACATAATTTTTTTCCCAAAAGATAAGGGTTTTATGTGCATCATGAAAGTGGCACCACTTTTCAGTAATACCTCCCTAGAACCGCAGCTTCTAGCAGAACAAAAAAAAAAAAAAAAAAAAAAAAAAAAAAAAAAAAAAAAAAAAAAAACCCCAAAAAAAAAAATGGGGCCAGCAAGAAACTGAGGAATTCTATTTCAAGTAAGGTGTGGATCACTGTCCTCTGCTTCTGGGAAGTTAGTTTGCATTCAAACAAGTGTGAGTGTATAAAACTTTTAAGGAAATCCCTAAAATCAACTTGCTCTTCACCAAGTTTTTTCAGGAAACATGTTTGCATTGCAATCCTTTTTATAGGGCCCAGCTAGCAAAAATGATCGGTTCCTTCTTATACTAAAAAAAAAAAAAAATGCAGGCAAATGGTGCTAATGCTCAGAAGTTAATCAGATCAGAGTTTCCTCATTTAATGATGGGACTCTACAAGAGTCACTAGACAACTGTGTTTTCGTTCCACCATAGCCTCAAATCATCACTAAATCAGTAACCACTTGATTAAACTCTGTGGTTTAACCAGGTTTAGTTTACCTGTTTGCCAACCTCTTAAACTGAGACTTGTTGTGTGATTCTACACTTTATGACCAAGAAAATATTTTGCTGTTGTAACCTTCTCCCTTAACCTGTGATAAAGGGCTCCTGAATCCTCTGCGTCTGTTCTTACTGTTGTCCTGCAAGCTGGGTAACAGTGATCTGTGGATGCCTGACATAAAAAATATTGGAAACTCCATGTAGTATATTTCTTGCCATGTTATGCTATTTTTAGTTTTGTGTTTCAATTTAACTGATTTGAGACTATGGGAATTATTTTGAATGTCAGCAATACCACTGAGTGTAATAATTCCTTCGTTGCAAAAGCTTGAATTAAAACAAAAAAAAGGAAGATTGCAAGGGCAATCAGGCTTTTCAGAAGTTTTATTCCACCTCCTCTTGCCTAATGTCATGTGTGTGTATGTATATATATAGGAGTATATATGTATGCATATATATATATAGAGTATATGTATGTATAAGCATATACTGTATAGATTTTCATAAGTGAATATACATGCATACCATATACGTGCATCCTACTACATAGCCTAATGCAGGAAGTACAGGGCAACCCAGTTTTTGACCTTTAAAATCTGTTAATGATTCAAGGTATTGAAATCACCTGAGCAGTTATTATGTGCCCATTTATCTGGACAAAAAGAGATTTTATGCCATAGCAGTCACAGAATCTCAGAAGGATTGAGGTTGGAGGGAGCCTCTGGAGGTCATCTGATACAACCCTCCCTGCTCAGGGTACCCAAAGGAGCCGGGTCCTTTCAGCCTGGCATATCCATGTGTCTTTTGACTTGCAGGTTGAACAATGAAAAACTCAAAAGATGTTTCATGTCATTTCTGTTACTTGTTTGCTTATTGTAACTATGTTTGCTTATTGTAACTATACATACTATAGGCTTACACAAAACCTCCTTAAGTTCTGTTAGGGAATAATTCTGTGTCTTACAGCTTTGGACAAATGAATTTCAGAATTTTACAGAATCCTTTAGAGAGTGCACTAACACTATGATGATTTTTTTTCAGTTCTGTGTTCAGAGAGAAAAAACCCCAAAGCTACCAAATCAACTTTAAGCTGTTCATTTCTTTCAATGTAGTATTTTTTATCATTTTATCACTCACAGTCTCACACTCTGTTTGGCCCAAATAAGGTGATGATGTAAAGCTGAGGAGCAGGAGCAGTGGTTCTCCCAAAAATATTGTGTATCCTACTGGCTCAGATACTGTCATAGGTGTGGGAAATCACTGTTTAATTCCATTGTGATAAAAGCTGCTTTTCCAGCTGGGATATAGTCCTGTCAGTATTGAAGTGTTGAATGATGTCTTCATACCTGACTTGGGTCAGTCTCACTACTAAGACAGAATACAAAATGTTGAAATTATTTTTCTTTTTCTCTTTCTGTCCAGAAGTATACTTTGAGTTAGTATTTAGATCTTGGCTGAAATGATTTTATTGCAATTTTCTAATAAGTACTGGTTTCAGAAAATACAACAATATAGAAATATTTTATTCACTTTCCAGTCAAGTATGATTAATCTATGCCCTAAATATCTGTAAGTAAAGAGGTGGGATTCAGGGTCTTATGTAAAGGAAGATAATTTTAGTTAATTAGCTTCACCTGCAGATACATATTGAAAAGACAAATCAGTTAAATAAGATATAACAATTGAAATCTGAGATTTTTGTTTAATGCAATGCACCTTAAGAGGAAAGAGGATAATAAAGAAAGAAAATACTAGTGGTGCAACACAACAATAAGAAGTAATGAGAAAGGCCTGGTTTCTGTTTGATGTGTTCATATACCTTATAATCAATATGATCCTGTAGACTGTAACTTTATAGTAGATTCTGATCCTTGTCTATCCAGTGAATACAATTTTGAAAATGAACAAGTATGACCTTCTGGATTTAATATGATAATTTATGCATATCTGGTGTAAGGTAAAAGAAAAAAGTGAACAGTTTAAACCAGACACAATTCTGATCATCTCTGACTATTCAAAATATCTATACAATTTTATAAAATGAAGAGGAAAAAAAAATAAATCACTTTTTAAAATTGCTGAAATGATATCTTCATATGCATAAAATAAAATTTTCTTTCTACATCTTAATGCTTATACTTATTAATTCTGATAGATTGGAAATATATTAATAGTATTTGATCATCTTTTGCTGGCAATTGTGCCATCAAAAATGTAGATAGCTGTAGTTTGCTGTAATAATAGTGATGCTTACAATTAAAATTCTAAGTTAAATGGAGCATTTATTCTTTAATGAGGGTCTTCTATTGTAACAAGAACATTTTATTCTCACAAACAAATCAGTATTGCTGAATCATTATTAACATTCTCATAAATACTAAGTCTTACAAATCTTTAAGGCTTATACAGTAAATATTTCAGGTTTATACTTTTTTCAAAACTTTTTGGGAATAGGGTTGGTTGGCTACTGGTAGGATATCTGTTTAGATTGGTCTGTGTAGCTGGTAATTTTCAAAGCATAGTCACTCCAGGACTCTGTTTATGAGTCCTTCAGTTCTTCATTGCTCCAACATGTTTCCAGGAATGTTGCTATCAGTAGAAAGCAAACTCAGCCTTAAATCCCTTCAGAAACTGAAGATAGCAAGCTGCAGTTTCAGCTGCGAGGTCACTATACCTATTTGGAACTGTTCTGGCATCTTTTCTGTGTATTATGCACATTTAATTGTCTTAATTTTCCACAATGTGGTGCTTTTCCAAGTCCTTTAATTCCTTATATGAATTGCTTTGAATTTATTGTTACCTCTTGCTAACAAGTCAAATCCAATCTCACTACTATTAATATTGGACTATTACCTTTATGATGTCTGAAAATCCAAAGCTTCACTGGCATTTTTGTTGCCACATGAAATTTGCAATTGTTATTTCTGAATTCAGTTTGTCCTATTGCATTTCAAATTAAGTAAAAAAATTTCTTTTCAAGGTATTGTGTATTTACTATATTTCTGTTATCTTCATTTCTGTAATGGAATAATTTGTTACTTGTTGGCACTGCAGAAATCATAGAAGAGATTAGAGCTCTCTAAAGCACTATATACCACATATAATAAAGACACTAATATTTTTTTACTGTGGAATACAGAACTAATAAGCAAATACACTATCTTAATAAAGAAGATATAGAAAAAGTATCTTCCTAGTCTTGAAAACTTGTAATTTAAGTATGTGTTTTCCTGTAATATTTAGCTGACTTAGTTGTGCTACAGACTATCTTTTTTCAGTTTCTAAAGAAGTCATCTTGGAGTATAAAACATAAGTTTAGAATAAATAAGTGACTAATCCAGAGAATGTGACTGGTAAAGGGAAATTTAATTTGTACATGTCTAGTTTCTCTGCATATATTTAGTATATCAACATGTTAGGGAATAAGTTCATTTGGTTGGATAGATTTACAGTTCTTTGAAACCACTGATCTGCAACATTAGTGGAGGACAATGGGGAAGTCTGAGTAGTCCATCTGTGTGGGGTGAGCCTGGATATAACCCACTTTTCCAGTGTGATGCTGTATGTCAAGTCTGATCACTGGAAATTAATTTATAGTGTGCAGTGCTTTGAAGATAGAAATTAAGTAAAAATGCCGTTATTACTGTTGACAAACATATACTGTGTGTACTTGTGCAGAATCAAATGGTTAATATACTTATCCAGTATTTCTTCATGTGAGAGGTGGCCTACCAATCAAGGAGGCATCTGTCAGACAGAACCCTAAATGTCATAATTTTGAGCTATTTCTTGAATGCTTCAGGTAAATGTATCCAAAATTAACACATCTATGTTACACATAACAATGTGCCATCTATTGGCAAACCAAGGGAGGTGGGTTTGTGTTTTGTCATTCCCAGTTTCAGCTGTGATGCAAAAAAAATAATCTAGAAGTGTAGAAAAATATTATCTGGAAGCCCTCCTTGCTGTGGAGAGCTAAAGAGAAGGGATCACTTTACAAAGACATACCAGGCAGGCAAATATTTCACATCATCCAAACTTTCATCTAATTCACGCAGAAGAAAGAAACCTTCATATCTCTTCTGGTTGATACTCCAATGAAAACTTAGCTTTAGTGACTGCAGGCACTTTTTATGTTCTTTTTTTTTCCCCTCCCTCAAAAGCATTGAGGGGGAACAGAGGAGCAAACATGCAGATGTCCAGGGATGTGTTTAGGCTCAGGAGGCTTGAAGAAGTGTGTTCTTCTGTGGGATGCCTGAGGGGATACAGTGCATCAATAGAGCTGGCTGTTGGTGTCCAAGTAGAGCTCAGTCAGAGCTAATAGTCCTGTGGCAGTACCTGATGGCACTTGTTTTTATCTGAGCAATACACCTTTATTTTTTCCAGCTTTCATCTGTTTCCTAGATATACTTGGGTTTTATTGCTAGAAGACAATAAATCTAGCATCATGTCCCTTATTTCAAACTGTGCCTAGCTGTGGTATCTGTGAAAAGTCCTCTTGTAAAAGGGTCCCATAAAATGGAAGGTCTCTTCTAATCATGTGCCATCCTTGTCTAAAAGGCTTGAGCATTTGGCAAAACTATCTGAATCCTCTTTTTCAGCCTCTGGATACCTTTGTTCCATGTAGTCACACGAAAACCAGCTGCCAGCTTCCAGGCATGTGAGAATGCACTCATTTAAGCTCAGGCTGATTTGACAGCCCAGAGTGTGCCCCTTAAGCCCAAGAAATTCTTTACTTGATCATTTTATTTCTTCTTGGAATTTGTGTCTTTCAGCTTGAATCATTGTAGCCCTCATTCATGTAAGACTCTTCTATGTAATGGGATTTTTAATGTGATATGTGGGGGTTAGGACTAAGTGTGACTTCTAATATTTAAAATGTGTGCTGCTGAGGCACAGTTGCTTGGTTTTAGTAGTTTACAAAATAACATAGGAATGCTAAATAGAACTAAATTTAGTAAACTGAACTCCTGGGCTATTCTGGCAACCCAAAACCAGAGACATTTTAGCCAAAAAGAGATCTTGCTGCAAAGAGAGATTTCATAAGATTTGTGACCTATTATGCGTTATGAGAAATTTCAAGAGAACAAAGTAATTATAAGGGCTAAATGTAATCTGTGCTCTCTTGCTGTTTCTCTTTTTATCATAAATAACCATAATCCTCATCCAGGATTAAAATTCAGTGCATTTTTAGTCATGCAATGTCCTAGATAAAAGCTACTTCCATCTATGTTTTTCTGTACTTTGCACTCTGGAGCATTTTGTAATTTTACTTAAGGAATGGATACTTCTGTCTATGCATCTCCAGTGCTGCAATTAGAGAGGACATAGGATAGTTTGTCATACATATCCCTAAGGTACATGATTTTATTAAGCATAATTGAAGATAGAAGTGTTTTTTTTTCAAGCAAGGAAATCTATAGACAAAGTTTATCTCCTATAGAGATAAATTAAATCTCTCCCCAAAACTGTGATTATAAAATGTTATAAAGTATCTGTTACCAGTTGTTTAATGACTGGTAAGAGATTAAGTGAAAATCTGGACAAAATGTAATCTGAATTTCCTTAAAGAGCAGATAAAACCTAATATTTTTTTAATCCAGATTGAGGTTTCCAAAAAGCTGCATGTTATTGAGGCTGAAGTTTAATCATGTACTGCGCAATTTCAGTATTCCAGCTAAAACACCTGTCAGCTAACTTACATGCAACAGGTTTACAGAATCCTTGAAATTAAATGTTACTTTCTCAATAATCTATTATATTTGTTATTAACTTGTCCATAAAAAGCAGACTCCCATAGCAAAATTCTTTGTAATGGTGAGTTTTGGGAAAGTTATTTGGGATATTATGTTCTAAAAAGTTGAGTTTTACTGAGAAGTGCAGGTTAATCATAGAGAGGAGCAGATGTTGCTGGGACTCTCTATAAATAATGAGCATGGGAATGATGGTTGTGTTGTTATGACTGGGGGAAATTTTTGTATGTTGCTGAGATTTTAATACTGGTAGTGTAACTTATCTCTGCAACATGTGGTAAGTGTTCAAAGCTCATACCTTTGCAGCAAAGTTAATCTTTCTAATTTTTTCTTTGAGCAAATAGCTTCTGCAAATGGAGAGAGGGCAGTTGAAAGTTCATCAGCAAACTGCTTTGTCAGCCTGGCAGCTTTACTCCTCAGATTTATTAGATCAGTCCTTTTAGCTGTAAAGAAACCTGCTTTTCTAGACTATTTCAGGGGCTCATCTCACTGCCTTTGTGGATGGGTAAAAAGACCGCAGTGGCAACTTCTTGCCCATGCAAGTTTGATGCAGCAGAAAAAGCAACAAGGGAGATTTCATCTGCTTTATGGTTTGTTTGGGTTTTTTTTTTGCCCCCTAAGCTTTCAGCATAGATGTAAACATACTCTCATGAATGTCCTGTGCTGTGTACTCCATACACCTGATGTTTCCCTAATCATCCAGTGAGTGTTTAGTAGAGCCTATTGCTTAAGTTAGAGGAGCTTCCCTCTTGATCACTTGTGCAGATTATTGAAGAGGAGACTGGTGAAGTGTCCAAAGGAGATTAAGTCAATACATTTACCTGCCAGACTGAGTATGAATCAGTTCCAGACAAGAACCCCTATATTATATGTGAGCTGGGTTTATGCTTTCATTATACTTTTGGGGGGGAGAGCAGTGTGCCCCAGAGTGCTTCAGCTTGCTCTGAACTAGGCTAAATCAGCTCTGAATCTATCCCAGCTGTGGTTCCTGTTTAGTGAAATAGAGCCCCAAGTGATCAAGTGTCCTGTAAGGTGCTGCAGAGTTTTACTGTAGCTCCCAGCACCTGCCCCAGTGAGGGTTGCTCTCGGGTAATACCCACATCATGCCTTACAGCTCCACCCTCATATTCTGGAAATGTTAGGGCATTGAAGGTAGAAATTAATGCCAGTGTTGAGGCAGTTGAATCCTACAATAGATTTATATCACCTACAGTAGGAAATCATACAGCAGCAATGGCCTGTAGGCTCATTTAGAACCCCATACTTACTCTTGTTTGAAATGAAACTCTATACGCTTGGTCTGAATCTTCTCTGCAAACCTATGCATTCTCCCCTCTACAGGCAACCTGACAATTCATGTACCAGCTGATAACTTTTTTAGCCTTTCATCTCCTATGTGAATTGACCTCCTTAAAAGAGGGTATGTGGTCTTAAGCAGTTTGTGATATGTGGAAAGTTGTGAATATAATCCACTGGAGAGAGTTCAGTTTGGCTTTCTTCCCTATATTAGAGACAGTCACTGATAAAAAAATGTTGTATGTTACTGAAAATAATACTAACCCATACTTAAATTTTCAATATTTTGTTTAGGATATACTTATTAGTGTTGGTAAATTATTTTCCATTTCTTGAGTATAATTCAAAGGCCTGTGAAGACCAAAATATATTTTTAACTCAATGACCATGCAGTGAGACAGTCATAAACACTTGTTGAAAATTTGCTATACACAGTCTTCAGATAATGAGAATGATAGAGTTCAGCTGAGTACTCAGCTTCATAAAGACTGAGTCAGCTAAGGGAATAAAAAGCCTTAGTAAAAGATGGAATGTTTTAGCCTTCTTGAGGGTAAGATGATGATTGGAGAAAAACCAAGTTGGTCTAGTTGACTTAGGAGAAACTGCTTCTTTTTGTAAGAAGATGATAGACAGATAATTGGATACAAAAGGCAGGTGCAGTTAGCCATGCAGCCAAGTCAAGGAGCAAGCCCGATATCTCAAGCTACACAAGTTTCAGGCAGGTTTGGCAGGCAGTCTTATGCTAACACAGTTTGTGTTTCTCAGAAACTGTGCTCCTTTTGTAATGCCAGAGAGAGATGTACACTATCAAAAGTTACTGCAGCAAAAGCATTATGGTGTCTCAACATCTGTTGCATAGTGTTAGTGCTCTCCAGACTATGTGCCTAAATTTCCAAGTTATTAATTGAAAAGAGAGTTGAAAGCTTGACAGATCTGGGCCTCTATTAGCAAGACTCAATGATAAATAGAAATTAAGGCTTCAGTGACTGTAATTACATGAAAAATGATTTTTAAGTCTCTTAATATGAAAGTTCATGACTAAGTTAAATTTGATTAAGAAGACTGTTAAATCTATGCCGCTGAAATGCATCCAGATGATTTTCTCCCATTGAAAACTATGAGGATAAATTTTTAGGATTCCAAGGACTGTAGATGGGCTTTCAGTCATTTGTAAAATACTGTTATGCAGTTTGTTTCACAAATACAAGATTTACGCATTTCTTCACTTTGTAAGTCTTGTTAGAGAAGCTTCTGTTGTGAATAGACCTTGTCTGGTTGCAAGAGTCTTCAACAGGACAAGGGGAGAAAATAAGATGGGAAAGCTCATGGGGCTGACACAAAAACAAGTTGGTTCACCAACTACCACCATGGGTAAAACAGACTCAGCTTGGGGAAGGTTAATTTAATTAACTGCCAACTAAAATAGAGTTGGATTGTGACAACTAAAGACATAACCTAAAATACCTCCCCACTCTTGATTTCCTCCCAGTCTCAACTTTATTCCTCCATTCCCAGCTCCTCTGCCTTGTCCAGCTGTGTGGCATAGGGCATCAGGCATGAGCTGGGACCAGTCTATAATAGCTCCCCTCTGTTGCTCCCTCCTCCTCCAGCTTGGAGTCCTCCGTGGGCTGCAGTCTTTCAGGAAAAATACCTTCTCCTGTGTGGATTCTCCAGGGGTTGAGTCTTCTGTCAGGAAAATCTTCCTCAGCACAGTCTTCTCTACAGGATGTAGGGGAATCCCTGCTCAGGGGACTGCAGTGCTTCCTCCCCTCTTCCTTCCCTCACCTTTGGGCTGGCAAGGTCCATCTGCATGTCATGGGATCAGCTTGCCATGTTCTACTCAATCACTCCCTTTTCTTTGGCCATAAATACCTGTAGTTGCTGCTGTCTTCAGTGAACTGACTGGATTTAATCACTGGATTTGATGTATGAAACAGTAGCTTGTTTTCAGGGCAAATGATGAAGGTTTTTAAAACACTACTTTGGAAGACTTCCCTTTTTTCTTAATTTTCTATCCTCTTTTTAAAAAATAGAAGATCCTTTTTACAGTCAGTGACACATGGGTTGCAGTCATCCTTATTCACTTGCTTTCACTTCTCATTTTGTTCTCAATTTCTGTTAATTTTTCTGATTACAAGTAAATTTTGAAGCCATATCATGGCAAGTTTTGAGGCAGTGTTACAGGCTTTATTTCCATTATAAGCTAATATATAATTAAATATTTAGTAGATAATAATGTTGCACTTAGCATCCCACTGTTACATTATACATTGTGTAAGAAATTAGAATCATACAAAAGCAACTTTGTATAAACCATGTGGATGAAAATGAGTTAAATGATGATCACAGACCTAACTGTAAAGTACCATCAACATAAAATTACTGTCTTTCTATTTTAGCCCCAGAAGAATAACATTTGGGGTTTAACTATTTTAACATTTGCTTTTAAAAGCCACTGTTTTGGAAAAGCTATATTATGACAAGAAGAGCTGCCTGATGTACAACACCTTACATTACTTGTAAGTTGACTGTTTCCTCAAAACTCATCTGACACAGACTGCTCTGTGCCCTTTCACTCAGTTAAGCCTTCAGTTTGTTTGGTAGGAATCTGCATTTTAGTGTTTTCTTAGATGATCATTGCCAACTAAAATCTCTATTTTTTGCCATATCTATGTTATAAATGTAGCTAACACAATGTTTCTTGGCTAAGGAAATCACTTTTTCCTCCTTGCTTCTATTTTGGTTTTATTCTTCTGTCCTTTTAAGTATATAACCTGTCCAGCATATATTTCAACAGTAATTACTATTTCTTAGCAGTTTATCTTACTGCATAGCTGAAAGGTATGTACTCTCTCAATCGTTTTTTCTTCTTTATTTCTGATAGCTTTCTGGATGGCTGACTTTAGCTGCTCAGTAATTTCCTTTTTCAATTTAAATGTCACATATTATTGTATTGAATGAGTGCAAAGAACTTAGATTCCTGTACTTCAAACAGCAAGGAAAGAGAACATTGGTCAAGATTAATGTAGTATACAGCAATACTTAGGCTTCTGTATAATAAACATTTTGGGATGGCTAAGTTTAGCAAATACCATAAACATTTTGAAAAGAAAAGCTCCTTGTGCTTGCATAGCAAGTGACATGGCATAGTCTCAGCAACTCTTTCAAACGAAATGTTTAAATCTAATTGTATAGTAGAGAGGATGAAAAATAAACAATGTAGATGTAGAAATTGAAGAGTCACTTCTGCTTTGATGTAATTTGAAAGACAACCATTAAAATCGTATGGAGGACTTGGTGCTGTAGTCTTACTCAAAGCATGACATTCAGTGCAGATCTTAAACCTTTCAGTTCTGTTGTAGTCTGCAAGCAGCAAATCCTTACAAGGGTAGCAATACCCTCATCCCTTGTGCTCAGGGCAAAAAAAATAAAGGCCTCTTCTATTGGTTGAATGTTAAACTTCAGAATAGGTTGTTTCTTTAAAATAATCAGGGGAGAAAAAAGTGAAGGATTTGCAAATAAAAGACTGCAGTGCCACATGATTATTACAAAAGCTGCTGGACGTGCTTGGTTTGCATTTGGAGCTTCAGTGTGTCACATCCAATCTGCTGCTGTTTTCTGCTGTGCACTGGGAGTCTTGGTAAGCTCATTTGTAAGATAGTTTTTCATAGTGCACATGTGTCTCTGTAGGCTTGATAATATCTTATACTGATTATGCCTGAAGAGATGTAAAGCTCATCTAAAAGCATTTCTCTTAAAAGAGAAAGACAACCCTGAATCCCCAAATGCCTTCTTTGTTTTCTGAAGAAAAAAGCCTAAACCCAAAGAAAAAAACCTTAAACCGAGGAAAGGAAGTAGAGTTTTCTCTGAAGTAAGTTTAATTTGTCCATGTGTCATTGCTGTTCCAAATGCAATAACTTTTGCTATGTGGCAACAAAACAATCCAATTTTGTTGCTTTTCCAGCACACTAGTTTCCTCATAATCCCTGATATTTGTCCTACTTTCTCCCTGTTGTCTGTTTCTCAATTCTTTTTCCTCAACTTGTTGCCTCTCTATCTTTTCACCCTATTTTGAACCTTTCTGTCTGTCCATGTCCTCTTGGACACTCGTTCTTCTTGGCCACTTCATCTCACAAGTTTTTCCTTCTTCCTTGTATTCTTTTGTCTAAAGAACTGAAGTGGTTAAGGGAAAGTTATTAAAGATCACAGGGCCAGAAGAGTCTGACCTCCCGTAAACCAGTCGTATTTAAGCTGGGATAAACTGCTGGTTTTAGTATAATCACCTAAAACTCACAGAGACATCCAGAATAAAACAGTACTAACCTTATTAATATGTAGTCTACTGACCTGATTTCAGTGTAAAGTTAAAATTAATTATAAACTAGAGAGAAATACAAAGAAATTATTAAACTCAGATTCTAGAAAGAGCAGATATTACTAAAAAAAAACTTCCAGAAAACCTCTCATAAAACCCAGTGGCTAACGATGAGGGTGGAATTGTCTGTTTTGTCTATTATGTCTGTTTTGGATTTAAATAACTGAAGTTGATTTGTTTGGCTGAGATCATTCTGCTCGCTGTGTTACATAATCTGAATTAAAAAAGCTCAAAGATGGAGTCACAAGAACATGCAGGGATCAAATCAAAACTGAGAGGAACAGTACTGAGCATAGAATGTTTATCACACAGCTTTGTCAAAATGATCTTTACAGTTCACAGAATTGGCACAGTCTTTGAACCCAGCAGAAGGCTGATGTATCTGAAAGTTATTTTTTTGATACACAAAAAAATAACAGAGGTGATCAGAGGTACTCCTGATTCCTGCAAACTCCATGTTTGTGTTTAGTGTTCAGCCACTTCAAATATGCCTGAACACTGAACAGCAAATATCAGTATGCAGGAAGGGTGATTCAAGTTTAGATAAAAGGAGATGGACCTCACCAGCTCTGGAAGCTGTTGCTAAGGCAAGGCTACCTTCTACCAAGTAGGGAACAAGAAAGTTCTCTCCTTAGCTGCTGATGTGGCTCTTTCTTTTATATAAGGGATCTAGCTGGCCATTAAATTTAAACTCCTGACACACACAGAAACCTGCACCACACAAATCCATTACCTGATGAAAAAGATTGCTTGCTTCTGTTGAATAGGCATGTGAGCACAAATCCAGTACATGGTGCCTGTATTTGTACCACCATGGAGTAGGCATCCCTCTATTTCACATAATAAAGGGGCAAAATAACCTTAACTCTTGCCTCTTCCTCAAATAGCCTTAAGTTGTTACTGCAGTATATGCCTTTTATTTGTTTAGGAATTACAAAGCCTCATTACATACCTGAGAATATACAGGTAAGTGCAGAAGATCAGAATGGTTCTCATCTAGCAAAGTTCTGATCTCAAATTTTAACCTGTTTTTGTAACAGTAGCTTCATGAGATATTGAAATATCATTAATGTTTGTTTTTTTAAGTGTATTGTTCTGCACTGCTTTGCATCATCTTACCTTAATGAAACTTTCCTCTTTCCCCGTGTGGTCTGCCAGTAGTATTGCAAATTCAGAACAGTAAACCTCTAATATTAATACTGGGTATAGTCTGTAAATTGGCTCTCAACAAAGTGCTGCTTAGATCAGTTAAGAAATGGTAATATTCTTACACTGGCACAAAGCTCCTAGTACATTTTCCTGCCCCATTTTCCTTTTCCTTATCTTTTAAATCTTCCATATTCAAATCCACAGTTGTTTAACCCTTTCTCAGTCTCCCATAGTCTTTGCTTTCCTAAAAATCTACACTTTTCCTTACCAAAAACATTGTTTTCCCCAGTATTTTTTTTTTTAATGAATCTGAAATACCCACTCAAATTTGTTGTAGAACACTGATATTCTCTCTTCCCCTTCCTCAAATCTTCCATCCCAGATTTACTGAGATTCCTTTGTGCTCGAGCTTGATAGCACAGATAGCACAGACTAAATCAACTTAGCCTCAGACTCTGCACCTGGAGCGAGAGGTGGGAGAATTAAAAGAAAGGACCATGGACATCTCAGAAGGTAGGATCAACAAAGATGAAATTTAAAAAAACCCAAACAACAAAACACCAAAAAAAGTGTGTTACCCTTTTGGTAAGGGAGTAACTGCAAATCAGATGTTGAGCCAACTCTTACAGTATGTTGTGTTTGCTCAAGATACTCTGGTAGCTTTTTCATATGAGGAGATCAGGTTGCTGGTCCATGTAACGTAGAATGTTGTACAGATAAAGTGTATGTTTGTTTTAGAAGTAGCTGTTTTAAACATGTAAGTAGTTGCTGTGATGGTATCAGTGGGAAGAATCTGCTTTCCATAATTATAAGCATTCAATGCATTTACATTAATAACAGAAAAATCAGGCTTAAGTATTTCTAATTGTGTGAAGAAAACAATAAGCTTAAGGATCAGTCTGGGTTAGATGGTGAAATGTGAATATATATAACATGTATAGGGCATAATCCTAAATGGCACTTTGCCAAAACCCTTACTGGCAGTAGTAATTGTTGCAAAATACTAAAGGTACCATATGATGCTCAACATTCCCCAAGCATGAAAAGTTCTGTCCAGCTAAGTTTGCACCACGGTGCCTTTTTTTTTTTTTTTTATTCTGAAAACTAATTATTTCACAAATATTAATTTGTGAATTTTACTCTTTCATGGAGAATTTATTTTCTTTCACTGAGAGATTTATTTTATTTTCTTACGAAAAGTTAAAACATACAGGATCAACCTAGTGGAGGTTTATAATTATTTTGGTTAAACTTACATTTGCAGGTTTATCTGGATTATGTTTGGTACTGTTATGTGTATGTGATATAAAAAAGTATTTGTAACAGATCAGAAACCATTTCACATCTTTGTGCTGAGCCTCAGTAGGACTGTCCTAGACTGTGATGGTGAGCCAGGGCTGTGTGTGGAGGTGCCCAGGCACCGGAGGAAGCTTGTGCTAGGTGCCACTCCCCTCCCACTGTATCACTCACAAATTACATGCCTAATTTCACAATCTGGTTGCAAAGCTCTGACAACCTTATTCTAGGCTTTGTGTGGACTTTAGAGTGTGGAAGCTCTAAGCAAAACTCAGCAGCCAGAACTTCTCAGCACAGGAGTTGGTGGGAACAGAGGAAAATTCTGTCTAAGCAGAGTTCATATTCATAAATTGTAATTCTCTGTGAGTGGAAAGATGATCAATCCAAGTGGTTAGAGAAGACTTCTGTCAAACTGTATGGCGGAGATCTCTGCAATGGGATGATCCTGTAATATGCCAAAAGTATGCTTTTTTCTTGTCCCAAACATTTTGTTCTTCCAAACAGGATTTTGGGCATTTGTTGTAACTGACAAATCCAAATGTGCTGCACATGCTCCCTTATGTTCCCTTGGCAGCTTGTTACGTCGTCCATAAAAATCTTTGTCCTAACATGATTGTCACTGTGCTGTATATTCAGCCCATTCCTTCTAGGAGTATTCCTGAACTGTCAGCCATTCTCTGTTGCCTTCTATCCCCATTTACACAGCTAGTGATAATCCTTCTCTTCCTCATAGCCCCTGAGTTTTTACATCATGTCTTCATAATGCTGTGTTAGTCTCAGCTCCACTGTCCCTTTGTATGGATCCAAGCAGTGTCTGTAAGCTTTGCTTGTTTCCTGTGTCCATTTCTTTTTCCCCTGAATTGCCTCTGCAGACAGAGGTGCCCACAACAGACTACCTGGTGACCCCATGCTCCTGGTGAAGGCTGTTGTGTTCCTCTCATTAAGTCAGCAGTGATAGGCATTGAACAGGTTGGGAACCTCAAATACACATTGTAGGTAGATAGCCTCTCAAACCTAGATGGGATGCCATCAGCTGTTCACATCTTACTTCAACACAGGTTAGAGAGACCTAATCTCTTAAATCTCTGGAGATGTGTGTATGTATATGTATGTATATACAGACACATATATGCTATAAATATAAGACACCTTGGTTCTCACTATATCCTATTGGGAGTTTTCCAGCACTCAGTCACCCCACCAGCTTTTGGTGGAAGTAATCTTAAGCTCTTGGATAGCTGAGGAAGTAGTTCTGTTCATAACTATGTTCATATATCATGGTGTATATTCCAGGAAGAAAATGTGTCAGCATGCTGTGGGCTTTCCACAGTCCCTTGTGTGAATACAGCGCCTCTCCACTCAGAACTTCAGGTTATATGTGTGGTTTGCTTTAGGGCAGAAACCTGTGGAGATAGTGAGACAAAAAAGAGATAGACCTTCTAGCAGTAATGTAACATAGCTGAAGAACAATAAGGCTATTTCTCGCTGCTTTATTCATTAGAGAATCACAGAGTTGCTGATGTTTGAAGACTCCTCTGGAGATCAGCGAGTCCAAATCCTTGCTTAGAGCAGGCCCAAGTATATCAGGTTGCCAGGACTGTGTCCTTTTGGGTTTTGAATGTCTCCAAATATGTAGAATCCAGAACACTATTTTTAATATTTCTTTGTGTATGTTTAAGAATACAAAATCAAAATTTATTTTATTCCTATCAATTTCCCTATGACCTGCACCAGTTGACCCAGTCACTTTCCTTTCCATGATCTTCTTATAAATAATAATATATATGTAAAAGATTTATTATAATTTATGCGTATAAAAAGATAAATAATAGTGTTGTAGTGCAAGCTTCTACAGAAATGATGAACACACCCAAGCATGATTAAAGACAGTTTTGTTCTGAGCATTTCTATATTTTTACTGCAGTTTGTAAATATATATGTGGATAAACCGAATGGAAAGTTTCTGATTAGTTGTCTCTGTTTTATGAATAGCAGCTCAAACTTTATGTCAGTCCTGTTTCATGCCATTTAGCTTATTTCATCAGATTTAATGTAAAAAAAAAATTTGTGTTCTGTGTGTATCTGTAACTATGGAAACCATGAAGTGATTAAGAGGACTACAGCTTCTATGGCTCATCAAGACAGCCAAATGCTCAAATACATATACAAAACTTTTTTAGGTTTTTTTAAGAAGGTTAGAAGAATACACAAAAAATTATCTATGAGATAATAATAGGGTAACTTAATGGTCTGTGAAAAATGGAGATTGATGTTACAGAAACTGTGACTAGCAATTCATGGCTACTATATTATCAAAAGGAACTGAAGGAAATTCAAGCAAGAGAAATGAAGTTGAAATAGAAACTAATCTATGAGGAGAGAGTGAGACCAAAGCTGTAGTCTTGCTTTAGAAGATCATAGCTGTAACTATGACAATGCAGTTTTCGTGATATATTTTTAGTACTATGTATTAACTAATTTATTTGTGTAGCAAATTTAGAAAAGAACTTGCAGGGGAAGAATATTCAAATTACTGTATGTAAATGTGCTGGTGTGAATTTTTAGACACAACTACTGCCTTTACCACTAGTGATTTTGCTCTCTTCCTCGAACTCCAAAGATATTCTCAGAGAAGTACATTGTGATACTGTCTGGAACCTGGCTGTGTGCTGTTTTAGAGATTTTTGCAGAAGGGCATGTGAAGAAAGCCAGGTGTTTTTTCTTTTTTTAATCTTAAAATGGCTAGTAACAGTGTTGCTAACAGCAGTGGCAACAAAACTATCATGAAATGCTATTTTGATATTAACCCCTTAAATCACTGCTGCACTGCATCTTTTCCCCTGCCTATAGGCACTTTGTAGTTTTGGGTTTAGAAACCTAGGCCAGGAATATGATTAGGGTCAGTACGTGAACTGTGTGCTCAATTGCCTAAAAGTAGGCATCTAAAGCCATTTTTGATGCCCTGTGTACATAAGACACATACCTATGGCTAGCACATGGGACCCAGCTCTTGTGGCAGTAAGGTGGGATATGCTGATTTACCACTAAAGGCACTAGTCTATCATCAGACATAGGGTTTTATTTTATTTCACTGTTTCTGCTTGAAAGTGAGTAGACTCTCTTTGGCTGGAGGCCTAAATACCTGACATGCCTATAGTCATTTCTGTGTAGACAGAAACGATTTAGGCCTCTTACTCAAATCCTTATTTGTACACATAGAATCTCATTTGAAAACATAACATCTCAGTTAACTGAAAGGCAAGCAGAAAAAGAGTAGGAGGTGAAGTCTCTTGTGTAAATGGAAATTTCTGGTAAGGCAGACATCTAAACATTCCTCCTGGAAGCTCTCACTCAAGCTTGTAAATGGCACCATAGGCTTTAAGGTGACAGGTAGTTGGGTGAGCAGCCTCGTTTGCTGTGAATGTCTTGCGGTTGAATTGCTGTGTCGATTCTGTGACTCCCAAAAAGACTGCACTAATGAAATATTTATAGGGCTTTTATAGAACTGCATGTCTCATGTAAGTTTTAAGAATATAATCACTTGAAAACTTCCATGCCTGTGCAAAAATTTATTGCATTTGTCAAGTGGGGTAACACATTATTGTAGGATGCATGCAGAAAATAGAGAAGAGCCCAATCAGCTGTCTGCAAAATCTTCCTTTTCTTTCCAAACTGGAATAAAAATACCTAGCTGAAAACCTAGGTTCTGAAGAAAATCTGCTCTGGAAGAAGCAGATTCCATAGGAATGGAAGAACGGAGACTTCTAAAATGGTTTTAATGTCACTGTCCTGAAATGGCTGAGCCCTGTATGTCTGATGACCATCAGCATGGGCAAAGTGGTTCTCTCCCTGATTGGAGAGGTGGGCAGCAGAGAATTGCATGCTCCTGTTGAACCCTTCATTCTAGAGGAGAGACTTTAGAAAAATCAGAACCTAGACTCCTGGGCTACTTCTTTACTAACAAATGAAACGTAAGCTGGGACTGTTCCTAGGTTTTAGAGTATTAGAGTGAATAAACTGACACAAGGTGGCTTGTCACACTCTTGGTCTTCTGCCTTTAGCATTTTCTTATCAGTTTTTTCTGGGAGTTGGGGAGTTGGAGTGTTCTGTGGTACACCTCCAGGAAACAACTTGTTTGCAGTCACCTTGCTTTGAAGTACAGCAGAGATCCTAGCACAGATACTGATTAGTTTGTGTCATTTGGCTTCAGTGTTTAAAAATGTTTCTGTGCAAGTCTAGTGTGCCAGTATTGGTGTAATTTCAGGATGTAATTTAATGGGAGATGGTAAGACAGTGCTGTAGGCAAAACATACCCTTATCCCCATTTGCCTCTGTTTCTGCTCACATGATTTCACTACTCATCATTCCCTCCATGAAAAAAACAGATGTGACAGAGAATGAAAGCAGTTTAAGAAAATACAGATAAGTTTCTGCAATGTTTTTAAATACAAGTGGCTCCTGGGAGAACCTGATAGTCAAGGAATGGTATAAAAGCGAGTATGTGGTGCAGGGAACCTTCCTGTGAGCAAGAAAGGAAGAGAACAAACCCAGACAGGAAGAAAGGAGAACAAGAAAGGAGGGAGCTGGGGAGAGGATCTTCCCTTTTGCTGAGCAGGAGTTATTTGGATGCACCAGCTGTCTGTACATTTTGATAAATATATTTAATGGAGACTTGGACTCATAAGGACGCTTTCATTAGAAAGACAGAGTTGTTTGCATATTAAGATTTTGAACTAATGTAAGTATTCAAGTAGATTTTCAGCTTTATTTATTTATATTTTAATAGAGTGAAGCGACCTCGACATTTTAGCTAGGATTTTATTACAGAAATCATTTTGATATAGCGAAAGAGATAAATGCAATGCTGTGTAATAATTTCACGGTTTGCTGCATGTTTGTATGTTATCTCAGAAACATTAAGTGATACATAATCTAACTTAATTTTGTGAATGAAAGTTTTGTAAGAGCTAATTGTTATCATTTCTTCCCTTTGACTTTCAAGAGATGACTTGTAGGGTGGTGGCAGAGCTCTGCTGAAGCCTCAGGCAGTGAAGAGGGTCTGCCTAATTAGATCTGTCTGAAATAACTAGTGTCTTCCAAAAGTGCGTAGAAGGAATGTAAATTAAATCAATAACCTGAAAAAATGTTGTGTACCCCCTCCATAAGGGAAATAATTAAGACAGTGTGAAGGTTCAGTAAGGAATAGTTTGTGGCCTGCTTTATTAGCACACTTGATACCTAATTTGCTGCATAGGGATGAACCAGGGCGCATGGGAGTCAGCCTAACTGTGGGATTGCAATTTCTAAACTCAGAAAGCACAAAGGAGTGTGCTCCTTATGGACCCTCCTCAGAATCCAGGCTTGGGGGAAGGATTTCAGGAACTTGCTCTTACCTCAGTCTGGGTTTTGCCTGGCATGTGTCACATATATTTGGTATAACTTCTGTGCTCCCCACAATGTGACTTTAGTCTCCCAGTGCATGTTTGGAGGTTTCAAAATTTGAATTTGAAAAAAAGCCTTTTCTCAGCATTCTAAAATGCAGGTTTGAAATATGTAATTATGTAGAATTGATCTTATTTTTGTAACTGAAAATGCTTTTTCTGTGTGTATAGTTTTATTTATTACTTACTATGGGCTCTTTCAAGTTGGAATTTCATGTTGTGTTAGTACAGGAATACTGTTCCTCCTCATTGTGGATCACATTCAACAGTACCTGTAAGAGTAAGTTTGAGGAATATTTTTTCTGTGAATGAAATACCCTATTCCACATGAAGGCAAGCATGGGATCCTTCTAGCATGTTTTCACGCAGCCTGTAAAGTTTCCACATGAATCTGTGTGGGAACTGTTGACCCACTTGTGCTGAGTCCTGTGTGTGCCACTGGTCTTTTTTGTTATGTAGCAGTAAAGCCCAGAACCCTTTGCTATGCTGTGAAAATGCACCTTTTTCCAGAGCCATGCATATGAACCCTTCGAATGAAGAGCACCCTTTCACTGGTTCTCTTTAATTGCTTCACGTGTGAAATTGCATTGACATGCACAAGGATGCAATAAACCAGAAACAAAGCTAGAAACAAAAACCAGACTCTGGATGTCTTGAACGACTTAATGTAGCACTGCATCAGAGCTCACTGTCCAGAGGAGAGTAAACAGAAACTATTTTTGAAGTGACAGGCCAGAGTAAAATTGTCTAACACTCTTCATTTTACTGATGCATCGCGTGGAGGTCCAGAAGCCACATTAGAGAACTGTAATCCTTCATCAGAGCATTTGTTTGGTTGCCTAACATCTGTGGATTGTTAAGATAAGTTATTACACAGACCTGCTTTAGTTTAGATTAGTTTGGACCACATCCCAGTATATTCAATCAGGATATAATTCCTGCATGCTGCTAAATTGCTTGCTCCACATACTTCTCTAAAAATGTTTTTCAATATACAGTTTTGTCACTGAAACTCTTCTGTCACTTCAATTTTTGATTTTTTTTTTCCTCTTAAAGAAGAGATTTTATTATTTTTCCTTTTGGACCGAATAGATCTCAAGGCAACTGTAGCATTTTTTAATTCCTGAAGAGATTCCTAAACAGGGATGGTAGTATAGCTTCTATGTGAGTATAATACAGATTTTCTACATGTGTAATCTATGGTGATTGGTATGTATTGTGTCCAAGATGCAGAGTTTAAAAATAGCTGTAAGAAATGGGTTTGTATATGTCTAGTATTTCTTCTTCCAGTATTCTGTATTTTTTGGAGTCTATTTGTGCATTAGCTATTCTTATTTGTTTGTATCTCATAATATTTTTCATAAAATTAATTACAGTATCAAAGGTGATTATGTAAATTAATGGTATTTTCTTGAAATTTAGTACATAATATACATCTATTTAAAATTATTGAATACATTAAGTTGTAAAGGAAGTATGTTACTGGACTTGCATACATACACATGTAATCAATTAATTAGGAAAATTTACTTTTACTTTAGTATTCCTTATCATTTAAACAAACTTTAGTTGATTAATTCTGTATTAACACTTTTTTCAACTTTTCTTGGAAACTGATAAAAACAGGTAATGACATTTTTTGTTACTGAATTTGGTTTATAGAATTGACATAGATTTTATACACAGACACCTCTGCATGCACACTCTTGCTGTCTAATGAGCTAACAGTTGTGGCAGATCCTATAAAAGAATTTTAAAATGTGACTTTTTTTCCTTTTAGCCTTGCTCAGTTTTTTAGATACCTGTAATAATAATCTCATAGACTAAAAGTCTGTTCTGTTTAGAACAGATAGTCTAATAAACTGAATTGCTGGTTTGTGAGGTGTACTAGATGGAATAAATTAGACGTTTTGGACTCAAGGGCTTTTTTTGTTTGTTAAAGGTCTAGCATTTATCTTTGTCAAAGTTCCTGTTTCTATTATCCTACTGAGTGTTATTTGTTTTCATTATGATATATGTTTATGCTCCTGTTGGAATAACTGTAGCTTTTGATTAAGGTTGGAATTTTTAAAAATTAATATATTAGTAGATGCTTTATTATCCTTCTTAAATTGAAGAAATACAACAGTCGTCTTTTGATAAAGGCACAATCCTTACAGAGGATAAAAAGTCAGATGTGTTCTCTGTGTGGTTTGGTCAAACAGTGCAGAAATGCAGTTGGAAGTTCTGTTGTAATATTCAGACCTAAAAATATAGTCTATTCTAGAATGTTTTAAAGAAATCTTAATTATTTTAAGTATGTAAAATGCCTAAAGTTTTTATCGTGACTTGTAAGCCATGCACTATATCCACAGGCCAGAGTATAAGAGCTCAGTTACAGAACTTTGTCCTGTTTCAATTTCTTCCATGAAGTGTTTTTTTTCCTCTTCTTTTTAATTTTAAGCACTGTATAATTTTGTGACTGTTGCATCATTCCTGTGTTTACACAAAATAATTGAAGCATACTTTTCTTTCCAACTTTTGTCATCCTTCCTAGCCTTATTACAATTTTACCTATTCCTATACACTTTCCATATTAAATTATTTTCTTTTCCGTTTTTCTTTACAATAATCAGCTTTGTTTCCTCTCTATCTTTATTTCTGACAAAAATGCTCTCTCTTCTATATCCTTCATGCATTTTGCTTATTTTTTCTTTTTTCTGAAAACTGCTTTTTTCTTTGTCTCAATTTTTTCTTAAATTTTCACATAATTTAGTTTTAATTAACCATTTATTTTTCTCTGGTTAGTTGCTCCTGTACATAAGACTGTCTCTACAGTACACAGGTTGGAAACATAGAGTCTTGCTTTAATGTGTGTGCTCCTGTATATCTGTTTGTAAGGAATTAAAGCCCACAATTAAAAAAAAAATCCAGGGCACCACAGTCTATGCACACAGCTTAGTTGTGATTTACAGGGACACATGTTTGTTAATTTATTATTTGCAGCTATAACTCAAAGAGATAAAGATGATAATTTGCAAGTAGTACAAAATACGGTACTTTTGCAGTCTTTTCATTGGTGTATTCAGTTTTCTGTTAGTAGATTTCTTTAGGTTTTACTTTACACCTCTAATAAGTAGTTGCTGTAGGTCTAGATAAAACCACGCATGGTACATGCTGAATTTATTTGCAGGATAATGTTGAGTTGTTTAATGTGAGAAAATTTAATTACAAGGAAATACTGTGTCAATTGTCTGTGACCACAGAAGTTGGGAGCGAGGTGGGCAGGATGCTGTCCCCTGAGGTACAAGTCCTGTTTACAGTCTGGTGGGCTGGTCTGTCCTGGCAGTGCTCCACACCAGCAAAAACAACTCAACCCACCCCTTGCTGCAGCAACCTTCCCCCAGCAAACACTGGTCATGTTGTTGGTGTCTGTTCAGAGGAGAGCTGGGGCTGGGCTGAGGGAGGATTGCCGCAGGTAGGACTGATGTATATTGACAACACATTTTGGAGAAGCTCGCATAGCATGTGCCTGTAGGATGCTTGGCTCTAGGCAGTGGAGCAGCATGTTCTGGGTTTTGTCATGAGCACCAGCCTCATAGTTCAGAGGGCGAGAGGTCATACCTGCTCTGTGGGAGTGAGCATGCATTCCAGGCTCTGGGAGGTAGCTGCACTGACTCTTCTTATTGTCTTCAACTAGGTTATGTGGGTATGCAATTTATGTCGAAAGCAACAAGAAATCCTAACAAAATCTGGAGCGTGGTTTTTTGGGAGTGGACCACAGCCCTCACCCAGTCAGGACGGGACGCTGAGTGATACGGCGACTGGCGCGAGCTCGGATGCACCCAGAGAAAAGAAAGCAAGGCTTCAGGAGCGATCGAGGTCACAGACTCCCCTAAGTACAGCAGCTGCCTCATCACAGGAAATCTCTTCTTCCAGTGTGCAGCCTGACCGTAGGAAAGGAGCAGAAGTGTCGCAGCCGGCTATGGGCCCGGACCAAAAGCAAGCTTCAAGGTCTAGAAGTGAGCCTCCAAAAGAGAGGTAATGCTTTCTGTCTAGATGGAGCCTTATAAATGCTAGCTCAGCTGGGCCTTCTGTATGTATGCTACTGTGAAAAAAACAAAGAGTAAAATGACTTACTGACCAGGGAAGGATAAATTTTTGCTAGCAAATGCATTGTCTATTTTGGTCTGTGCAACAAACATGAGGGAAAAAATGTATTTTATGGATATTCCCATATACTTCAATGCATTTTGGTGTACACTTTTAATATAGAATTGTAGGTTACTTTTAAATTTTAAATTTTACTGGTATTTTAAGTTACTAAACAAAGACCAAGCCTTTAGCTTTACTTGAATTTTTAAAGCAACACCCTCCTGAAAAATCCACACCTAAGCAATCAGAAAACATACTCTGTGGAAACCTTATGTGTTATCTCTTTATCAATTATTTTCCAATTTTATTGTTAAAAATAATACAGTTAAAAGACCTCATTTACATGTGTGAAGTTAATATTCATGTAGAACAGCAATAGTATCATATTGAACTCAGAGCAAGTTGTTTGCAAGAATAAAGCAACCAGAAGCAAACTATTTTAAGTGAGTAAATGAGTTAATTCCTGAGCTGCAGTCCTTGTGATGAATGGGTTGAGGAATAGCAAACCAAGAGAGGCTAATGCGATGAAACAGTTGCTGTTCCTTTGGCTGCTGCCTGGCAGATGGCAGAGCAGTTGAGGTGGGAGCCTGTGGCAACGAAACAAGAGTCTGCCATAGAAGATTCTCCAGATTCTGGCCAGAAGGGTTGATGATTCTTTTCCCCCTGGCTATTGGAGCTGAAAATGGATGATGAGCAGTGGCTAGTAACTTACTGTGTGGGTGAGATATGTCTGGGTTTAACTGTATCAAATTCAGGTTAGTGTTATATATATATATATATATATATATGTATATGTATTGTGTAAATGAACACATGATGCCCCCCCTAATTCTCTTGACTTTTGTCCCCCAACACAGGAAAGGCCCTCAGAGCAGTTGTCACGTTTAGGGCAGCAAAACACTTTATATTTCTGCTTTCTGCCTAAAAGTGAGATGTTCATATTAATTATACAAAATTAGTGTTCTTGTCACTGAGTGTTTCAAATGAGTACCAGGCATTCTGATTGAAGACCATCTATAGTAAGCTCAGGTCCCGTTTATTGCCAGAAACTCAGGAGGAACAGGAGACGGGGGAAAAAAAGAGAAGGGAGCTTAATGTGGATGATGTCCAACTTTGTTCTTTGTGAGGGCCTTTGATATGTAATCCAAAGATGTGTCAGTTGTGGAAGGGAAGATTCAGTGCCACAAAACAAAGTCCTAGTGACTTTGTCTCGGTGTGCATTCTTCTCAAATACACTGTGTAGCTGTGTTCATTCTTCTTCAAGATCAATGGATTCATATGTGAGCTGCTAAATGAAAGGGCAGCTGGAATGATGAGAGAAATAAAAATATCCAGCATAAGGGAATTTTATGATTCTTTGGCTTGCTTATTTTCCCAAGGCAGAAAATGAAAGAGAAAAATATAATTTTCATGCAGCCTCGTTATTAATTGTTTTGTACTTTGCATAGAGAAATAAACTTTTCATCCTCTTTTATTACTAGAGAAAGGAATGCCATTTTTTTATCTCAAGGAATCAATTTGCTTTTCTTTACATGCTTATGAAACGGGTACTTCATTTTAGAGTTTCAGTATGATAAATCAAACTAGATTAAATATTAGTTCAGAATATATAATCTTTTGCATTTTTTAAATGTCTATATTGCTTCTTTCTGTAATATTATTGTGGTAGATACTCCATTTGGTGGTATTTATATCTGTGCTGTCAGGGCACTTGATGTGAATTGTGTGGTTAGTCTGTAACTCTCACGACTGCTGCCAGAAAAATGGAGAACATACTCCAGTACTCTGTCATAATGCTGCAGTTACTACAAAGACAAGCCTGGGTCTTCTTACTTACATGGATAAATTATCTCTATCCATGCCAATTTCTTTTTATGATTTTACTCATTAATTGGACCATTCATAATTTATGTTTTTGAGGACTCTGGAAGTTGTTTGCTATTGGAAAATAAAATTAAGATGGAAGGATTAATGGATTTGTGTTAATGGATTCAGTACTTTTCTGTTTTGCCATAGCTTATCCTGGTTTTGAATTTGTTTTCCATAACTGTATGCAAGTATTTCTATTTTTGGTCCAATTCTTCATATTACTGTACTCCTTTTCATTGTAGGAAGAAGGCAGTATTGGTATCTGACCAGAATGGCAAAGGCGTAAAGAGTGAGCGTAAGCGTGTGCCAAAATCCTCACTTCCAAAAGAAGGACCAACAGATGACAGGGAGCGTAAAGAGCGGCATGAAGGTAGAAGGCTGGAGAAAGGCAAGTCACAGGATTACCCAGACTTGCCAGAGAAACTTGAGGAAGGCAAAGTGCCTGATGATGAGAAACAAAGGAAGGAAGATGAATATCATACCCGTTACAGGAGTGACCCCAATCTGGCAAGATATCCTGTAAAACCACACCCTGAGGAGCAGCAGATGCGCATGCACGCGAAAGTTTCTAAAGCACGACACGAGAGAAGACACAGTGATGTAGCTTTGCCACACACAGAAATGGAGGAAGCGGAGGTACCTGAGAATAAATTAGGAAAACGCTCACAATTACAGGGAACTCAGGACAGAAAATCTCTTGTGGAAACTCAGAGGTCGTACTCTATAGACAGAACAGGTGATGTAAGAATTTCTGTTTCTAAACAATTAACTAATCATAGCCCACCAACTCCCAGGCATAGTCCAGTTCCTATAGAACACGTAGAATACAAGAACCACGATTCCTTTATAAAACAGAGCCGCCTTGATCCTAGCTCTGCTATTCTCATGCGAAAAGCAAAGCGGGAGAAAATGGAGACCATGCTAAGGAATGATTCCCTTAGCTCTGACCAGTCGGAATCAGTGCGGCCATCCCCTCCAAAGCCTCATAGAGCAAAAAGAGGCGGAAAGAAAAGGCAGATGTCAGTTAGTAGCTCAGAGGAAGAAGGGGCATCAACACCAGAATATACTAGCTGTGAAGATGTGGAGATAGAAAGTGAAAGTGTCAGTGAAAAAGGTAAGGACTTTTCTGTATATTATGCACATGGCCATGCTTTGGGGAAAAAAAAAATCTGTATTTTTCTCTCTCTTTTCCTCTTTTTAATCATACACTTATTTCCCCTTGCCTTTCTTTTTTTTGCCAACTGAGAAGTGTCTTATACCTGATTATATTTGCTTTACAATGTTTCCTTTTGCATTCTTAGATGAGGTGGTTACAGGTAGCATCAGCTGATGAGTTTCTTTTTCATTCTCTTCCCTCTTTCACCTGGAAGTGACAGAATTCAAGAGTTCTAGTTTACTCTCTTGATGATATCCCTTGGTCATTACTTCATTCTTTTGTCTGTATGTAGAACAGCTTTCTGTGGATGGATTGAAATAAAAAGTGAGTTCTGTAACAACCAGAGGAGACCATTATAAAGCATCATAAGATATGCACATTTTTACTACACTTAATAAAATATCAAAAATCTGCCAGAGTTCATTGTTACTAAGGACAAGATATGGGGTAAAGGGGGTGTTATGTAGAAAAGAAACGAGAATTGACAAAGTTGTTTAGATGAATTTTCTGTCGAGCTAAGAAGTGTGTTTAAAATCTGTTATTTCAGTTTGTCTTCATCTGTTGATGGTAACACTCAGCAGCAAGGAGTAAGCTGTAGTACACTGTGTGCTTTTAAATAAAGCCTTTCTTCTAGCTGAAGAAGTTAATCAAATTCAGGAACAGTGAACAGATAAAATAAGCATTGTCAGAAAAGACTGTGGCAGAACTTAGCAACAGTCTTATAATCCTACTTTGTCTTTATGTGACAGTAGAGTGAGCTGAAAGCTTTTTATGTCTTTGGAAGCAGCTTTTAGCCCCTTAATTTAACTATCTGTGTTTGTACCTTGAAAGTTTCCTGCTGGTATTCATACTGAAAATGCCAAAGCCTTGTCTGCATCGCCTTTTAGTTCCTGGCACTGTTTCCTGACATGTCTGTGATTAATTTATACTAACCTGTCTGTCTGTCTTTACCTGATATTGTGGTCTCCTAGCATCACCTAAAGCTCCAGGTATACGTAGCAAAGATAGCAGATTTCTCTCCTATCCCATCTGAATAGCCACTTGTTTTAACTTTCCAAGCATGAGCTTTTCCATTCAAAATATGGAAACTTGCTTTTCTGCTCATTTTTAAGGAGGAATGGAGATCATACTCTGAAATTGTTTTCCAGATTCCATGAAAACATAAAAAATCTCTCACTTATTTGACTGAATTTTGTCAAATACTGGAATGTATTGCACAGAGATTTTTACATTCTCTATCCTTGGACATGCTGAGAACCCAAGTGGAGCAGGCCCTGAGCAATCTGCTCGGCTGACACAACTTTGGAGGAAGGGTGTTTGAGCTAGGGACTTACAGAGGTCCCTTCCAGTCTCAACTATTCTGTCTTTCTAAGACAACACATCTCTTTCCCTTATTTTGTGGCAATGTTTTGAGCTGACATTTGGATTTGTGTAATTTTCCCTGTCTCCATCTGTTGGTAGTAGAAGTCTGTAATAATAACAACATTTCTTTTCCATCGTTGTCTTTTGCTTTCATTATATTTATCAATTTGAGGTTGCTTATGAAGAGACAGAAATTTCCCATAATCAGTGTAGGTTATTCTTATAAACTGAAAGGTTGTTATGAAAGTTGAATCCAGGCTGAAAGTTACTGATACTGATATAATTACATTGATATAGTTTGTGTTATAATAGTCTTTCACAGGTAAAATCTTTCAGTAGCTGCTTTCAGGCTCATGGCACTGATCTCAGCTTTTGACCAATTTCCCAGTGTATTGTTAAAATATTAAGGGTTGGTTTTGTTTTTTCTTCAGTGTTGTGAATGCCAGAGAATTTCAAATGTTGCTAAAGGCTTATGTTCTCTATAACTCAATCAATTTCTAAGTTACCTCTGAGACCCATGTTTAGAGTCTCCCTTTACAGAGTAGAGACCTTGGTTTGTATCATACCAGAGTGCTACCTCACTGTATTTGAGTAAAAATTATTGATAGGAGTATGTTAGGGACCTTTCTGACCACTGACCCCCATGTATGTGATTTACATTGTTGAGCATTCCTTCAGGCTTTGTATCTAATTGTCAGCATAAATATATGTGTGTGAGTATGTATATATATGTATATATGTGTGCGTATGGAGGGGTATTCAGTGCAATAATTACAGAGGTATATTTATTAATTTAATAGCTATGATATTTAGCCATTAATTTTTTTTGCTTGATTTTTGATATGACTTTTCCATAACAAGGACTGTAAATAGAAAACCTTTGAAGATAGGGGTGTAAAAAAGAGATAGGAAATGTGAATACAAATGAGAAAGCAGAAGTGTTTTTGATAGTAAAGTATCAAATTATTTTTACAGTTACACTTTCATCAGTACTTGAAATACTCTGGGATATTTCATAAAAATAGATGGAGAAGCAGGAGATTTTATTACCTAAGAAAATATTTTATAAATCCCCCAGTACTCTAAAAGAATATATGCTACAATAAAAGGATGTAGTTTTAAAGAAATATATATATAAATAATTTTAAAATGCTGCTATTATAACCCTGGTCATAATCCCATTCTTTGAAATTTTACAGCATTGTTACAAACAGAATTTCTCTAGAATTCTTTCAGTTCTTTGCTTGTAACTTGGGAGAGATACTGCACAGGTTCAAAGTTATAGTGCTTTACTTCATAAGCCCAGGAGGGTCTGGAATCTATCCTCTCTTATCTAAATGTCAGCTCAGTCAGAAACCTGGTGCCAAAGTAATATAGATGGAGCTAGAAACTTTGAATGGCCCTATAAAAAAACCCCAAGATCTTAAAATTAATGTTTGCATTTGGTGAGTGCCAATATGAAATGATCTGCAACTAAGTAATAAAGATGTACTATTTTCAGTTCTTTGTTGAACAAATAAGATACAAGTTTCTATGAGAAACAGCTTACAGAGATGTTTAAAAGCAAATGATGACCCATAGGAAGATACAGTATAGAAGGAGTGGATAAGACTGTATTGAAAATCAATAGCCCAAAATGTAATATAAAGTAGATACTGTGCAAATGTTATTTTTTAATGTTTGCATTTCCTAGAAACAGATTAGTATTGCATTACCCTATCTTCTGAGCCCAAAAATCCTTCAAAAAAAGCAACCTAATTTAGCTAGTACACCCCCTGCTATTTACTGTAACCATTTAATATGTATTTCTTCAAAATTATTTTAAAAACTATGCACAAACACTGGGAGATACTTTCTTTCCAAAAATTTAATGTCTTTTGCAATCTGCTGGGATTTTACATCTTTGGTGGAGGATCCAAAGATTTATGTCAAATTGTTTCCATGTTGAAGTAAATCCAGAGAAAGTGCTCTTAGCAGTGTCCAAAAAAAATTGATGGGTGTCATCTCAAATTTCTTATTAAGGTATCTACACCCTTTACAGGATGTTACTGATTGCTGATAATCATTTTCATTCTATTATTAATAGAGTCTGTAGGACTCCTTTTTCTGAAATCTCTAGTAGTTGAACAGTAGGTAGACTGAGTTTCCAGTGAAGTCCTGGCAAGGTGAAAGGAATCTTCATAGAAGATATAAATTGCATTCATACTTGCTTCAAAGACAAGCTAGAATACAAAAAGCAGACTATTAAAAATTAAATCCAGACCTCATTTTAAAAGTAACAGTTTCTGTCTACTACCATCCAGTGAAGAATGCGAATTGTATTTGGCGTAAGTTTGAGAAAAAGTATTTTCTTTGAAGTTGAAAAATAAATTTGTGTAGAACTAGTAGATTTGTGTCCAGATGAGGTTGTACAAAACTTATTTTATCCATTGGTGGATACGAGAGACATTCCAGAATTTTGTCATGCAGCCTTTGAAACTGGAAGAATAAGTAATGTTAGAAATTGGAGCAATGATGAGGAGGTACTGCTCCAGTACTTTTATGTAAATAAATGTGCTAATGATTTTACATTTTGCATACTAATTGTTCATATTTGCCTAAATGTGTATTTTGTTCACACTCTTTAGGCTTGAAATTATGACGAATACTCACAAATTGGAAGCAAGATGTTGAAAACCTAAGTAAAACTTACTCTGTATACTTGCTAATGGATTTATTTGGGAGTGAGGAGAGCATGATAGAATTGGCACCTTCTTTGAAAAACAAACTCCTGAAATGGCTTTCTGTTTTCTTTCAGTGAAGATGTGATTGTTTCATTAATAATGCCTATCTCATGGTGCTGTGAGGAACAGGGTGACCCAATTTAATTTAATTTCATTCTTATGAGGTTATCTTTTGGTTAGCAAATATTATGGGAAGGGATCTTGCTGCTTTCTTGGATTTTGTCCAGATGTGAGGCAGGGGGAGCCGGAGGAGAGGATGTGGAGGTCAGGAGTAGAAAAAGAGATGCTGTGGTTGTGTCAAATGTGTCTGTGGTAGCTCAGCTTCAGGAGGAAAGTATCTGGCCCCTTCCTCCATCCTTTCCTGGTGTTTCAAGTGTCCCTTTGGGTGCTTGTGCTTAGAGGTGCTCCCAGGGGAATCAGAAAATAAATTATATCCTTGCTCCCAGTGATTTATTCCAAGATCTGTAAGCATTGTTGACATGGAAGGTAGCTTGGGGGCTAAGAGAGAAACCACACACATGCAGATGGGCCTGTAAAGGGACCAAAAGAAAACATCAGGAAAGGGCTGTAGGGAAGAGGAGGCTGGTGTGAAATGTTTTAGTTAAACTTTTCGACGGAGGTATTTTCAATGTGGAATGTCGGCAAGTCAAATTGTACTGTAACATCTGCTAGCATATTTTAACATCTGTTTGTGTGGAAAGTCGGGCATGGAGTTTTAAAACTGGAGCAGAATTTGTTTAAAAGTACGGCTGAGATTTAACAATGCAAAATGAAATACCTTTCCTAGGAAGATTGTTATGTTTTAGTGATTAGTTCAAATTTATCTTCCAGTCCATGTGCAGTAATTTAGACCTACATCTGATTCAGATTTTAATGAAAATATAATTTAAAATTACTTCAGTTTCAGAGTTTTGTTCATTGCTAACATTATTCAATGCTATCAGTATTCAGTGCTTTTGAGCAGCTGAAATTCTTTGCAGTGCTTATGGAGCTGTAAATAAGTGCTTGTTAAATTAGAGTTGGGCAGTAAAAAAATCTGGTTTGTGTATATGAATTTATTTAAAGTACATGCATACACAAATGAGATAAGGTGAACATGAGTGGGGGAAAAAAGTCAAATAGTTGCCACGGTATCCTGCATTTTGGAGAAATATGTGACCATATAAATGAGGATGTCATGGAAGATATGTGGCTGAATTTTCCTCTAAAATCCTAATACTGCCCTTTTTCTACTTTACCTTTAGAAGGCTGTGAACATGCTGGAGGGTGTTGAGAGGAAACAGCAAAGTATCACCAAGGTCTATAAAACACGATAAATCAGGAAAGGTGGGATGGATTGTGGTTTATTAGTTTAGGAAAGAAGGGGGGGAGGGGGAAGAAAACAGAAAGTAGCTGGAGGGGGAGAGGTTGAGTGAGTGCTCCTCTCTTCCCCTGTAAGGCTGAGTTACTGCTGGGAAGGTTGAAGCTTGCTGCCAGAAACTGCTCATGTTAACCCTGAGGACAGATAAGCAAAGTTAAGGAAAACTGTAATAATAATTTCTTACTCAGCTGAAATGGAGGATTCCTGAAAATAAAAGTCAGTTTCTTCAGAGCCTGGACTGAGATTGCTGTGTGTTAGAAATGCTGCTGCTGCTCCTGTGGCAGGATCTGAGCTGTTGGGAACATCTGGGGCTAAATTCACAGTACCCCTATCTGTACCTTACTCTTTTTTTGTCAGCCTGTATGCCATTTCCAGTACAAATTTACATAATAATCTGGTTTTTGAAAAGGAAAAAAGAAATGCAACTTTTGACTTTTCAAGATGATATCACAAACCATTAAGTCATGATTTCTTTCTTACATCTATCACTGTTGGCAAGCCCTTATGTTTCATTACTGTTACCATGCTCTGTCTTCTGTTTCTTGATTTTTCACAAGTTCATGATTTTATTACTGTAATACACAGGAACCATTACAGTTTCTTTCTTTAAGCATTACTTTGAGTAGGTAGATGGGTCTATATGTTTTCTAAAATCAGTATACTGATAAGTAGCTCTAGGAAAAACTTGAAAACAGAAGAAGATTAATAATTATGAGATGCCTGTGTTTCCTTTGTATAGATATGCATGGTTTCATCTTGTTCCAGTCCATTTTGAATGTCTCTCTGAAAATTGTTTTCCCATATTTGCTCATGTGTTTTTGTATTCTTCTGATGGTTTCTTTGTTTCTTCTTCCTCCTATACAACATGTGAGCTTCAAAATCAGGGAATCCCCATCTACACTTAGTAGTCTCTTAAGCTGATTCTTATCTCCATTTCTCCTGTGATGCAGAGCACATGTGTTAAATTAAAGACCTGTTCTTTGACTTTTTTGGTCAAGTAATGATTTGTGACAAATTCTTGAATTCCTCAAGAAAAGGGTGCATGGAAGGTGTCTGTTAGGGTTTATTCTTGGCCTGTGTCCTGCCTAGTAGTAAAGAGAGTGCTAGCTGAACCAGGGCACAACTGTTCCAGGGATTACTCTAAAGGCACAATATGAATGACAACCCATTTGGACTGGCTAATGCAGTGCTATAAGTTGTAGTGATTTGTTCCATATTTATTTGTTTGCTGTTTTATTATCTTGCATTTAAATAGAGAGTTCAGTGGAGTCCAGATTTTTTTTTTTTGTGACTGCACGTTGTCTAATTTTGTGAGATTTCAGTACATGACTGAGACCCCAACTTGCCTTGATGATAATAAATTAGTATGCTTATTTAGTGCAAGGACATATTATTACTAAGTACCTTTTTCTTCCATTTATCAGCATCCAGTAGAATTTCAGTTTATTTTCTAGTGTCCTCGGGCATGCTTGCATTCTCTTGTAGATAGCTGCAGGTTGCCTTCATGAGCCTAGATTCCTGTTTTCACTCCATACTAATTTGCTGCTAATCAGCTAAATTACCCTTTTACTTGCCTGTTTGGTTTTCTTATGAGGTACCAAAGTGATTCATGTTTGTATACTCTGTATACTCTGTACACTTCTATGCTTATAAAAACATTGTGAAATTCTTTTCTTTTCTCCAGACCTTACAGTCTTTTTAATTCTTTGAGTTTTTTCAGGTCTCTTTTCAGTTTGTTTGTGGTTATTTTGGTTTCGTGGGCCTTTTTTAATGGCATTGTGGGGTTTTGTTTTGACTTCCTTATTTTGATTGTTTCACTGATGGCGCCACCTCTAAAAGATCCAACAACGTGATATTTATGTGCATTGGACCTTTATGCTATTTTCATTTTTTACAACCCCACTACACCCCCATTCTTAAGAACTTAATATAACGCTTCTGATAACTGATCATGTTTTTTTCTTGTCCAAGAAAAAATAGTTCTAACAGAGGCAGGGGTTTTGTTTTGTCCTGCCATTCAGCTTGAAGATACATAAGGATAGGGCAGAGTTTTACAGTTCTGTTTTACAGTTCAGTTTGATATATGTGTTTGTCTTTCCTGCATAAGTTTGCTGTGTAAATAGAAAGTCTGTAAGCACGGTATGTGCAAAGTGTAGTATGCAACAGTGATTACTGGTTGGCTAAGGCACATAGTAGACAGGTAGGACCTACATGCTGCTGGCCCAACATGCTGTTAGTCAGTTTGCCACTCCCTCTGTAGATACCCAGCTGCTCTAGATGTTGAGAGTTGAATTTGTTACTTTTTTAGGTGTTCCAGCACTTTAAATCTCTGTGTGTGTACATGTCTAATGTCTTAAAAATACCCCTCTCTTATCCATGAGTTCCTCAGCACGTACCCTTGACTGACTGCAAAAATTGTATATGAAGACCTTTCTAACTGTTAAACAACTTCAACCTTTGAGGTGTTTTGTAATAGAGTGGAAGTCTTGGAAATCCTGTGATGCTATACAGTAAATGCATGCTCACATCAGTACTGTTTTACTCAGTATTAACTATTTTATTACACATTCTTTTAAGTCATGAGGGAACTTCTAATAAAACATTTTATTTAAAATAACTTCTTCTTACATTTTCTTCCTCTCTGTAAACATGACCTTTTCTATTTTAAAAAAAGATCAGAATTTGTTACTTTGTGACCTGTGGCTTTGATGTACCTTATATGCAAATCGGACCAAGTCTAATTTGCTCCATTGAGCAAATTGAGAAATGTGTCTTGTATGGTTCATTTGGGCCATAACTAGTATGGGATTATTTTGCAATTTTCGATGCAGATCTGCAAAGAATATAAGGATGCATTTAAATTCCATCACACAGAGGTTTTGTTTGCATATTGGGTCCTAGTTTAATATATATTATATTAGTTGGGGGAACTATATGTGGTAAAGGAATAAGTAAAATGATTATATTCATAGAATGGCTTGGGCTGGAAGGGACCTTGAAGATCATCTGCCATGAGCAGGGATCCACCCACTAGACCAGGCTGCTCAATACCCCATCCAATATGCCCTTGAACACCTCAAGAGATGGGGCATGCACAGCTTCTCTGGGCAACCTGTTCCAGTACCTCACTACCCTCTGAATGAAGAATTTCTTTTTAACATCTAATCTAAATCTCTTCTCTTCTAGTTGGAAACTCTCCCTCCTTGTCCTTCCATTATCTGCCTGTGCAAAAAGTCACTCTACCTCTATTTTATATTTTGTAGCTACAACTCATGCATGTGTAATTCAAGACAAAATATTTTCAGTCATGCAGTAACATGTACATATTAATTTCTAGAATTAAAAGTTCCAGTTTTTTTAACTTAGCCCTCAATTTTTTAATTCTTTCCTCTGCAATATGAGCTTCAATTCTAGTTAGCTATTCTCAAAATGATTGTTGGAAAAAAAGTTCTGTTTAAAGTGAATTGTCATGTTATTTTACTAGTTTTCTAAAGAACCCAAGTTTTCAGTGTTTTTTGGAATATTCGTGGAATAGACTTGTGTAGACTCCAGAGCACACATTTCTTTTTCCCTCTAAAATTCAGTGGGTGCTCTAGATCTGCTTAGGAGTTGTCAGTCACAGAGTAGAAGTCACTTTCTGAATCAGATGTAAGCTCTGAAATTTGCTTCTTGTAGTAACAAGTCAGTGTAAAGGTTTTAATAGTTGGCTTGTTATTAATTTTGTGTTTTAATAGTTGGCTTGTTATTAATTTTGTTCTTTTAGTGAAAACATAGGTACCTTTTCACTGGAAATGTAAAGTCAAATGTAAATGTAACTTGCTATAAATTCAAAAGAACAATTTGTAAAACTTTGCTGGTTTTAATAAAGTTTATTAACTAAATAGCATAAATCAGGTAATAAACAGAAATTATCTACAAAAATAAAATAAAATTGCATCAAAGCTTAATATAGTTAGGTTCTAAAAGTAGTTAAATATTTCTACATTTTTATGCTATGCTATTAAAATACTAAAGTCCTAAGAATTTATTTTGTCCTGTTGCTCAGAGAAAACAAAAACTCCAGACATGGCCCTTTTTAACCCATAAGGCCACATGTTCTTAAACCATTAAAATTGTGCTTAATGAGCCACTAGATGGAGCAGTCAAATCTCACTTTTTTTCCTATCAGCCTCTGTGCAAGACAATTTCTCTCAGCACAGAGAAAATCTGGAAATGCAGACACACATTGCTACTTGAACCAGAAATTTAAAAACCTTTTTCAGATCTTATCTCCACGAGCATTTTTTTTCTATAGGCAGATTTACGCTGACCTGTAGCTTTGGTGTTGCAGATGTTGCATGGGACATATTCTGCATATGGAAATTACACTGACACGAATAGCTCTGTGGAAGCAGTTATTAATTTCTTGAACTGAGTCCTATCCCCAGGGAAAAAACCCAAAATGTAACAAGGAAAAGGTACTCTGAGGATCATGAGCCAGATTTTCAAAATTTGGGAGGTTTAGAGTTACACATTTATGCATGGCTCTCTGTGTTTGTGCTTAAGAAACCTTGGTGAAGCTGCATATTCTCTTCCTACTTACCCAAAGTATCCTTTCAACATGATTTTCTAATGCATAAAAAACACTTGTTTAATGAGACCACATTATCTGCTTCACTAATACAGCAGTAAAGTGGGTTCAGGAACAAAAAGAAAATATACAACAATGTATATGAATGTTTCCACATTCTTTGTTTTACTGTAGATTCATAGCATTACTAATACAAGATTTTTCTGGGAGGTGTACAAGTTTATGAATATATTTGTTCACATGAAATAGAATGTATCCTTGGTATTAGAAGGCACTCCAGTGAGTCTGTTCCAGTTAAATACTTCAGGGATCATGATACGTAGTTACAGGGCACTATCTCAAAGGTAGGGAATAGAACTATGTGTGAATATAAAATCTTGCAGATTTTTGTTCTATTCTTTGCCTTTGTCATGTGTTTGAAAGTCAGAATGTTCTGCATTAAAGATCGTCAGCAGGTGTCACGAGAGAGGAAATGTCATTCTGAAGCAGCTGGATGCAGTCCTTGGAGTGCCTCAGCCCTGCTCCTGCCTCTGAGGTGGGGATTGCAGATCCTGGCACTGGTGTCCTGTCAGTTTTGGGTAGGAGTGCACAGGGCTTTGCAGAGCAGGAAGCTCATGCTGTGCAAAGCAGTGCTCCCCAGGTGACTCTCTTTAACCTGTGTGCGCTTTATACAGTTCTCAGCTGAATTATGACATGAGCAAAACCTTCTGTTCTGGCAGTGAATACTAACCAGTGTCATGAGCTGAGGGCCAGTGATAGCCATGCATCTTTCAACTGTGCAAAGTCCTGGGTCATTCAGAAGTGTAATGCCAGCTCTTGCCTGTCGTGCTCCAGGGCACTACCACAGCAAATCAGTGTAAGTTTATTTCAAACTACATGGTATGCCAAGGAATGCTGTATTCTCTACAGGCCCAGATTTTACTTAAAATATAGTATAAAAATGACTTGCACTTGCAAATAAAAGAGGAGCTTGCAAAATAACTCAGAAATACAATTTTAAATAGATGTAGGTTCTCAAAACTTTCTGGTGTTTGCTGTTTCTGCCAATTTTTATGTAACACGCTGAACCTTATCAATGTATTCAGGTAGGTTCAGTTATCTCCCATTGGAAAGGCATTATGGATTTGCCAGTAGGGGAGCTGTCATTCTCTTTAAACAGAGACTGTCTGGGGTAGGGCAAAACAGTCTCCTATTAATGGGAACTGGAACTGAATGTTTAGAAATAAATCCAGTTGTGTTGCTGCTGGCTCTTTTCCACAGAAAAGTTGCTCTGAATCAGTTATAAAACAAGTTGGTTAATCTGTTCCTCTTACCAGGTTTTAAATATCACTGCTAATAAAGTCTTCTACAAGCCACTGAAACACTTAGGAAGACATTAACTTTTCCAGTGAGCAGTTGTTTTTTTCTTAAACAAATGTACCAGTTACATTTTGACTTCTAATATAGCCTTAAAAATTCTAATCTATTGGCATTGTTTCCCTTAAAAAAAAGCTGCAACAACTAATATTGGTATTAATTTTAGGCATGTTGCCATCATAACATCAGTTGTCTGTGCTACTGTGGACCTAATCTTACTTTGCCCTAGAAAATTTTTATAAGCATTAGGAATGAATTTTCTGGCAATGCTTAAACAACATGGTCACCATTCAACCCAGCATTTAGGCATGTGGTTTTAGTAATTTTTTTTGTTTTGTTAGTGTAGATGATATATAACATTTTAAAGTAATAGGAAATTCTGCTTAATAGAGCTTCCTTTATCCTGAAATCCAGAAAGAGAATAAAATAGTGACACACAGATTTCTATCACCCATGGCTGTATAACCTTTCAATCAGCCTATACAGGAATTAGTTCAGAACATGTGTAGTCTTTTGGTTTTACTTTGTAATGGGGGTGGAGAGTTTCTGAAGGGGGAAAAGGGTTGTTTTGAGGAATTTTGATAAGGTTATGTGTCTGAATTAAATAAGCTGTAATGACATTTTCACCTTAGGTTGATTCTCCTTTTGCTGTAGTCCATGTTTGAAGGTGATGCGTTTTGCTTGACTTCTCTTTTGGCAGGAAAACTCAAGTGCAGGTAGATGCCTGCAGCTTCTCCCTACAGGCTGAATTGATTGCAGCAATTTGGTTCTGTGAGTACAAGCCTGTACTCACAGATAGCCATGGCTATCAAAAGTGGTGCTGGAAAACCACCCCTTCATATCAGCTTACCCTACATCAGGCAGGGAAGGGACTTTGAATATGGCTCTTCCACATCCACTGTGCTGGGGGGTGGAGAGTTGGGGGAAATGTGTCTCTGTGGAGACAGTAACACAACAACTAGAAGCACTAGTTAAAGTTGAGAAAAAATAATATTTTGATGCCATTGATAAGTAAATTGAAAAGTCAGTGCCTGCATATTGGTCACCATTTAACTGAAAACATCTAGCGTTGGTTAGCAGTTGAACACCTGAGCAAATTGCTTGAATTAGGGTTTGTTTAAGATGACCTTTGGTTCTAAAAAAATGCTATCCAGCAGATCTTTTATAGATATAGATATAGATATAGATATAGATAAATTAATAAGTTACTTACTGCCCTTGTCATAAAGAAAAATACTCCACAAAATCCCCTTACACACAGAGGTCAATTAGTCATCCTATGATGTCAAAGAAAGGCCAGAAAACTGTTCATCTGACAGTGGCTGCCCTGTTAGATTTGCACTGTTGTTCTCTCTTGATACCAGTAGATCCTCCTCAGTCAAGGTCAATTATTAAAATTATCTATCTGAGGAATTGCTGACCTTTTATAGTAGATAAGGTAACTAAGATAAATGCATTGCAAAATTAGTAGATCATGAAGGTTGGATAGCAAAGATCTCAGCCACTGCACCTATGGAATTGAAGGCCCAGCCTAGGTTTTCTAGTGTGAGTGTTGAACTTTACTCTTTCCAGTTCCACTGTCACAATCATGTTCCTCAGAGGAGTCAAGAACAATCAAGTCAATCATGGGTGGAGGAAGGGGAAATGAAACATCAGTGGCAGCACAGTACTAAACAACTGACAGTGGAACTTGGAATGCTGGATACAAAAGCAATAAATAGCAGGGTGTTTCTTTACTGGCTCTTTCAGCCCTGTGTACTTGAAGGGGTTCCCATCACTTGGTTTTGCAGAAATGCTCTTCTGTCTTTCAGTCTGCTGCAGAATGGTGGGTGATGTTCTGTAAAACTCCCCAGAGGACCTTTAGAAACAATGTGGTCAAGCCATTATTCTGGGATGCCAGTGGGAGGCACACCACAGCCTGCTCCCAAGGTGTGCTTTTATATGCTGTTATTCAGATGGATGCAAAGTTACTTTGCTTTCACTTTGAATTGATTAGCTTGGATCACGGTTTGAAATGAAAGCTGTGGAGTAACAACAGCATGATATTAAGGCCAAACTTATTAGCTTCAGCATATTACTCTATTGATATGACAACCTAATTTGTGCTTTGGTACTTTTAAAATTTTTTGTTACCTGGCTAGGAATAGAAACAGAAAATGCTCATGTCTGAAAGGAAAGGAACTTTGAGCTCTAACAAGTTTGGTGTGTGTTTAAGAGCAGACATTTCTTTAAGGAGCTAATATGTCTTTTTCACCAGAGGTTCTTAACCTCTGATTTTTTCAGTAGTTATGAAAAAATTTCACAATTGGTGCTATGTCAACCTGTAAACCCTTCTTGAGAAGTGTGTGAATGTATTTGTATATTTATGTATTGAAGACTTTCTTTGGTAAATGGTCAAACATTGTTTTTGCAGAGTTGTAACTATTTTGCCAAATAGTCTGAAAAAGAGACTGAAAAACATCCAATCTCTTCACTGGGCAATACTTCACTGAAGAGAAGATGTACTTATGCTGCAAGTGTTTTAATTAGCCCAGTCTCAGCTAAACACTGCATTTAAGCCTATCAGAAGGAAGTATGTTTTTTTTTTTTTAACAAGTTTGATTCTGGATGCACAGCCAAAGACTACTTCAAGTTTTCTATGATCTCAGTAGAGAATTTTGTGGTCTGGAGTGCTGCTAGCAAAGCAAAGGAAAGCCTTGTTTCCTCCCCACACATCTTCGTTCTGGTCCTTTTTTATGTGTGTAACATTTGACCACCAGTCAAACTCCAGTTCTTTGTCCATCACTTGAGTCAAGTGGTTAGGTCAGTTTTCCACCCACTTCACAGCTCACCAGTCAATCCATGGCTCTCTGATTTGGCTGGAAGGATATTGTGTGAGAGACTTGGTTGGAAGCTGTGCTACAGTTCCATTAAAAAACATCTGCTCTCCCCTTGCCTGCAGATCCAGAAACCATATTGGTCAGGCAGGATTTGCCCTTGGTAAAGCTATGCAGGTGGTTCCCAGCCACCTCCTTGGCCTGTGTGCTCAGGGCTGCACTCCAGAAGGATTTGCTCCATAACCCTCTCAATCTGTAGTTTCCCAGTCCTTTTCCTTGCCCTGCTTGTAAAGGTCTGGTGTTTGGCTTGTCTAGTCACTGTTTATCTCCCGCAATAGCCAGGAACTTTTAAAGCAGATCAGACAGGGCTACAATACAAAATGTCACATACAATACCTAATATTGTATCTAAGACTCCTGTAATTGTATTAGAATATCTTCCCCGCTGTAGGTTGACTGTGAGGCCTGGTGACTCTAACATGGATCTTTTTTTTCTCTTATTTTCTAATTTAAATTCCAACTTTAGACACAGGGGTTTATTTACTTGAATTGCTCTTTTTGTGCTATAGAATTAAGCTTGGGACCATTCTCTGATTTACCTCTTTCCAAAAAAGTGTTGTTAAACCATTGGTTTAGAGGGCAGTTGCATTTTCACCCAGGCATAAGGTAGAACAGTATGTTTAATGCTTGGCATTTGTTCCCTTAAAACTTCAATAATTGCAGACTAGTGTGAAATTGAACAATCTCATGATTTTCTAATGGTCTTAGAAATTGTTATAAATGCTGGAGTATCTTACACAGATTAAGATCTAGAACAAATATTAGCAGGAATATTATGAAGGACTAAAACTATGATGGTCAAGATTTAACTATTAGATGCATATTGTAATGTGCCTCAGAAGATAGCGGCAATAAAATCATATGCAGGGGTAAAAACCTTTAGAGATTATGAGGACAGTGCTATCCAGTGAAAAGTTTGAAAGTATGTTATAATTTAATAAGGTATTTTTACTAGGAAAATGGAATGGTGCCCGGTTTTCCAGTTAGTTTCCTAGTGCTTTAATACTATTAATGGATGTAATTAATTATTACCACTTTATTCTTGAGCTGTCAGATGGGCCTTTGAGCAGCCAGAAAGGCTCAATGTGTCTGGGACTGGGAGGAATGAAATCCACCCTTAAGGATGTGCAGTGGATGCTGGAGTTGGTGTTACTGTTCTTTTCTGCAAAATGCCCTTTTTGACCTCAGAACATTCTTCTGTTGCTCCTCTCTTCCCTTACTTTTCAGCAAATACTTGCAGACACCTCTGACAAATGCAGCTTGTCTAGTCATGTGCAGCTGTTAGGCTGGCCTACTTAGGCAGGACTTAGGCAGAGCTCATGGCTAGGGATAGAAGGGGGGTAAGATGGGCATTGAGGACTGCCTGCTGGAGGAGCAGGGAGGGGTTATCACGTAGGGGAGCGGGAGACAGTGAGAACTTGAACAACAGCGTGAGGGACAATGAACCCTTCTAAATGCGTCTGGGAAAACAATTAATTATTTTTTTCACAAACACATGTATGCCATGGGAATGACAGGAAGACTTGAAATAAGTCAGGAAACAAGCCCTGTATAGTACAGTCTCATTTACAAATTCTGAGGTTGTAGTAAGCGAGAACTTTTCATCTGTTGATTCATCTGATGACAAAATCCCCTGCCTTGTTTAGTGTGTGCAGTGAGGTGAGGTGAGGTGAGTGTTCAGGTGTGCAATGTTCTGTAAGTGACACAAAGCCCTCAATGCCTGCCCTGGCAGAAGAGGAGCTCATCCTTCAAGGAGCAATGCAGAAGGGTCAGTGGATGTGCTGTGGAAGCATCAGGCATTTGGCATGCTCGGTCTTTTGTTTCTTGTGCAAGAAATGTTTTTGGCTTTAGGAGAAAGCTGGGTATATGTTCCTTGGTCAGTAGCAGATGATTGCTGTCTCTTGAAGTATATAAAGACTGGACACTGTCCTCCTCCAGAAAATCATCTCCTAACAATGGCATGTCCGTGAATAAAGCAGAGTTAGACAGCTGTATTTTCCTCCTGCTGATAAAGTGCTATTGGGGTCACTTAATGTCAGCAGTGGCCAGGGATATTATATGGATTTTGCTGTTGACTGACATGTGGGAGTGTGAAAGAAAGCATTCAGAACCTTGGGTTTGATCCAGAATTACAGGGAAACAACTTGATTAAAAACGTGTTTTCATTATTACTAATAGATCCATATATTGTTAAGTATGAAAGAGCTGTAAGCTCTCATTAGCTTTACTATTTATATTTTAGCCCTTCTAAGCTTCTTTTTGTTTGCTTTGATTTCTCACATTTTCATTTCTAAACAGCAGGGTTTTTGTATTTTGGATGTCCTGCATTGTATTTTGGAAGTCCTGCAGTATGTAGATAGGCTGCAGAGAAGTATCTGTACAAAGGAAGACAATCTCTGCCACAGAAACAGTTTTATTGTTGTATCATTTGGATACTATTACAGGAGATGAAATACTAAATTCTATTAGCTATAATTCTCTAATCATCTGTCTTTTGCAAATACAGGTTCTGCTTTTCTGTTTTATCTCGAACATGTAATTTGAAATATAAAATGTTATTTTCTGGGGGTTTTTATTTGCAGTATATTTTTCCTATATAAAATCATGTTTCCATGCACACATATATTATATTTGAAAAAAATTAAATTATCCTATTAACTTGTAAAAAGTGCTAAGTTTTTCTCAAGGGCCATTTGTGTTTTCAGTGTTCTAGAAGTAAATCTGCAGCTTGGGATGTTTTACATAAATTGAAAGAGCCACATTTCCTTTACACAATTGCTTCGTCTATGCAGTTGATTAAACTTGTTCTGTGCACCACTGCTGAATATAAATAATAACTGCAGCAGTAGTATTGATTACTTAAGTGCCTGAGCTTGTGTCTACTGTAGGCTTTAAAGCACTAAGAAACTTCTTTCCTGTTCTATCCAGAGAGGAAGGAGCTTTTTTTTCCCCCCCATCTTGTTTCCTGAGGATCAGTGATTCTGGATTCCTAAAATCCTTCTAAAGACTGAAACTCCTTGTCATTGCAGTGACCGTGTAGGAACTAATGCAGTAATCGATGCTTGCACTCCACTGCAGAGATTTGTTTTGATGACAAGAGCTCTCGTTAGCCCCGTTTGGTGTCACCGGTGTTGAATGTTTGACACTGCAGAATAATTTGGCTTAGAATCAGGACGCAAGGACCTTATGACTTCTTTTCTATCATCTCCTTCACACTGAAGTGGATTTTTGCTGGCATTACGGTTTTGCTACAGTTGCAGGCTGGATTCAGCAACCTACTAGATGCCAGTTGTGCTTTAAACATTCTCTTGCTGGAGCTGCTATGTTTGCTGGGTTTCTTCAGTTTCTGCTCCAAACGTTGCATTCAGGGACAGGTAAATAAGGAGCTATATAGTACTGAGGTTTTACTTATTTTTTTATATTTCATATTTTTAAACAAAAATTATACCCTTTTATGAATAGATTTACTTAACTGCGCAGTTTTAGTGGAGATGTTGTATCCTCGGAATGTTAAAGTGTTAATTGTGGCATATATTCAGCTTAAAGAGGGAATAAAGAACCATTTTGCTTTTAAGTCTGTGTTTCAGTTATGTTTATATTTTGAAAGCTCATGTGTCAAATATAATTAGTGGTAATGCTATGTGGAATGAGCTTTTTAACAAAAATCTGTATTTTTAAAGTGCACATAAAAATATAAATGTGTTTCTGAAAAGTAATAATAATATTCCTATTGCATTATGACTTCTGCATTTTGGAAAAGTCAAGGATAAAGAATTTAGACATTTACTTCAGGAAACGAATGAACATTCCTGTGTATTATTTGTTTTTGTCAGAAGACAAGTGAGATGACCTTGATCTCTTGAATTATTCTATTCTCAGGAGCTTAAACAAGTTCAGAATGGAATGTGATTATGTTACTTTTGTTTTTGCATATTATTTAGGGAGAAAAATCATCAGACTTATGTATGTACAATAAAAATCTTTTTGTTTAGCGTAAGATGGTTATAATAATACATGGGTTACAATAAATGTACAGTTCTGGTTATTTTGTGCATTATTTCTGCATGACCATATTGATGCATTGCACTTTCTGATCAGGGAAGAACATCAGCTTTTCCCTTTTGCATTTGAAATAAAGTCCTCAGCTAAATCACTGAAGGATCACAGGGAAAAATGAGAGGAAGGATTCACCATTGCAAGTTCCTTGGGGATTATGAAGTGTGTTGAGAATAACAAATACCTTTACAATCCTATATCTAAGTAGTTGATAACACTGTCTGTAAAAATTGATTTTGAAAAGTAGTTTTTTCACTAGAGGAATTAATCCTAAAGATGTATGAGAGAATAAGTTGTGAAAGAAGTTTTATGCTCTCGAAGATAATGTGTTAGATACTATATTTTAAGAAATACATGTTAAAAATGTATTTAATTTCAACAGAGTTTAGAGGGGAATTAGAATTTACTGAGGGCAAAATATTGAGGGGTGCATTGTTGAAGATGCACTGCTATTAAATCAGTCGAAACAGAGATGGAACAGAAACAGCAGCAGGAATATCAGGAAGACAAAATGCTGAGGCTGGGAAGAGAATGGTCAGCCTTCGCTCTGCATGAATTTAAAGGATAAGACTGGAGAAAACCTTTGGCTAAGATCAAAGCCTTGCACTCTCTTACGCTTAATAAGTTGTTTTTAGCTGCATAAAGAAACTAAATCCCTATTTCTTCTTCAAGCTGTCCACTGTATAGATGGCTCTAAACTGCATTCCAGAGATCTCTTGCACATCTTGGCAAAAGTAGATGAAGAAGGTGAATTAGGATTGAGATTGACAAATACAGAGCAGTGAAACCCTGCGTTGCGGTGATTCAAGGCTGTGCTGTGGGCACTAGACAAACAGCAGCCTTTGGAACAGCATGTGATGCTGTTTGGTTTCTGCCTTTTTTCTTTCCTATGTTCTCTGTACTCTGCACATATATTTGTAGCTCTGTAGCCTATTGTATTAATAGCTAGTTTTTCCAGTACTTTTCCATGGCCTTTCCCTAAGCAGAAAGACAAAACAAATTCCAGAGCTCCAAGCCCCAGGGGGGTGCAAGGCCCTGTCCTATCTCGGTTCTTCCTGGGAACCAAGGCTGAGAACAGCTCTGAGGTACATTTTCATAAACAAAGTACAGCCAGTGCTGAGAGGGGGGCTCCAGAGAAGAGGCTGGACCTGGGAGGGGAAAATTGAATCACTACTTGTCCTCCTAATTGGTGCTTTTAATCAATTATCCTGATTTCCTAAAAGCTATAAATATGTACTCACCCCTGGACGGGGGCGGGGGGGGAGGGGGGGGGGGTGGCTTTTATGGACACCTTTCCATAATTGCTCCTGAAGACCTTCAAAATAAAGATTCCCTTTTATATTACCTCCTTGCTAAAATGATCTCGAGTTTCTTTTCCAGGTTGGGGGAAAAGGCAACACATGGACCTAGGAGATCTAAAAGATGCTGTCACACTGAGCCCCACATCCCCTGACTATAGTGATGTAATGGACTATTAAACCAGGCTATCTATAGGTCTCTATCCATTAAATTTCTATCATCTCTCCCCTATAATGACCCTTCAGTATCCTGAATATTCCTCTCTGAAAATTGAACTGTGTGCTGCAAGGACAGAACCTGAGAGAATGAGCTGTCATCAAGGTCAGCTCTTATGTCAGGATAAGTGCAAAGCTCCCCAAAAGACAAACCATGATGGACAATGAAACAAAACAAAGTTCCCCAAACTAACAGCAAAACATGAAGTTCCTCACTAGTCTGACCTTTGGAGGTATTTTGTAGCAAAAGTAGGAAAGGCACTGGAGTCTTGGTCTCTGGCTAACCCTGTAACTCCCAAAGGGCAAGGATAGTGGTTTTCCAACAGCAGCCAGGCTTGTGTCCTGTCCTCTCCTGTTACCATTGGGATCGTTTATGTCCACTCCATCATCTTCTGCACTGCTAATTCTCAACTGCAGAATGTGATTTTCTCCCTGTTTCTACACTTGTTTATCCTGGTCTGAGTGTGGAGCCATTTCCTTGTCTACTCTGAGGCTGATCCTCTTTTTCCAGTTTGTTTTTTTCTAGTTTGTCAGGACAGCTTTGAAGTCTGGTTCCGGCCTCCTATGAAAAGCCATTCCTTTGTCCTTGGGGTCAAGTCACTTACAAATCTAATATGTTTCTGTTTTATTATTTAGAACAGCAGTGTGAGTGTTGACTATTACTATATTCCAGACAAACACTACAGACCCTGCTTAATGAATACTTCAGGGGGTATTTGTTACCAATTTTAGCCATATTTAGAATATGATTTTCTAGATAGATTTTCACCTTATGCTAAACACTTTTGGTGTGGCTCTTAACATGGCATGCTCATAAACAAAACTGCTCAGCTGCATGTATTTGGCATCTGTGTATAAAGCCAAATAGTAGCAGATTCTTTCCATAGTGTTCTAGGTTGGCAACTACTTGGTACTTGATACTAAGTAGTAGGGACTAAATAGTTGTAGAATTATCTCATTTGTTTTTGCATATTTCGTTGTTTGCATTATATTTTGTGTTTCTAATTTTGTCTTGTGTGCTTCCTGATACTTGATGACTGTAGGTTACATACTCAAAGGAAACTTTCCAATGTTTTTTCCAGAAAATGAAACATTTATGATTTAGTTGGTTGGTCTTTGACTGCATTTCTCCCTCTTCTGAATTGGACTGGTTCTGTTTCTAATATTGGTATTCTTTCTTAAATGCTGCCACCATTGCTGGACTCCTTTTGCTGTTGTGGATGCTTCCTTATTTCTCTGAGGTTGAAGTGTTTTGGTTTGGTTATTTGGCAGTGGGATTTTTGTTTGTTTTGTAGGAAGGTTTTTGGCTTTTTTTCTGCTCAACTTCATTCCCTTTTTGAAGATCACAGAGTTTATTCATGTTCACATTCTTAACTATTTCCTCTTTACTGGTGGGGAACAAAGCTCCTAAGATCCTTTGCTCATTGTTTTACTAGTGTCAGTGAACTCTCAGAGTGCACTCCAAAGATTCTCCCTGCAGTATTCCCCTCTGAACTGGAGAAACAAAACCTCTCATTATCTTCTAAGGCAGCATAATTGAGGATTCTCATGAACGATAATTTAAAAACCCAAAACAAACAGAGAAAACAACAACACAACAAAAACACAAAAAAGACCCAATTAACAAAAAAACTAAACAAACAAAAAAAAAAAAACCCTCAGCAGGCTTAATCTTGCTAATTTGGTCTTCTGGAATATGACACCATCATGGTACTGCTGAGGTGCTTTTTTCTTTAGTTAGAGAATTTCATTTGCTGTATTTCCTTCTACAGGCCTGAAGTTCAGAACAACCAAGAGCCTTTTTTTCCCCCATTCTCAGACTTTCTTTTTCATTAGATTATTAATTATGTCCCCCAGTTTTCATGAAGATGGAACTAAAACTTTGATTATTAAATATAATCTTGTTATTTCTCAAGTATCTTGTGCAGGTTTGCATGGTGGACTCTGTGTGTGTGTGTGTTGGACAACAGCAAGGCTCACTGTCTGCCTCCTTTTCCCTGGTCCTGTGGATAACGAGAAGCTTTGATTTAATTTGCTGTTGTTTCTATCAGCATGCCTATAAACACTGTGTTTTCTTCTGTATCTGAGCAGAAATGCCTTTCTTCTTTCCACACAGTCGTAGAAAATGTGTGTTCAAAGAATTTTCTCAGGGCATTGCCTGTTTTGGTACCTTATTTGCAGTGTGTGCTACCAGGGCACTGATGCCTTACTGGGCGTTGTATCCATGGGACTTCTAAGGTGGGGGCTGCTGCTTTACACCTTTACTTTTTTTTTTTTTTTCTGTTTCCTACATACTTGTTAAAATTTCTAGCTATTGGCAGTATAGAAACAGCCTAGGGTTTGAGGAGAGTTTATTTTCAGCTTTGATTTTCAATGATAATTTGCTAATATATCAGCTTTTAACAAATACTAAAATAAAAAACTAAAGATTTTTTAAACTCTCAGAGGAAAAATACCAGAGACCAAAATGGAAATATTACCTTTTTTTGCAATTAACATCTACTCAATTGGTTTAATGTGCAGAGGAGATAGGGAAAAAACCCCAAACCAACTCACAGGGAAAAAAATTGTGTTATGCTGAAGAGCAACATGGTGTTTTGGAAGTGCAGGGAATTCTTTCAGAATAGCAGAAAAAAATAGGAAGAACTTGTCAGTCCTTTAGTATACTAGATAGCTATGTATGCATATGTATCCAAAATTCTGAGATCATATGACTTTTTGTGACAACTTGCTATGCATTTTTCAAATTTCATTAGATGTTGAACAAAAATAGTATCAATAAATCATATCAAAACTGAAAGCGGTAATTATATGAAGCAGGAACTCAATGAAACTGTTGACGCAAGTTAGTGTCAATATTGAATTGGAATTAAATAGAAATAATAAATTTATTCAGAGAAGCTCTAAATTTCCAAAAGGAGATCTCCTGCCATCCATCTACAAAATTAGATTCCACTCAAGAGAGTGATCCCAGTCTGCAAAATCAGAGACAACAATTAGACAGCAAAATTTTCTTTTAAGTCCTTAAATGCCATGGTATCAAAATCAAAGTGTTTGCCTGTTGATTTTAAGTTCCTGGTGCTAACTATTTTTCTGGTATCCTCAAGAAAATATTTTAATGAACCTTGTAAAATAACTTTCAGATTAATGGAATGCATCTTGCTTAATATTTTACATCTATAAATCTGTCACATTTTGTGATGACCCTACAGAATATGCTTTTGAGGACCATCCCTCTGTGAGTCACATATATTCTTGGACTCACATGCTTGCAATAAGACTTACACATCCTCAGAATCTCTGAGATAAAAATAAGAATCTAGCTGGAAAGAGGTTGATGAACTTTTGAAGACTTTGGGTGTTTGAGTGAAGTTACCAAATAATGTTGGCTCAGGGAGTTGATGAGAAGATTCTCTAGAGATTCAGGAATCTTAGAACACCTTCTTTGTTATGTCCCTTGTGTCCATATTAAGAAAATTAGAAACATTCAAAAATCCTCAGTTTGTTTACTAGGGACATAGGTAGGTTTGTTTACTAGGGACTAGATAGGTTGTGATTTTTGGCTTTAAGCTTTCATTGGCAAGATTAGTAATCCTTGCTTTCAGTAATTTATAAAGCCTTAAAACAACACGGAAATAATTCAGGTAGGAAGTCCATTTTGTGAAACAAAAATGGCCCTGGTTGTTTTTGTGTTGGGAGGTCTTTTGCAAGTCTGACTTTTGAGAAACCTTTATTCATCAATGTACACAGGTGCAATACTTTGTTGTAAAAAAGTGTGTGTCTAATCTGCACACATAGTAAAAAGCAAATCACAATCTAGGACATAAAAATTCTTTGTTAAATAAATATCTGGATAAGAAACTCATCTTGTATTTTAAATAGGAAAATTCTCCTTATGCCCAGATACAAAAAAAGAATACATTGAAAGACTTTTTCATAATCAGCAACTGACAGATAGTTCCTTTACAAAATCAAAAATAATTGTGAATTTGCAAACCCTCATAAAGGAACTATGTTGCCATAGTAACTAGGGGAGAAGTCAAATGGATTTTCCTTTTCACTAGATTTTAATTTAATATTTGTACCCTTAATTATCTAGATAGTATTTCATAAGTCCACTACTTCCTTGTGTAATTATTTCTGTATTTCTTGTTTGCATATATCAATCAGCATCACTTTTTTCACAATGTAACTACCACTTTTAAAAAGATTTTTAAACTCAGGGGTTTGTTTCAAAATAAAAATGTTCATTTTGTATGAGAAATAGTATGAAATGTCCTTATCTTCTAAACACAAAAGTAAAGAATAATTTTCATTAATTTTCAGTTTGTATTGAGTAAGCCCATGTTGTCAGTTATCTAAATCTGACAGTCTAGTGCTTGATAAAGCAATGGTTTTTTGTTACTCAGAAATTTAATTAAGATATAGAAAAGTAATTTTATATCTTTTCATTAAATGAAAATACCTAAATAAATACTGAATCGAGGGAGTAATTTAAAAAGCTAGTTCTAGTTTTGGAGCTATGTGCCACATCTGTGTCTGAAATACGAGTAGTATATATAAAAATTGTCACTTCTAGGGTGTACTAGTCTTCATTTTAACTTTGGAGTCTTACAGTATGTTCAGTGCTTGGGACATTTGCCAGCAGGAAACTGATGTCCAGTGCAATTACATATTTTAAAAAGAAATTCTACAAACGAAAACCTAAATTTCACAGCACTGTGGTGCATTCTTCTCACCAGCCTGTCCTTGAACTGTGTAGATGGTAAAACACGGATCTTGTCCTGCAAGGATTTAAGTTCTTAACTGTAGACATCTGAAGTGAGTTATTTGAGACTAAGAGATGAGGAGCATTTTTGTGAAGCTTTCTGTATAAATAGACATTAGGTAGCTTTTGAATTCTCTGCTTGCCACATGAATGAGAGGGCTGTTTGCCAAGGCAGGGTATTTGTGTTTTCTCTTTATGTGGTTAGTTAGCAGCTTGAACTAGACTGATTTAACCATATGTTGTTTGTACACTGAGTTATTTTTCTGATAAAATTATAGAATTTTTTCCTGGGTGTAGAAGTACTTTCCTGCTTAACAATCCCACATCTGTTAACAGCAGCTCACCAGATTGTCCAAGCAGCCAGGAATCAGGTCAGGAAAGCTAAAGCCCTGATAGAATTATATCTGGCTGGGACATCAAGGAGAGCAAGGAAAGTGGCTAGAGGTGTGTCAGTAATAAAAGGAAGACTAGAGAAAATGTGGGCTCCCTCCAGAAGGAAAGAAGAGGCCTGATTACCTGGGATATGGAGAAGGCTGAGGTACTGAATTACTTTTTCCCTTAGTTTTCACTGAAAAGTGCTGCAGCCACACTGCCCAGGTTGCCCCAGACAAAGGCAGGAACTGGGAGATCGAGAAACTGCCCACTGCAGCAGATCAGGTTTGAGACCATCTAAGTAACATGGAGGTGGACAAGTCCATGGGGCCTGATGAGATGCATCTTCCACTCCTGAAGAAACTGGTAGATGAAGTGGCTAAGCCACTACCCATCATATTTGTGAAGTTGTGGCAGTCTGGTGAGGTTCCCACTGCCTGGAAATGTGGAAACATAAACCCTCATTTTTAAAAAGAGAAGAAAGAGATGTTGGGAACAACAGGCCAGTCAATCTGACTTTTGTACCCAGCAAGATTATAGAGCAGGTAATCCTGGAAACTGTGCTGAGGAACATGGAAAATAAGGAGGTGATTGGTGACAGCCAGCATGGCTTCACTAAAGGCAAATAATGCCTGACAAATTTAGTTGCCTTCTACAATGAGATTGCATAAAGGAAGAGTGACATCAGCTACCTGGACTTGTGCAAGGAATTTGACACAATATGTCCCATATGGCAACCTTGCCTCCAAACTGGAGAGACTTGGATTTGATCAATGGACCCCAAGTACAGAGTGGGCAGAGAATGGATTGAGAGCAGCCCTGAGGAGAGGGACTTGGGAGGTTTTGGTGGATGAAAAGCTCCACATGAGCTGGCAGCTTGTAGCACAGAAAGCCAAATACACCCTGCAGTGTGGCCAGCAGATTGAGGGAGGTGATTCTGCCCCTCTACTCCACTGTGGTGAGACATCCCATGGAGTGCTGCATCCAGGTCTGGGCTCCTGACATAGGAAGGACATGGACCCGTTGGAGTGAGTCCAGAGAAGGCTATGAAGATGGTCAGAGGTTGGAAGCATTTCTCCTGTGAAGACAGGCTGAGAGAGTTGGGGTTGTTCATCCTGAGAAAGAGAAGGCTCTGGTGAGACCATCTAGTAGCTCTTCACTACCTAAAGGAGGACTACAAAAAAACCTGCAGGAGGACTTTTTACAAGAGATTGTAGTGATAGGATGCAGAAGAATGGCTTCAAACTGAAAAAAGAGTGTATTTAGATAAGATCTTGATTGTGAATGTGGTGAGGTGCTGGAGCAGGTTGCCCAGAGAGGTTGTAGATGCCCTGTCCCTGGCAGTGCTCAAAGCCAGGTTGGATGGGGCTTGGAGCAACCTGGTCTACAGAAAGGTGTGATTGGAACAAAATGATCTTTAAGGTCCCTTCCAACCCAAATAATTCTGTGATTCCTAGGATTAATTAGAGAGACGTAGTCTGACTATTCAGTTTGCAGAGTAATTTTAGATGTAGCCTCTGAAAAATACTTGTCCAAGTTTCTTAGCTACCTGACAGAACTGCTGTATTAATTAGCAGCTACATGCTGGTAATGGTCAATTAAATGCCTAACATGGGCTGACTGACTCATATCATTAGATTCTGCTTCTTAAGTAACTCCTGCAAATCCAGCACATATGGATTCGAGCAAATCGCTGAAGCACATTCTCTGCAGAATATCAGTAGTCTCTGAATACGGTCTGGATGGATTTGGGAAAACATCTTGGTATATTTTATCTCCAGTATTCAAGACTCTTTGGAAATCACCATGATTGTTCATACACAATAACAGACCCTCTCATATTTTGTGCTTGTTTTGGCTTTGTGAGAGGGACAAGGCTGGTGTTTCCAGAACTTCTCAGCTTTTCAGGATCTCACTTGAATTCAAAGTACCCCTGCATTAGCTTTTGGCATGGACAGTGCTGCTGAAGACAAAGTATTTTTGAGAAAATGGATTTTTGGTGGTATGAGTTAGCTTTCCCTTTATTTTGAAAGCACACATATTGCAGATATAAAAACAATGAGAATTTATTGAGAGTTTCAATCCCCATCTTGAATGTTGATGGAAGGCTGCAAAAGACTTACGGAAAAAGCTTAACACATTTGTGTCTTGTAATTTATTACTGTATCCGTGTGCATCCAAGAGTAAAGTAATTGAGCGGCAGCATGTTAATAGGAAAAACATTTCCTTGCTGTTAGGATACAACTTTTGAATTATTCCCTTAGGAAAAAAGGTTTTACAAATACATCCTCTATTTTACTTGGTTGGTCTTAAGGAAATCATACATTAAAACTGCAAATGCATTTTTAATAATACGTTTTAGAAATACGTCAGTAATACACAAAAAATAATGGTACTGTATATGTGTATTTTAATAGGGGCTTATTGTTTTTAAGTTGTTCATGTTTTTAAAGAATGGTTTAAAAAGTATTTAAAAGCAGTTTAAGCCAGTAAAGCTATTATTAGCTCCATATGAAAGTAGTTTTTTTCTCTCTATTATGTATTAAATTTTTCTTATTTTACTAGTTACTTTTCATTACTTTTACCAGTGGAAAGTCTTCCCTGTGTATAGGGATTTTTGTTTTCAATTTTGGTGTGTGTTTTTTGGAGAAAACCTGAAATTTTGAAGCCATGCTCTTAGTAAGTTTTTACATGTCATTTACCTATTCCTGGATCTTTATAATGCTGATTCAGTGAAGTTATTTTGTGCAGTTATACAAGGAGTGAGTTCTGGAGTATGGCTGTGCAAGAAAGGCATAAACAGACATTAGGCAAAGAAGCAGCAATGGCATAGGATGATCAAGGAGAAATTAAACATATAACAGAGTACTGAACTGCAAATGTCCCTAGTATCGGTGTTCTTGGCATAAAATATTTTTAATGCCCATTTGGGGAGGTTTTTCATTTGTGTCTTAAGTTTTATGTTCTATTTGATGAGTGTTTTTGAGTAGATTAACTGACATTTTCCATTGTATAACCCTTTTTATAGTTATAAATTCCCCCAGAAATTTGTGTGCCAGTGGTCTGTGTCATACTGAATTTTAATGGGAATTTTAAAATCAAGTCATTTTTAAAGAATGTGTACTTTTCTCTCCCCAGTTCACATATTTTTGCAGCTTTTAAAGTATTCACCAAATGGTAGACCTACCACTTTCAGGGACTTTCAGTCAAGATGTTTGATTTTATGGCTCCCTGTATAGCTTCTGAGCATATCATTCACATTCCAGCTCAGTAGAGCTGCATTTGCAGTGCAGTTCTTGTTCTCAGCTTCTGAGAGCTGAGGGTGAGAGAATTGGTGTTGTGGATGCAGCTGATGGCTTGGAATGTAGCAAAGCATGGGACAGACAGAAGTGAGGAAAGGGACAGACACCTAAAGGTTTAGATATGGGAAGGAGGGTGCAGGAATGTAGCTTAGTACCCAAGGATTTGAGGTTAAAGAGGGATTAAAATGCAGAACCTTGAGAAAGGATACTAAAGCCAGAAGCAGAAGCAGACAGAAGATGGATAACAGAAAAAAAATGGGCAGGGAAGAAAAGGCTGCAAAGGGTATGCAGATGGTGAGAATAGGAAAATCAGCAGGTTAGACAAGACAGAAGAAGTATGAGAGGATCTTGCTACAGCAGGAACTTGGTGGAGAAGGGTGCTAGGTGCATGAATTAAATGGTCATAGATATGCAGTAACCAGGAGGAAACTGGGAGCAAGAAGCTGAATCTAGGAAGGAAGACAGGAAAAGAAAGCAGGGAACAATGGGGATAAGCAAAAATATTTTTGGGCACTTGGACACATTCATCTGTATACTGGAGCTGACATTTATTCCTTCCTGAACATTTCCCTATTGCTGAGCAAATAGCTGTGAAACAAGAAGACAAAGTGTGTTGTGTTTGGCCTGTGACAGGCTGATCCACACAGGAGAGAGTTGATTTTTGGTGTAACTGTTGAGTCCATTACTGAAACTTGGAGAGCTCTGTATCATAGATTTGAACTTACTGCCAGCATTGCAGGTGTCAGTGGAGTTTGTGGGTTAGTTGTTGTTCTTGTTGTAATTTTGAAATTTATAAAGGCACAAGGAAGTATCATAAAAGTAAAACGGAAAGACTTTTAATGTGATTTAATGTGTTTTCCAAACCTGCAGAACTGCAGTAGCTAATGAAACCACAAACTGCCTCATGTGGTCATGCACATGATAGTGATATTCTTTTTAAAAATAAATTTGTGCATATGATCATGTAGATGATGGTAAGCTATTAAACATTTTATGAGTTATTGGGAATGGTACAATTTGTATTTCATAATCAGCATCTAAATATTTGTAGACAAAGATTTAAAAAATTCTCTTCATGTAAAGGTATCTTCTCCCTTGCGTGCCTTGTTTGGGCTTCTATCACTATTCTTACTAGAACACAGGCATTTAACAATAGTGTTACAGAGATCTGTTTTATGGAGTAAGATACTGAAGATACATTGCCTAAAGTGCCCTCCTTGTCCTGATAGGCTGATGGCTTCCAGACCACTGTAATTCATGGGCCTATTCTTGGTGTACACAGCATATAAGTTTGTCCCAAGGGAAAGAGAAGCTTGCAGTTTTGTAGCTGCTGTTGGTAGTATTTGCTGTATTTGTGTGGCTGTTCCCTCTGGTACTCTGTTACCAGCTCCTGTGCCTGTCTGTACAGTACTTGTTGTCACAGCACTGATCTTTGCAGGTTCTAGAGCATGGTTGACTGTTCTGTCCTTAACTATAGCTAAGTGCCTATTTTGTGGAGTATTCCCTCTCGTGTTATCATTAGCTGTAGTCCTGTGTGTTTATTACAGAGAAGATGGGGAGGAGGAGGGCTGTCAATGTGATGCTTTGGGGTCCATTCTTGGACTGAGCAAAGGTAGAAATAGACACTGTGCACAACCAGTTCTAGGTGCGATTCATGAAAAAGCGGAGGTCCAAATAAATGCATTATTTTTTATTAATACACTCTGTTGTTTACATATTGATATATTGATTTGAACCATAATAAAGGTTTTGTATTTGCTTCATCAAACTATTGCACTTTAAAATTTATGCATGCAGAAGTAATCATTCATGCATCTTTCTCTGTCTGAGAGATTACACATTTCTTTCTATTCATATTCTTCCAGGTGACTTGGATTATTACTGGCTGGATCCTGCCACGTGGCACAGCAGGGAGACGTCCCCTATTAGTTCGGTAAGAAGTAGAAAAATAGGGATTGATAAGTATGAGTTAAAATGTTTGCTAATTATTTCAGTTCAGCATAAGTATTTGGCTGTAAAAAAATACTCTGCATGAATCATATAAAACTTGTTTTAGAGGACCATGGAAATGGAAATCAGAAAGAAAGTTTTATGAAAATGCATATTTGTAAAATTGCCTAATTTTAACTTGAATTGAATTCCTTTATAGACATGACACTTAATTTCACTGTGAACCACAAAAAACCACAGTTATAAGTGTGATGCTGCTCTGGGAAAGATTAGTTGTTTTATTGAAGACTTGGAATTGGAAAGTACCATTTTGATTTTATTATGTAATGAACCCTCATGTGGTAGACCTGCATAACATATATTATTCTCAAGAACAGAATTTGTGAATGCGTTTTTCAGAGTTGTGTAATGTAAAAGTAAATATATTATTTCATTACCTAAGGTGTGTTTAAAATGTTTAATTGTATTGAAGTTTGAAGTGGATTTTAACTCTATCTGTAGACTTAATGCTGAGATTTTTTACAAGAGGCATAAATATTTAATGTAGCCAGGGTCCAACAGATATAATCATAGAAATCTCAGGTGCAATATGTAACACATCTGAAGGATGTTTGTGTCTGCTGTGACGTGATGATACAGTAATTTTACTGGTTTGTACATGTGCAGCTAAATACTGGAAGGTGGTCACACTTCTTGAATTCTACTGCTTGTATTTTAACAGCATCCCGTAACGTGGCAGCCTTCCAAAGAGGGAGATCGCTTAATTGGGCGTGTTATTCTTAACAAGAGAACAACCATGCCTAAAGAATCAGGTGCATTACTGGGGCTAAAAGTAAGTATTACATGATTTATGTGCTGAATTAAAGGAAGTTCTACTGACCTTAGACATAGAGGTGTAACCCATTGAATCAGAGGACTCTCCAATCACACGGTCTTTTGACAAAAAATGTATTCCTCTCTTTTGGTACATTTTAAAAGTTATACAGGTAAATCATGACTATAAATACATTTACTCCTTCTATGCAATCTTCAGACACCCATGACAAAAGGGCTGAACCGTTTAGATTAAAAAGGGTATGTTTATTCAGCTTCCTGTCTGCAAGATATATACTGCACAAGGCAATACACTAATGGAGTCCTGCCTTTTCTAGCTCTATTGTTTGCAATTTAGTCATGTAATTCATCTTACAATCCACATGCATAAATGTCATCTGGATGCAAATGCTTACAAGGTCAGTGTTTAAAAGCCACACAGCCATTTGAAAACAGAAAATTTGTAGAAAGTAACTAAATATTTGCACAAAATTTGCAAAAAACCCTCTTAAATCATAGTAGAGGTTATATTAAATGTAATTCCAGATAATCCAGCACCTCAAAATTGAGATATTGGCAACACTGTCCAATTGACTTAAATCCCTAATTTACATTTGTTGCAGACTTTTAGGTTCATGTCCCTAAATTGCCAGAACACTTTAAAGAGAGAGAGTCCACTTTCTGAAGCTAGTGGGGAATACAGTGTACCAGTTCAAGAATTTCTCTCTCTGTGCATATTTTTAAATCTGGGGAACACAAGGATGACTAAGGGAATTTAATTTGGATGTCCTTCCCTCTCCATTGAGAACAACAGAGGCAATGCAAAATCTGAAATATTCCCACCCTGAAGTGGCATGGTAATACAAAAGAAAACAGCTTCACTCTGCTAAATGTTTAGTAGTCTACAGCACAAAGCTGATCTTTGCTGCTAGCAAACAATTCTCTTTGAATATGTGAGAAAAAAAAGTTGGTCCTAGCAGGAAATGTAGACTGTAGAGTTGTAGAGTTTTTCTTTGATTTTTCAAGTTTTAGTTTTACGTAATATGAGCTAAGGCCCTCACTGATAAATTTCACACATTATCATGTGACAATATTATTGGCAGATAGCTTTTTTTGGTATTAAAGCTCTTGCTAGTTATTGTGATTGCAACATGGGGAACTAGTACCTAATGAACCATCATTCTACTGTTTCATTTTATTATAAAACTCCTCCAGGATCTTCCTAACAAAAAAACCCTAAAAAACAAAACAAACAAACAAACAAAAAAGCCCAAAACCCCTCATCTGACCAGAGAGAGCAAAATAGTTAAAAAGAATAGCAAATCAGCAAGACTACATTTTCTTTGTGTTTTATTTAAAATCTGGTCTCTTGAGGGCACTTGTTTTTTTTCTGTCGTTACTGATCTGTGTATCATGTAGTCATCTTCAAAAACATATCTCTTCAGTTCAACAACGGCCAGAAGTTGCTGCTTTGTCCTGTCATGTTCTTGGATGATTGTGCCTCTGTTTTAGCAGTAGCAACATTGTTGTGAGCTCTTTGCCCATATTTAATAATAGTGCATTTGCTAAGTTTTCAATTGCTGTATGAACAGCATTTTGGGATTTCATACACTTGAACTGATGTGCACTTGCAATTTAAGTTTAAATTTGAGTACATGACAGACCATTATTTGTAAAGAGTGCATTTGCCAGGTTATTTATTAAGAAGTGTTCTTTCTGCAGCAAAGGTAGGTACTTAGCAAAGTGCATAAGATTGATTAGTCAAACACAGTAAAAGGAATATCAATTTTATTCTGCATCAGATTTACTTCTTTTTTCTTTAAGCCTCTCTAAAACCCAAATTGACAATAGGTTTGCGTATGCATATTTCAGGTATAATTTTTAAAATAATGTGAAAACTAATTAGTCTATATATTTGTGCTTAATATGATGTCTAATATGGTTTGTGGCTTGGAGATTCACAAATTTATAATTAACTAGGTTGTTGGAGGAAAAATGACAGAATTAGGACGACTCGGTGCCTTCATTACCAAAGTGAAGAAAGGTAGCTTGGCTGATGTGGTGGGGCATCTCAGAGCAGGTAAATCAATCGGTTCCATGTAAAATATACTGCCTTTTAGTAATGGCCTATTGAATGCAACCTTTAATTTATACTAACATTTGCCGTGTGATATGGTAATATTTTTTAAATATGGAACAGTACTGTAATGTTTCTATGAAATGCCATAGTTGCCTACATTTCTAATTATAATGAACTCCAATTGCTTGGATGTATGAATAAAACAAAAGACACTCCTGAGGAACGCTGGTATCACAACTGAGTGTCACTGGTAAATTTTTGTTTGCCAGCTCAGGAGCTGCCTATTACACTTCACAGAAGCAACACAAACATTTTTTTAAAACCGATTGTTGCAAACAAAACTCACATCACTAAAGGATGACACACTGCATACACCGTGGATTTTATTAGTGTTTCTTTCAGTGTTAACTGTTACAGATGAAAATGGAAAACAAGCAAAAAAATAGTTCTAAAGTACTTCATTTCTATTAGATGTATATATTGCACTTAGAAATAAATGGCTGTGCTAATAGCATTTTTCAAACTTCTAAATGAAATGAGAGAGAATTATGCACAGCATTTGGTTTTCAAGGTCACTTCTTAATGGTTTATATTCTTACCATAGATCTAAGCAACTACTTTCCAAGTGTTGTCTTAGCAAACCAAAGTACCTACGTAGTGCCTTAAGAACCCAGAAGTTCCAGTGCCAGTGTGTATGGCTTTAGGATAATTGTGTGAAGCAGATAGTAATAAAGAAGTACAAAGGATGATGGGTCTCTAATCATATTCTACCTTTTTGGCATTTTTAATTTTTTTTTCTTAACCAAATCAATATACATGGGGTTGATAGCACCAACTATTACAGTTTTTTATAGATTTTAAATGCAGTTTATAGTTACAGAAAATTAGTTTGTCTCCACTAATCTTAAACCATTTGGGCTGAAATCCTAATTTGCTGTTTCTGGTCTAGGTTTATTTGGGATTTTTTAATGAAAGCTATTTTTAATTTCTAAAAGTAGTTTTAGAGCCAAAATTATTTCCCAGAGAAAAGGTATTGTCTTTATTGTTTTGCACGTTTCCAATGAGTCAAAGTCTGTTTATCCTATTGCATAGGACTAGAGCACACAAAAAAAGGCATGGATGAGTCCCTGCAGTTAGCAAAAAACACTTTTGTCCTTATTAAAAATGTCCCAAATTTGGGTAGTTGATAAGACTTTGAGTAATTGTACAAACTGCATAAATTTTAATCATTGAAAGCATGAAGTCTTGCATGAGGAGCAGAACATCTCCGTGCAAGAGTAAGCACTGGGAGCCAACCAGCTAGAAAGCACCTTGGCAGGAAAGTGTCTGATGGTTTCAGTACAGCTCTTTCATGATTTTAAATGATTTTTATGTTACTTGATAATATAAATTTCATTCTTTGTAAAAGAATATAAAAGTGAGATAAACTTCTCTTTAAATTCAAGGGGATGAAGTTCTAGAATGGAATGGTAAACCCTTGCCTGGAGCTACAAATGAAGAAGTTTACAACATTATTTTAGAATCAAAATCAGAACCTCAAGTTGAAATCATTGTTTCAAGGCCTATTGGGTAAGGCTAAAGACTTGCTTATTAAGCATAGTTATTACTTCTGTTAATGGGAATCTTAAAGGGATTATTAGTGAGTTAATTATTTTTTACTGCTTAATGATGGGATACAATTCTCTTTCTATTATTGGCATTCTGTATAGTCTGTTTTCTTCACTACCATTTGCAATCTTGTGCCTTTGCAGTGACATGTATGTATAAGCAGAAATGTGTTCTGTGTGTACTACAAAGTACTGTAAAGGCTTTTGCCAAGTGGCAAAGCAAAATTGGTGGATTAGGTACACCTGTGCATAAGAAACTTCTGGTTTTCAGGCTTTTAGCCTACTAGATAGAATAACTTATAAAGGTCTTCATGAGTGGAGGGAAGTATTACAGGATTATAATAAGTCAATACTAGTAGCATTTATACAGGCCTTCTTTAAAGAGCTAAAAAAGGAATCCCAAAACTCATAATGGAAAAGACTGTTTTTACCCTTAAATGCTTGTTATCAAAGTCAGATACGAAAGCAAAAACTTCAACCAAAAATTAACATTAATGTGTTATGTTTATAATCTCTATTTTTTTAAATTATTAATCCAGGTTCAGAGTTTTGTGACAACAATTCTTCTATTCTCAATTTCCCAAATAAGCCTTAGAAGGAAAATAAAATCTGATAAATTTATAAAACTGGGGGTACTGGCCCTGCATTACTGATAGTAGTTTTAGTGATAACAGGAGTGTTTTGAGCTAAGTCTTACCCAATTGAATGTAAATAATTTATTGTAAATTCACATTTACCTTGCGAAACAGAGTCACGTGATTTACAATAAAAAGTGATTCTTTTGAATTTGCTGTTTCATCTTAATTATAATTTTTGCTTAATTATAATTTTTGCTTGTCTCAAATATCTCTTTTCATCTTAATTATAATTTTTGCTTAATTATAATTTTTGCTTGTCTCAAATGTCTCTTTTCAGTTTTAGAAACAAAAAACTCTTAATTTTCTTTCTGACTAAAATATCCTTCTTTTTATATTTTGATTATTGATTTTGTCTGTGCTGTGTGAGCGTAACTGTATTTTGCAAATAAGTTTTGCCTTTTTAATGGCAATATCTATTAAAAGTACTTAAATAAAATTGACATTATTAGGTAATTCCACCTATCAGTTTGACCTCTTAATGGAAAATGAAAATCTGATGCAATAATAGTGGCTGTTAAATGCTAAAATTACCGTCCAGATGAAGACTGTGGGGGAGTAGACACTTTATTTTGTATTTTTTTGAGTCAGATAAATTAGGAGATATTCTTAAAAGAAAATTGCAAATTCAGTTGTACATCTTTGTTATTAAAAATAACATGACTTGAGATTTCTGGAAGTCTAGATTTTATATTTAAATCAGAAAAAAAGAAATATGTTAATACCGGACATGACTTGAATGCCACATCTCAGTTGAAGAAAACATGGAAATGGATTTATAGAACTTTACAACTGATGTACAAGGAAAGTGCTAGATTAGCATTTTAAACAATGGCCTTTACATATATTTCTTGCTGTTAATATAATTGCAAATATTGTGTGCCCTTAAATTTCTAACATAACTTCAGTATTAAACCAAATATATTATTTTACTTTACAAATTTGATAAATCCATTCATTTAGAAAAATTAAGTACAAGGTGACTTCATTCCAGTGACACATTCCTGAAAAAAAGCTGAGAAAATATCACCCTTTTTTTGTAGTTTGTTCAAAATCAAAGAATGTTCCTGAATTGGAGCAGTGGATTTTACACCAGACTAGTGGATGCAGGAGTCTTGGCATGAAAGTTTTTGCATAACAGAACAATATTTTTCTTGTAGAGTTATGTCTCAATAGATTTCTGATTTTTTTTTTCTTTTGCTTGAGGGCCAGGTCGTTTTTTGGGGTTTTTATGAGAACAAATAAATATCCCTAGAGCACAGAACTTTGAAATTTAAAAACTGTTCCCTTTTATCCTGCAGTAATGAGTCAAAGTTCAGTTGTTTTATGGCAGATTAGGATTTACCTGTCTGTCATCTGAAAATAACATAAAATTTCGGATATTGTACAACAGAGAAAATCCTGATAGTAGTTATCAAAAGCAAGAGCATGCAACACAGGATCTTCTTTTTCCTTATTTTCTGTTTTCTTAATAATTATGATCAATGTAAATTGTGTTGAATAATGGAGAATGCTTAACAGATTACTTTGATTTTGACCCTAGCTCTGCTTTGTCTTGTTTTCCAAGCTGTGTGATCGTTTCAAATTTATGACAAGGAATTTTATTTCATCCCATGTCAAAGTTTGGGGGGTACTTTAGGTGCTGACTAAGCAAAATTGAAGTTGCTTGATACAGCATTAAGTGATAATCCATTACAGCTAAAATTCCTGTGAGGGAATAAGTTCCCGAAAGGCCTGAAAATGGTATTTCATCTACATAATTTAAGTGTTTTCATCTCTCAGTATTAATAATGCAAATAATGTACCAGCACTTTTAATGCTCTTGATTTAAAAATTCCTAGCATATTAGATCTAAAAAGCCCAAATATGACACAGTTTGCCTTAAGTGAATAATGGAAGGACTGTAAGTCCACAAATTAGACTGCCCACAAATTAGACTGCCAGTTACAAAATTGCGGTCTGAACAATTTGCTCAGTCTTGTAAATTTGGATTTCTGTGTCTGCCAGCAAATGTAATTTTAAGTAATGGATAATTGTAGGATGTTTATTAGAGAAAAATGTGCAACACGTAACACTATTAGCAGCTAAAGGCATAACAACAATAAACAGTGTAACTGCAGGAGTACTGTGGAAACTCCATAGAAACTAATTGACACTAATTCTAATGGCTGTGAGACAAGGTAGATAAGAAACCTATAAAAAGTAGAATTAATGGGCTGGCTGTCTCAATATGAGGGAAGAATTACCTATGAATATGCATACAACGTGAGAGGTGGTTAACACAGGACAGCACAGAAAATCCTCTGGCCGTATACTTTTTGGAGAGGCAGCGTGGGATGGTAACTAACTCACCATCTCCTGTGTGCTCTATGGGATAGTGCAGGTAAAACAAATGTTTTTTCATTTGTCTCTGTTTTCTTTGTCAGATGCTAGCTATCTTTGCTTAGATTTCTACAGATAATGGTGCCATAACTGTTGTTTCTCTGATATGGTTCAGTTCCTCTGTGCAGGGTCTATGTTCTGGCAAGGAGGTTGAACCTCCATCATAAACCAGGCAGTGCTGAACTCCAGAGAGTTGCTCAAGTAATGTAATTAGTGCAAACTGCAGATTGATCTACAGGTTCTTATGGGAAGGAATGGTTTTGAAAATAGCAGGATGAGTGCTGCGGAGAGGTACTCAGAAACTCTTTAGAAACTCTCGGGGGTGTAGAATTTGATACATCTGCTCCTGGAATAACCTAAAAAGTGTGGGTTACAGCCACATTTGAATTTGGTTTGTCTTCAGTGATCAAGCTCTTGACTATTTCCCTCAGAGAAATTATAGCTGTTCCTGTGCAAAATAGTGATTCTCACAAACCATATATCTGCACAGAGTAGTTTCAACCTAAGGTATAGTTTCATTTAATTCATGTATTCATTGAGGTGTAAAAGGTTCAGACATAAGATAATCATATATAATATGATGTAAGACCACAAAGTACCTTTATCCTCCAAGGTAGAGATAGAAAGACAAAGTTTGATGTTGGCAGCTCTTTACTGGGTTTGTGTCTGACACTGCTTTTCTAAAGTTCATAATGCTCCAGAAGGGAAGCAAAATTTTGTTACTGTATTAGATAAGCACCTGTGCAACTTTTCACTTTAGTTTTCTTTGACTAGTCTAATTTTAAATATTTTAAGTCATGAGCTACTATTTCTCCTAAAGAGGTTTCTTGTAAGTCATATGTCAAAATATTTTCTGTTGTGCAAGCAGGCTAGATAAGAGTAGTTTTCTTACATAAAAAGTTTTAGATTATAGTTCCCTTTTAGAGTGTTCATTCTCTAATTAAAATGCCAACGTTTAATCATCTTGCACACTGTGTGGATCTGTTTCTCATGTTGATTTATTATTAATTTTTTCTGCATTTGTTGTAATAGTGTGACAGTGCCTTAGCATAATTATGAATCAGTTACTAAGTGCTTATATACGTCATTAATATTTGAAATTTATTTTTAGCCTTTTTTTCTACTGTGTTGTTGACAATAGAAGAAAAAAAATCCAAACAGAATTAGTTTTAGTGTCTTTTCTTTAACCACACTGGGAATCTAGAACTTGACACTGTAGGTGGCACTTCCCATGTTGAAACAGTCCTTGCACATGTGAACCTCTGTGATAAAAGTGATATTATTACAAACAGTGCTATACTGCAGAAGAGAGTGTTCATATTCTAGCACAAGAAAATATTGCAAACTTAATATTGTATTGAACAGAAAAATCTGTTTGATTACGGTAAGTAAATCAGACTGATGAGAAATGCCCTGGAAAGTCTGACCTGAAAAAGAGAAAATGTTAAGAGGAAGAAGTCTGTGCAGCAGCCCTGCTGTGCAACAGGTCATTGATATGTTCATATGTTTGTAAAGTAGTACTGTGCCATGTCAAGAAATACTAATTCAGCTATAGTTCCCTAAGTTTGAGGAAACTACATTATTCTTGACTCATGAAGTCAAGACAAGAAGTACATTCTTGTTTAGTGATGTGAGGTTTAGGCTGATGTAAGACATTAATGCAGAGCTGAAATAGTCTATTTTAAAACACAGGCACCACAAGTTTTAATTGCAGGGCATGAAAAGGGAATTTAAGGCTCAGCGATTGGGCACTGTTGCATTCCTTTTCTGATACACGTGTCTGTTTCTTTTTCATGAGTGACTTTTATATACCTATGAGTCTTAGTTTTATTGACTTCCAAGTCAAAAAGATTCCTGTGTTTCACTGAGCAGACTGAATACCTTTAAAATTTTCAACTATGGACTTAAAGTCTTGTGAATGTTCTTCAGAAATGTTATTGCAGTTCCAGTTTTGGGTGAGTCTGTGTGGATGAAAATACATTCAAGTAATTCAATGAAGAGGTTTGCTTCCATTTCCTTGCCCTGCTGCTCTGCTAAGATTTGTGCAATACTAGGTGTTTCTTGCTCTTATAATGTACTTTCAATGATGGCTGAGAGTAGAAAGAGTCAGGAAGAAGCATCATCCAGATTTTGATGGAAGAGTAAACTTATTGGTGGGAAAATACTGGTAGATGTGTGTGGACTTCACCAGTTTATCTTGCTTATATCTGTATATGTGTTGGATTTGTATGTGGTGAAAAATGTCCATATCCAATTGTAATATGGTTTGATTTTTTTTATCCTTTGGAGAAATGCATTATTCACTTGTTTGTGTAACATTGCTAATGTTCTTTATTTTTCTTTCTTGTTATTGTAAGACATTTTCATCCGTTTCATTCTCTGAACTCCTTGAGACGTTTATATAAAAATTACTAGTGAGTTAATCTTTGTCTTTTTTTATTTTTGTTCCTCCAAAAAATAGTTGAACAACCATAGCTGTACTTCCTTTTGCCACCTTTCTCTTCCTGAAAGCTCTTTCTTTATTGTTCTAGTTGTAAAAGTATCATGTAATCTATCCACAATGTTAACATTGTAGTGCTCATATTATCTGCTAGCTCCTTAACCTGAAGGTAGTTGGCGTTAGTGCGATTTTCATGATGCTCATAGAAAGTATGTCTTTAAATATTTCCTCTTTCTTTCCTTGTAACCTATTAGAACAGAAACGGAACCATGTTTCTAAAAAACTGTCCCAGCGATGTATTTGTCACAGCCAAAGACCGTCTCTGTTGTTTCTAATTACTATCTATTCACATTTTAGTGATATTCCACGGATTCCAGAGACTTCCCACCCCCCATTAGAGTCTAGTGAGTACTCACCTTGTTCCTTTCTTTAAGCATGATCTTGTACCCAGCACAATTATTTAGCTGTGAAATTTCTGAAACATGATCTGTGAAAATTGCATTGGCTCTGAGGTTTTTGCATAATAAAATTCAATGGGTTTTGGTCTTGTGTGTTAAATTTGAAGCAATATTGATTTTATTAAACATAGACAGATTTCAAATGTTAGAATTCTATTTTTTTATTCTATATCTTGTGTAATTAGTACCAAAATAATCATCTACTTCCTGTAACATAAGAGAGAAAGTAGGTATAAGGGACTGCTCAAGGTACAAGTGGTGTCAGGATTTCACCTCCTGCACCATTCAGAGTAAGTCCAGAGTTCTTGTTTCTCTTTTTTTTAACAAGAAGATCTTGTCTAGGTGAATTTTTTGTGCATCATACTTCAAAAGAGTGGTGTTCTTTTTAACTATGCCATTTGAATGTTTTCAGCCAGAGTGTCTGAGGGCCGTGGCTCCCAGTCCTTTCCCATCTTAGCCTTTCCTGACATGCACTTAGAAGCCTTTCCTGGGGCAGGGAAAATGTGTTCACCTGTCACAAGCTCATATCATTAGTGAGGGCTCTGTTTCACTAGTGGAGAACTGATGATGTCCAGCAGTTGCTGAAATACCCTCCATGCCAGATACATGTCCTGCATGTCATCCTATTAAAATTTCAGAGGTTACTGGGAGTATAATCCATACAACAGATATGCTGTTGATCCAAACAGCAGACTTACCATCATAGAGTACTTTGTGTGGGAAGGGAGATGTGTAATTCAGTCAGAGAACAGCATTTTATTTAAAACTTGCTATGGTTTGTCAATGATGTATGAGGAATACTTTTATATGTTATTTCAAATAAACCAAAAAACGACAGGTTTAATCTGGGATATAGGGGTAAACAAGCACTCTTTCGACTGTGTTTTCTACATCAGCTTTATACAATTCAAAGAAAAAGCAGTTCATAAGTTATCCAAATTTTGGATGGTAAGTTCATGTGTTTCTCGTGTGGTTTTAGGTTCAAGTTCTTTTGAATCTCAGAAGATGGAAAGGCCTTCTATTTCTGTTATATCTCCAACTAGCCCGGGAGCCCTACGGGATGCACCTCAGGTCCTACCAGGGCAGCTTTCTGTGAGCATATTTTGTTTTTCTTGAGTTGTTAATGGAAATCTATGAAGTGCTGGTCCCTCAGCCCTGCACATTCCCAAGTCCTCTTGGGAGGTCAAGAGAAATGTTCAGTGTTGGTAAAGATTAACATATTTCAAAAGTTTTTTGACACCCTCTGTATGCACTAACAAGCCATCACTGTAATCATAGCAGACATAAGAAATTATTGGCTTAATACATCAAAGAGTGCAGGAATTTACGTTGAAAAGAGCCCATAAAAGTGCCTTGAAAATTGTCATTTTGTGGCTTCTGCACTGAAAACAGTGACTTTGCTGTCCATGTCCAGTGATCTGCAGCATAGTACCACTGTTTTCTTTATGGGGGCATTTAAAGGGCTGTGTATTTGCAAAGCATTACACTATTCAGTAATTCATTTTAATTTAGATACATTTGGAACTTTCTTGTAATACTAATTGAAGTCTTGCTTATTAAATATGCTGTCAGTACTTAGACTTTGTTTTCTACATTGTTTTATTTTTTTATATTGATCAAATTAATTCATGAGTGTACAGTAGGCTTAAAATTTTCCTAACATTATGATTCTCTTAAGAAATTATGTAAACTCTATATTATTGTTTCCATGAAAACTTTTGGAAGGGTCACAGATCTGAATAGATAGATTTCAACTATGCCTTGAGATTAGATGCAGGCAGAGCTTCCTATTTAATGTAGCTTTTAAGGTGCAGAGCTAAGACATGCTGGTTTAAGTGCACTTACAGATCTGAGATTATGCAGTGAGCACTGTAAACAATGTAATTATAATCAGGCACCATAATTTTATTCGGCTGTGATAAATATAACCGTCTTTGGTATATACCATCATCTTTTCCATCTAACCTAATGAAATATTAAGGGATTTTAGATGCAGTGTGTCTCATTGTCTCTGGGGAAAAAAGCAACAGTTACTTTTACATTGTGGTTATTTTTGATGCAATCTGAAAATTCTGTTTCTTCTCCATTTTCAATAATGTTTTCTGGTAACTTGATTCCTGTAGGTTAAACTCTGGTATGACAAAGTGGGACATCAGTTAATAGTAAATGTTCTACAGGCAACAGATTTGCCACCAAGAGTAGATGGACGCCCCAGAAATCCCTATGTAAAAATGTATTTTCTTCCAGACAGAAGGTAACAGTATTCCAGTTTACAAAATTATGTTTTAATTTACCATGTGTTGAATCAACTTTTAATGAATGCTTATGAAGAACTCCTTTTTACAGTTTTTTATAGCTAGATTAATTATAACAAAAAATTGAACTAGAATCATGCAAGTTGGTGTCAATTTAACTTTGTAGTCTTTTGTAAGAATATGATCCACTGTGCAGAAAATGCTTTATTCATTTTAGGCATTATTGCCTAAGAGAGAATGAAATAATGGTATTTTCTGATTTATCTCTATTAATAATTTATAAAAAATATTTATGTTTCAGTGATAAAAGTAAAAGAAGGACCAAAACAGTAAAGAAAAGTCTAGAGCCAAAATGGAATCAAACTTTTCTCTACTCACATGTACATCGTAGAGATTTTAGAGAACGGATGCTTGAAATAACTGTATGGGATCAGCCAAGAGTACAAGAAGAAGAAAGTGAATTTCTTGGAGAGGTGATGCATGCAATCACATTTCTTCTGAGTTCATTGTTTGGTTTTGAATACATATGCATATATATTTTGTATATGTGTTTCTGTGTGTGCCTTCAAAGTAAAATTGAAACCTGATGATTTTTGTGCTAGATTCTTATAGAGCTGGAGACAGCGCTTTTAGATGATGAACCACATTGGTATAAGCTACAGACACATGATGAATCTTCACTACCTCTGCCTCAGCCATCACCATTCATGCCAAGAAGACATGTTCATGGTGGAGAAAGCACTAGCAAAAAATTACAAAGTAGGTGCAAATTCCATTAAGGTCTCTTAAATTTTAAATTAGAAGTGCCGGATATGGTGTAAGGGTATTTAAATTCCAAATAAAATGAAAAGATACTATTTGATAGTCTTTAAAAATAATGAAAAAGTGTGGCAGAAAGGCAATTTAAATTATGACATTATGATGTCAGCCTTACAACTGTGACATGTAACTTTCTGGTATGTGAAACCTGCTGGAATTGATTTGGCTTTCAACAGCAAAACAAAATTGTTCAAGGATTTTTCTTTGCATAAATTTCCTTTTAAATATAAAGATGAAGTTTATAATTATTGGATACTTTTTTAAAAAATTAAAAGCATTTTATTTTTAAGAAAGAAGTCCTTAAAGACTTACAAGGCTTAAAAACACTTTTCTTCATAAAGTTAGTCTCAACCTCCAATATGCTCATTAAAGTGTACTTTTGCAGAAAGAGAAGTTTTATTCATTTATTTGGGAGGTACAGTTATTTTCATGAGTCTGATTTCAGGTTTGTATGAGGCATGTTAAAAGAAGGAGATATTTCAACATTATAGTTTCTCTGTACATTTAAATTGAGATTTACTTAGAAATATGAAAGATGCAGGGGATTATTTTAAAATACATTTCCAAGCTATTTTTCTGATTTTTCTGAAACATGGAAGTCACTCACTCCATCCAGTGCATAGGAAATGGGTGCATATTCAGGAATGGACTATAAATATGTCATAGTGCTGCAATTGCTGCATATATGCCCAGACAGAGGATATGTACAGAGAGCAAACTAAAGGTTAGTCTTCATAAGAGATTTCAGCTTATCTGGAAGCTGGCAGTGCTGTTTCCTCTTCCTCTCTCGCACCATATGCTGCCTCATCTCCTCTCCTGTTCAGCAAGCTGATTCAGCATATTCACTGAAGTAGCACAAGTTGTTTTTTTTCTTTACTTCAGTTTTGCTTTTGGAGGCTTAGTGAGATAAGCTATTCTGGTAGAGGATTACTGAGGACTTGAGGAGAAGAGAAAGGAGGCTGCAGCAGCTGTAAGATGTTAAATTGGCTCACCTGTCTTGTAAAGCAACAGTTACTGCAGTTGAGTTCTCCTTCTCTATTGTTTTGACTTAAAATCATCTTTTTGGTTTCACTATTATGTTAAATGAACATATTCTTACATACTATAACATGACCAGATGTTCAGGTATTTGTTTACCTTACTGTTGTGCAGGATCTCGGCCAATCAGTGATAGTGACATCTCAGATTTTGATGTTGATGATGGTATTGGAGTTGTTCCTCCAGGTGCGTGGATGAACAGCATGGTCCTGCTTTCTTTTTCTTCTTCTTTTTTGCTTGTTTTTTTTTTCACTTCATAATATTTTGGAATATTGAGGATACTAGTTTTGGAGAGTGCATTGTGGAAAAAACAATTTTCCTGATTATTCCATGGTACCTGTCCCATACCTGGTAGATTAAAAGATTCTACTGTTCATCCATTTATATTTATTTTGCATATCATTCTTCATGTGTGAACCACTGGTTGGTTCAAATTGGTTAATTTTTTACTGTGTAATGCTCCAAGCATTATTTAAAATTCAAATTAAATTTAAAAGACCCCCACATTTTAAAATAGTTAAGATTTCAGTTTTTATTGAAAACATATTTTTATTATTTTGCTTTTCGCTTGAAACTTAGCTATAATGCAGTCTCCCATGGACTTTATTGATAATGCATGGCTATAGATTAAGATGCATGTAGCATGGCTGTATCTTTTGTAGTTTTCATAAGCCTTCATGAACTATCATTACCCTAAATGTTCATAAATATTTACTTGTAGAGACTGTCATGGTTTGACTTTTAGTTCAGTGCTCCTTACATACTGAAAATCTTGAGGATTATCTTCTAGGACATTCTTCTAGTTCTCATTGCCACAACTCAGATAAATATATTTCCCAATTGTCCCAAGCTAACTGAAGAGTCACTATGTTGTTGCCAGCACTAAATCAGTTTTCCCGTGGAACTTCGTGATGGAAACCACTGAATTACATCATGGTGGCATTCAGAAAGCTTTCTATCTTCATGATCTGTGTTTAAAATAATCTCACAATTTATTTATCCACTATATTACTGTACAAATAAATCGCATCTTTTATTAATGCAGTATCATCTTGATGTTAACTGAGACAAATTCTCCTTTCTTTGGAGCTGATTGGGTTCTTTTCTTACTTCATACACTTTGCACCTCAGTTGCTAAGAGAGATATTCATTCATGTATGCCTAGTTACGATATTTGAAATTTTTATATCGGCAGAGAGAGTGACCATTTAAAATTAAATATAAATAATAGGCTCGAATTTATTTTTTTGTTGTTGTTGCTTTTTGGGTTTTTTGTGGTTAACAATGTAGATACTGGTATATCTTTGTAGACTTACTTATGTTTAAAGTTTCAATATATTCTATTAAGAACTGAGGATTTTTTTTCAGCTGCCAGTCCTTCCATAAATCCATTTGAAATAATTTTCCACCTGATGGGAAGCTTTCAAAATGGTTCAGTTGAATGTATTGGACTTTGTTCACTGGGCCAGCGTTTGAGTGACTGATTCTTACAGAAATTTCTTTGGACTTCATGCTCAAGTGTGCCTTTGACAAATGCACAGCTCCAAACTTTCTCTGAGATCACTGTAGAAAATAGCAGGATTTAGTTTTTAGAACTGGATTTGCAATGATCTGAGAGTCTCCAAGTTAAAAATTGAAGGGCACAGTGAGGAAGCTCCTTCTGAAGTCCACCTAATCAGAACTGTTCTGCTAGTTCACTTGACCAAGCACAAATTTGTCCATTTGGAGTTTAATAGATGCATTTTTTTGGCAATTTTGAGTTCATCTGTTTGTGATTCCTATTTGAAGTGGATATGCATATATGTGTGTGGGGTTTGTTTGCATAGGCAACCTGAATCCTTAAAAGGGAGTTAGACTTCAGGCACAGGGACAAAGAAAATTTGGGTCATCAGCCACAAATCTATGAAGGGCTAGACAGCGTATGGAAATGTGTTTTGCAGTAAGATCTGGGAAAGGTTTCCAGTCCCAGTGTCTGTTGAACTGTTTGAGAACCTTGGGCACAGATTCACAAATGTGAGTGGAGATCAAGGTCATTTTTATTCTGTGAAGATCATTTTTATCCTGTCCAACATTCCTAATTTCCCACATTGCTAATTTTTTAAACCTTTGGACTGCTCCCTTCATTTGCACTGAATGAATCGTGCAGTATCTTCTCCAATAAAACGGGCTCCTCTGTTAAAACTAAATCCCATGCAAGTTCCTTGTTGTTCTGCAGGTCCTTTACCCCTGCCCTCTCCCTGCCCTTCAGTACCATGGCTCTCACCAGAGTGCACCCCAGCTCTTGTCTGGTTCAGATTCTCCACACATTCTCTTGTACAGTGTGCATGTGGGAAGGAACAGAAAGTATCCATATTTCCCTGTAATAAAGTATGGTGATGCACCATTTTGGAATGGCCTCCATTGGCTTCAACCAGATTTGTCCACCTTTAAGATACTCCTTCTCAAGAGAAGTAAGAAAATCAAAATTGAGTTTTCAACATTTTATGTATAAGAAAATATTTCCCTTTAAAGACCTGTCCAAGCTGTATCTTGTCAGCTTCTCCAGGAGAATCCTGGGAAAACAGTGGTAAAGATTTTAATAATTTAAGGTAAACAACATTCACAGCTTTTTCCTCATCCACTAAGAGGATGACTTTGTCATAGAAGGAGATGAGGTTAGGCAGAATCTTCCTGAAAGTTATTAATTTTCTTTTTTACCTGAAATAGTGAGAAACAAAGTAAATTTATTTTGTCCCCTTAATATCTCAAGATTTTCACAAAGGTTGTTGCTCATCTTCTAATAAATAAACACATAACTACAAAATGTAAAAGCATAAAATTTCACTTCATCTCCATGAAAACTAAAAACATGAAGGAAAATAGTTTTGCTAATTGAACTAACCTTAAAAATCCTTAAAACTATAGTTTCAGTTTTTTTACCAATTGCTTAGGCAAATGCAGTATTAGAATTTAGTAATAACAAAGAAAACTATTTTCCTAGAAGTTTCAGCCGCTGCAAAGCATCACTTCTTGTCAGTGGAAGTAAAGACTGTTACATCAAAAATAGTGGTATTTTAATAAATTCCAAAATATTGTAAGGAAAGTATTTTTTCTTTGTCATAGCAGTAATGAATCTTATCTTTCATGTAATTATACCATCCTCATTGATTAGTGGTAATTTACAGTGATATACATATCTTTATTTTTAATAAACTCACAGATATGTTCATAAAAGTTTATATCAACAGCTGAAAGCAACTTTAATTTGAAGCTCAGGTTTAACAAAAATTGTTTTGTCGGGGATTTTGTGATATGCTGACATCCATTTGCATGAAGAAAATACTATTTTAAGTCTCTCGACCTCTGCGTATATGAGAGATGCTCGAGTTTCTTACGCGTGTTTGTGATCCTGAGCTGTTCTTAAACCAATCACTATGTGTCTGTATTGTACTGGGCAGCCCAGTACTCCACAAATGGTCAGTGAAGGTTTTAATAAAACCTGAATATGTTTTGAGATCAATCTGTTTAACCAAAGCTTCAGTAATTTTCTTAATTAAAAACAAAACCAAAAAATGCTGATATGCCATTGGCGATATCCCCAGTGGTATTTTTAACAAGCTGTGTTGCTTATGCTATGGGTAACTCTTCAGAGCAGTTTATTTTTCTACCACATGTAACCTGTATAAATGGTTGCATTGTATTTATCTTCCTCCTGTAGCAGCAGGGTGGCATCAATACAATACCTTGTCATTGTCTGTATTGTTTTTAAGAAAAAATAATACAATTCTGGTGTCACATGTTTGCTAGAACCATTTTCATCATCCATCCTGTATTCATTTCCTGTCACACTTGACAGTTTCCCATGAGCAACTGAGAAACTTCTGCATAAGCTACCATCAGCTTGGTTGCTGCTATCATGCTGGTCCATGCAAAATTTTTCTCTGCTCACTCTGAAGAACACAGAGCCTTTGTATTTGAGGATATGAGGAAATGTTACTGTTGCTGTCACTGTCATGGTCACTGTGAAAGTATGAGTGTGATTTGACCATTTTGACCATTCTTGAATTAATCCTTGGGACAAGTATGAATTACTATTGCCCTGCCTGTTCTGTAAGCTTTGTGTAGACACACTGCATAAGTTTATTGTTCCCTAGACAGCTTGGCTATGCAAAATATATGACATAAAATCATCTTTCTATACTTGACTTGTGAGTTTACAGGGTAATCTATGTGCAGTTTATTAGGGAGACTAAAAATGCTCTAGAAATACATTTTGCATTAAATTTGTATTTAATTTCTTTAAACTTAAATTGTATGTATTTCAGTACAATTGCCTAAGGGTCAGAAAGAAGTTTAGGATTTTTTTTGAGTTAAGTGTTTAATAAATTTAAGCTCCTCTTCCTTCTGTTAGAGATGACAGGATTTTTTTCTAACACAAGCTTATTTGGAAAATTAAACATCTTTTTTGCAAATACAGCTTAGATTTAGTTATTCTGGGAAAGGGAGCACATCCAGCTTTTGTCATATATTTTCTTCATCCAGCAAAAATCCTAGACATTTTCTGCAGCAGTCATGGTTCATGAATCTCCATTAAAATCCTGAAGGAGTCCCTTTTTTGCTTTAATATTTGCACCCAGTCCTTGTCCTGAGATCAGGGAGGTCCTCCTGTTTCTTTATATTTTTATTACAGAACTCTGACACACTTTTTTTGGCAGGTAAGGTACTCCAGCATCACACGTGTCAAAACCTGCGGAACGCTGGAGTCCTACTTTGCTAAAAGGTTGATAGACTCCAGTAGATGCTTTCATGCACGTTGCCAGCTTTTAGAGGCCATTAGGATACATTGGTAAACTCTTACACATTTTGGGAAAAAAGTGTGAATACTTCTTTGATGTTTGTGGCCAGCATTCAGGCTTGCAGCTAAAGGGTTATTAAATGCCACTGAATACATGATCAAGCCTAATACAGACTCTGTATACAGGCCACGGGTTCAGAAGAGGACCCGTTTGTAATTTGGTAGAAGACCAGAGAAGACCTAGAAGAATTATACAAATTATATAGAATATGAAAAAGACCCCAAAGTTAAAACCCTGTAGTGAGATCCATAAAAAGTGCAATTTATTTAATTTATTGAGTTTCTCCAATTGACAACTGGGTGACAAAATCATAGTCTTTTCCTGCATGAAAATAAGATTTATGATAAAGGCTGTTATTTTAGCTGAACAAAATCACACATTACAGTAACTTTAATGCTAGACAAATTCAGAGAAGTAGCAAAATTATTATTTTGATACCTAAACATTTGTGAAGTGATTAAGGGATGATTTAAGGGACGACTTTCTATACCATTAAGGGATTTTCTGTCAAGGGATTGTTGTAATCCAGTTTAAATGTTTAGAAATGAGCAAGTGAAGTCTGAGCAGATCTCCTTAGGCTCTTTTGGAAAGATAACAGGTACCTTTGGAAAGCTGTTATCTTACTGAGCTTCAGTGTCTGTTTTAGGATGGTATGGTCAAAATGTATAACAAGGCAAAGAGTGTGCTACATAGAAAAAGGCACAACAATATTGAAATATTGAAAATGTGCTAACATTCTATGGATTTTTTTTTAGTCCTATATAAAAATACTACAAGAAATTTTGCCACTTAATCATGGTATTTGGAAAAAATGTTCTGCAAAATATGCAACATGCAATATTCAATACAATATACTCTAAATCCTAGTAGTTTTTTTAAGTAGGTGGCTTTGGCCAAGTTCAGTAGAACATCTTTGAGTTTAACTGAAACGAGGCAGAAAGATGCTTTATATATGAGCAGCAGTGAGACTGTGCTGCTGTATGCAAGCATAGTTTCTCCATTTTTTAGATGAGTTAAACCTGCACTGTTCAAATTCCTTTCAAATATTTTTTTATATACACAAAATACCCAGAATACTCTTCCCCAAGTAAGAAAACTGCTCCACACTTTCCAATACCTAAAAAGGTCTCATTTTTTCAGTCTCTGTACATGTAGACATTTAAAGGTAATGCTAGTAGTTTATCCTGCATGATACGTCGGGATGGTACCACAGCTGAATGATGACCTGAAAGTTGTGTAAGTGTTTAGATATGTGCTCCTGGAAGACAAGCCATCTGAATTCTTCCTAAACCCAGACCTTTATTCTCTAACTGCCTTTTGTTACCCTCTTGCCAGTAGGTTATAGGTCTAGTACTAGAGAAAGTAAATCCACAACGCTAACTGTGCCAGAACAGCAAAGAACAACAACACATCATCGTTCGCGTTCTGTGTCTCCTCACCGTGGCGACGATCAGGGCAGGCCCCGTTCACGTTTACCAAATGTGCCATTACAGAGGTAGGCATCACAAGGGAAGCTCAGTGTGGTTTCACGTTTGTATAATGTGTCATTATTTTCTCTTGTTCAGGAATTTTTTACTATTTTAAAGCTAGTTTTTTGTATCTAAATTGATTAGTACAGTATTTGAACTTGGTATATGCTTTTATTAGTCACTCAAGAGCACTCATGGGGTGAATCATAATTTCGTAAGACTTACCTCTTTTTACTCATATTTTCTCTGTGATTCATCATCTGTGTACCATAACTAATACATAGGTCTGGATTTTTTTTTTTTAGTCAGTGGCCAAATCTTCTATGAAGCCACTTAATATATTTGTAGGATAATAGTAGCATGTATAAATTGCATAATTGTTAATGACATTCTTTTAGAAATTATGTATTAATAATTTATGATTAAAAACTTCTTTCAATCAACTTGCACTGTGATCCATTGTTATTCGTGAGAAAACAAGATTATCATATATGTTTCTGCTTTTCAGGAGTTTAGATGAAATTCATCAAATGAGAAGATCACGTTCTCCAACTAGACACCATGATGCCTCCAGAACTCCAGTTGATTACAGATCCAGAGAGATGGATAGTCAGTATTTGTCTGATCAAGAAAGGTACATTGGCAGCCTGAGCGTGGAAAAAAAGTTCAGAAACGTCTTTGTCAGTTTGCCTAATTTTCAAGTTTTCATTAGAAATGTGACTGATAGTAATGGAGTAGGGAGAGGATTCATCCTAACTGATAGATCTAGTGCCACTGTTAAATTATCTATACCTTTTTTTTGGTAAAACTGTGTACTGGGTTGCCGGTAATTGCAGGTATCTAGACAAATGTTTCTTGTCTGTTTGTCCTAGATAGTCTACTGCTTTTTCCTAGATAAAGCCCAGAGTGTTTTGCTAGAAAGCCGTACATCTTCATGAATGACCTAGCTCTTCTTGTAATGTACCAGCATTTACCAGTTGTGCTAGCCAGCAAAATACTAGACATGAATTCCTCCTAGCTGGGAGTTGGATGTACGCTGGTTTGCATTCATATGCTTATAAATTTTGGACATCAATGGGTGCAGTCTCCCAGCATCTGATGTAACATTCTGGTGAATGTACTTTGTACAGTACCCAGGCATAGCAAGGAGAGTAGCAGTACTAGCTGTAGCTTGCAATAACTGCCTGTCTTAGGTGGCTGGCATACATCTCTCCCTGGAATACATGGAGTGGCTACACTCAAAGAACACTTGGCCTCTTCTACTAGGTGCTATTTTCAGGTATCTAGGAATGATAGTCTGATGAAATGGAAGAAATTAGAATTTTTGTTTAGTTTATAGCTGAAAACAAAGATTAGAAAGGTATTTCAGCTCAGTAGTTGTGGAAAATAATGATGACAGTCATATTGACTATCAGTCTTTATGGGTTGCTGTTTACTTTAAACAAATCATATAGCTAGACTATAATAGCAAACTTTTACCATTCAGATAAGATCAAATGTCATAGTAATGTCTTTGATTTTTTTTTCTTGGCAGTGAGTAACTACTTTTAGAACTAATTATGAAAAAGTCTTTCCAAGTAATCCAGTAAAGTCGATACAGAACATACATTTCATAGTGATGTGGAAACATGTAAACATTAAATCATAAAAAATCTCCGGAAATCTTTGGCCAGTTTTGAAGCAATTTTGTATGTGATCTTGCCTGTTTAACTTTGGTAGTATGGTAACATAGGTATGGGAATTAATGAGCTATCTGGTACATTTAAAAATCCAAATTTATAGGCAACAAGTGTGTGCAGAATTGACTACGGTGGATTTTTGTACTGAATTTTCTTTCAGAGGTGAATTAAAATTGTTTTTAAATATAATAGTTAGGTTTATAGTTAGGCTAATTCAAGTAACGTCCACTTGCTGCAAATATTTTCTGTTATTTATTTTGGGCAGTGATACATTCAAAAGATTCCTGAAGATATTTATTGAATAGATTTCTTATCAGATTTGAAGAGAAAAAGGTTTAAAAAGTAGCTTTTGTCAGTATAAATATAAACAATTAACTGTCTAGAAATTTCTCTTTTAGTAAAACCTCAAATGTAGTCATAACTGCTGATACATGCATGGATTATGGTTGGAGAGGAGCAGGGTTTACACTGAGCCTTTCTTGGGGATGAACACAGGGCTGCTAGATTTGTTCAGAGAAGTGAGACTGTCTTCAGTTCTTTTCAGTGTTCACAAAACGTTTTTCAGAAGTTTAAAGATCAGACATGAAGGATGTACATGGCTTATTTGCAGGATTTAAAGATCTGCCCATGTACTTACTGTCCTTTAATAATAATCTTGTCTGCAGTGGTCTCCTTTTTCCCATTTTCCTTTTCCTCTCTTCCCCCAGATTTCGTCACTTGTGAAGGCTGTTTAATTCTGGCAGGTTTTGCCAGCTTTCAGTACAAAAGAATAGCATCATAGGAAAGATCCAAACCAGGTTTTGTTGAGAAAGATCCTCTGTCACATCCAAGAATTTAAAAAAACCAACTTCTTTAAATATCATGTATTAGTATTAAGAGTAGTGTAGATTTTTTGTGTGGTGCATTTAATGAACCCTTGTCTAAACAAGTACATTCACATAGATATCAAATATAAACTTAGCTTGAAAGCTGAGGAATTCCCCCATAATTACATACCAAAAATTACAGCTGCTGATTAGCTTCAATATTTTTCTCAATGATCTGTTACTGATTCAAAATCAATATTAAATAATACTATAGGTATTTGTAAAAATAGTTACTACCACTCTCTTACAGAAGCATCTGTTGCAATAAATTTCCAGTGGAACTTACTTGTCCACTTCAACAGTTTTATATATATTTATATACATATATGCACACATATATGAATATATATAAACTGTGAGAAAAAGCTTTTTGTTAAGAAATCATTGTCCAATTTTCAAGAGCATGACACTTGTCTTTTCTTTTTTTTTGTTTTTCTTTTATTGCTAAGTAAAATCTGTTAATTATGAGTATAGAAAGCACTTGTTTGAGAATAATAATCTCTACTTTAAATGTCTCCCAAAACAGACTTAATTTCTCAGAGAACTGCATATTCTCACAATATTGGTAATCTTGATGGATTCTTTTCTTTTTTTTTTTTTTTAACTTGAAGATTTCATGGTGGATTTTTTATTTTATATCACTTTTCAGGATGACTTTTTTTATTAGTGTTTGCTTTGGGCCAATTACAATAGATACTCTTTGATTTAGGAAAGATAAATATTAGCAAAGTACCATATGATTTTATGTGGACTTTGCATCTACTTTGCAATTATAAAGAAAACAGTAACTTTTTTCCTAATTTGGAAACCTGCATGTAAATTCTGTCAGTCCTCTGAGTTTATGTATAGAGATTTGGCTTAGAAAGAAAGTTCTAAAATTCAGTTCAACTCTAGTACATATTGTTGCATCAAAATCAAGCTAGTGGCTCCAGATGTAATTAAATCTTACATGACTCACAAACCATTATTTCAAGCTGCCCAGTTTAGAATTTTAGATAAATAATGCCTATAGTGTATCAATGAAATGGATCATTTTATAATGGCATGAATTGTGAAACACATTGAACAACTGCTGCCTTATCTGTTTTGTAATATTTTCTCTCTTTTTTTTTTGCCATAGTACTTCATGGGATTCCCTGCTTCTTTTAAAATTAGCATGTTTCCATGAAGCTTACCTTTAATTTCATATTTATAATGACAGGAGTTTTGGAGCTTGGTCTTTCTGATTGTGTTGAAGTGCATAAAACTAGAGGATTAATTCAAGGGATATTTCATATCATAGTCATATTTGCCATAGGCATAAATATGCATTAATTTTACCATCTTGCTGGCTGTAGTATGTGCTTGGTTACAGTATAAGAAAAATAGAATAGATGGCTGATGTTCCTCAATTTGAAAAAAATAAGAAGCAAAAAGTCTGATGGCTAATTAGATTTTTCTTTTTGTTTCTTTAGGGTTGCCATTTCAAAATACCTTTAAGAGCTATAAGTCAGAATTTATGTTTGGCCAAACACAATATTTCAAGTGAATGTATATTTTTGATTTTCCCTAAAGGGTGACTGGTTATTCTTCCCATAAACCAATCTGCACTAAATCATTATCAAATTTTCCCTGCTTTTACATGTATGATTTGGCAGCTTAGGAAGCCACAAAACAAACAACAGGCATCTTTCTTTTTTTTCCTAAAACAAAACTCCATTAACTAGTTAATGAGAGAGGAGGTTATTAGAAAACTGTAGCCATTTTATGTATTTATTTTGTCATGAAGAGATCTGAAAAAGTAAATCTGAATTTTAAAGAAAAATATCACAGAAGGAGGTGCCACACTAAAATGAATTTGTTGAAAATGTAGTTACTACATGCATTTTTTGAATCATATTTTTTGAGATGTGTAGTCATATCAGACTATCTATCTGGGTGGATGCTTCTCATTTCTTTTTATGTTTTCATTTGCTTATCATTGGCATAACCCATGTCATCTAATGCTTCATAACTATATCTGTTTCACTCACCACCCATCCTGTCTGTGCAGTGAGCTTCTTATGCTGCCCAGAGCAAAGCGAGGAAGAAGTGCAGAGTGCCTACATAACATCAGGTAAATACAGGAATGTGGGAATCATGAACACATCCGGTTAGTTGTCCATACTTTGTGTGCCCAACATCTTCTCCATGCTGGTATTTAGTCCCAGTAAATAAAGAACTTCCAAGTACATTGTGATCCAGATGTCAGCTGTTCTTTTTTGTTTGTTTTAATTCAGATTTGGATGTGTATATATGTTTGTGAACCTCCGTAGTAAGGATTAAGGAGTGGAAGAAACTTTGGTTTTGCAGTTGTATTTTGTGGTAGATTTTTTGTCTAGTCACAAAAGTCCTGATCTTCCAATGCATGACAGAATTGTAATAATTTCAAACTTCGGTTTTTCAGTTGATTTTGTTTTCTTTTATTTGCATTTTTATGTTTGTATAACAGCCATGCACAATTAAACAGTCTTTGTTTGTTGTGATACCTAATCCCATGCTGATTTAGTCACTTGCAGAGGAATAAAACTCATTTACAAGGGCTTACTGGAAGTCTGAGATTTGACGGGTTTTGTATTGCTTATTTTTGAGTCTAGAAATTGTTCTGTAAATTGGATCCACATGTAAACTTTGTAGTTTGGGCCTGTCTTCAATCTTCATTAATCTCTTGTTCCAAAGCTTGGCACTCCCTGTCTTACCATTTTCCAATGTGAAACTAAACAGGACTGAAATATCTTTATCTAAAAAATCAAAGTCTGCTCCCCCACCTTTTTTTTCCCCATGTCTGTCAACCTTGTTAAAAATCCTTGATATTGTGTAGAATATCTTTCACTTACAATAAATAAAAATGTAGGTTGAAGTTAAAGTAGTTAACTATTCAACTACTTCAACCAGGTAGTTATCCATTTGTCCCTTCAGGATCTCGGTGTTGGTGAGAGTTTTGTGTCAGTGCTATATGTTTGAAATCATCAAGTGTTAAACCATGTTGTCTAGTGCCATTATTCATTTACTTAATGTAGGATTTTCTCTATTTAGTTTTTTAAATGCTTTGTCTTGCTTTAGTTTTTATCATCAAACTTGAAACAGTATTGAAGATGCTGTGATAGGGTTCTGTTATAAAGCACAGTAGTATAAAAGTAAAATAATAAATATGTAAGCTTTCAAAAAGTCTGCAGCAGTGAAGCTGTTAAATTAAGTTTTTATTATCAGTAGAAATATTTTCATTCTCATACTTCAGCTAAAAAAGCTTTTTTCTCAATATTTTAGGTTTTAGGACTTAATAATTTATTTAACTTCTTGTTATTTTATGTCTGTTTATTGTCACATAAAAGCAATTTTTCCTGCCTCCTTCCCGTGTCTTTTCTGCTCCATCTTCTGTAGCTCACCATCTTGCCCCCAGCCCTGTGCTTTCTCCTTTCTCTGTTAAAGATTATAATTGTCATTATAATTTTCAATGACATTGCTTAAAGTCTCAATTAAAGAAGTAAATACTGTATTATAAATTTCTGGTGCACTTTGCCCAGCCTATTAGGTTTCCAATAGTTTTACAAATCTACCAAACCAATATGGTCACAGCAAAAAGTTGTGCAAGGACAGCAATAGAGTTAGGTAAGAGCTACACTGAATTCAGAGCCTACAGCCCTTTCTTGTCCTTCTCTTTATTCCATTTATTGTTACTGTATTCTTTTGATCAAGAACCCCCAAAAATTCACCCTTTAAAAGTGATACTGATGGTTTACTGTAAAAACAGATGGTACCTATAATAGTATATTGAAGGTGAATATAAAAGCTATAGATGACAATAGATTGATTCTTTTAAATTTAAGTCTGAGGCTTATATACCCCAATTCCAAATAATACCCCAAAACTGGCAGTATACATTCTTGAAAGAATTGTTTCGAAACAGCTTCAACAAAAATTTGTTCTTTGTCATCTTCTGTCATTTCTTATTTCTAGAGACTGGACATTTATTCATGTTAGAAATTTTACAAGGCTTTATCCTTGTTTTCTAGACAGCTTGCTGAACAATGTTTTGATTAGTCATTGAGACAGCTTCAGCTTAAAATAGGAAAGAAATGTTAATGGTTTCATGTTAAATGAAAGAAATTAGGTAGCCCAAGCTACAAAGTTGAGATATATGGTGAGTTTAATGCACCAGTTTGGAATACTAGTCCTAGCTATCCATCCTGTTGCTCTGTATGCAGTTATTAGCCAATAATAGAAATGATGGAAAGGTGTGTACCTATGCTATAGACCATGGGTTGTCACATTCCATGTCTTAGGTCACCCCTACTTTGATTGTTAATATCTGCTCATATGCCAGGATTGGCAGGATGACAACCATTCTTTATTCCTCCTTTGCAACATTACAGTGACCTCTGATAGAGAAGTCACCAGTGGTGACCACTAAACCCGTACAAGAAGGGTCTAAGCTCCTCTGTTAAATCCCTCAGGGTTTTACAGGCTCTAATATTTCCAGACAGAGAGCTGGTTCATCTATCTGTGACACAGCCAGGTTTTTAATGTTGATCCTGCTGTGTTTAGGGCCAAGGCTTAACAGGAATCAGCACATCCTATCACAGAATCACTGGGTTGGAAGAGACCTTTAAGATCATCGAGTCCAACCCATGCCCTAACACCAGCTCAACTAAACCATGGCACTGAGTGCCACATCCAGTCTTTTTTTAAACACATCCAGGGATGGTGACTCCACCACCTCAGGAGAGACTGTTCTTGATGCTGCAAAATCCTCAAGCCTGCTGGTTCTTCTCCTCATACTTCCATAGTTGTGCCCTAGTAGAGGACGTGGAAGATTGTTAGAATGTTTTTATTAACCCTTAACCATTAAATGGCTGTAATTCCCATTCAGCAGCCACTGTCTGCCTTTAAATTTCCCCCTTGTTCATTAGGTAGAGCTGGCTGATAAAATAAACATTTCCTTCTTTAAAATCTATGATGATATTAGACAGTTGTCATGTAATGCCTTGGTGCTGCTGTGCTGGCTGATGTAGTACCTCTCCTAAGTTTTTTAATGAGTCATAACTAATAAAATTTGATTACTGATAAATTTTGAAGCTGATACACCACTTTCAAAAGACTTCCATGTTCAACAAAGCCAGCTGCTAACATATGAGCTGTACTAGTATTGGCATAAGTTCATGCACTTTATTAAGAAAAAGCTTAATACAAACTTTTTCCCCAGATAGCTGTCACAGTAGTTGAGAAAAACATATACTGAGATATCTACTCCTATAGCTATACAATATAATAGAATATTATGCATTTATTTTATGTTCTGGTCAGTCTTGGCTTGCCTTTACCTGTCTTTTTATTTCTGGCATGTTTTTTTTGTTGTTGTTCTGTGTTCTTTTTTGACCCACCACATTCAAGAAGTTCTGTTAGGCACTATAAAACTTTACCACCCAAGATGCCTTTACTAGAAAATGGTTCTCATTGGAACTTATACAGGTAAGAAGTGTTTAGAGTCCCCATTAAGTAGTTAGCTTCTTTTAAAAAAATAAATAGATTTCCCTTGTTAAAGAAATAAAATAACAAAATGTTTCATACATTTTTGTAATAGAGAGATAAGTGATAAAATCCTAAAATAACTTCATATAATTGTTTAAATTAACACCTATGTTACAAAAAATCCAAACCAAACTACTTTGTATTAGTTAGAGTTGTCTTCACTGTTAAAATTGTATGTTGCATGTTTTTCTTTATTACATACTTTTGTTTATGTATGAGATTTCTGTTACATGTTAAATTTATTTTATTTTGTTCAAATAATTTTAATTTACAAAGCTCAACTCTTCCTGCATGTGCTAAGACCAAATCCGTGATTAGACAGGATATTTCACTCCTTCATGATTGCCTTAATTCACGAATATCGAAATTTGGAGATGATCCACTGGTTAGGTAAGACACTGAGGATTAATCCCCCCACTTGTTTAGTATCTAATATGGATTTGCAGAATAAATGAGCTTCACTGTAAAGGGATTTCACATGACATATAGTGTATCATGTTCTTTTATGTTGGCTTAAGATTTACTGCTGTTAATAAGGATATAACTTTATTATTTGGTATTTCTCATTCCACTTTTCTTACAAGTGGATGCCGTTCTGTCTCATTCAGTTTTAAACATTTCAACGATATTTGCAAAAACTTCTAGCAGTCTTTTGTTTGCTTTTATTTTGTAAACAAATCTTGGCACTATCATCCAGTCAACTCTTTTATGTTTTCCTTAATTAAATCATTGCAATTCTACATTTTCTGTAAAGAAAGCATTATTTTATGAGTTAATATCTAACATTGTATTCCTTTCTTTGTTTTCTTTTTCTTTCTCTTCTACCATTGGATGCAATGCACTGGCACTAGTGAACTGCAGCCCTCCCTTGACAGGGCTAGGAGTGCTAGTACCAACTGCTTGAGACCAGATACTAGTTTGCATTCACCAGAACGAGAAAGGTATAAAATAAAAACTTATGAATTTCTTGTCATCTGTGCTGGTGATCTTTATAAGTTCTGTTTTTCTTCATATGAGTATTCTGCATTCTGGTACATTCTTGTCTGCTTTGGTATTTGTAGACATTTTTGCTCCTATATTCATGTATGTCATGTAAACTGTGTGTTGGAGTTTATAACTGCTTCTGGCTACTTCCTTTGTTTTAGTTCAAGCTGATGTTCATTGTTTACAAAAGTCCTCAGTATGCTGATAATAGCATTGCAGTGTTAAGCATTTTGAAAGTCCCACTTGGTTGTGAATATTCATCATCATTTGTTAGAAAGCATTACATCTGTTTCTTGCTTGTTCTGTGGACTGCTAATAAAGCAGTGGCATAAGTTAGAAAGTACAAGAAAACGCTCACATTTCAAACCTGAACTGTATCAATGCTGATATATTTTTTACAAAACAGCCAAACATCACTGCTTTCTTTAATCTGCTGCATCTGCTTTTGCAATTACAAGGGGATCACTGCATTAAGTTTTCTTTGCTCTGATATTATATTAAGGTTCACACAAGTTTTAACATGACATGTTTGCAATTTAAATGAAATATTATTGTGTCACATACATTGTGCGGGCATGTTATGGATGCTTTCTGTATTTTTAGGTTTACAATAGCTTGATTCAAAATTTTAGGTGAATCAAATACTATTGGTATTTGATAAGAAGGGTGATTCCACAAGAGAACTTTTCATCAATACCCATGTTTTTGGCTAAGAATTATACCACTTTAGAGTGAGATTTTAGGTTCGCTAAGGGCAATAATAGGCTCCTTATGAGAGGGAATAGGATGGAATTACAATGTCATCTGTGCAATACATATTTAACTAGTGTGGAAGTTAATAGTGCTTTTTCAGTGGATACAGTGTGGTGGTTTTAACAGTTGCATTATTTTCTTAGTATGGGATAGGACATGTGAAGAAAGGCACTAAGAATGCACTTTCCTCTTCGAGATAAGGTTTCTTCTGAGTTTTTCATTTATAATTTCCCTTTCTTTGCTCCCCACCTCCTGCTGCTCCTTGATTGGAACTGTGCTCTTCTTAAGTTATGTTCTTGTTGCAGAGAAGTGACTGATGTTCTGCTGAGGTATCCCTGATGGATCTACAGTAGTTTGTTCCTTTTTAAGGCTGAGCTCAAGACACTACAGATAATATGATCCTTGTTATGAAAAAGCAAAAAAAATTCAAGTGACATAAAGCCACTCAGAATGAAATACAGATCTTTTTTAGATATTTTCAAAAATTTTTGTAGCATCATATTGATCTCTGAATGTGTATATATATACAGCTGCCTTCATCTACAAGCAGTTACTTAATGTAATTGCATATAAATGTGAGCAATGTATTGTGTACTTATTTCAAGAGGCCACCCATCAAGTTGAATATTCAAGGAAACAATAACTGGTAATTGTAAACGATCTAGTTAAAATCTTACACTCAAAACTACATCTGTCCTCATGTTAACTAGTTCTGTTATGTTTTTAGAATTAATATCCAGCAACCTCTGTCCACTGGGCACTGTGCAGAATCTGCAGCATTTTTCATGAGCTCCTCATAAGGGAAAGTCTTTAGTCTGCATTGATGGCCTCTGTTGCTACTAAACACATGGTTTTGACAAATCATCAGTGGGTCTGATCCAGAAAAACTGGCCATCACTATGGAGGTATTTCTTAGCTTTTAGAAGTCCTATATAGGAGGTCTTGACTTGGAATCCTTCATGGAGCAGAAAAGCTCTTGTTTAGGAAATTAATTTTCAATTTTTTCTTGATAGTTTCATTGAAAATAATAATATATGTGTGGCCTTGGCAGAGGATTTTTCTTCCTTTCTTGTGACATAGAAGATTTTTCCTATGCAGCCCAAATTTTTGAGGGAGGTGTTATATTTAATATATAAAACCCACCAAATAAATATTTTTGTTTTGGGGGAAGTGAATTTTAGACAATTTAATTCTCCACTGCTGAATGTGGAATCTGCTTACACTTGAACATGAGGTTAGTCACCAGTTGCATGTGATGAGAGAGGAGTCTTTTGTCTGAAGAACACAGGATTTATAGAAAGCATTTTAGTTCTGTGCTGGACAAGATGAGAAGAAAAGATTTAAAACACAGTATGACAAGTTCACCTTAAGCAGTAGGAAATTTCTTTTCAAAGTAATTATAATGAAACCCCGTAATAGATAATAGACAATATGGAAAAGGTTGTGTTCATTACTGGAGACTTAGATGAGATGAGACACTTGTCAGGTCTAGAATTGGTCCATCAAAGAGAAACACTCTTAAGGGTTTGTGAAGTCCAATCTACAGCACTTTATCATTATTTTTGAGAGACTTAAGTTGAAGGCATTGTTAGTTGTTTTCCTGTTGTTTCTTCTTCCTTCTCCCTTCCCTGAATGACAGCACTGTAGATTTTGTTTAAAAGTCTAGACTTCTATGCCTCTAAATACAGGCTTCTAAATATGGCTTTGTCTATTTTCTTTAACAAAATTAAGAACATACTTACCTATGGAAAACTATTTATACTTATTCCCCCTAAACTTTTGACTCAGATGGTATAAATTAGATTATATTTGAGAACAAGAGCTAAAATGAACCACTTTTTAACAAAACGGTTTTGTTATAACAGATGGATAATAAAGCCCTTTTTCTCTCTGTCACTGATTTGCTGGAAACAGTTTTGATCCTTGAACTTTATACAATGCCATTCATGTTATTTGAAAAGGTCAGAGTAGTTACTGGTTTTTAAGACTCTGCTCGGCCAGTAAGTCATACTATTCACTGACTTATACCAGCAGAAAACAGCTTTCAGCTGTGTATGTGAATTTGGGATATGAAAGTTTTGTTAGTTTCATTATAGCAGAACCAAAACAAGAGCAATGAGGACAGATTTCCTTTTCTCCTCCTGTAAGTTCCGTCACTTGACCAAGTAACGTCCATATAACTTGACTGGCAAACTGCCCTCACCTTGACACAGGCCTGCCAAAGCTTTTTGTTAAATGGACTGGTTTTGTACAGAGTTTAATCCTTCTTATACTTCTCTTTTGCGCAGTATACTGTAGGACATTCAAAAATATCCAGACCCTACTAATACCTCTATGCAGTTGCACCATACCTGTCTTTTTTTTTTCTCTCTTCCCACCACCTACCCTCTGTTTATTCTAAGCTGTTTTGTTCATTTGGTTTTTTCCTGAACAATTGTTTGGTTGAAGTTCCTTTGATGATTTGAAGAGCATCCTTAAGTTTATAATATGTCCTCTACGACCACTGAAAGTGTTTTTCCTGCTTCTACTTCATTATGCTTTGGGTTTTTTTCATTGTTAACCTTTTCATTGTGTCTAAAAATTTCTGCTTTTTTATCTTGTAAGTTGGGTGCTGTTTCTTTAGAATGGAGAAATTTCTTTTCAACACCCAGTCTCTGCTCAGGAAAACACCTAAGCATGAGGTTCAAGGTCAGACTGAACTCATTTAGCAATGGTTTCTCATCATAACAGCATCTTCCCCAGATTGACTGAAGACTGCAGTCAGTGATAGTCACTTAATAATATGTAGTGTGGCTATTATTTACCTTCTAAATTTCTGCTGTTGCAAGCAGTTGTTGGATGTATTAGCAGTTAGCACAAGAAAATTGCACTGATGGGTATTTCTGGTATGCTTTAGGTCTGAGACACCACTTAGTGGAGATCTGAGCAAATAAAACTGAGGAGCACAGCCCAGGGGTTAGGTCATGTATAAGGGTCAGCCAACCTGCAAAATACAGCCCCACAGCTGTGTTAGATTTGTTCCAAGGTGCTTTGCTGCAGTAGGAATCAAAACAGGATGTTTGCTATGAGCTGGTCACTACTCTCTAAACAAGAGGAAAGGCTCAACAGTTGCCTGTTACCTAATCATAAACAGATAACAGGGAGGTTGATCCAATTAAAGCTTGTCCTGATTTCATGTTGATTTTTATATTGCATACCTTTAACAGTTATGTTGAATATCCTCATTTCCATTTAAAATAATGTACGGTGACATAACTGTTTGCATTAGGTCTGCAACCCACTGTCTGATTCTTTCCAGCCGTGTGAAGAAATAGGTTGGACATGTTGGTGTTGTACTGTGGCTCTCAGTCATTCAGCATTCAATGAAAGGGACCATGTTCTGTAAATTCATACTGAATTACCTAGTTAATTCTATCAAATGCTCTTTAATATCTGTAGTGGATATCAGCATATTAAGGGCTTTGATTGAGTGCACTGATGCATTGACATTTTCTTTAACTCTTGCTTTGGAGAGAAAAAGAAACTAACAATTTATTTGCTCTTAAATCATCTGAAAGACCTACCTAACTGTTCAAATAATGCTCATGTCCCTGAAACCTTTGTTATTTGCATGTTCCATAAATCAAACCCTTTTCCTTACTCATGGACTGGAAGAATGCCTCAGAAAGGGAAATATTAGATACTTGTGCTGAGTTTTTGTAAACATTTTGCTATTTGTCAATAAATCAGTTTGCTTTGGTAATGTAAATGGTTATGTGTACACTTGTTGCATTACAAACACATGACATCCCAATAAAAAAAGCAACATCAGTCTATAATAAAGTTTTGATAATTCTAAATTGAATGAGTTTTTTCAAGAAAAAAATCACATAACACACCAGTATTCATTCTCAATTCAGGTCCTTTTTATTAACTTTAATTGTGTACCATAATGTCCTGACATGAACTGCAGGGATAAAGAGAAATGAACAGAAGAGGAAGCTGGCTGCACACGCTTTCAGTATATATTCTCAAATGATAAAAAAATTGCTCCAGTGCTTGTACACAAATGAGTGTAGCTTCGTTTTAGTTAAATAATTTACCTGCATTCCTTCACTGCATTCCAGAAAAGGGTGACTTTATGCCCTAGAACTTTTATTATGATTAATTGCACTACATTTTTACTGTGATTACGTTTTTCCATGTAAATAGCTAGGAGAGATGGGATTAGCAAAACATCAAGATAATGATCACCATACAGTCTTTTAAAGTATTTTCTCATTTGAAATTGCAGCTTCCTGCACAAATGACAGGCTTTTAGGAAGTCTAGCATTTGAGAATATTTGAAAACGTAAGGTACACCATGTAGAATATTTATATTGGTCTAAATTCTGCATCTCTGGGCACATTTTCTCTTTGTTTCAGATGGAATGTTTCTGCATTAGGCAGCCTTAAGTAAAGTATACTCAGGCATTAGAAAGCTGTTAGAAAAAATAAATAATTTACACACTTCCATTACTTTTTGGGGTATTTTTCCAGTCCCAAATCCCATATATTTAATTTCACCACAAACTAAATATCGTATTTTTTTCCTGTTTTATTGAACGGGCAAACAGGGGTAGATGGTCCCCCTCCCTAGAGAGGAGACGACCTACTAGTCCCAGGATTCATATCCAGCATGCATCTCCGGAGGATGACAGGTACTAGTCAACTCCTCCCAGTTGAAAAATGGTTTACTGCATCTTGCACTCTCAGAGGAGTACTCTGAAATTTAGATGTGTGCTTATATGTGGAGATTTACAACCTCCAGAAGCCCAAAATAAAACAGCACTTTAGATATCATCTTTGCATTTTGTTGAATTGTTATAAAGCACTGAAGAATGAACATCTTTTCAAGTTTTCTGTTTGTCTGAATTGTCACAAGACACAAAATATGATGTCTGATACAACAGAACATCATCTGTGTTAATGTTCTTTACTCTGTTTTTACCTGCTTCTGTAAATGGTGGTGGTGCTTTCACTGTGGTGCTTTATAATGTGATAAATACTTGTTGTAGAGCGTATCCTTGTATACATGTTTGTTTTCATTGGTTTTGGTTTTCCTTCTTTTAACAAACTCTCCCTAATGGGAAAAAATTCCACAGGCTGATATGTTGGAGGTCTTGGTAACACTTTCTAGTTGATGTATGTAAAAATTGGCACTGTTTGTAAATTCTGTCCAAATCAGGATGGTCCCCATGGAGCAGTTTTGCCTAATAAGGTAGGTTTTGATAAAGAACATCAGGGCTCTAAATAAATTTTTATGCTGAATATCACTTCTGATTAACAGAAGCACTTTGGTTTTTACTTCTCACAAGCTTTCTAATCACATGAGTTTTGGTATTCCATTGCTTTGGCAGTAGTAATTTTTTCCCAGATACATCTGGGTTTATTTTAAACAGATATTGTAATTTATATTTAAATGAAAACTCAAAGATTTTATTTCAGTATTTTGTATTACAGTAAGTGACAGGATGCAGATTAATGTAAATATAGGTTAATGTAAATAATCAGTACATGAACTTTTGAAGCTGCACTTAAAACTGTAAGACTAATATACCAGTGGTGCCAGTGCTTACCTTCTGCTAAAGTCTACCCACAGTACTGATATTTGTACTGTGATTTGTCTTGTTTGCTTATACTGAAAATATTCCACTCAAACCAGGTGGGAAGAGTGTAACTGTGTTTGGGTAGCATTTCTTTTTTTTATTTGAGTTAGACAGCACTGTAAATTACAAAATTAAATTTGTGAAACATTATTTCCTCCCTTACAGATACTACATTTCCAGAAATTTTGCCAACAAATCCCTTTGATGGGAAAGCTATTAAGAGTTTACAATGTAATTTATGTCTTTTAGGCATTTTTAAGTAATTTTGGTTCTCATTTTTTAAGTCAATAGAAAGATCGCCTTTGACTTCAGAATATCAGACTTGAAAAAATGAGTGAAATGAGTTTTTCATCTAAATATTACCATTCTCAGTGCCAAATAGCAAGCCTTTTTATGTCAGCTGAAATTTTGTGGAGAAAGGCTGAAATCAGCTAGTACCCACTAGTAAACATTTTACAGTAAAGCAGCTGTAGGATATGAACTCTTTTATGGGAAAGTTTTTAAGATGGATAAACAGCAGTCTCATTTTCTATGTGAAATCACTGCCTTCTTGTGTTTTTAAGTCTTGCATGGAATCTGGTACCCAAAACCAGTGATGAACAGTCACTGGTGACCACAGAAGGAATTTAAGCTAACCTCAATGCTAATCAGTGTTTCCAGCCTACCAGTTCCAGGATTTTTCACATACATTAAGAGAAGTTCTGAGAACATTGAGTTCTTTGGATTGCATGTCTGTAGAGAACATCAGTGAGGGAATCAAAGGTGCTTTACCTTTGTTTTCTACTCTGTAAGTTTACATTTTTTCTGATTAATTCACATGTTTATTGCAGTGGGCCAATACTACTCAGTTCAATAACTAAAGTTTTATTTTTAAGATATTGCTTGTATCAATTTGCCAACTGAAGCAGTGGCTGTTGGGGAATGACTGATGGTTCAGCAAGGATAACAAACTAACTGCTTATCACAGCTTTTGAATATCATTACACAGATTGACTTTGACAGACTTCATCTTAGTCTTCATTTGAGTACATTACAGATTTTTATTACAAATGGATCCAACTTACATATAGAGTGCAATCAAGATCTGTTTCTGAATACATTTCTTAAATCTATGACTTATGCATTATTTCTAATTTTGATTAATTTTTTACAACATTTATTTATTTCTAGTGGTTATTAACATAAATTTTAATAAAAATTTTGGTAAAATTGTTCTTCTGGAATTAGTTCACTTGCCATATCAGAAAGAAGTGACTCCTTGATACGTTGATGAGATGGAGTCATGAGTTACGTATGATTTCAGTGTTAAAAATCTGCAAATGTTTGGTTAGTGTCATGTATTTCTGTAAGATATTTTAAAGGATAGTTTTTCTTTTGAATTTGATAGCTTCATTGCTTAGAAGTTTTTTGAGTTTTTCTATTAGAAATTAGAAGGTCTAAGTGTCTGATGTCTACAGTGTAGACAGATATGTATCTGGAAAACTGAAATTGTAAGTGATGATAAAAACAAGGTGAATGGAAGCTGGGCATTTAATGGTGGACATTTTATTCAGACTGTTCTTTTGGTAAAGTCTGCATATAATATCAGGATATAACCAAGAGTGGATAAAATAAGCCTTTAAAAAGAGGAAATCTCGTATATTTTCAGTTAAAATAAGTAGCTTTTGTCAGTCATGCATGCATCTGTAAGAATGCCTGTCCCAGAGTCACCTGAAGCCAGCAGCAGAGCAGGTGTCCTCCTGTTACTTTCAGGAGAAAGATCCATGCAGATCCAGCCTTTAAGAAAACTTCAGTAAAAGTCAGGAAGCACTGGATGTGGCATTCTTGGTGGCTTTAAGGCCACATAGAGTAACACTCACTGCAAACCACTGAGGGCTCTTGTACAAGCCAGTAATAAATCGTTTAAAAATAGTGGACGCTGAATTGTATAAAAATGTTATGTTGTCTCTTCTGAAGTAATATTTTTTTATTTCAGTAAGAATGTTGCCGTATTTCTGTGTGTAGATTTGTTAACACAAATCTGTTAAGTATATTGAGGCACATAGAACTTTGGAACATGAACTGTAAATAGCTTGTCTGTGTATAAATCAATATATCGTGCTTGTCTATATATGATATATATTGTTCAATGATTTGATGTGACAGTTGGAAGATTTATGATCTTAGAGAGAAATTTTAGCCTTTCCTGACCCTAATGGAGGCATAGATGCAAATATATTACAAAACTTAGATTATTAGTGGACCACAAATTTTGCTGAGTTTTCTCATAAAAATTCCAATGTGGTATTTGAAAAAAAAAAAATCTTTCATTCCTATATCCTATAATATATTTCATTAAAAACTAATATTAAACCAACAGGCTAATAATATTTTTGCCAAATTGAAAGCTGTGAACAAATTATGCGGCTTCAGCAGAAATTGAAATATGATAGAAATTCAGAATGCCCATATGCTTTTTATTTAAAAATAAAATCTGAGTCATTTATTCTACTTTGCTCTTGAATTATTGTTAAGTTTTCCTGTAGCAGACTGTGTGGCAATATAATAAGAAGGTTTCATCAAAATACATGAAATTAGAAAATAACCTTACATTTTCATAAGAATTTCACAATATAATGATAAAATATCTTCTTAAGCGAAGAGGTTTTATATATGTTTATATATTAATCTAATAAACAATGCTATGGATTAGTTGTTAAGAAAGATAATAGCTCCCTTTAAAAAACAGTGCTGCCATTCAGCAGGTAGATTATAATAGTTTTTAAAAATACTGTTGTTGCTTTCATTCTATACTTCATTACATCTTAGTCTGTTGATACTACATCTAAAATTTTATAGTGTTTGGAAGAGGAAAATGAGAAATACAGCTTTTTTTCAATAGATAGTGACTTAATGCTTTTTGTTTATATATTTGACTGCATGTCTCCACCTTCACTGCATGTGACCATCTCTGTTTCTGCTCATTCCGTCCAAATTCACATCCATGTTTCCAAATATTGTGAAGAACAAGGACGCTGGAGTCTTGCATTCCAAAACAGGACAGTGTAGACCACCTAAGTGCTAAACCTGGAGCAGCACAGAGGTATCCTTATTTACTCAAATTATAGATCAAAGTAAATGAGGTAATGGTTATAGTATATTTTTCATATGCTCTGCATACTTTCACACATTTTCTTTTTTTTTTTTTTCTGGTTTTATGTGCAAGTACATATATGCATGTGTCATTCATGGATAATATTTTTTTTTCTCCTGTGAAGTACATTTAGGAGGTAAATTAGATTATAATGTGAGTGCACTCTCGGTGCACTGCACATGAGCAGGAAAGGACACGTCCCTGTAAATGCACACCTGCTGCTGCCCTCGGTGTGTTCAAGCTGAGCCAGGACTCCAGGGCTGCAGGAGGTGCTGAGCTAATTGGAAATTTATACAGCAGAGGGAGGAAACAGAAAGGAAACCCATTTTAAATAATTTCTATTATGTGCTGCCCTCAAGGGCAGCCCTGAGAGCAGAGAAGTGAGTGTACTCAGCTCATTAGTGCTGTGTATTACTTTATTACTTGTCACAGCAAAGCGTGTCCTGCTCTTAGCTTTTCCATCCTACTGAAGTTACTCACTGTGTGCTCTCTTTCTCCATTGTATGCAATGTCACACTCTAGGCAAGCAACATAATGAGTAAGAGCAAAATTAGCTGCAAACAGAACCAACTAAACAGAAAATGAGAGGGTGACATAATTTGAATGATAATGCTGCTGCATACAGTGGATCTAGCCATAACTTTAAATACTTTGTTAACTGTAAGTTTTTAGTAAAGCTGCAGCATTTAATATGTGCGTTTTCCTCTGTATCCACTTTATATTTGTCCTGGTAAAGGAAAGAAAATGAAAAACAATGAGAATATACAAAAATAAATCTGGAAAAAATAGCTTGAGGACAAAAGGGATTTCAGTTTTTAATCTGACATACAATTTTTTTGTGAGAAAATATATTTTTTTTTAATCCAGAAAGCATCAGGCAATGACCTCTGCTCATAAAGAAAGCATTTTGTATTTTGCTGCAGTGTTTTCTTTGCTGTGGAATCTACTGCATCACAATAAAATGCTCATCAAATATTGCAGTGGGTAAAAAAAAATGAAAATCATGAACTATGAATATGTTCTTTGGGTAGAACGTGGTGTCACAACTCTCTTCCAGTTCAGGGACTGGATTACTCTTTATAACCACAGAGGTCTGAAAGGAAAACATATTATTTAAATATTATTTTTATCTGTTTTTCCTACAGTAATTTTTATGTAGCCTAATATATGGCATTTATAATCATTGCAAGATCTTGCATGTATTAAAGTTTGTCAGCATTTCTGGTCTAGGAATGAATAATCATCACTCCCTCGTGTTACCACTCCTGAGACATTGTATGCACTTTTTCTTCTGAAAAAATAATACATATTGATGATTTTCTGAGGTTTAAAGTAGTAAGTCTTAATTTGTAAATGCTAACATTACTATGGATAGTACAGAAAATTTTGGAACATAAGACTGGCAGAGATTTACATATTATATTCATAGTCCTGGGTAATAATGGTGAAATGTGGCTTTACCTTTGTTCTTATATGTATAGACTCTTATTACTCTTTATTGTTCTTATGTAATATCAAAGCAAGTGCTTAGATTGTCTGAGGTAACTAGTGCCTCACTATCCAAATGTCAGATGAATTCTGTAAAAGATTTGTGTAGGAAAGGAGTGAAGGAGTGAAATAATTTCTTATTTCCTTATATTGACTAGGAAAAAATAGAATTGGTTTAATCTGTTTCTGAAAATTTTAAAAGGTAATAGAATGAGATTTTTGAAAAAAGCAAAGTTTTATTAATATAGAAATAGCCTTTTTAAATCTGATGTGATGCAGTAATATTTTTTTTGCTTTTGAAATTTAGGTTTAATAGCGATTTTTAAATATATTTAGACCTTTGAATAGTATTTTCTGGTTCTTTCTGAAAGATTTTTTTTCCTGCTGTCTACTCTGAACTTGTTTTTCATGCTGTTAAGAGACAACTTCTAGGCCTCTGAGAAGTCATTGTTTCTAGTCAAATACAGGCTGTGAAGTGGAAACTAGTTACAGGCTCAGTCAGGATTAATGTTTTCTTCCCTGTTTTGGTACCTCATAAGTTGCACACCATGAGCCTCAATCAAACCTAATTAATGCAATGTCTTTTAAACCTCGACTTCACCAGCCTGTTTATGATGATAGTTGTCACTTTCTCATCTGTCAACTCTTTCTTTTATTCGCTTTATAATACATGAATAAATAATCTTCATATTTCTGTATTCTTTTTCTTCTTTGTTTATTTCTTTTCTGACATGTCATTTCACAGGCAGTCCAGAAAAGCAGAAAGATATAGCAGCCAAAAACAAACTAGGAAAGGCCCTGCAGCTGAAACAGAAAGGTAGGAGTGTTGGTTGATGTGTAAGCATCTCTTCTTACCAGTCTGATTCCAGGTTTTGGAATGTATCTCTAATGTGACTTTTTTAGAACATCTTTGACAGTACCAAAAGCTATGTTGTCATAATTTACAGTGCTATATATTTTGTGTCTGTATTGTTAGCACTTTGGTGCATACATATGGAATTTTTGTGGCATTCTCCCTTATTGCAGATAAGCTTAATGGCAAAGACTAGAAGTGCTTTTCTGCACTTCAACACTTTTTCAAAAAGTTTTTATTTTACATTAACTTTGACAATGAAAAACCGCAATGGATTATATAAATAGATAGCTAGCTATAACAGATTAATAATGAAAAATGTCTCTGATTAAATGAATTTCACTTTAAAATATAAAAAATAAGTTAGACATTTAAATCTATCATTCCATAAAATTAATATAAAGACTGGGACTTCTCTGTATTAATTGAATTTTTCTAAATTTGTATTGTCATTATATCTTTTAAGTTTTATGTTGCAGTAGTATGGGGTTAGATGTTCAAATTCTGAAGAAAAAGTGAAAAAATAAAGATATATACTGAATAATAAGCACATCTAGTTAAGTTTTAAACCCTGTATATTGACTGAAGTAAGAGCAGTGAGGATGAGATCCTGCCTTTGTCAAAAATTGATTTATGTTATTTTGATTAGCAGAGGTGGAATGTGCATCTATTTACATTGTGAGAGCTTAAAAACTTCCATGAACACCACAGACATCTTTATTTTCAATGCAAATGCACATTATATACCAAAACTTCAGCGCTTTTCTTTACTTCTACTGCTTCCAGTCCCAGATTATTGTTCCTCATCCAAAAGCAATGGTTACATTTTCATTGAGTCAGATGATTCAGTTGTCACAACAACCCAGGTGCTTTTTCAGTTTAAATTGGAGAGATTACCTAAATGATGACTGAAATCCTTGCTATGATTGAATCAGGGATTATTGTGCCATGGAGATCTCTAAAACCCTTTTTTCCCCTGTTCTTTCTGAAGAGTAACTGATGTCCAAGGGGTTTGACTCTTGGTAATTCAGCCTTGAACCCAGTGAACAAGAGCATAGGAAATCATGAATTGTACTGCTTCTTTTTACATCTCCATGGCACATGTTCTATGCTTCTGTTTCCATATAATGATTTACTAGTATTAGGTGTGAGACAAAAATGTCTAAATAAGTCTGAATGCTGTAGTTCAGTATTCCATCATAGATGTAATACTGCAATGGTGCCAGAAAGTTTTGATAATAGGACAGGCAATGGATTTTCCTGTCAAATATAACTTGAGACTATTTCTTCTTCAAATATTCATTTTTGTCTTACAATTAGTCTTTATTATGCCATTTGCAAATCCTGTCTACTATTAGTTAAGCAGATTACTGGAATAACCTCTCAGCATGCTGTCAGCTTCTCTATAAAGCATTTCAACATGCTATGTAAGATTAAGTTTTCTATGTAGTGTGATAGCATAGGAAATGTACAAAAAAGAAAAAAGGCCAGCCTTTTGAAAGCCTAAAAGTTCTCTTAATTCAATGAGATAAGCCTTCTAGATAGGATTCAGTAAACTGTTCTGAAGGAGTAAACTGATTACACAAAAATCATTTTCTGTTCTTATATGAATGAGCAAAAATTTCTTCATCCCAACCCTAGAATGTTTTCTTTCAGCCCTAACTGATCACCCTGGAATTCCCAGAGGTGACATTACTGGTCATATTTAAGGATACATACAGTCTTTAACTGTACTTTCTATATTTGGCATAGAACACCATGCCAGGGGTGAGCTGAATTGGTGACCCTCTCTTATTCTTAGCTTTTCTTTATAGTTTCTTAGGTGGCAGGAAGCTACTGAGGCATCATTCTGAAGGGAAAGGCATTGGAGCTTTCTTGTGTGCTGGCAGATCTGGAATGTGTGGGATTCCCCTGTAGGCCACTGCCAGCTGAATTAATAGGTTTGCTGCTTGCAATGTCTCCTTCCTCTGTGGGGAACCAGGAGATGAGATACACATGTACATGCTCATTGCAGTTTCACTGCTCACCAGGTATCATTTTTTCCCCCAGATTCCTCTTCTCTCTACTTCTTATCTCACTTATGTCTCATTTTCTCACTAGCTTTTGTCTTCCATATTTGTTCCTTGTTCCTTTTTGTCTTATTCTCCTGATCAGCCATTCGCAGGCTTCTTCCTGCAAGCAACAGATCTTTCTCCTAGGACAGCAAGTCCTTAATGCCCTTCTAGTTATTCTTCAATTGCCTTTTATCTCTCTTTTCATTTGCACCCCTAGAAGCATATTCATCTCATTGCAATATCCCAGCTAATGCAAATCTTAAACCTGATTTGTCTTCATCTGAGTTAAGCAGATCCTCTGTCTTTCTCTTGGAAGGGGGCATCTGTAAAGAGTATTACGGGAGAAGGAGATAAGTTTCTGAGTTGCAGGTAAGTCCTGTCCTATTCTGTAATGGCAGGACAGGTTTCTAGTGTTTCACTGGGCTCTCAGATAAATTCCTGTGTATTTAGCTTCTAAAATAAATAAATAAAAAAAACAACTGAGAACATGATGACTGTCAGATTGAAGCACTTATCCATAGTAAAAACAAACAAGAACTTTCTGGCTCAGAGTGAGATCCATATTTACCTTATGGATGTTATGATGTTTAGATATTTGATGGATGCTTAAAACCTGGTTTTGTGCAATAGTTGGCACAGATTACTTTTGTAGTCAGCATGGAGAAACAGACATTTTCAGAAGTCAGATCATCTTTGTTATTGTAAGCATCTTTCAGAATCAGGAAATTCAGCATCTGCAAGAATGTTATCACTAGGGCAAGCCAGGAGTTAGCTTAAGATGTGTTAGGATAAGGGAGAGAATACAAACTCAAGTAACAGAATCATGATTTTTTGCACTGTGACTGGTTTTCCACAGGAACTGTTACTGATGAAATGGTTTTGAATCCAAACCTGTTTGTTATCCGTGGTAGGCATTCTTGTGTTATTTCATATATAGGAATTTTTAGGATTACTTCTTAGTGTATGATAGTCATGTGAACCAGACAGTCCCTTGGATACCTTGACTATCTTGTGGGGAAGTTGTGCTGGGTGTGTGAGGAAAGACTTAATAAGTCTGCAGAAACTTAAAAAAAAAAAAAAAAAAAAAAAAACCAAGCCAAAACCAGCAAACAAAACCACCCCACAATGAAATGATGGCACAAGAATTGAAATTTCTTATATAATTTCTCATACATTCAGAAAAGGCTGCCATGTTGGAAAGCCAATGAAGAGTAAAAAGGCACAGTTAGATTATTTTGGCACTCTACAAACTTGAAATTTTTCAGGTTATCTTGTAATGTATGCAGTTATTAAACTAGTAATAATTATGCTCTGTTATACTAACATGATTAATCATTTTACTGCATAATATTAGTTATACTTTCATTAGAGTTCCTTTAGAACTATATTTCTGTTTTAATACTTACAGCTACTTAAATAGATTTTTTTGTTTCAAACTGTAAAGGAAACTAAGGGAATCACAGATGTGCTTCCGTTTTTTAGGTCAGTAACTGAAATACAGTTCCTATTTTTGATAAAGATAAAAGGTATGTTTTAGAAACAGAAATGCTTTGTGATAAACCCAGGTATAGATAGCCTACTCTGTGCTAGTCCTTTTGCCCTATGTGTTGTTAGCTTGTGTTTGCTGTGCTCAGCGTGCAGCTAGAGCTTTTGGCCAACTGTCCACTGTAAGCACTGCAGTTCAACAGTTCCACAGTTAGGCTCACGTGTATCTGCAGTGGTGAGTGTTCTGCAGTTTGTCAATGGATTTGCATTCAGAATGAACAACTTTCATCTGACACCTCAGCCCTGGTCCTGCAGCCAGGATTTGCAATGTTCTTTGGTGAAAGGGGGCATTGGGAAGGTGTGCCTGGAGCTAACAACTGAACAGTCTCTTTTTGGCCCTGATGTTTTAGAGGTCTCCTACCTTGTCTTTCTAGAAGGGAACTTCCAACCCCACGAATGACTGAGCAGCCAGTCATTAGGGGAAAACAGCACGCTCGCTCCAGGTTGAGTGAGCAGGCTAGTGCCAGACCCTTATGCTCTGTACATCACCTGGCATCCGGAGGCTCCGCATCGTCTTCTCCACTTCTGATAAGGTTGCTATTATGTGTCCAGCATAGCTTTCATGTTCTGCCTCCAAGGTTTCAGTGTGGTGTTGTACTTCTCTGAGCATACGTGGCACGTTCACTCATCTTGGCACTGTAGATGATTCTCTCTTCATGGTATTTACACTTCTCCCATATCCTTTATGCCACCTGTCTTTACCATCCAGATGGTACTTCTCGCTGATGAACTTAAATAGTTATGCAAATTAAAAGACTGGCTGTGTCTCATCCTTCCATTGCTGTGTTTTGTTCTGTATCCATATAAAAATTATCAAAGTCTTTTTCTTAAACACTGTGCAGAAAATCACACAGCTAACTGATCTTACAGGCTAAGACAGTCAGTTGATCTACCTAGTGAAAGTGAACAGTGTTTTGAATTTGCACAAATGTGCCACTTTAAATTACAAATGATCTACTTGCGACTGGATAGACAGTGCTTATCCACCATAGTGAGTGGGACATTACAGTAACTGGCAAGGGCATTTTACAGTAGGCTCTCCTCAGCAATCTGCTTCTTCTCATCTTTGTTTCCTTTCTTAAACCTTTTCCCCATAGTTATTATAGGTGGCCATACTTGTTTTAAACATCAGAGTTCTAAAGGTGTTTGATGTGTTTTACTCAGAAAATGTATCTATGAATAAGACATCAAGCAGCCAAGGTGTTCTGAAACAGTGCTAGCTAGAATTCAGCCAAAGTGGTTTAGGATATTTACTTAGATATGAATATTAAAAGTCTTGTGCATATTTTGCATGCACATACAGATACTTACACGCACACACACGCACACCTTTCCTTCCCCCACCCCAATACCAAGGTTAAAGGTCCTTTTCCTTCTTTGAGTTCTGGGAAAAAACACACACTATCCTATGGGAATAGATACTTGCTGTCCAGTTCTCTATGGCCTTGTGCGATTATTGCATCAGGACAAAGGGAATGCTAAATTTAATAAAACATAAAAGTGGCATTTTATATTGCCCTTGTAGCAGTGCAGGAGAATGTATATAAATTGTGAGTCATAATCATAAGTGGTTCTTAGAAAACAGCTTTTTGTTCAATGGTTTTTCACTATTACTTTACCAAAAAAAACCCAAACCAGAACAAACACACAAATAAATAAATAAATTTAAAAAAAGGAAATAAGTGCTCCATAGTTGAAAGCAGTTAGAAAAATTAAATGTGAGGCCTTATAAGTTGACAAGGTATCTAGACCTGAATATGTGCATATGGCATAGACCAAATGCAAACTTTCAAATTCATCTTCAGTACCTGCAACTTAATTTGTGTTTAAAATTCAGAATATAAAACGTCTCTTCATTTGCCTTATTTTGCTTTTATCTCAATTTCATTTGCAGAACACATCAACAAAGAAGTCCCACGCAGTCTCCTCCTGCAGACACCTCCTTCAGCAGTCGTAGGGGAAGACAGCTACCGCAAGTTCCAGTAAGAAGTGGCAGTATAGAGCAAGGTATCAAATAATGAGCTTGTGATAGCTCAAACTCTTTGATTCCTTACCTTTCTTTACTTTAAGTCTTCTTGCATAACTATGTGTCCAATGCTATAATTCTACCAGTAAAGCAATAGAAGAGAATGAAAGCATCTTTGTAGTTTGGGAAATCCAGTGAAGTTTGACTGGTGGGTTATTACACATGGTTTAATTGCCTTGCCTTTCTAGTACCCTTTCATGTTCGAATTTTCTATTAGAGCCGTGGTAGTTTCTAACGTGTCTAGTATGTTATCAGCAAAAAACAAAACAAAAACCAAAAAAGCAGGGGCAAGGATTTTGACAGTCTTACTCATTTCTTGTGTTGCGGTTCATATTTATGGTTGTGCATTATTAACATAGATTAATAATAAATGTCAAAGACCTGTTTTTCTTCTGAAGTTCATAGTTCAGTGAATAAAGAATGAAAATAATTACCATGGGAAATGTGGGAGCACAGGTCACCAGTCCTTTCTTGCTTAAGGATAAACTGATCAGGCAGAGTGCTGCTCTTTTCTGAAAAAGACAATATACACCTGATGATTATGGAAGATGTTTCTTATATCCTAAGATCAAATAAGGATGTACATTGCCGTTTCCTTTTCTAGCAACATACTACACACAGAGAATGAGCTGTTACGGTAAAATGAAGTGGCACAATGGATAATATTTGTACATTCATGTGTTCTGTGTTTAAAAAATCCTGTTTTCTCTTTGACTAAAAACAACTGAGATTGCTACATACTACAAGGTTTTCTTCTTTGTGAAAATTAAAGGAATTCTTATAATGATGAAATATTGTAGTGCATTGCAGAACTCTTAGCAGATCACATTCGTGAACAGATAAAGTTGCTGACCATGACCACCTTATCATGACAGATTGCCAATGAGGTTTTTGTGTATGATGGCTTGCATTAATCTGCAAACAGTTTGCATTAATGTTAAGGCTTTGAACTGTGATGGCATACAAACACCTCAATTAGCACACATAAAATGTACTCTTGTTTTATAAATATGTTTATTTTGAATGATTGATATACTGATGTAAGTGGCTTTTATTAACTTTAACCTTTCTATTAAGGTCCTCTCGTTTTGTAGTGAATCTAGTACTGTCTGAATCATAAACTAGTTGCAAACTACATTCAGAGTTTCTATTGCTGCATATTAGCAATTTGGGGACTTATAGGGAAACGTAATAAGCAATGAATTTCAACTTTCTTCCGTATTTCTACTTCAATTTCAGAACTTGGTACAATATATAATGATGAATCATCTTTTAATTTAATTTTAATTTGGCTTTCCTTTGCATGTTCATATATCATCTTTCTGCTGGTCTTGGTAACTGGTGTGCGAGACTAAAATACCAGTTTATGTTTTGTTGGAGGCATTGGAAATGAATGTAGAACTTACTGTGAAAATGAGTAGAGATGGGATGTGTACAGAAGAGGAAAGAAAAAATGGAAGTTGAGCAGAAGGCCAAAGCTACTCTAGGTTTATAAAGCTGTTGATACTGTGAACACTTGTAAAGTAAGGTTGTTTCAGTGAATTCCTATTTACACTTGTGCTTAATATGCTTGCGCCTTATATATCAAATGTGCAGTTAGGATGCGTCGTGGTTTGCTTGGTTGTTGCCAATCGTGCCGCCTGAATCACCATGGCTGTTTTACAGCACGTGGGATCAGTAGCCAAAGAGATTTCCTTCTCTACACAGTACTTTGGTTTTGTTTGAGTGACTGACTTTGCTTCTGAAAGGGAGCTGTTTTTATTTTACCCATGTTTAAAGCTCTGTTCAGGTTCAGAACGTATTTGCAGAGGAGTGCTAAACTGAATAGGTTTTATAATACGTGTTTAAAGAATCATGTCAGTATCTGTTGAAATACATGCTAGTATGTCTAACTTAATGCTACTGTTAGAAATTAAATTCAGTAAGGCCATAAGACCACAGTATTTGCTCTGATTTACAGTACCAAATTTTAATATTAGTTTCACCTCTATAATCCCTGTCAAATGAGTACCAGGGTCAAATGTAGTGGCCAGAAGTGATCTGATGTGGTATTGAACTCAAAACATATTGAATTCTGTAAAAGGTTTACATTAACTGTGCTTGGAACTGGAGTGTGTCCTTAATGGTTTAAATTCACAGTCACCATAGATACAGATGATGTCAAAATCTAGTGCAATATCCAGATGTCATCAGAAATATTTAAAAATGCATTTTCTTCCTATATCTTGATGGTCATCTTGACATCATGTGTTTCACAGAAAACCTCTATGATATGCCATAAAGTATCACTTCTACAGTAAAGTAGTTCTTTATGTTCCATAAAAATCCTGTTGTTTCATGAGGGTCAAATACTTATCTAAATATATACCTCTATGAATACATTTATATACATATATGCATGTAAGTCTGTTATACAAGGCGTAGTGGTTGCTGCAAAAAGACTGCATATTTGTGTATCAAGAATGGGCTTCTTATTTGCTCTCTTGCACATCCGGGAGACATTGAAGAATCTAGTGAAGTAATTTTATTACTCTTTAAAGTCCTCATTATGGAATAAATGAGAGTTAATGAAGGAGCAATAGACTGGTAGCAGTTTTCACATGGAGAAACAGTGATATTTTAAGTACAATCTTTAATCTTTAGCTATCAGCTGTAAGTGATCCTATCTGTTCTAATAAGGCTCAACTGACATTGTATTTCAGACAATCCATTTTGTTGTCAAGTTTAGAACCAAACAAAAGGTTGTTTCTTTGTTTCTATCAAATGATACTGTCTTAGTTACTACTCTGGTTGGCCGTCTAAGAATCATAAAAATTCAGTTTATGAGAAAACAAGGTAGTTTTACAAGGTCCTGAATAATACACATACTTTCTTTAAAGAAAAAAACCTCACAGAAGTAATTATTGCAGAGAAGACCAAAGTAGTGATCCTTGTTCCATTACAGAAATGGAGTTGGTGCTACTGATCAGGAATGAAAAAACAACCTTAAAAGTGGAGGAAAAGATCAAGTTTACAGACTAATACCTTAGGACAGCATTATAATTCACACTGGCAAAAAAAACCCCAAAAACAAACACAAAAAACCCCTTGACTTCTTGGTGATTATTATCTGAAGGAGAGACCAACTTTGTATAGCTTTAGAGTGGAGGAGAGGCATAATTATTTTCACTTGAGACAATATTAACTAAATAACAGCAAATCGAGGGCATGCAGACTTTGAAAAGTGGTTGCACTTAAGATTGTAGGCTTCTGTAATTTTTCGACAATGTGATTTTTGTTTTTATTACAGTCATATTCAAGGAAGACGTAGTTGTATTTATTTCCTTTGCAACCAAGTATTTCTTAGAGTACAAGACACATTGGGATGTTGCTGTATTGAAAGCTCTTGAGATTTTCAATATCGAAAGCTAGTCCTGTATAGGTGTGTCTGCGTGTGTTTTTAAGACATCACAATTTAATAGTCATTTCCCTAACTTATGCTACTAAAGAAGGCGTTTTCATTTATTTTGTGTTACCGGATGATTTTATAAAAGGATCTAATGCTATGAAGATGTTTTAGCTCGGTGACTAAAGCAGTGAAATTCTAAGCCATGGTAAGGACAATGGTGTATTCTCAATATGTCATTCTGTGCTGGGCTGTAGGAGATTTGCATCGCTGTTTTTTTATTTGCATCATGTTTGAGTGGAACTGTGAAAATTGTTAAGAGGGATGGGAATTCCACAGTGACTTTGCTTTTCAGCTGTTTCTATAACAACCTTGTGATGTAGTTACATGGTTTTTAAATTACACTTTTGTATAAAGAATACATGTGTGATCTTTACTCAGTTCGTCCTCTGTCATTGCAGCTATCAAACATCACAGGGATTCTTGCTTGAATGAGATTTGAGGGTGGGTTTCTACACTTTTGCATAATGGTTGATCGTTGTATTGAATAAGAATGTTAATACACCAGCAGATACTACTACGGATTATATTAGGAAATATAGCAAATAAAAAAAAAAGTACTATTGAAATTTATGAAGCAGCAATATTAATGTGCAATGGTTGTAGTATAGAAACAATCTTTCAGGGGTCATTCATGCAAAACAGGTCTTACTCCATCTATCTGCCTCTATTTGGGTCTTCATAGCATGGTTTCTTTTTCATAGCTTTGACAACATAGTTTCACATTTCAGAAGTCACATAATGAGAGTAAGGTTTGTGATAATAGCAGTCTGTTTCCATGTAAAAAGCATCTGTAAGCCTGACTGAAGCAGTGTGGCTGTGTGTTTCCAGTGGCATCTGGTTACACCAGTAGGGCTCACATGGTGACACTGAGCAAAGCAAACGTGCATCCAACATTGGGTGTTGCCTTAGCTCATGTTGGGAGAAGCTGTGTAAGCTTTGTACAGTGCTTGTATGGAAGGTGAACTGCACGTTTGTGTGTGTGTGTGTGTGTGTGTGTGTGTGTGTGTGTGTGCTTCTGTTACATGAGGGAAAACTACATGAGGACTCTGCTGGGACTGAATGGGGATTACACGTGTATGTGTGTGATATACGTACAATGGTAGTCGTGTCACAGAGGAACAAAGTGTTTTGATGTCCAGTACTTTTTTCTTAACGAATAAGAATCAGAATTCCATACAGAAAATCAGTATGTTGTTAAATCATACGTTGAGTTGCAAGTGTCTTTTTGTATTTAACCAACTTAAGATCCTAAAAAAAAAAGTGCTAGTGAAAATGGTTCTGTGTATGTGTACTTGATCATTGAAATGTAATTGCAATGAGAGCATGGTTGTGGTGATGGTAAAAGATCAAACCCTTTCAATCAAAATTTTTTTTCAAATCTATCAGTATAAAAATCGGGTGGCAGAAGAAAAATAAGTCATTTCAGTTTTAGATTTCAGTCTATCAGTGTTGTTTGTTTTGTCTCCATATTTCTGGTTTTGTTTTTAAATTATTAGATGGCACTGCATATTTTGAGGCAGCTTGTGGAATCTTTGCTCATGCTGGAGTGTATTTTTCTTAGCACTGCTAATTTTCACAAATGAATTCAAGCCTCATAATCTTTTATGTTTTCCTTAAAAACAGATTTTTAATAGTCCAGTGGTTATTGAGTATTATAGATTTCAGTTAATAGAAAATAACTTTTTTACACTCATTGCAGAAGAGGCTTCAGAATCTAAAATACTGTTGTGTGGTTCAGAAGTAAGAGTGATACTTAAAACAATTTCAAGATTTTTATGTCATTCATAAATTTGGGTATGATGATACTTCTCTAGCGGAATACTTAAAGACTCCACAATCTGGTTCTCTGTAACATCACTGTTCTTGTTAATTTTAAAGAAAAAGTCACAAGCTTTATTATTTGTCATGGTTTATCACTTTAATTTTCTACATTACTTTTACATATGCTGGAGTACTGCCTACTGTACATGCCATTGTCACATGTAACACATTTCTTTATCTAACTTTAAATTTGCTGATTTCTTTTTCTGTTTCCATCATTCCGTGCATTTAATTCATTGAAGAGCAAGAGAATTTTAACTCTCCCACAAAAGGTAAATATTTATGTAATTTTTTACAAATGTTTAGCAACTGTTGATACTGGGTTTTCCCTCATTATACTCCATGTCAGTATATAGGTTTTAGTTAACAGTGTTAACATGCAGCATTTGTTTCTCAAATATCTCTATTCTATCTGATGCCTCTCTTTAAAATCTGAAAATGATTTTTCTTGTGATTTTTCATGCTTCTATTGAAATGCATTGTACTGGATTTAACAGGGGTAATAATGGTATTTTACATGGCTAAGAAGGTGCTTAATTGAGTTAAAGTTCACACAAAGACTTAAGATTGTTGCTCAACTGTTCTTGAGTTCTGCACAGGACATGCTTCTAGTGATGCAGCCATGGTCCTTGGCAGCTCTGAAGGATGTTTCCTAGGTGTGGGCTTAGGAATATTTAAAGGTGATGATAGTCAGAAACTATTTTTTGTATGCAGAGAGATTCTGAAGAATGAGCTGTGTTCTATTTGCAATCAATCCCATGTCAGAAACTTACTCCTGTTGTAGGGCAGGTTTAGGGGCAGACATACAATGCTCACCTCCTATGAATTTGACCTCCTATGAATTCTCTATGCCTGTGCTGATACCAGAGAATCAGTGAGCTCAAACAACAGGTATCTAAACCTGTCCCACAAAGAGAAAATCATAGTCTGTTATGTCTCTGTCAAAGCCACATTGCAGAAAAGTCCTGTTTTTCTTTTCTTTTAGCTGAAAGTAGAACTTATATCAAAATCCAAATGAAGCTCGTAGAGAAAAAAAAATTAAAAAACCACCCACCCTTTTAAAGTTAAAATCAAAATATTATGCTGCATAAACATCACTAGTACTGATTAACCTTTCCTAACCTTTATTCCTGAGTCCTGCTCATCTTGGGAAATTCTGGTCTGAATGTAGTCTTGGGTAGGTCACAGCCAAACTGTGAGTTGAACTTTAATCAAAGTATTTCCTGCAACTACTTTAGTTTCTGAAGGGATGAATGATTAGGTAAAAATAAAGCAGCTGCTTCACCAGTTATGAACTCCAACACCCATGTCGAACATACACAAGTATGTTTTCATAATAATGTTAGAAAGAGATGGAAAAGAAATATATGACTTAGGTGTTAGCAAGTACATGTTATTTTTGCAGTGTTTAGAATATACTGTGAAATGTCTTAAGAAAGTGCTAAGAGTGGTTGATTTTACAAATTATTTCTGTCTCAGTATTTATATTTCTCTCAAACAGGACAGTACAAATCAATCTTACCTGTTTGTTGATTATGCCTCTGTCAAGATTTGGGCTGCAGTGGATGTTTTTTTGTTTAAAACAATGGACTTTATGCAGACAAACTAGCCTGTCTGTAACAGGTTTGTAAAAGAGCTTGTTTCCACAAGATTTGGATGGATCTGGCCCAAGACTTGGGTATGTGTAGAAGGTGGTGGGATATTTACATGCACATATTCTTCTGGCTCAAGGGACTTGATTGCACATGAAACCCAGAGGCTATAAAGAGCTGGGCAAAAGAAGAGTAGCAGGAAGAGTGAAGTGCTGACGAATCTGGGGGACCATAAATAACTTAGTTTAAGCTGATTTACACTAGTGGCCCACTGTCACTTCTGAGAAGACGTAAAAAGAATAGACAGTAGGTGAATTAGAGATGAGGATGGGGGAGTTACAGGACATAATGTGAAAGGAGACATAAATATGAAGGGAAGCATATGCTACTGAAAGTGAACAACACTGACCAGATGAGTCTGCAACAAAGCAACCATGTGTTCCATGTAATCAATGGAAAAGGTTGCTATAAAGTCTTCAGTAGTTTTTGAAAATGCTGACTTCTTCTGCTCCCAAAATCAGTGGTTTGGTTTTTGGGTTCTTTTTTTTTTTTTTTTTTCAAATTTTAAGAGGTCTGTGTTTGTTTTCTTCTTGTTTCCTTTTACATAGTAGCTTCTCTGTGGATCACCCCTGAAGCTCTTTGAGAAAGAACTGAATGTTGCATCATCCAGTTCAGGTTTCTATATTTGCATATCTTCCTTCTGGAGCGAGTTCTTAAGCTGAAGATGCTCACCATACCTCTGTGTATTGGGAGATCCAAGCTCATCTCCCATCTTGGGAAGCTGATTATGTACCCTGGTCATGCCTTAATTATGATTGGGAGGAGGTGCAGAGCTGTGTCAGTGCCCATGGGAAGGAAATCCATGCACACAAGCTTGAATTAGCAGCAGCAGGTTCTGGTCAGGCAGAGCAGAGATCAGAGCCATCTCCCTCACTATCTGCATTTCGCCATTATTTTCTGAAGCTGTTTACTCAAAGAAGTCATAGCAAGTTCTTCATCTTGGCAACAAATTGATTTTTCAGTGTTATTTATCTTATATTTCAAAACATTTACCTGCTCATGATTTTGTGTGCTTTTAAATTTTATGGTAGCATCTGCTGTGAATTTTTAAAGCCATGAAACCTATTGCAAGGATATTTTGTGTGTGCATACTGTAAAACTCATCCTGAAGGATCAACAAAAATGAACTAGAGACTCTCTGTATTATTTCTGAAATGAATCATCCTGGTCCAACACCAGTGTGACTTCTCTTTTCTGTGCCACACAGCCATCTCTGTACTAAAGATTTTACCATCCAAATCTAGTTCCTGCTTTATTTCCCTGCCTTTGTTGTGGACATAAGTTCTGCCTAGTTTCTTCCTTAGCAGCTACTTCTCAAACCAGATTGTTTTAATTATTTCATATATAATTCCTCAAACCAGATAATTTATCTTACCCTGATTCTCATCCACAGAGCATCCAAGTTCCTCAGATGGATGAATCTCCTGGGTTTTGCTGTGTAGAAAAACTGTGTACATGCTTCTAGACTGCACTACAGCTGTAGCTGTTTGTCACTGTTCAATTTTCTTCTTCATATGAGGACTGAAATTGAAGAATAGATCAGACCTCTCTTATCTTCTGGACTAAGTGAAGTCCTTTGCAGTTCTCCCTGCCTGAACCTGTTTAGTTTGCCCCAGAAACACTGCTTTTATGAGATATATTTATGAGATAAATTTTCACTTCAACTTACTTTTCAATCCTTCGTAATGTAAGAAATCTTTGTGTCATTTTAGACTTTCAGACTTTTTCTCTTAAAGCGTGCATCATAAAGGATGGATCTGCGATATATTCTGGAAAGAGTTACAGCTATCTGAAATCTTGATGCCAATTTCTTCTTGTTATGTAGCTTACTCTGACATTTAATAGTGCAGGTAAGACTTGGGGGTTTTCCAAGTCATGCTGTTTGCCTGCACCTCCTCTTTCTGTCTTGACCATCTTGAACAGAAATATGAAATGCCTCAAGAGAAAATTCTGAGTTTGTTGCAGACTCCATCATTAAAGAAAATGGTATGGCCAGTGCTAAGACATCCATAGTTTTTCTACCATCTAGAAAAGCTCAGTATGGTTATCAGTTTGAACCACAGACCATGTAATGTCACCAGTCATTCTGGCATTAAACCCATACTTGACTTTGAGCAAGAAAGTCCTTCAGAAAGGTATTTTCACTTAATGACTGCAAAGAATGGAAATTTGTTCCTGTGCTTAACCACCTGACTTTTTAAACGTATCTTATTACTTATCTGACTTACATACTCTTTTTTGAAATGCATGAGGGGGTTCTTGTTAGATGTCATTTATTGACAAGATGCACTGTTTTCAAAAATTTTCAGGATGTAGAGTCTCTTTGATGAATGTTGCAATATGAAAGAGGTGGATATGTAGAGTTAGAGCACAGAAATAAAAAACTAGAGCTAGAAAGACAGCTACAGCATTTTTGATGTTCCTTGCTAGTTCGTTATTGCTGCCTGTGATACAATCCTTATTTGAATCATCCCACATAAGTTTCATACATCATGTTGTCAGCCTAATAGATGGGTGTTTAAGACATCATGTCATTTGAGAAATTTTGCATATAGTATAGAGTTTAGACCCCCTTTTAAACCTTAAAGGGAGAACTTTAGACCTTAAAATTACTTCTGTTTCTTTTGCACTGGCCACTGCTATTACTGCTGCTTTTGTAGCTCTCATTGATTTTCATAGGGTTGGTCTTTTGTTGATATTAATGCAAGTTTTATTTCTTTTAAAGTCATATTTCTTGAATTGTTAGATTAATATTCTGTGCATAACGGAAATGTGCCATATGACACATTCTGTCTAGAAAAGTTTCATTAAAGAAAAAAGGAACATGTTATCTGCCCCACTACATCAGATATATTAGTATAGTATATTGGTTATTGTTATGTTATTTTGTGCACAATTGACCAGGTAGCATACATTCTGAACATTTAGGATTCTAGCCAGTTCTGTCTTCTCCCTCAGGTAAACAGCATTTAGGGGTTGAAACATGCCCGTAGTAGTTTTCTGAGGATAGTAATAAAGATGAGGGCTGTCAACTAGTTAGTGGCACCAGATGTAACTCTGTAAATCTTAACAGAGTGCTCATATATACTAGCACATAAAATCTTAGTGAACAAGTAAAGTCTTAGAAAAATTAAGTGACTATCTCCTTTAAGAAAAAAAGCAGCTGTTAGTCTGTCCTAATTTTCTTTGAAGGTAGATTGCAGGCTGAAAATTAGATATGTTGCTATTTTCTTTAGCTTATTCCATGCCTCTTTCAAGTAGTGCCTTACAGGATTGCATATTTTAGACTACACCCAGTTTTACTGCTGAGTATGATGCATTATGGTATGGAATGGTCCCTCTGGTCAGTTGGGGTCACTTGTCCCACCTTTTTCTTCTCACAGCCTACTTGGGGGCAGGGGGAAGCCAGGACAGAGCAGGGGGCTGCAGCATGAGGAACAGAGAAGGCCTTGGTGTTATACAAGCACTGCTCAGCAATTGCTAAAACTCTGGTGTGTTATCAACACTTAGTCACAACTAGAAGAACAGGCAGCTGTGAAGAAAACTGCCTCCATCCCAGCCAGAACCAGTACACCTGGGATTACAGGAGTCAGATGGGTTTATAAATAGATTAATGGAATTGAAATGTAACATTTTGATTCCATTCATGTGTCTGTCTTTTCTCTCCTGCATGGCTTGATTGTTCATGTACATCATTGTTGTTAACCTTCACGTGGTTTATTAGTAGTAAGCTTTGGCTCTAAAAGTTGCACCCTTTATTTAAGCATTCTGATCAATGAATTATCTCAATTACTTTTACGCTGTTCGATCTCACATCTGACTCATCAGCCCTTGAAGAGATGAGAGTTACAGCTCTTTGAAGTGTGACTTCTGACACCAGAGAATAACACATTGACACAACTGATATTGATTGTAGTTGTACCATTATTTTGAGACACTTACGGTAAATCTTCTTTTTTTTTTTTTTAATTCTAGAGCCACTCTAGAGTTTAAAGGTCTTGGGATGGCAGTGCTTTGATCTGTAAATTACTGTGCAGTTCTACCTCTCAAGACCTCCAGGAACAGCAATCTGTAAAGAGTGATGTCCTAAAAGAAAGTAGATCCATATTTTTCTAAGAGGCAGGCTAAGTTCTTGAAGTACTTTTTATGTCTAGTTTTTGTTACCTGTGGTAACCATCCAGGAAAGCAATGTGATCACATGGTGTTGTTATATATGGTTGTTACAGTTTTGCTAATGTGCTTTTGCTCCCATGTTAGACTTCTTTTCTGCTTCTCGTGATTGACATGTAAAGGTTTTACAAGGGCACTAGTCAGGCAGATAAAACTTTCCATCACAGAACAGAGCTACGTTCAACATATGCTCAGATGTGCATGTTAAACAAAGATGGAAAGAACACAGTTGGATTTTCTAGAGTAGTTTCATGCAACTGCATGCTTAGAGATAAATTCACAGCGAATTGGTGCTAAATTACTAAATTTTACTTCATGCACAAAATCAAATTTCTCCATTAGAGAATTTAGATTTACTTCACAGTCCTCATTAATTGTTCTCATGTTCTTTGATAGAATCATATATATAAAGGAAAACCAGAACATAAACATGTCAAGCTTAAGGATTTAAACATAACAAAAATCAAGAATTACAGAATTAAGGTTGGATATTTACTCAATCTTGACTGAAGTAATAACCTCTGAAATAGCATTTCATTAAATAATAGAATATTCTTTCTCAGGTATCATAGGTAATACAGGGTAACACATCATATATATTATTTAGTATAACATATAGTTGATAGGCTAAACGACCTAAAATTCACACAATGAAAGGATTATGTTTTAGAGTAACTCTAATCTGTGCACCATACACATATAGGGCTAAATTTTTAAAGGGGTCTCATTTTTCCCTCTGATTTCATATCCTCAGTTTATTTCATGCATGTATGATAGGATTAAGATATCCCTTTTTTTACTTCAGTCCCTAGTTGATATATCTTAATCCTTTCATATCTGTCCTTAAAATAAGAGGCCATCTTTAAAAATTTCACCTAAAGTGCTCAATTTTGCCTTCAGATACCTCCATGCAACTTCCATTGAAGTAATTGGAGCTGTGCCTGCATATCTGATGGTGGAACTGGACTCATTGCAATTAAGGTACACATTTACTGACATAATTAGTCATCTGGAATAATTGCTGGGCCCAGTGTGACATTCTGCATGTGCAGAATTTGCTATATTGGACTCTGCATATGGGAGATTGAAGATTAGCATAACTTTATTTCATGCCTTAAATTTGTAGTTGTAGCAGAATTTTAATGTAGTTTGTTGTACTTAATTTTCTTTTTTTAAAATAAGAAATGAGGAAGGAATTCACAGTGATGCTTTTGTATATTTTTTCATTCCCCAACCAGCACACAGACATTCTGTCATTTCCATGAGCATGTTACAAATGGTACAAGCAGGCACAATTGTAATTTGTGCAGTAGCTTATAGTTTAAAATCTCCAATCCTGAGTGTATTGCTTTTTTTTTTTTTTTTTGGCCTTGTATCTTTGTGCTGACTAAGCACAAACAAAAAAATGAGTGTAAATGAGTGTGTAAAGATAAAGAATGCCACAATGAGCTAACAGCATAAAAGCCACACATGAGAACTTTAGTACCTCTTAATTAAAAATACATAGAGTACTTATTTTTAACTTAAAAATCTCTGTGTTTTGTGATTGCAAGTTGCTTACAAGCAGGTTTAATATAGGTGTCTCTCTCCTGTCACTGATCTGGGGAGGGGCTCTTTGACTTATAAAAGTAGTTGTTTTGGAGAGAGTAATATAAATCCATGGTTGACACAAAAGCAGAAGATTTTGTGGAGGTTGCCTCAAATGAAATTAGTGACACATAAAAAATTCCAACTTAAAAGAAGTTGTTCTGAGATGTTATGACATATTAAACCACAATGAACATAGTGAATACCCCTGTGATTTAGAACAGTTACTGATAAATATATGGGTCTAGTTCTAGAACTGTTAAGAAGTGCCAATTTTCATGGTATTGATACTACTACCTGTATTGGTTTGAATTTAAGATGCTACCAAGTTTAAGAATAGCGGAATATATAGATGCCTCTGAAATTTACTCACTACCACAAAGGTTAAGTTACTTTGAGGAATCATTGGCCCAGGGCCCTTTACACCACTCTCTCTGTTAGTGCAAGGTCGTCTGCCTGTGGCACACACAGCCAATATTAGTTGCCATAATGTGTCCACATTTAAGAAGTTGCTCTTCATAGCACCACAACTCCTTGAAGGTGTAAGATTTCTGTTTTTAAAGAAAAACTGCCATATGGAAGTTGACAACACAAGAACAAATAATTATTTGAAGTAAAGGTGAAGATTACAGAGCGAAGTAGTGATTTTGAAGGAGATCTTGTTAAAAAATCCCAAACTACTAGAAAATGACTGTATTTTTGATATGACTGGTTGAATGGAGAAATTATTCCTCTCAAGTAGTCTTAGCTATGTTAAACTGCTATGTTTCAAGATAGTAGGAAGAGTCAATTACTTCAAAAATAAATTTTAATACCTGTTTCACCCACTAGTTCTTAGAATGCTACTGTAATATTTTGTACATTTAAACAAACATTTAAACAAACATGCTTAGGTGATCATGTATTTACATCCCCTGCATCCAAAATACTTAACAGGTTTATAGTTCAGCCTGCCACCTAAATTTTTTAACTCTTTTGGTATCTGTTGCGTCAGCTTTATTATTTGTAGAAATTGGGATGTCTGCCCATCTTCAGGTAAAGACTCTCGCAATGAAAGCGGTTGATTTCTTGACATAAGTGTTCCTTTGTTCTGTGTTTACACCCTGCTTGTTCTACATGTTTGTACATTTCTTTGTTTTGTTGAAATGGAAATAAGCTAAGATTGTTGCTAAACCATTTGTTTTTTCCAAAACTTTTTCTCTATTTTTAATTGATTTTCATTGTGTGTTTTTGCAGCAAGCTTAGTAGTGGAGGAGCGAACAAGACAGATGAAAATGAAAGTGCACCGTTATAATCAGACATCAGGGTCTGGTTCTAGCCAAGAACATGAGCGTGAGCAATATACCAAGGTAAAGTCAGTAGTATTGGAATGGTACTTTGGCTTGAAAATTGAAGGCATAAACTTGTTTATTTAAAATATTACATAACCTTCAAGAACGCTGTATTTTAAAGCCTAACAGAAATGTCTTCAAGTAGCAGCTTTTTAGCATCATTTTTTCCCCCATCTGATGTGTGTTAGACTTTGACATCAACTAAAATGAATCTGTAAAAACCAAAATACTTAAAAACCAATTCAGGAAAGAAAGATCTGCAGCAGCTGTTAAAAAGAGATTCCTCTATCTTAGGAAGTCCTCAGACTTCAAATCCCTGGAGTTTGGAAAAGTAGGCCATGAAAGAGTAGGTTGGCCCTTGTTGCTGTCTGACATGTAGAGAGCTAGGCAGAACTAAGTCCAATCCCATGCAGATATTCTCGTATTAGTATAATTTTTTTGCATCCTGATAATGTCAGAGATAAAGTATTTCCTTTCTTGAAGTACCTACTGATTACTTTGATTTCCTTTTCTAATAAAAGCATAAAGAGTTTCTGTGATAACGGAATATATTGAAATTACATTAATGAAGTTATATAAAGGGATTTTTTTTTCTTGATAAGGCTAAAATGATAGCAAATGATTACAATTAATTTTGTAATTTAAACTGCATAGGCTTCTAAGCAAACCGGTGAAAATGTCTTGCACATCTGCCACAGCTGCTTACAATTCAAGCTGTGAGGAGCTGGATGCTCCTGGAGATACAGGCTAAAATAATGCATAAGTGAGGTACTCATCTAAAACAAAATCACAAGTTTACTTAGGAACGGTTAAACAGGAAATGTGGCAGCTAACTTTTAATATCTAACAGATTTGAAAGACTGGTTCAAGATCTTGTTGCAGTTAAATATGCAGACAACTTTAAAAAGAACTTAAATGAACAATTCTCAAAAGGAAGAGAAAAAAGAGAAACAAGGCTTTAGGTCCTCGATGGCCAAATTGTGGGATATCCGTACTGTTAATAAAACTCAACAGCTGGGATGGAAATTTCCGATGAGATCCTCTATCAGAAGCAAGAATTTTTTTATTTGCTACTGGGTTTGCTGTTATCTGTAAAAGAGGTCCACTCAGGGCAAGAGGGTGAGAGGCAGTGTGTCTCTGTGATACCTCCCAACCATTTAGCATGTTCGAAAAAATAATCAAAATAGGTTTGATAATATTTTCAGGAGGGAGAGGTAATGTGCAATCTGAGGACTTTCGCCAGGATGACCAGAGACCTTTGTTCAGAGTCAAAGGCCAAGTTTCTGAGTTAGATTATATGTGCTTACAGATTGATTGAAACTTGTGTAACTTGTGTATTTATCATTGTGAAATGTGTTTTTTAATCATAGCTCTCTAATATTTATCAAAAGCATCATTTTTGGTCTCCAGTATGTTTTTCTTATTTGATCAACATAGATCCAATGTATGGTCAAATAGTTGTTAGAGAACATCAACTTGCAGTATTACAAATTTCTCTTACCCTTAGAATCTTGGCTTTTCTAGGATTATCTTTTGTTTTTAAATACATGTGGAAATTAAATCAAAATTGAAAGCATGATGAGTATTAAATGAAAAGAACACTGAAATTATTTTATGCAGAATTTTTTTTTTCTAAAAGTGTGAGGAAAATTTTGAAGAAGCAAATTCTCTGTCAGTTGTTACAAGAGAAATATTTTTGGAGTGCCTTGTGTTCTGACAGGCATGTACTTTCTTCCGTGCTAAAACGGTAGTAAGAAGAATAGCCCTGGACTTCAAATCTTTAACTTTTCATGTATTTTCTACATGACAATGTTGGAGCTCTAGACAAGATGGTCCAATGTAGAATTAATTTTTAAGTGCTGAGAAGGAATATTAGCCCATTCTAATACTCCATGATATTCAGTGATGTGGCTGTTTTCTTCATTTCACTATGATGATAGTCATCACTTTAAAAATGTTACCAAAGCAGCTCTTATGCTACTATCTTTCTCTACTCTGAGAAAATGGTGAAAGAGTCAAGAAAATAACCAAGACAGTTGAAGATTTGGACAACTCTAATGAAAATGTAGTACATCAACTCAGCTGGTGTGGTAAAGCTGATGACTGAGACTTCTAAGAACTGAAGACTGTACCCCATTTCTGCTGCCAAAATTTGTGAAAAGTCTTTGAAAGCTGCAGAAACAAGACGAACTTTAAATAAAAAAATAAGAAATATCAAGTAGTATAATCGACATTCTGGAACAGTGAAAAAGAAATATTACCTGGCTATTAAAGAAATAGCAATTGCAAGCAGTTTTTCCCTCTTTAACAGAAATGCTTTTTTTCTTTCCCAAGCAACAGTGTTTGCCATTGCTCCAGTAAATAAAAATATATTTGAGAAATTATACTGTGCTGCACATTGAGAAAACAGTCCAATTCTGCATTTCAGAGCAATCAGCTCACATGGATTTGATTCTTCCAGTATTTTAGCACTTGCAAATATGCTTGTTTTATTACATACAAAATTCTCTAAACTCTTAAAAAATTTTCCTTCAGTATATGACTGGATCATATTTGCAATGGTTAATTATGCATATACAGAATAATTCCTGAAAGTTAAATAAGTTTTCTCTTATACCAAAACAAACCTTTTTTAAACAGAGATGTTGCAACTGCTCCTTTGTGATTTCCAGTCCGTTTCTGATACGTTACGGTTTCGGAATTTTTCCCACTCAGTTTCTCAATTTTCTAGTTTCAGTAAGCAAGCAGCAGTTTTCCAAGCATGCATCATGCAGATTTCCATTTTGAACATCCATTAATGGATTTTGAATAGATAACTGTCTGTCCCGCAACATTTGTATACGTCTTCCTGGCTGTTCCACTCTAATTGTTTTGAGACTTTCACAGAGCTCACATCCTTATTTCCTTCCATTGCAGTGGAAAAACTCCATAATTTATGTAAAACAGTTAACTTCTAATAAGCTAAACAAAAAAAAAAAAAAAAAAAAAAAAAGAAAAAAAAAAAAATTGCCAGACCTCTGAGGATTTGTTGAAAGGGTTTAAAGAAGAGCTTTAAACCTGTCTGCCTTCTTTGTGAACATATTTGCACTGTTTCAGTGCTTGAGAGAATCAAAACATTTGGTGGCATAATTCTGGATTTGCACAGAGGTAAATTACAGTATAACTCAATTAACCTTTTAATTCAAAATGCAGGAAAGTTTTTTTATTCCAGATGCCACACACAGAACACAAACACCATGCTGCAGCTGCTCTGGCTTTCCATTTTTTTTGGAAGGTCTATTTATTCAAGAGAGTTACTGACTAGAGCACTGTAGTATGTACTTTAAAAGGATATCACTATATTTAGATGCACTGCTGACTTAAGACTATATATGATTGAAAAGCATTTAGCATAAAAGTGTAATCGTAGCATTTGTTTAGTGGCACTGTGGATTTAACTCAATAGTTACTGTCTTAACTCTTACGTTAATATCTAAAGCAGGGGTGGGTAGGATACTTGAGCTGGTAGGAGGCAGATTATGTTAAATTTTATGTCATGCTGGGCAAGGCATCTAGGGCTGTGTATAGAAAATGCTTTTGGGCATAGATATGGTGAGTACCTTCTTTTGGTCCTCTTCACCCATCTTGAGGAAACAGTTCTTTTCTATATGTCGTATTAAGATGGCAGTCACTCCAGTACTGGCTGGATTCCACAAAATGGAGTGAGTTCCATTCATTTGACCTGTGGCCTTCACTGCAGTTTTCTCATGGTTTGACTTGCTCATTTTTACTGTTTCCTGTTTGGAAGTTGAGCGGTGTCTATAGGAGTTAGATACAATTATAGGAGGAGTTATTTAGAATCACTGGTGCTTAGTGGGCTCTGGACCATGGCAAGAGCTGCTCCTAAGAAAGAAACTGGTGGGAGTCAGTGATGAGTTCTGAACACCCCACAGTGCCAACTGCTGGGCAGTGAACCCCAGCAGCATTCAGAAGAACCCTGTGTGAGCAATCCTAAAACTCAAGGTGCTTTGTGCAGGATTCAGTGTTTTCTGACAAAATTCCTCATTAGAGTATGGTGCCTCAAAAGATAGCTGCGATCTCAAGACTTGTGTAAGTCCCTGGATGAATCTGTGCATCTGGTCTGGATTTTTCTTTCCTCATGTTAATGACCTCATTTTAAAGCCCATTTCATTTCCTCATTTTAAGCACATAATGAGGTATATATTTGTCAAGGTTAGGCACCTGGGGCTTTTTTTGTAGTCAAAGAACAGAACACTCATTTAATTTTCAAAGTTCTGAACTCATGTATTCTTCATGGTTTTGGGAGTTAAATCTAGAAATATAAATACTTTCATATTAGAAATACTTTCTAATATGAAAGATAATCCAATTATAATGGACTGTTAAATGACTTCTGAGATGTGCCTTATAATCAATAAAGTTGCTAACATTATTAGTCATTAAGGAGCTGTAAAATTATTTGTGAAGTACAGGTTTGTATCTATGCTCTTCCCATTGATGTTAATACATCTGCAGTTCATCATACCCCTTTTTTTCTCCTTTTGCTAGTTTGCAAGAAGCAACAGCTCCACAGGTGGTAAAGTGAATGGAAGAACTGCATTCCAGCTGTTTGTAGACTTCTGTTTTTGTAATGCAGGCAAGGACAGTGCAGATATTTTCGGCATTTGAAACTAGCTGCTATTAATGTTTAAATAACCAGACTACTCTTTAGTTATTGCTGTTGAAGTTGCTGCAAACGTCAACAACTCTCCTAATGTGATAAATACTGCACCTTGGAAAAGAAATGTTAAATAAGCTTTAAGATACAGCATTGAAAGAGAAGTGATTGCACTGAAAATAGATTTCATTTTCAAGGTTCAAAATGATATAATATTTAAATATAACATGTCAGGGAAACACTGCAAATATATGTGCAGTTGTAAAGAGCAGCAGTTTTCTGCTTTACAGTAGAACTCTTATATTATTTTTGAGCCCAGTAGGAAAACCTGTAGGCATTACTTCATTGCAGATACCATATAAGAGGATCTTAGCCCATTTTATTTTTCTTCTGAATTATATGTACAGCAGTAAAATATTCCCATTTTAATAAGCAGTGCTTTGTGGAAGAGTACTATTTACTTCTCTCTGTATTTGAAGGGAAAAAGGTTAACTTCAAAATTGCTTTCATTTTGTTCATTTGTTAGCTGAGATGACTGATTATCAGATTGTATCAGAGCTAGGTAGGAAATCAGTAGGAAAACTTGTATGCCTCCTGTAGAAGTCAGTGAATTAATTAGAAGCTGTGAGTATGATAAGGAAAAGCTAAATCCAGAAGTAGTAGTAGTAAAATGTAAACTCTGTAGCACTCAGCGTTAATTTTCAGCATCACTACTTCTTGTGCTAATCTCTATTTCTACAAAGGGAAAGCTTTTCAGTTTCTTGGGAATCACAGCCCTGGTGTGCAGTATAAAGGGGTAGGAAAAGCTCAGCTATGCCATGAAAATCTCATTTAGGAAGGGATGCTCCATGTTTCTGCACTAGCTGTGTGATTGCAATACAAGGCAAGTAGAAGACATGGGTTCAGTTTTTTTCTTTATGTCCCATCTAACTGTAAAATTCTCTGTTTACCAACACATGAAAAACTGTCTTTTAAGCCAGTCTGATATCTACAAAGCAATTCAATTTTTCAGAGTGCAGGACTATAGGGGGCAAAACAGAGTGAGGGTATCTATGTAGCCGCCACTTACAGGATGATACCTGGGCTGATGACCCCAGCACCAATAAATGCTTTAATATTGATACTGAACAGTCAGTTGATGAGGCTGAATCACTAAACAGCAACTGATACACAAACTGAGACTTTTAGCTTCTCTCCCAGTTTTCTAACCAGTAAGCTGCACAACCATGCTTGATGCTTTCTCTCTCTGCCTCCTCCCCATCTTTCCCAGCCCATGAAAGGTGGGAGTTTATCTTACACTGCAGAGAATTATCCATTCAGTTTTCTAGCCTCCGAATATTTATATTTACCCTAAGTAAAAGGTTTTCAAACTTGTATTCTTGTTTTGAATATTTTTATACACTTTAGAAGGAAAATATGATATTATGAAATAGATCTGGTAAGAATTAGTATGCTTTGTGTTTCCATTTTGGAGTTTCCATTTTAGCTTGCAGTCTTAAGGACAGCAAGCAGCAAAATTGTATAACAGACTCTACAAGCCATTAACAAAAGGTGATCTTAATAAACATATCAGCATAGTCTCACCTTAACCCCATTGGGCATTTATATTCAGTAAAGTTACAAAAAGTCACTTGTAAAGAGAATCTCCCAATAGATTCTCAATGTAGTTGAAAATATTTTTGAATATCAGAGTACTTGAGTCCTTTCTGTTACCCTCTTCCTTAAAGTTACCTTTAATAAACCAAAGCTTTCTCTCCTGCAAATGTTTTTACTCAGCCTCTGCAAGGCTCTCACAGGGTACTGCTAAGAGTTTTTGCTAAGCAGTGTTCTAATGCACACCTGAGAAACACTGAGACAGTAAATTTGTATAACCTCCGTTTGTCCTGCAGATTTCTGTATTTACAATTGGTGCTTAGAATTGTCTTTATTCCTTCCCCTTCTGTACTCCTATTAATTTCCTTATTTTTTCTTCAATGTTTTACCAAGAGGTTTCCAAGTGTGCACAAGCCCAGCTGCTGAAAGGCACTGGAGCAAAAGAAGAAAAATCTGGCTTAAGGAGAGGAGAGCTGGTACATTCATCTGTAGAAACTCAAGCTTGTGTTTGCCAGGTTTTTGAAATTAAGTCATGGCATTTGCTGAGTGACTCAACCAGCAACCCAGTGCCGAGTCAGAGTTTGGATATTCACAGACAGCCACAGATTTGTGTATGATTGATAAATCACCTTTAATGACTTGCAATTTTACAGGGCACAGATCTGGAAAATGAATTCCCTAGACTGTCATGTCAAAAACTGCCTAGTGCTCCTATGTGTTAATAGTTTTCCTATAATATACGCTGGGAAGTATGCCACTGGTTTAGCTGCTTTCCAGCCAAGAGTACCTTCCTCTAATGGCAGTGAGTTTTAGTTTTGTAAGCCTGACAATTATTTGATCCTCATATCTGTATGAGTGAAGATTTAGGTAAGTGTGACATTGCTAGGATTGAAGTTTCCTTTTGTACCTGACTGATGATATGGGCAATAAGAACATTTTGAAATAGGTGGTGTGGTGTCGCAGTTGATTTTAAAAGCAAAGTAACTTTCACCCCCATCCACATATTCCTCCTGCTGGGTCTTCTGCTAGTTCTTAGGCAAGTGCAGATGTAAAAGCAACTAGATCAGGGAACTGATCTGCCTGGAAACAAATACTGTATTTGCTGAGTTAGCTTTCTGCCTAACTAGTCCTCTAGTGTCACAATACAAAGAGATATTTTGAGATAGAAAATGTGCTTTATTTCTTTTTTTTTATAGAACTTAGGAACTGAAATCAGTCCCTAATAGCTTAACATAGCATTACATTTCATTCAGGCATATATGCAGTTCTATGTGCAGTGCTTCATAGCATATATTTTTAATATTTTAAAAATTTTTAAAAGAGTCTGTAGCCAAATGAATGGTGTGCATGTGCTTGAGATGTGCATAAATATTTCATATAATATTTAAATATTGTAGTTCTTCTGTGCTGAAGAGCCAGCAGCCTATTTAATTTCCAGTGCTGTATTTTAGTCCAAGTATCTTCTTTAGTCCATAAATGACACATTTGATTTCTGGACTAGACATAAATGCATTATTTAACGTAGGCATTTCTTTGAATTTCATACAATTTTGTTATATCTAAAAGCAGTTAAAGAAAATTGTCATACTTAGGTTATGTGTTGTCTCAATGAATGTGTTCTGTTTTGATGAGACTCCTCACCCTTTCTTTTCTTGATCTCTAGTATAACATACAAACAGATCAGTACAGAAGTTGTGATAACGTCTCTGCCAAATCATCAGATAGTGATGTCAGTGATGTGTCAGCCATTTCCAGAACCAGCAGTGCCTCTCGCCTCAGCAGCACAAGTTTTATGTCAGAGCAATCTGAGCGCCCTCGGGGCAGGATCAGGTGAGTTCTCCTTGCAGCTTCAGTTGCATCACACTCCCTCTTTCACTGAGTGCCGGAATGCAACCTGAAATGCTTGAAACTAGATAACCACAGCATAAGAATTTGTGAAAAATATTATGCACATATAAACTGTCTTTCATGACTGGCCTAAGATGACAATATTTTTGCAGTTGTACATCTAAAACAGAAAGCAAACTTCCCATGAGGAGATGATAGATTAATGTATTTATCCCAGTTGAACTTGAACATGGGCTGTCCTCTCATTGTTGGCTAAGAATCAGTGTAATTACTATGTCAGTAAGATATTACACCAGAAATATTACTAGTTTTTTTAGTTAAACAGCTTTCTTTTCATAAAAACTTTGTTTTTCTTCCTCAAACTATATTTCCCTACCTACCTGCCTTTGTTTTGCTGTTTTCATGTATCTGATAAATTACTAGATTTGAAACTATTATTCATGTGGTAATTTCTGCATCTCTTGTTCAAAAGTAGTTTAGGTCATTTGCATTATCAATAATCAAATACATCTTTCATCCTTGATACTAATCTATTCTGGGGTTAGGGCATTTTTAGATGCACAGGTTGGTTTTTGTTTTCATTTAACGTGATGACAAAACTCCCAGCCATTATAATGGCTGTAGGATTGGCTTGGTAGTCTTTGATTACATCTACCAGTTTCTGAACCGTCAAAAATTTGACTTAAAGTGTTATAGAACACAAGAAGAATTACGAACTATAATAAAAGTTACCCCTACTAGGGAATCTTCCTGATATAAGTGTGGAAGGCATCATTTACCCCTCAGAACACTTCTGGACAGACTCAGTGTCTGAGAAGATCAGCAGAACGAGTTTAGTATGTTTATGCAACAGGAAGGGATGTTAGGAAAACTCAGAAACTGGCATCTAATTTGAGCTAGATGCACCTCATTTTCTTTTTCAGGAATGTTCACAAGGGGATTTAAAGTCATATTTCAGACTGGTGGAGGTATAACCTGACAGCTGCAGTAATCCATGATCCAGCAGAACACTGCAGTGGAACTGTAAATGTATTTGAAGTAATTTCAATCCATGTCTTCAAATGCTGCATTTCATTATGTCCTGATTTTCAGTATTTGACTATTACAAGGGTTTTTTTTCATGCCAAAATACCTTATCCCATAGACACCAAATTTTTCTCAACTAGCCCTCTCACAGTGTCTTTGTCAAGTTCAACAAAATAGGATTTTTTCTCATAAATATGGCTAACAGATTTCATCAGAAATTCTCCTTAAGCTTAGAATATCTGATCATAAATATCAGGACTGGGAGAATCAGTAACCTTAAGTGAGCCTGGAAAGAGTGAAACCTGGTGTGAAATCCTCAACTTCTTTCATTCCTAGGAGTAGCAGAGCAGTGTGTGTACAGGATTGGGTGACCTGGTATACCAAGCCAAGTGTCTGCAGTGGGACCTCCAGTTCAGCTTCACTCTAGACCAGTAAAGTGAGATGTAATTGGAATTCAGATGCCTTCCCTTTCTGATACTGCCCACAAAATCCATACCTTAGAAATTAGACACTTTATGGTTGCTTGGTTTAATCTTCTCTAAATTCAGGTAGTACTTCCATAGTGAACAAAGTGTGTAGTAATAACATATAATGCAGTTCCTTCAATAGAATTATGAGAAAGAAATTAAAAGACTGGGGAAAGGTTTGATTGTATTAGGAACATTTTTTTTTCCTCTTGGGATTCCTGCTGTGTAACTTCAGCCTTAAAAGCTATGTATCTACAGCGAAATTCACCAAAAAAATAGGCTTTTATTAAATTATTTTTCTGGCTTACCTAAACCACTATTAAAAAGAAGAAAGCACCTATTATCTTGGATGGTTAACCTCCTTTCAGACAGATGTCAAAGATGGGGGAATTATCCTTTTCTAGCATGAATTGTTGAAGAAACCCTAGATAACTTGTTTAGATTGGTTGCTTTAATTTTTGACATATAAGATTAAATTGACTCTTTCTCTCAATTACTAATGTTTCTTTAAGGTCAAGGAATTATAAGTTTTATATTCAAGTTTGATTAGTAATTTGAAATCCAAATTTTATTTTTGCCTCCAAAGAACCCAGTGTTAACATATATCAAACAGGATAGGATAGGATGGGATGGCATTGTTGAGCAGGAGGGGCAAGGAAAAGAGCATTTTTTGTCTTCCTGGTTTTTTATCTTACTGAAACCAAATATCCAGCATCATCTTCATTTGGAAGTGGCCATGGCAACTGTGTGAGCATAATGTTAAGTTTAAGGACAAAGTTTGTTGAACTGCCTTTTTTATGCACCTGTTTTTGTTCTCCAGATACATGGTTTTTGTAGTGTTAAGAAGTTAGAGCATATTGAAGAAGTTAGCACCACACAGAGAAGGAAATCAAATCTACCTTTTCCTGTAATAAGTGACAAGACCATGTCTAAACCTTTTACAGTAGAAGGCTAAATTCATTCTAACAGAGTATTTGCAATTGAATTGCCTGTCAGAAAGCTGTGATATAGCATGTATAGAAAATACCATTAGTTAATCTTCAGTCTGGAGGTTTTGTTATAAACATTTCCAATAGTTTGCAAGAAGGAATTATGATTGATGCAAGCTCTAAATAGAAGTATATAAAATAGCTTCTTGCTTTCTAATTTGTCTAGCATTCTCAGGTATGTGTTATAACAAATGGCTTTGTGTGGATAAGCTAGTCTGTACATGAAATTATTTGAAACATCTTTCTTGTTACCGTCATGGGAAGTCTGGTTAACTGCCATGCTCTCTAGTTGGAAGTGCAGAGAAAAATGCCAGGAATTTTTGGTGTGTGAACAAAATGTTCTGGGACTTTCGACTCAATTCAGAATCAGATTTGTGAAATTGGAGTTGGTGTGTATTTGATGAGTGAAGCCGAATTCCCAGTCCTTCTTTATGGAGATCTGTTTTCATCAGTCATGGTCTTTATGCATTCATAATACAGTCACAAGGTACTTTGTGCCTGCAAATGTTGGAGACCTTACTGTGGATGTCTCTGAAACATTTCTCACATCCTAAATGAAGCAGAAGGAAATTTTTTCATGGTTTAATGCAAACGATTGATAAGTAAGAACCTATGATGATTAATGAGCACCATATGGGCTTGATCAGACAAAGAAGGACATTTGCTGACTTAATTAAAAATTATGCCAGATTATGTCATTGCACCACTTTTCTTTTGTAGCCTCCTTATGCAAAGATACCTGGACTTTTTGGTGCTGTTAAGTCATGCATGGTAAAGATGAGGTGGAGGCTTCTGTTTTGGAGGAATAACAGGCTACCATAACATATTTCACTTAAACCTGATTTAATAAAATCTGCTAAATTTATGAAATATGAAATAACTTTTTTTAAGGTGAATTTGTCTCACTGTATCTGGATTTCAAACAAATTGCCCCTGCATTAGGAATATTACTGTTATCTCTCATTTTAAATTTGAAAACCACATCTTATTAAGAATTATGATTTTTGTCTTGATCAATGTGTGATATAATATCATTATCTCTATGCCAAATTTTAATCTGTTTTTACGTGTTTTTTTAATTGAATGCTTAAGTGTAATTAAAATATTTTATATGAGCTTATCAAGGAAAGAGGATAATGTAATGGGCTGTAACAGTGGATTTAAACTAGTTTTAATTTATTTCACATGTTATGCCATGCCACTGAATGGCTTGTATCACAAACTCATATATGGTTTTTGGGATTTGTGTTCTCTGTATGTCACTGAAGTTTGTACTGTCAGACTCTACCTGGCAATCATTTTCTTCCCTGATTTCCAGAATAGAATATACAACTTGCATTTAGTTGTTGTTCCTTCAGTACACTGACACTTAGCTCTAGTACACTTGAGTTTTAAAACAGGAACACTGGAGTAGAGAAATGGTGATTCGTGATATAGTGAGGAAGTGGTTGATGGGTTGATAGGCAATGGGTGTAGAGTGATGGAGACAGCCAGGACCTCATAAACAACAAAACAGGGCAGGGAGAAGTCACCCAGAGTGTATGCAGAGGAATAAGGATGTGATTGACAGAAGAGCATTTGGGGGAAGCTCTCATACCTTTTCTGGGAAATCAGCACAAGTGCGTGGCTCTCTGCATGGCCTGTGCTCTAAAGCATGGGGAGCAAGCAAGAGGAGCTAGTTTGTTGTGCAGCTGCAGGGCTGTGGTCTCATCATGATCACAGAGATGTGGTGGAATAGCTCATTTTACTGGGGTGCTGCAATCCGTGGAAGCACAGGGCAGGATATCAATGAAGGTGTGTAGCTCTTTGTGTTAGAGAGCAGAATACGCAGGGAGCTCTGCCTAGAGATGGGTGATGAACCAGCTGAGAGTTTATAGGTCAGGATTAGAAGCCCAACCACTGTCATGATATTGTGGCTGTCTGCTATGGACTTTTTGATCAGGAAGAAGAATTAGATGAAGCCTTCTTCCAGCTGTAGGTTCTGGTTTTCATGGAGAGCCATCCTGGTATCTGCTGGTTGGGTAATGCATTAGGGCACAAGTAATCCAGGAGGTTTCTGTAGTGCACTGATGACTGGAGGGAAAGTCTGGAGCAAGGACCCAGCACAGCATGATCTGATCAAGGAACATTTAAATGAAGTGGACATGTACAAATTATTGGCACACAACAAGGTGTACCCATGAGTACTAAATGAGCTGGTGTTGACTAATGTCATTGCAAGGCTGCTCAATAACCTTTGGAGCATGGCAGTCAGGGGATGTTCTTGAAGACTGGAAAAACATCATCACTACTATATTCAAGAAGGGAAAGGGAAACTATAGGCCTGTCAGCCTTAGCTCAACCTCTGGATAGGTGATGGAGCAAATAATCCTGGAAACTATTTCCACGTGTATGTGTAGAACAGGGGGGTGATTGTGGATAGTCAGCATGAATTTACAAAGGACAAATCAAGCCTGATCAGCCTGATAGACTTTTTTTATTAGAGCAGCCTGATAGCATTCTTTCATTAGTTGAGTAGCTTCATGGATGAAATGAGAATATGAGATGTTCTCTATCTTGTCTCTGGTAAGAAGTTCAACACCCTCTTCTAAAAAAACCCTTGTAAGCACACTGAGGATATACAGCCTAGGTAAATAAACAGTGAGGCAGATTGGAAACTGGCTGACTGCCAGGCTCAAGGGATTGTGACCTGTGACACAAAGTCCAGCTGGAGGCAAATCACTTGTGGTGTATGCCTGGGGTCAATATGGCAGTACTGTATAACATCTTCATTAGTGTTTGGAATGATGAGGCAGAATGCACCCTCAGCAGGTTTGCAGACAACAAAAAACTGGTTGGAATAGTTGGTATAGTAGAGGAATGTGACACTATTCAGAGGGACCTCAACAGGATGGAGAAATGGGCCATTAGGGACTTCATTAAGTTCAACAAGGGAAATGAAAAATCCCACATCTTGGGAGGAGTAACCCCATGTGCCATTGCACACTGGGGGCTTACAGTTAGAATGAAGTTCTGCAGCTCGAAAGCAGCTTTTCAGGAAAGACCCTAGGGTGTTTGTGGATGCTAAGGTGAACCTGAGCCAACAATGCCTCCTTGCATTAAAAAAGACCAAAACCATTCCGGGCTGCATTAGGCAGAGTGTTGCCAGCAGGCTGAGGAACGTGATCCTTCCCCCTCAGCAGAGCTGAGAAGCTCTAGTGAGACACATCTGGAGTTCTAAGTCTAGGGCTGGGCTCCCCAGCACAAGAGACATGGAGCTGCTGGAACATGTCCAGCAAGGGGCCATGAAGATTGTGAAGGGGTTGGAGTGTGTGTCAGACAAGGAGAGCCAAGAGAGCTGAGTGTTCACCCTGGCATAAAGAAGGCTCAAGGGAGATCTTACCAATAAGCATAAATGCCTGCTAAGAGGGACTGGAGAAGACAAGGCCAGATTCTTCTCAGTGACAGGATGAGCACAAACTGAAATTAAGCAAATTTCACTAAAACATGAGAAAAACATTTTTTTCTGCAAAATTTATTAAACACTGGAACAGGTGATGCAGAGATTTTGCGCAGTCCCATTATCTGGGGATATCCAATTCCCAAGCAGAGATGGCCCTGAGCAACCTGATGTTATCACCCCTGCAGTATGCAGGTGAATTGGACTAAGTAATCTCCAAAGTGTCCTTCAGACTCAACTGATCTGTGACTCTCTTTCAGATTTTCATTTCATGCTGCTGTTTCTGCTGTTCTCTTGCACAAAATGCTCAGTGTCATTAGTATGGAGCCAGGGGAGGTGACTGGAGGTTTGCCATGTCACAGGACAAAGAGCAGTGCTGAGCTGCAGATCTCTCAAGGTGATGTAGCCAGAGGCCATTCTCTGGATTGGAGATAGATTTTTTTCCCATTAGTTTTCCATCCTCCCACGTAGTACATTGGAGATAGTTTGATACAATTTATAGTGGTGAGGGGCTAGAGGGAGTCTGAAGGGTCTTCTGATGTCTTGTCAGGCTTCCCAGTAATGCTACTTGTTACATCATAAATGTGTGTGGTGTGACTGGTGCAATACAGTTGTTCAGTCCTTCACCCACCTTGTCTTTAGACCAGGGCAGCATCCATCATTCTCAGCACACTGATTCACTAAAATGCAGCAGTACTGCACCACACAGCCAGCTGAGCAAAGTTTAACTTCATGTTATAACAGTGAAGGAAAACAATACACTAAGGTTTTTCATGCATTTGATGAGACTGAGGTCTGTGTTGAAATAAAGAAACCCACACATTTCATGTTAATTACAAAAGTAATTAAAGTCTTTATATTGAATTTGTGCTACAGTGACTAAGGGTATAGTCAAGATACTTTACTCATGAAGAAAATTAAATGTAAAATCTTTTAATTATTACTATAAATATTGCAAACAGAACTAGTGGAGGCAACAGCAGAACACTAAAGCTTATTCATCAATAAAAGTAAATCACCTGGAAAATGGGAACAGATTCACAAGTAATTTCAGGCTGGCTTTGTGCGGGATATTCACTGTGCCAGACTCAATATCAGAACCCGGGAGAAGATCCTGAAAATGTGTGGATTATAACAGATTTTTTTGTACCCTGCCTCAGTCTGATCCCATATTTCATAATGAACCAGGGTAAGGGGAAGTTTACATAATATAAAGAAAGGATTGAGCTATATAAACCTTCAGTGGAATATGCAGTGCTGGTGCCTGACATAAGAGGGATCTGTTTGTGTATACTAGGTAAAATTTGGTATTCCTGCGGTTTATAGCTCTCATTACTGATATTCTGTATAAAAATAAATGTTATTTTAATTATTCAGGATGCTATCAACCCAGATCCTTGTCTGGAAAAGGAGACATCATGTACTTGGAATCAAGGTGGTTCTTCATTCTTGGATTCTGAGAGCCTTCAGGGTGTCATACAAGAAGACATAGTAGATCATCCTGTGTGCTGTATGTGCTGAGGCACTGCAAAGCAGATTAAAAAAACCCCAAACCCTAGCATGCCTCGTGCATGCCTAGCTGTGTGCCGTCAGATGATAATGATCACAGTGCTCTGGCAGCGTGCTCAGCTGGGTCTCTTGCTCAGAAGTAGATGTTAGCAATAAATGAAGAGCTAGATCCTGTCGACTACAAGTCTTCACAGCTGCAGAAACAGTGGTGTGGCAATATCAGTCTGCATCACCTTGAAAGCTGGTCCTTAACAGCATTTTCAAAGGGGTGTTTTCTGGGTTTCTGCTTAAATTCTGTCATGTGCAGCACTTCGAACCATCACTGCTTCTCAGGCCTAAAGCACCACACAGTCAATTACACACCTGCAGCAGTAGCAGAAAGGATGAATTCTGCTGTGTTCATATTCACATATGAATCAGATCAACCTTTTCAGTTGTCACATTTCTAAAGAATCTTGGACCACATTTCTAAAGAATCTTGGACCAAGTTGTCATTTGCTATTTATCTTCCATATTATGTCTGCTTCAAAGCCTGCATAACTAAAGTCTTGCAAATTTATAGATAGTTGCAGCTGTAGTTTATCAGCTGCGCTATGGATCACCAGAATCAATGCTTCAATATGATTGATTTTTAGTCAGCTGTCAAAGCTCCAGTGCAATGGTACTCATTGAAGTTACTCATTTATTTTCTTAATGTGAACTGGCACGACTTTGGGGACATAATGCTGTTGTTCTCTTTTCTGAAGTTTCCATTTTTAATGGTCAAAATTCTGAGGAAGTTCCCAATTTATTTTTTAATTAGGTCTCTCTGCAAATTGAACTTGACTTAAGAGTATTTATTGACCTGAGTATTTCTTACTCATGACAAATTGTAGATCCTGCAATTTTTATGTGCAAGATTTTTTTAAGATGATTAGGCTATATTTCACATAAGTATGAAATCCTATGTCTTCTATGTAAATGGAATTCCTCTTTTCTAAGAAAGAAATGGAGATACTAGAACTAGTTTACATTAAATAAAGTAATTTATATATTTATAATGCAATATTTCTTTTGTGTTAAAATGTAAAAATAATGGTCTTTTTTTTTTTGTATTGGAAATTTATAAGCCAAAAAACCAATGTGAAATTCCCAGGAAAATGAAAACCCATGAAACTTTTTAAGTCTACACTCAATAGTGATACATTTTTACAAGAATTAATACACTTTTAATGGTTATTAAAAACATTATGCTGTGGAACATGTTGGCATAATGGTAACATTTTAAGTTTGAGTTTAAAAAGAACACTGTTTCATACCTGTATTTACAAACAGGGAGACTTCTGTGTGTGCTTAAAAAACTGATACCTTAATTCAGCTTCCTCCTAGAGGAGTAGCTGATCTTTGTCAACACAGAGGTATTTTAAAAAAATATATAAACCCCTTGTCTAGTTTTTATGTTCACCAAAAGCTCAAGCTGATGGAAAACTTGTCAGTTTTCATGTAACTGTGTTGAGTAGCAATAGTATGACTACTACTTTGATTAAAATACAATTAAAACACAGAAACGTGGATATAAGAACAAACCGTGCAGGCCTAGAAAGATGATACAGTTTTATTACAGTGCAAAATGAAATTTGTAGTTATTGCAAATTTCCTGGCAGGGTTAGCAAGGACTAAGAGCTTCACGGTTGTGGACAATTGTGTTGTAGCTGTCATCAAAACTGATAAATGAAGGGGTTTTTTTTTTAAAACTTCAGGATGGTGATAGTGGTCATTCTTGCAAAGAATGGGTATTTATGTAGCAAAAAGCTTGATCATGATTTTGAGGCGAAGCCATAGGGATAAAGCCTTCTCTAAACTTGTTTAGAGAATGAGGCAGGAATTATAGAAAAATAAAGAACAGTCTTCTCACTTGCCTAGTTTATTACTACTCTGGGAAATTATTCTCTGCCCCATTGTTTTATGTGATTAGTGACAAGTCATTTCAAACATGTCTTTGAAGGTGGTCATATGCTGCCTGTTGCATGGGAGTTTATTGTATATTGATGCTGTGGATTCAGCCTCCCCATCATGTGAAAAGTTTGGAACAAAACAGACACAATTCTTTAAACTTCTGGTTTGTTTAAGTCGGTGACAGAGTAGGAGATTGCACAGTTGCATGGTTGCTGAGCTCACCAGGCAAAATGGTGTGATGGCACACGGAAAAGCTTTCTCTGCAAAAGCAGAGAGGATACTGAGTATTTTGTGGCTAGAAAAGATAAACTGACCATCTTGTGGGGGATCATAATATATGAAATACTTGCGGTGGGACATTGAGAAGACTTCTTTTGTTCAGTTCCCACAGGAATTTTTAGGAGCTGTATTGTTCTCAGAAAGAGTGATAAAAAGAGTTGATTCCTCAGTTTTCTTATTCTCTTTCTACATCAGTAGAAACTCTTTCATGAACTCTTTCCTTCCAGGGATTATTGTTCATTATACTCTCCTTGTACTCCAGTCAAGAGACTTTGTCTTTAGTCATGCCTGATGACAAGGCCAACAAACTTGCAGACTCCCTGCATCCTGGACAGTCCAGCTAATTTCTCTCAAATGCAGAATAGGCAAGAGGTGCAATTCCTGGGAAATACTGACTTCTGCCCCTGACCTGGAGACAAAATAGTAATATTCAGGAAATGTACAAATGTCAAAAGAATTGACAGGTACTCTCTTTGTGCCAAATAGAAGGATCACCTCATTGTAATCATTCAGTCAGGCATTAGCCACTTCTCAAAGTGAATTTGTAACTTTGTTGTTGTCGTTGTTTTTGTTGGGGCTTTTTTTGTTATTTTTTTCTTGTAATTTCCTTCAAAAGGGCCAGGCAATCTGCCATGGTATATCAGCTAGAACTTAGAATAGATTAAAGAAGAAACTCAAGCATGGGCAGAAATCAGACATGGAAATTTCTACCTAAATTTTTCGTGTTTGACAAACAGAACAGATATAGGTAACAGGTAAGACATTTTGCATCTAAAATCTCCAGAGTGCAAGCATCCACTGCACCACTTGAAGTAAATCACCAATCCTACTTTGTTTCTGGTTATCCAAATCACTGCAGCTAAAAACTGAACACCCAAAAAGTTTCCTTAAGTGTGCAGTTCCAGTGTCATTAAAGAGAGAAACATCCTGAGCATGTACTGTGATTAGTTAATATTGCTGCTCAGGTGATCTGTCTTGGGGCAAGGACAGGCATTCTGATGCAGCCTGAGTCACAACTTATGCTTTTTTTCAGGGGTAAATAGAGGGCAGTAGCCTCCAAATTATTGCCAGGAAGGCAAGCTATATGAAAAACATTTTACATAAGCTGCTTAAAAAATGTAATGTATCCTCTTTACCCCCAAAGAGTATATTGCAGATGGAAACTTCTGGTTCTGAGGTCATTTGTGTACAACACCAAGGTGAAGCCAGAGTAATTAATGTTCTAATTATTCATTATCTAAAGATAATGATTTTTGAAAATCCATCATTATAAACTGCTTTATGTATCTGTCAGAGAGGGAGGGAGATGGACTCTTTAATCCCTTCAGAACATCTGTACATGAAAAATGTACTGTGAAGCATTGCTTCTGCATTTTTAATTATCTAATTATGTTTCCTCTTTCAAAGAAACTGTCACATCACCAGCACTCTTTCTTAATGATTTAAAAAAGAATGAAAAATTATTTTAATTGGTTTTTCATTTAATTACTGCAGTTGATAAAGATGAGATGTAATCCGCAAACTTTTAGTTTAAGGACATTATGCTAGTATTTTAAACAGGCAGTACTTGTTATTTTTAGATTAAAGAAATGTAGGAAAATAGTTTTAGCCATGGCTCTAACCTCAGAGTAGCTCTCACTTTATCTTCATCTCAGTTTACTACATTTTTAAAAATTCTATCTGCTTTTTTTTGTTAGTCCTGACTTTGCACTGTCCCATTTAGATTTTCAGATTCTCCTCCTGCATTTCCTATTTTGTTGCAATTGCCTGTTGCTATTATCTACTTCTGTAAAGGAGCAGTGAGCAATCTATTTCTTATCAATGATGTCACATTCTTACATTAAGAGCAGCAAGACCACAGGTACTTCAGTACCTTGTGGTTTAGATGGAAAAAAAACGACAGGGAAAATAATGTTATTCAGCTTTCTTGATACTGAAGAAAGCTTCCTTCAGCGTTGAGCTGCACAGTTTTGTATTTGTCATATACAGACACCCCTCCCCCCAATATCTTCTTGATACAGATTTAACATTTACAACCTTTCCATGTTTGGTACAGTTTAAGTGAATAGATACGTGGCTATATGCAGTCAAGTTTGGGTCATTTGAGCTGTTTGCCCTTTGATTCACTTGAGCCTTTCCACATCAGCATTAACAGCAATAGTTAACCCTGAGCAGTGCTCCTGGGGTGGCTGCTTTTGTGCTGGTTTCATTTTATGATTCATGTCATTAATTGGCTTCAGGCTGATGGTGCCTCGGGTATGTGCAGGCAGACACACAGGCTCCCACATACAGAGACATTTGCTCTGCTTGTTTCAGAGAATATAAATTAAGTTGAAATGTTCATGGCAAATAATAAAAATCTGCTTATCTTTTGCTTGGAATATAGTTAAAATCTGCTTATCTTTTGTAATGTTCAGACTTAACTTTCTGAACTGTTATTCTTTTGTTTCATGGAGAAATGCTAGTTTTACAAGTTTAAAAAGTAGAAATCTGTCAGAGCTGTGAGACTTGCACAATTCAGTGGTCAGTGTGCTCCTGAGAAAAGCATTTTCACAGCCCAGATTCTGATATTGTATTCCACTATGGAAATTTCCTGATCTCCCAAAGTAGGATTTTAATCAGTTACGCTCCCAGATGAGGCTGCTGTAACAAAATATTCCCCAGCCCCTACCTGGGTGAGAGTTTGCACATTGAACACAGTGGGGCAGGGGATGTGTCATCCCAGAGGGAGCAGCTGTGTCATTGAGTGGCACTTTCATACAATAAAAGAATATTGTCAACAACAAATTACTGATCTTCAAATGTCTTAAGACACCAATAGGAGTCTAATATGGTGACTTGACAGTAGAAGCAAGGGATATTTTGTGATTCTAATAGCTATTTCATAGACCCAATACATGATCAATGTGCATGTTAAATCAATATGTAGTTCCAGTTGGTACAGACTGTACGAAATTATTATTTGATACTGGTCTGAAAAATTCTTTTGATTAACTAGAGAGAATTATAATATAGGATATATGTTTGTCCTTTGGTTTTTAAAGCACCCTGCTTCAAATAATTTATTAAATGCTAAAGAATATTTATAAATATTTATTAAAAACGGTACAGTAATTTATCCTGCAGCAAATGTGATACATCATACATAATATAAAAATATAAATATTTTCTTAGAATGGCAAATTTGTAGATAAGTAATTAGGTGTTTGTATTTATTGATTATATATAATATAACACTAATAGCAAGACACTTATTTTTAGAAATGTAATGTTTCTCATTATAAAAATATCTTCCCTTTGGTCCAGAACTATTATGTTTTTAGGAGGTTATTAGTATTCATGAGCTACCTCATTGCAAAAGGGTGCCATAGGGGCTATGAGTTAGTACGTGATGCTGCATTCACCAGGAGACAGGGGAAGAGCAGTAGCTTGTGCTGGTGGGGGCCAGGGATTCTGCTGAAAGATTCAAGTTGCTGCAACTGTCTGCAAAGAACTCAGAACATCATCTACACAGCAAGGAATACAGGGCATCATTTATTTACTCATGGCTTGCATTATTGGGGAAATAGGTGGAGTAAAAATGAGGGATCATGAAAATAAACACTTAAAGTATTTTTTTATACATCAGTAATTGTAAGAGAATGAAGGAAATGCTGTAATTTTAGCAATGGCTAATCATTTCAGAGTTTTTCTGTGAAAGGATATACTTCCAGATTTTACATAGGTGAGTTCATGGGCAAGTATTTTTCTAGCTTTCTTACCACTGTCTTACTATCTTTTTTTTTCAGGTAGAATGTGCAGGTATTTTATCTAATTACTGAGAGATACTGGGTGTATATCTCTATACCAATTTTCTCAAATTAAATGATTTGTCCAGTATGCTTTTATGGATCTTGAATACGTATATATTAATTATCCGTACATAGAAAGATATATAATGATTTAATACAGATACTTGGCTTGCTTTCAGTTCTATATAGTTGTGTGTGCTGTACTTTAATGTAAGAAAGTATAATCCACAATGCCCTTGTAGTGTGCTCATCTTATAGAATTTGTTTCAGAGTTAATTTTTATGCTGTCTTGGAACTCAGCCTACTTTTTGATTAAGTTTTTTGTCTTAATAGATTGTTCTTCATTCCCACAGATAAAACTTTCAGATAGGGGCAGCTTGCAAAACTGAATGTGCTGCTTTCTTTAGAACTCTGATAACTCACATGTGAATACAGTCTTGATTTTCCTTGTATTGTTCAGATACCACTTTAGAAGGAATCTATCTCAACTGCATAAGTTCTGGCAGGAAATATAAGCATTTTTCTCTTGCTAGAGGGAGCAGTGTCTTCCCTGCTTATTCAGAAACCTGGGGGTAGTGTCTGATCCCAGCTGGGGAGGCTCCCCTGGTCCTTCTGGGGTCAGAGAGAGGTTTTCTTTAGAAGTTAATTTAAATTTTAAAAAATAAAGTTAAAAATCCAGTGACCTTTTTCTATGCTGAATATCTGTGAAATAATACACAGGCTGATATAGATTGTCTGTAACCATTCTTAATATGCACATCAATTATGTTGTTATGAGTGTAATTAGAAATTCTTAGAAATAACATAAGACTTTTGCTGAACTATTCATCAGAAGAATTGCTAAAGATCATAAAATAATTGTAAATAAAAATTTAGTGAAATAATTCATTTATTACTAAATGGACTATACTGATAAATCCATTACTCTTCATTATCCTGCTACAGAAAACTATATTTACTTATTGTGTTATGATAACCAAGTTTAAATATAATTTAGTAATTTACCAATTTTAGCCACAAAAATGCATTTAAATGAATGTATTAATACTCCCAGCCAGTCTGGAAAACAAAATAAAAATTTAGTTATGTTATTATCAAAACAACTAAGTGCAAAGGGATATATTCGTGCAGGTCCTTTTCTTGTTTGTGCTTCATAAATTAAACTAACAGTAGTGAAGAAAGCAAAAGCGTGAGCTAGGAGCTTTTTCTTCAAGCAATAACTAGTAATGTAATGGAAAAACGTTATGTTCTTATACTATCTCAATTAGAGGGTATAAAAATGCTGAATTTTAAATGCCCATTCTTTTGAGACTGTTTCAGTTAATTAAAAATAATAAACTAGCACAGGGATTAGATGAACACAAAGGAAACTTAAACTATTTGCTCTGTTATGGCAAGAGGAAGTATTGAATAGCTGTAGGATCTTTGGTCCTATCCCATTATGCCCATTTCTAGGAAATTAATAGCTATTTTGTACTAGTACACTAGAACATATTTCCTAGGAAAGTAGGACTTCATTTTTGCAAGGTAAAACAAGTAGAAGATCAATTTGAATTCTAAATTTCTCTGTTACAGTCTTTTTTTTAAATTAAGGTAAATCTTCTAATTCCCTCTACTTGTCGTAAAGAATCAAGAATGAAATTTATCTAAGTCTTTGAAAAAAGAAATTTTCCTATTTTTGGAAAGTTTCCATATTCCCAGAATTAGGGAATTCATACCTCAAAAACGTTTTTTTCCCAAAAGTTACAATACTATATTTTCTTATTTCTCAGCTGATGGACATCACTGCCTCCTAAATACATATTAAATAAAGTGAGATTAGAGCATTTCAGGTAAATTGTAAAAAAAAAAAAAAAGTGAAGGCTGGCATAAAAACTTCATGGTTTTACTATTTATTATATTCATAAACACCTAAATTCAGTAGACCAAATTCAGTAATATGGTAAATAATTCTTTAATTTCAGATTTTATCATCCATTGAACTTTAGTGCTGGAAATTATAGGTTTATAGATCAGTATGCCAGCAGAGAACATGCTAATATAGTTCAAATGTCAACAGCTGCTCTCAAAAGAATTATTTTCATTTTCTTTCCTCTCTTACTGACATATTGATGTGTACACTCAAGAATTGACAGAATTGATGATTCTGTGGCTCAAAAAGTGAACAAAATGACTGCGGAAAGCTTTGTGTAGGGGCCATTGTTGGCAATGTAGAAACAGTCATTGAAATCCAATTCCAAGTGCTGTTGGAAAGAAATTGTCCACGTGGAAAGGAGTTGTCCATGTCTAATCAAAGCAGGAAGCAGGATCCCTCAAAATGTGGCTGCTGTGATTCTGCCCTCTCCTTGAAATGGTGAAGTGTCTTTTGCTCCAGAGAAGAAACCAGTAAACAGTGTTGCTTTCTATCACCCTAGAGGTCTTTCCTTTGATGCTTTATATATATGGGAAAGATGGTATTTTTTGAGTAGTTTTTGGTTTTTTTCCAGCTAAAATTCTTCCTAGAAAGATTGAATATGTTTATGTGTGCGCACACATTTATGTGAGAGAGTGTGTGCTGGGGGAGAATGGTGATAAAATACAAAGGAATTCTATACAGAAACATCAAAATACATGTGTCTTACATTTTTGCCTTGCAAACACAAAAGGCAGTCAATAAAGTTTCTCTGGGACAGGAGGGAACACGACAGAACTATTTTAAGCTCCATGTACCCCAGGTAATCCACTAAAATGTGTTCTTGAATACTTTGTGCATCAAGCAGCTTGTTTTGTTTGACAATGGTAGCTGTTTTTTCATCTGAGCTTAACAGGAGCAGACTCTAAATGCTGAGAATAATTAAAAGCCTATGCAGAGGTTGATAGTGATCTTTCTATTAAGTGTTGTCTATTCAAAGACTTTATTTTCCAGCTTCATTTTCAAAGAATACTGTCTATTTTTAAATGCCTTTACCTCTGGGTCACACATTATAACTCTTGGTAACTGCCAGTAAAACAGGGATACACTGTTTTAATTATAAATTAGGGATACACTTTTTTATACTTTCCTGGTTCTCTCTTGGGACAGGACTGATTGAAAATCCAGCAGGGCCCAGATCTGTAGAAATTACAGGATATCCTCTCTTCTCCCACTGACCCCTTCATTTCTCCCTGGCCTGATTTCCTATCCATCTGAAACTTGCCATGATGTAAAGAAGCCTCGAACCCCAATCTTTCTAATTTTGACTGGGGGAGAGGGAGTGAGGGGTGGATGGGAATAAGGAACAGGAACAGGCCATTGCATCTGCTGGGAAGGGAACTTGCTGGGAGAGACAGCAGGACTGTTGGTTAACAAATAAATTTGATTTCAAAATGTGGAATTACTGAAAAAAAAATTAGTAAAACTAGCATGTTACCGCTATGTCTACTAATTAGCAATACAAGATCAAGGAATTTCCTACATGCCTGGCTGATTTAACAACTGCATCTGAAGTGAGTCCAGCTGAAACTTAAATTTCTGTGTCTCTACAGAGTGACAACTAACTTTATATTGCCATTAGAGCTAGGGCAATACTTGGACACAGCAGACTTAGGACTGTGTATTACTATGTCCTGTGTGTATTTGAGACTGTTCTCTAGACCGTGTTTGTGAATACTTTATCCTGCCTCTACATAAAGGAGCAGAAAAAGGATTTGTATAGAAACATTCAAATGCAATTCAATAGCTAAAGGAACTTGAACAGAACTGACAGAATGATTCATCTTTCTGTCAATCAGTGAAAGTTCTAGTGGGTTATTAGGGATTTTGCCTCAATATTATTTTGCCTTCATACTGTGATTATTGCACTTACCTTTAATAAGTAAGAGAGCGAAGACCTAAAAAATGCTATATATTACATTATCTCTGTGAAAAGTAAGAAAATTTAGATGATGACATCTTCATTTCTATTAGGTCTTAAGGCTTTGGTGAACAGTACTGATAAGATGCATGTGTTAAACTACTGGCTTACGTTAATTTTCTTTAGTTGTAAAATTTTTGCTTTTTTGTTTCTGTATTGTGGGGATATAGACAGGAAGGCTTCACATAACTTTCAAATGTCTCTCTTTCTGTCACTCCGAAAAACATGGGAAAGTGTTCATTTCATTAATTTCCCTCAAAGAAGTGGAGAACAAACAATAGTACTGGAAATATATACTCTGAGGAGCATCAAATTAACCTTTTATCTGTGAATCAAATAAATGGAAATATATCAAGACTTAAAATTTGCTGATTAAGAAAAAAAAAAAGGCTTTTGGAAATGCTGTTACACAGACAAATTAACATGTTTGTTTTTACTTTGTAACTGTAGTACATTTACTCCTAAAATGCAAGGCAGACGGATGGGGACTTCAGGGAGAATCACTAAGAGCACAAGTGTGAGCGGAGAGATGTATAAGCTGGAGCACATTGATGGGAGTCAGTCGGACACGGCTGTCGGCATGGTTGGAACAGGTGGGAAGAAAAGGCGTTCCAGCTTTAGTGCCAAAGTGGTTGCCATAGTGTCTCGAAGGAGCAGAAGCACATCTCAACTTAGCCAAACAGGTGAGTGAGACACACAGTCTTTGGAAACAGGACTCTCACCAAACGTGGTTTACCATAATTTCATCTGTGGCATCTGTGTTACGTGTATATGAATATAGAGCGCTCAAGAGAGAAGATTTTCCAGCTGTAAATAAATTTCTGAGACATCAGTTTTCTTTGAGTATTAAACATCTGCAAGAAACAATATACAAATGCCTTTTAGAATATGTGCCATAGTTACTTTCTTTGAGTTACTCATAGTTACTTTCTTCTTTCATGATCAATGAAAAGTGTTGTCTCTTAGAAGCCGTGTTTACAGGTAGGCCAGGAAATGCAAAGAGACATATGTAGGTATTAGCAGTGGATAATGCTTTGGCTAAGACCAGCTTTTTATGTATAGGAAATTTCTTTTAGTAGAAGATTTGATTATGAATGTGGGAACTGAAATCTGAGCAAATGAATGGCAGTTATGCAACTCGGATTGGAGCTTGTACCTGTAGTGGCATAAAGTATGTTTTTGAAAGCTACCTTGTTTTTTAAGTCAAGAGTTAATCCAATACTTTATTCTTTTTAAGTAACACTTAAATTAATTGGGGTCAGTGATTTCAGATAAATTAGATAACAGCATGATGCTTCATTAGGAGCATAAGCCTTCCAACTCTCTATTGCAACTTCAGAAATCTTAAAAGCTTCATATCAGCATAGCCTAAAGGGACAAAAGCTCACACAGAAAGATACAAAAGGGAAGAAGAATGTTTTAAAGTCCCTGTCCTGCTCCTGAACCCCAGTGAAGACTTCTGCTTTTGTCTTCAGTGGGAGCAGGACCTGACCCTAAGGGTTCTTTCTTACTAAAAGAAGGAAAACAAAGAGGAAAAGCTTCAGCCTAGTATACAATGCACTCATATTTCAGCATTCCTCTCACATAGTCAGGGTATCTAAACTAAGGTAAGTAACAATATTGTTTATTTATATCATCAAATATTTCACCCCTTTCCCCTGGTTTTCTTTTATCACCAGATGAGTAGTAGAATTGATCCTTTCACAATGTAAAGCTTGGTCAGCTTTAACAAAAATATTGTTACACTTTTCTACACTACTCATGAATTTTAAGCTAGAAAGTATATAATCATGCAGTTGAACCAAATGTAAATGACACAGGTCTTTTTTAAGTCAATAATTAATATTGTGTTTCTCAAGAATGCACTGTGACTAAGTATGAGATTAGAATATAGATAGTTGTGTACAGTAAGATGCTATTTTATGTGTATCAGAATCAATGGCGTGCTCTGTAAGTAATAAAAAGTGATGTTGTATTGTAGAGAGGATTTCTAGGTTGATGGTTTAATCCATTACCTATATATATATGTACTTATATAAAGTATTTTACAGAAAGGTCTTTGTGGTTTGATCTGGCATTCCTTTCTAGCTCCTAGCTCTCATTGAAATAGGAATTGCTGTGACAGACCCAATCTTTGCTCCGTCTTGCTCAGCTCTCACTGGGAACAAGTATGCCCTAAGGAAAGGCACTAGACATAGGATTACTTGCCTTGAAGAAACCCTGACTCACTCGTCAGTGAACTTAGTAAATAACTTAAAATCTGAGCTGTGACTTCCAAACACTTCTCAGTATCATCTGTTTGAAGTTCATATTTTCCTATTCTTCATAGAAAGGTACTATATCTCTTCAAATTTTGCTTGTTGTAATTTTCAAAACAATAGGAATTTTGCAAGGAATGGAGCTTCTGAAGTTGTAATGAAACTCAAAGAGCAAATCAAATATGAAAAATATGATTATGTATTATTCATGATTGTAAAACAGTTCAAAATCATCCTTACTTTATTTTGTTGTGACTCAGGCTAAGAGTATTGTCTGTGGCATAATCAGAGCAACTAAAATGTGTCATTTTTTGTCAGCCACTGATTTTTATTTTTGTCAAAAATCAGCGAATTAAATGAATGCATTTTTTTAGAACAATAGACACATGAGACTTGATAGATTTTCCAAATGACATTGTTGGAGACGAAATACTCATGTCCTAAATCAGGAACCAATTCCCTTCCTTCCTATATTATACAAGATGAGAGGAGAAACCTAAAAATATTGATTTAATTTTAATGTGTTGTGCAACTTACTAATGTCTCCACTACTGAGAATTAAAGAAAATTTCTTTTATGACAATATAATATATACTGGGTACTTCTTTAAAATTTATCATGTGAAAATTGGTTCTAATAGCCAAGTTCTGAAATTTTGGAACTGATGTGGAGATTTATGGGCCGCCAAAAGTGGTGCCAAATATGAACTTCTAGAATAGTTTTTCAGGAACTGGATGTCTGCTGTTGCTACAGTATACGTATTTTAAAGGAAGTATAAAAATATAGAAATCAATGTGTAGCTTCCATAGGTTGTTCAGGTTTTATTTCTATGACTTGCATGATTATAAGTAAGGGAAGCATGACACAGATAGTTACTTGTTTCTGAAAACTCAAAATAGAAGATCAGAAGAAAAAGGCAGATTTTTTAATGGATTGAGTAGATCTGAAATTCTAGTTTATTGCTGTCTTCAAAGCCAGTAAAGTTCATTACCATCTCACTTTTTTCACTTGAAGAAATGGTGAGAAAGGAATTTGACTCTTGTAGATAATTCTTCCTTTTAGCATACTGCACGGGTTTGATGTTATTTAAAAATGGAAGTGGTGTGTGTGGAACTGCTGCAAGGTAGCTTTTATTTATAAGACTTGATTTTCTATTCAGTTGAAAATGGAGTGTGTTTGCATGGGCCTGTGTATGTGTGTTCGTGTCTATACATACACACATGGATTTCTTTGCATATATGGGGCAGATCCACTTGCATGTGTGGGTTAGAAGGACCAATAATCATTACTTTACGCACCCTGTTCAGTGCTGTGGGACAATACTTTTTCAGGATATATGCATCATAGATGGTCAGTGAAAGAATTGGTTTCTATTTTTATGTAAATCTGCAATGAAATTATGTATTTTTGCTGTGCCTTTTGCTTATGTTTAAGATTTCATAATACTTTTAGTAACTGTTCTGTGAAATCCCTACTTACTATGTATTTGTTCATTGTGCCCACAAATTGGATAGATTAGATAGTTCATCAGAAAAAGCTTGTAATGTTCTGACAATATTCCTAATGAAAACTGACCTCTTCTTATTTTACCACAGTTAAAAAGAAGAAAAGGAAGCAGGAAAAAAAAAAAAGAAGCAAAACTCACAAAATGACCACAGAAAAAAAAGTTAAAATTGGCTCCAGGCATACATAACCATTTTAGTTACAATCCAACTTTTCTAGCTTTCTTTGTCAGCCTTATTTTGGTAAATAAATATATACATATATATAGAATAAATAAATAACTGCAAATTTTCTAAATACAGCAACTAAACGTTAAATCACAAGAAAATTATGGGAAACTAGATTAGGATAAGAAATCATCATCCGTTGTCTTGATTTTGTGTTACAACACTCTACTCCCCTTCTATCTACCTTCCATACCAGTGAGTGACTGAGGCCAGTATTGATCATGTTGCATTTTGATTTGTGGTTCTGGGTTTGTTTTGAATGAGATGAAAACTTCTGTCATAGGAGGGAAGAATTTTATCATAAGAATTTGTTCCATATATAATGCACTTCAAAGTGGATAGAGGTAATAGAAGAGGTATCATCAGTAAAATGAGTTCTGGAGAGAAGGAAAGCCTCAACTGCAGATAAACAGAAGTATTCCCATCCCTGGATCCCTCTCACTTCTCCTGTGCCTTAAGAAAGTAAAAGAATTCCTCCCTATTGCTTTCTACCCCCTGGTCAGCAGACAGTGCTTTAGAAAGATCATCTGTTTGTAGGAACACACTTTTCTTCTCTTTAAGTGGCAACAGTGGCTTGCAACTATTTTGACACAGATGACAGCAGAAGAGATGCAGAGAAGGAGAGCTAAGGAGCTTAGAAGAATGGGCAGCATTTCTAGTCTGACATTGCATTGATACCATGTCAATTTTCTAAATGAAAGTACCTTGCCATGTTCATGGTGTGACCACAATGAGATTTTTCTATGTAAGAACCAAAGTTATTTACTTTCCGTCTTCTGTTGGTGAAGTTCCTTGTCAACAACCTGAAATGAAGTCATAGGTATTAACATTTCAGACACAGATTATGTACCATGAAGCAGAGCTGAAATCAAGTGTTGTCACAAGGTGAAAACAGAATGACTAAAACCTCTTTTCACTTATGTGTATCTCTGACATGGATACTTGGAGGGAATCTAGAAATATTTGTCTGCTTCCTTCAGGAAGTAACTTGCAATCTGAACAAAAACACACAACTATCTTTAATATATTTCCCTATGTTAAAAAATAGAATTTCCTGCTAAAGTATATTTTCTGTCATTTTCCCTATAAAGAAGTGGCTTTGTCCATATTCTTTTGAATTAAGCTCCAAATTCCCAATTTCAGATAAGATACTGTCATCTAAGGGAGGAAATTGTCACTGAGCAGTGCCGTGCTGATAATCATGCAACCCACAGTCTATCTATGCTCCTTTTCCAAACTCACTGCAGCTTGAAGAACTCTTCTTCATACAATTGATTGCCCACATTTCACCTTCCAAGGCTGGTCTCAAGAAGGCTTTCTCTCATGGCTGGATGACTGAAGTTAAGGTAAAGATTTGGAAAAGAAAACCTCATCCATTACTCTGTTGATGGAGAATATGATGGTTCACTGGAGGTACTTAGTGACAGTTAACAAGCACCCCTATGCTGTGTAAAAAATGACCTTGCTTGGGAAACATGGAAATTTAAGCAAAGCAATGCTTAAATTGAGCCTTCCAGGCTCAGAGCTACATCATTTCAGAGTAGACACTGCTGTTAAAAAAAAAAAACAGAACCAACAAAAAAAAAATCACAAACAAACAAAACAAAACCAAACATAAACAAACAAATCAATGAAACAATCAAAAACCAAAACCACAATATCCCCCCTCTGCCCAAATCTGTTAATCTGTTCTTAATTTTCTCTGTCTTTTTTTTTTTTTTTTTTTTATTCTGGTAGAACTACTTTTCTGTCCATCTTTGTAGTAATTTTATGGTAAAATGAGAGATTTCCCACCGGTCTCAATAGTATGGAGAGAAAAAGCAGATAATAAATAACAAATAAAATATGCTGGAGAGCAAAGGCCTTTGGGATAAGGATGGTTTATTTGTTGTCTTTCTCGAGAACACCATTGCTTCTTTGCATGATTCTGTTACTTTTTTACAAGGGTTGTGGCAACATTTCGTGAGGTGGTCAGGCTTTTTTTTGCCCCTGACATTTCATATTGATTGCTTGATTGATTGAATGACAAGGATGCATTTCTGAGCATGATTCTTTTACCTCATAACATGACTTTATTTTTTTATTACTTTAGTGAAATAAATTCTGCTTGTTTGATCAGAAATGAGTGCTAGACAAAAGTACAAAGGACTTATTTTATCTAGGATTCAGTAAATCATCTATTATTATTAGACTGGATAAAAAGCATAGGAATCAGTAAGGAATACTGGATGTCAGGAAGAAACCAGTTAGGAGGAAGGCATCAACTGGTTTCATTAAAACAAGTCAGAGAATGTCTGCTAGTTTAGTTTCTAAGGCAAAACCCACAGGGAGATTTTGTTAATATTTTATTGGGAGCTAGTATTTATGCTGCTAGAATATGATGGTGAAACTGATCTAGAAAATATCCAGTTCCTGGTAATCTAGGGGAAGGACTCTAAAAAATGGTCCTATGCAGGCCATGATTTAGACTCGATGATCCTTGTGGGTCCCTTCCAGCTCAGCTTATTCTACGATTCTGTTATTCAGTGATGGATGAACTTGAGGAACTCAGAACTTTGACAATGCAGATTGCAATCCAGATTGCAATGCAGATCCTTTCAGAATGAGTAATGAAAATTGCCAGATTGAAAAAAAAAGAAGGCATAAGAGTTTTTGAATCTAAAGGCCAACACTATCAGAAACTGTGCTATAATGACAAATAGGTATAAATTAATTCGAAATAACTTTTATATTTGTGCCAAAATTACAATAAAGTTTCTAACAGTCAGAACAAGAGAGAAGTATCTTAAACCTCTCAGAGCATTTAGCGCAGTAGGGAAACTGCCTTTTTTCCTTGTTGTTTGTTTTTTATCTAGCATAATACCCTCTTGCTGTTTTCATAGGATTTCTTTTCTGATATTACTTTTTTGAATTGCTCTCTCTTGTTCATCCAAGTGGAATGCTACAAGATACCAGATTTTCTAATGGCAGATTTAGAAAATTATCTTGGAATTCAGAATTACCACGAGTCTTACAGCTACAGAGTTACCTCACAGGTTTAACCTGGTCTTCTGTAATTCACATGTTGTCCTCTGTTTTTTTAGAGGAGCATTTCCAAGTATTTGCTTGTGTTGGGCATTGATCTCTGCAAGAATGCTTCATATTTACATGAACTTCCTTACCTACAGATATCTCTATTTTGTTTTCTTAAGTCTGTATGGTTTGAAAATCTTTTCCTTAACTTTATACTGTGTGTACTTGAAAAATAACTTTCAGCAGCCTAACAGAAGTGTGGTGGTCTGTCCTGCAGCTCCCTCATTAGCATTGTTTGTCTGTTCAGTATTATCTCTGTGAGAGTTTTCCCTATCTGGGTTGTTATTTTTCCCAGAGCAGGCCCTTAGAGCTTGCTCTGCATAATTGTGATGATCTGTGAGGATAATGGCTCTGTTGCACAAATAGAAGACTGCAGAGAGATTGACATATAGAAGGATTTCTCTTTTCAGCCAATCTAAAAAAAACTTGTAGTGAGGCAGCAGGGATGGTCATGGTGCCTTAGGGATGGTGACAGGATCTGGGCTCTGCAGCTGACACCCATCAGCAAAGAGCAACCCTGGTCCCAGCAAAAACTGAGCCACTCCTGCACCCAAATGGTTCTGCATCAAGGGGAGAGGAAGAGGGGGAGGATGATGAGCAAGTGGATGAAGAATATTGAAAAAAAAGAAAAATACCTGATTATTTTTGTAAGAGGAACTCTTTGTTCTAGAAATGATACTCAAGTCTTTGAAACTCTTGAGTGAATGTAAGCATGTTCTCTTTTATTTAGTGTTGCCGTCTTGCTGAGGAATTTGCTACCCTTAATAGAAACACAGTTCAGTTCCAGTTACTCATCTTCCAAAAGATTTCCTAATAAGGGCTAGTATTTTCAAACAAAGTCCCACTGCTCTTTGAGTGAGTGTTACATGTGGTTCTTTTCCTTTTTCCTGAAATGCAAATTGTGACTTTTTCTCCTGTTATGCAGTTGCTTGACTTGTACTCAAAAGTATTCCTTTGCTTTTGTATTTGCAACTTCTCCCTAGATTTTTAAATAGAGATACTACACCAGCAAGAACTGTACATAGGGCTATTTCCAATATGTAAGTAGCATGGGGTTTAGGAAAATTTATAGCTTTCTGAAAGTATAATCTTGATTATGCCTAAACTATGACATGCATGTCTTGTATAATTTCAAAATATGTCAAATGTATTTAATAAGTGTAGCTCCACTGCTATGTTTATATTGTATTTTCTTATGAAATGTCTTCTGAAAAGGCCTACTTATCATTCTGACTATATTTAACCGAGCTCTGTTTAAAGAGGATTTTTATTTGCTTTCTTATCTGATTCACACTATGTTACAAGCTCTACTTTGTGCAAGTATAAACACAGAGTTGAAATAATACCAAAATTATGACAGAAAAAGGAAATAGAGTGGTGCCAAAGGACTACCAAGCAGGGAAAAAATTGTCCTATCCTCACATTAAAAATTTCTATGTAAATGCCTCTCTTTAAGAGAATGTCAATCTAAAACTTGTATTTTACTACTCTTCATATGCTTCTTGCCTGATTAGATCCACAGATTGTGTTCTGGAACTTAAATACTCAGAATTCTGTATCATAAGTAATGAAAGAGGCAGAACTCAGTAAAGTTATCAAAAAATATTCATATAATTTAAAAATATATGTAAATTTTTTGCAAGTTATTGAGACAGATGTAAAAATTATTTCCAATCTAAAAGTTTATGATTCCATCTTGAAAGGACAAAATTTAGTTTGAGTATTTCCTAAAATGTTAATAAATATGAATAACATTTTAAAATAAAATGCTAACAATGTCAGAGCAGATATCAGTTCACAAAAAGTTTCAGTGTTGCTGAATCTATTTTTTTTTTTTTTAATTCAGCTGAAAACTTTCACCCAGCTTTGCAGAACCCTCTTGGTACATGGTATCTCCAGCAGGAGCTCTGCATATGGATAGGAAAGAGTCTGAGCACACCTGAGGTGCACTCTTAAAAGCAACTCCCTTCTCCAGTACTTTTCAGATATCAAGAAGGGAGATTGGGTTCAGCTGGCGGAGACCCAGGCCACAGCAGCACAAGCGGACAGATGATAAACAAGGACAGTCACTGGCCTTGGTCCCACATGCATCAGTCAGACAGTGTTTCTGCTCCCCAGGGCTAGTGGCCAGTCCAATGCTGACTTTGTTTCCAAGAAGAGAAGGAGCAGCAGTTTAATGTAAACTGTGTGACAAAGGAATTAGATCTCTGATTGTATAATTTTTATTACCCAGAGAACTCTTCATACTTAAGATGGCATATAAATTAAATTAACATAAGTAATGACCACTTTGGCAAGTCTTAAAATAGAACAAAGATAGAAGAGACAAAAACAAGCACCTCATATTACTTGTTAGTCCAAACTTGCTTCCTAACAACCAGTCTGACATACAAAGAGAAGGGGAAAAGGGGATTGAGGTGCCCAATTAATTTCTTCTTCTTCAGTACAAAGCTTGGCTCGTCAGTGGCATCTGCTTGCACTTCATGCAAAAATGCAGCTGATGAGCAGTGGCTTTTATCCTCTGGAAATGTCTGCTCCTTGTGCTTGTGAATGGCTTTCTCCAAAGCACACCAAATATGATTGCTTTCTCAGCAAATCCATCAGACACTAGTGAGAATTTAACAGGTCCATATTTGAATATATCCTTTTATTTTTACACTGTCTTTTCCTTTGTATATGTACTGGTATTTAAAGTATTCAAATTAAATTTTGAGTGATTTTTGACCACTCCATGTGACTAGCCAGTTTATCACATCTGTTAAATTTTCTTCAAATTGCCAAGAAAAGACAAAGAAAAAAACCACCTCAGGAAGTTAGAGATGATGGGATATCTAAGTCCCTGGCATGTTGTGAAAGTACAAATATTTTTTTAACAACTGTGGCATATTTTTACCATTTTCATTAGGCTTTTGAGTGTTCTTCCAGCTTTTCTTTATTTTGATAAGCAATTTTTAGAAGTGATTTCCATATAACTTCCAAAAGGGGACCAGTTGTGAAAAGTGATGTTTGTTGATATCTGTATTGATTTCTATGGTGTTATTAGGTGCTAAGTATGTCAGTTATTTGGTATAACTTACTCTGAGTACAGCATAAAAATACTGTGCAATGTTGAAGTGGAATTGCTGTTTCCTTTTGTACAAACTTCGCTACAGTTACTTAGACCTCAGTAACGGTATGTGTGGCCTCTGTGTGTCCTCAGGTCTGTCTCAGCTTGCTTGAATTTACTGAAATTGGACAATTTGTTTAGATTTTGAGACTGAAGTCTACAAATATTTAACTGCAGTGCCATAAAATTAAGACATTCAAAAGGCTAAAAGATTAAACTACAGTATTTGTTCAATGAACTGCTGGGGTTTTATCCTCAAAGTTACCTTGAGAATTGCTTTGAAATTACTTAGTATTTATAGACATTCTTGATACTCACAGACAGACGCTCACGAATAGTTTACTTCATTTACCCATACAGCCATTTTTCATGTTGCAAAAATTCAGTTTCTGGTGTCTAATCACTTCAAAAGATTTGCTTTACCAGGAATGTTAGAAATGAGATGTTTTAATTCTTGGAAGCTCTAGATGTCTGACAGTCCTAGCAGAAATTCTCTGTGTGATGGAGTTTTGACTCTGCTTCAGGTTGAGCCAGGTCAGTGCTAAGTCCAGGGAAGGCAGTTGTCTTTCTGCTTTAATTCTGTGATCTGTGAAGCACAGAAGTTTCATGGTTAGGTAAGATAGGGTGGCTGCCCAAAACAGATCTTGCCTTAAGCTTGAGTTAACTGGGTAACTTAGATTTTTATGTGGTGCTTGGAAAATATCAGTGTGAAACAGTACTAAAAGCCTGGTGGGGGTGGTGGTGGTGTGTTAATGGTGGATTTTGTGTCTTTGGGAAAAGAATCAGTGCCTTGAGAATCCATTTGTTTGTGATGACTTCTCTGGTTTAAGAACAGAACTTGTCAGATTGACAAGTCATCTTAGTGCAGGTGTGTGCAAATGGATTTCCTGTTTACAAACCAGGTTAAAATATCCAAAAGCTCTTCCAGGCAGGAATCTCAGGGTTGCTGTTTTGATTACTTTTCCTTTCACGTGGCTCATGGTTGCTTTATTTATAGCTCTACCATTTGATTAGATTTGATGGTGTGAAGTGTTCTCTCTCAGAGCATGGCCAGACTTAAACAATATATTAATTAGGGATAGATGTGACCTAGGATTTATGTATAGAAGTAGATAAATTTGACCCATTACTGTGTCTTTAGACGTTATTCTACTATGATCTTATGCCTGAACAGCTCTTTTCTAGAGTTCATGGTCAGGGCAGGGTGAGGGGATTTCTTTGACAAGGCTCATCTGCTTTCTGCAGTCTGGACTCCAAACATTAACTGGGAAAGATGTTCAAGGGGCATAGAAAACAAACTCCAGGTTTTATTTATACACAGTAGGGTTGGTTTGCCTTTTGCAGAATTAAAGTTCTCCATTGAAGTAGTACTTATTGCTGGGAAAGGGATCATTTACCAGGAAAACATTTTGAGGGAATCAGTTGTCTTTAACTGAGAGACATGCTATGGTAAGGACTAGGTACTTCTGCCCAGGTAGAGGTACTGCACTGCATTGTGAAGGGGTCACTTTGGAAAGGTCACACACAGGATCCAATTTAGTAACCAAACCCTTTCTCTGGAGTCTTAGTAATGGTCCTTGTGGGGCACAACCACCCCAAGAGCTGGGTTTCAAAGAACTGAGTTGCATTTATATTGCGCTTACTTTTCCTCGGATGTTGAAAAATTCACAGCTCTGGCTACATATCACAGCAAGAGAGCTATCATCTCTAACATGTTGGAACAGGCAACTTTAATACATTGATACAGGGATTATAGTCACAGGTCAGGCGTTAGGTCTTAAGGGTTGAACCTTTGTCATTGACTGGTGAATCCAGGAGAAAAAGTGTCTGAAAGTGTCTGAGAAGTTGGCATAGAAACTGTGATGAGTTTAAGTAGCAGTTTACAGTTTTCTTTAACAGCATTTACATAGTTGCAAATGCAGTTTAATTTACTCTTGCACAAGAAGTATTTTTATGCTCCATGCCTGAATATACCCTATACTCTGCTTCATGGGGATAGCTATGTTTATAGCCAACTTGGGAACAACGTCAAGAAATTTAATGGGATTCCCTTTTAAGCCAAGGTTCACGCTCTCCCAGCCTGCCTCACAGTAGTTACCAATCCAAAGTCTGCCCATGGCCAAAATCCCAGGAGAGTGACTTTTTCCTGTAATCGCCTTTAGATTGAAGCACGCTACCACAATACCATTTAAAGTTTACTGATTTAGGCCAGGGGACCCTCTGTAAAGGGCAAAAAGCCCCTCTCCAGTCCTAGTCTTTGTGGTCCATACCTTTCTGTGCAAATGCTGGTGACTGAATATTTGACATCACGGATTGTTCCATTTTTCATTTAAAAAATAAAAAAAAACAAGGTTGCATCTAGAAAGACTTGAGCACAAATCTTCCAGCCAGTAATTCCCACTGCTTAGCTCTTCAAGGAATCCCATGAGTCCATCTCTCTCACATTATGTTTTTCTCAATAGACCTACATGGTACAGCTGTACTTCAGGAGCTGGAGAGGGATTGTGGGATATAGAACATGAACCCTGTCCTTGACCACCATTTTTCAAAGAAATGCACCAAGAACTGTAATCAGAAAGAGTGGGATTAGTCCAAACAAGCATAGGTGTTCATGACATAGCTGTCAATTCATCACTTCAGGCTTTCTTTCTAGCCAGCAGAGAGAAATGTTCACTTCTACTCATGGCTTATCCATCCTCAAGAAAATGTCTGAAATAATGAAAACTAACTGCCCCCTAAAATGTCTCATTTTCTGTATGTGTTCTAAAAGGAATCTGGCATGACTAGCTCCGGTACAACATCAACAGACACTTGAAATTCAGTGAACTGAGTCCTACTTAGCCTGTACCCAGCCCCCTTTATTTCTGCTCCCAGCCCTTTCCTTGGTCCCCCTCAGGAACAACGGTTTTCAGCTGCCCCAGTCCTTCCTATCCTGTAGCTAAATCCTGCAAGGTTTTCTGTTGCCCATCTTGCATGGAGGAGAGGCACAGGGCAAATTTGCCTGGATAGAGGAGGTCTTACTTAAAAAATAACCACCTCTGGGCTTCACAAAGTAGCTACTTTCTTGTTCTTTCAGCTCTACATGTAATAAGCAAACTGTGTCAGAGCGCCTGGCTTGAACTTGATATTTGCTAAGTGATAGCTAAATTCTAATTACAAATGCAAGAGTGCCTTTGGCACACTTATTTTGCTTGGGTACAACTGTCTTAAGATTTCTGATTCTATTTTTGTAAGTCAGGTAATGATCTTGCTGAGATACAGTAATTCTCCACCTCGTAAGCAATTTCTCTCATTTGCTCTGCTGATTGCTCAGCATCCATAAGATGTAAAGTCAGTTTTCTAAGACTCTGTGTGAATGCTAATCAAGAGGCACAGTTGTGTGTGTCTGTTTTATATTTTTGTATCAATTGTTTGCACTAAAGGAATCATTAATATGTTTATATTAAAAAAAGTGTCAGCCTCAGAAGCAGTGCCATGAAAAATCTTTAAGAAGTCCATTGGTTAATTGTTTTAAATGTGATCAAATATTTGGTGATCTTCTTGAATATCCTACTTTTTCTGATGAGCAAGTGTCATCATCAAAACAAATACTATGTAATGCTATGACTCTCTTCAGTCAAAACAAAAACTGAATAACTGTGACACAGTGAATTGTAAATTTACTGTAACTTGAATTAGTTGTGCTTTTAGCACAACTGTCATGATCGAAGCCTTTCATACATCATCATCTGTCAAGGAGAATATGTAATAACAGCACTGTCCTGTGATGCAATATTTATGATGAAAATGTAAGTACTTTAATAATATTATTTTTGTGTGTACCATTAATAAAAATATTACTTTTTTTCTAGGATATGGTACTGCCAGTTTTTGCATGCTGGGAATATAATAATGCTTCTAGTCTTCAAAGGGCAACTGGGGAGCACAGCAAGCTGCAATGTGCTGTCACTCACTCAGTGCTGCCCTGTGCCTGGTGCTGGGACACTGAGCAGTAAATATGTTACCTTAGTCTTACTTGGGGTTGTGGGCCAATGCTTTTGTCAATACTATGCTTTCTTAGTATTGTTTAAATACTACTTTTTCCTTATAGTTGCAAATAGTCTATTGCTAAAAGAGCAAAAAATACTTGGACAGCATGAATTTTAGTTGAGTTAAAAGTGAGGAAGAGAAACAGTGAGGCAAATCAAATGTCCAGCTGGATCAGTGGTTGATCTCATAAGGGAGACTGAATGATGACAAAGGACACTGAGAAGGGGTCTCGATGCATATGAATATCTCAAAGATGGGTGTCAATCAAGGAGCAGTGGCTAGAAACTAAAACATAAGAAATCCCACCTCAACATGAGGAAGAACTTCTTTACACTGAAGGTGGCAGAGCACTGAACAGGTTGCCCAAGGAAGTTGTGGAGTTTCCCTCTCTGGAGACATTCAAAACCCACCTGAAGATGTTCCTGCATCACCTGCTTTAGGTGACCGTGTCGTGGCAGAGGGTTTGGACTGTAGGATCTCCAGAGGTACCTTCCAGCTATTCTGTGGTTCTGTGATGTCAATCTAGGGTGACAGATAAGGCATCTCCTGACTTTCTTCTCATGTTTTACTCTTTATATGTGTTCATGTGGTGCCCACAACTACAGTGTTGACAGTACTTATGACAGAAGCCATATGCCACAGTGAAGTAAGATCATCAGTTTTTGTTAAAAGAACTATGAATGAAATTGCAAAGTTGCAAAACTGAGAAGTGAACATTGATGCTTTGCATTGCAACATTCTTTTTTCACTTAAAGAGCTTTGCACAGGCATGCCAGTCAACATGTTAGATGCACAGGTAGTTTCTCTTCATCCATAAAAATGGTCTCTTTGTTGGCGGGATATGCTTATTTTTAAGAAATCAGTTGCTCTTAGGAGTTTGGTACTTAAAAATCCCATAGATTTCAAGGCTTAAGAATTTAGCAGCCCAGTAAGACTGTTCTCTAGAATAAATGGATGACCTTTTGCAGATTTTTTTTTCTGTTGTCCAAAGTTTTCTATTCTCTTAGAATTGTAGTAGCAGAATAGCGGTCATTTTGCAATCCCAACTGAAGCAAGAACTGCTATGCCTACTATGTAAATATGTACTGTTGAACTTTGTAGTGCAATTTATTTTATGTGCTCTTAATTTATGTTCTGACTTTTATAGTTCATGTCAGACCTTTTTAATAGGAGCGATGGTTCTGTGTTCTTTGCATTGTTGGCAGCCATAGACCTTAAAGCATTTTACAAAGGAACGGTAAGTGCCATTGTCCCGTTTTATTGAGGAGTGAACTCCAGGACTGCAAGTGACCTACTGGAAATCTCACAGTCTGCAGAAGAGCCAAGACCTCCTAAGAAGCTTACAGCTGTAACTGTGAGATTAAAAGACATTTGTAACTGTTTGTTTACCTAGAAGAATGTGATAAGAGAAATAGTAATCTTAGTTATCTAGTGTGCATGTATGTGTGTAACCACTTGTGTGTAATCTTTAGACAGGGGTATTGCTTTCAGGAAAGAGTCTATGGGACATTAAATTTCCATACTTTAAAGCACATCTACATCTCTCTCTTATATTGTACACGTTTAATAATGTTTACAATATAAACCAGGACAGTATTAGCTTTCTTGAAACAAGAATCTGTGTCTGAAAGCAACATAATGTTTGATGCCTAAACTATGTGCTGAAGTAGCACTCACTTCTGTGCTGCTGGGGTATGATGTGGGTCGGCTTCATTTAGCATCTTCATTTCTTGTGTCCTCCAAGTAAGAATGTTTCTATTTGGGTGATTTTAATTAATTTCTCTTTAGAGGTTACTTGCTTTAAGGGTAAATACCACAGATCACTCTCTGCAGTGTAAACTCAGTTATATGAGCAAGTAGCGGTACCTGATTAGTTGATGCATTTTAGTGATGTTATAGAAGGTATGTTTACTACAAGCTGAGTCAGGACCTGACTGTAAGAAGACCTCTAAAATCTTTTAAGCTGGGAACTCGGTTGACTGGTGAGGAAATGCACAGGGTATGTGAACAGCTCGTTAATTAACTTAAAACAGACTCATCCATCACTGGGTTGCCTTGCAAATGTGTGTGTTTATACTCACATTCCTTTGATAGTTCTTTTAGCTCATGTTTTGTACTTCAGAACATAGCATGGTGACATTTGTTATCCTACTTGATGGCACAGTGCTGAACTCTCTGTAACAGGATGTTTCCATTCCGATTGGTGGGGTTTTTTTTTTACCAAAATGATAGATTATCACTATCAAAATCATCTTTAAAAACTACCTGAAAATACTGTGGTTACCTGCCTTGCTGAATAGGAAGGTGGTATGATAAGGTATCACTTAAGTGTACACAAGATGTTCTTCTTTCCCTTTGTCATTCTGAAGAGAAGCAGACCAGAATTTCACCATGATTCTGGGTTGGTGCTTTATTTATCATTGTGTTGTTGGGATGAATAGAACAGAACATAATATAAACTTACAGACTGAGATTTATGTCAAAAACATAAGGCTGTTTTATATAAATCATATCCTCGTAGCAAATATTTCAAATTTTCAGGCACCATTGTGCTGGAACAGGAGTTTATAGGCAAGTTAACTTTGATTTCTGAAGTATATTATTTTCCTCATTGTTGAAACAAATAATGTCATACTACAAAAGTATAGGAATTTTATTTAAATTGATATATTAAGTATCTTCATGATGGTGAGATCCAGTCCTATGTATGCTTCATAAAGAACAGCCCCATGGAGATCTACACATGATGAAGTTGGACTTGGTGAAAATTCTGCATGTTTTTGTGAATATGTAAGACAAAAAAAAACCTCTTCTTCTGGATATAGGGGAAAAGAAAATATTCAACAACACCATGCACTTTGGATTTGTTTTAAATAAGCCATGTTTTTATATTTCATTTCATATAGTCAATGATTCTGTGTAGCCCAAGTTCCTTTGAGGATGACAGAAAAATGTATAGAAAAGTTACAGCCTTTGAAAAACTTTTGGTCTTCATTAGGCATCTTCCTCTTTCGCAATGTGACATTACACATAATGCAGTCTTCAGAGAAAGACCACCACTGGAAAAGGGTTAGAAAGATTGCTTTTACTTACACATTTCTATGGAAAAAACCATAAATTTTTATAAGAATTTTTCTGACTATATATTGGAATCTCTTGACTTGAGAGAAATGCTTTCAATTATTCTCTGAATATGTTCTTGTTAAAAATTCAGTACATATATTAGAAGCTAAGGAAAATAGGAGATATCATGAACAAAAAGATTCTTTTGAAAACAGTATGCAATCAGGCACAGTGTATGAAAGGATTATTAAGTAAAATAACTTCTAGATTTGAGTCATTTTTCAGTGACATTGGCTCCTGTTACCACTGAAATGCACATTAAAACTCACGTCAGAAGAAAGTGGAGATTGTCTTCATTACCTATGTTCAGTGCTGTGTCACTAATAGATAGCGTAAATCATGTGATTGCAGACTCTTCTTCAAAAATATTCTTTTTCTAATATCTGACATATTAGTTTTTGTATATTTCATAGCCCAAAGATGGTGTGTTTAATAACATATAATTATGGTGATTTAAAGGCTGGGAAATAGTTATTATAATATCTGCATATGATACTTCAGTTTATTCAAAGTCACTTCTACATTGTTCTTATTCTGGCAGTAGCTATTTCTTTTAATTTATCAAGGAGCTTCACAAACTTTCTGTTTTATGGAATTCGCATGCTCTTGATATCATCTTTCATTGTGATTTTATTAGAAGTTGCCTACCAATTAGCTAATTGTATTATGTCCCATCAGACCTTACTTAGTCAGGAAGGTAGTAATACCAGCTTTATATAAACAAGCCAGGGTTTATGCACATTTTATTATTTGTTGTTTTATCTCAAATCTTCTATCATATTAGATTTTGTTGTACTCATGGAGTTTTAAAATCTGATCTATTATAGAGGTTATAATAACAAAACTGCATGTTTCCTTAAACAATATTTCCTAACTATAAAGCAAGACTGTGTTTTGATCTTAAATTTTACTTCATGTGATTTTGATTTATTGTGTACATAGGAATCTCTTTTTTCTGTGCATATATTATGTTTAATCCTTATTTTGACAGCATCTTACCTGTGTGGAATTTATGTGTCTTACTTTTGCCTGCTGTTTAACTGGCCATTGCTATTTTTATACCAATCTGTACTCAATAGCAGCTACCCTCTCACACTTCAAACACACCCAAAAAGAACCACTCTCATTAATGATCACAATAATCCTAAGCAGCAAATAGAGGTTTATCTGTCAGTTCCAAGAAAAAACACTATCTGAAATAATTTGTGTAATATAGAGATAATGAGAGATTAGTGCATCTGTTCCAAAGAGCCTGACCTTCAAACCATTAGCTCTGCAAGATTCAAGCACCATGGCGTAATCCTGCTATGAAAGGCAAGTTTGTTTTACTTTTGTGTTTTATGATCTTCATCCACGAGCTAATATATATTGAAATCCCTGGAAAGATGTAGTACTGCTTGGCTTGAGTTATAGAGTCTAAAGTTACTGTATAAGGCATGTTTCTGTTTAACCAAGAGTAAGCCTAGGACCATGAAAATAAGGTTTGTTTCTTATATTTTAATTTTGTGCCGTGTACTCTGGGGAGCCATCTTTTTATATGCTATCTACAAGTAAGTTCAGAATTTGAAATCTATGGTTCAGACTGATTGATTATTTCAGATTTTCATGTTTGTTATTAGAATGTGGATTTGAAATTTCCCTTTGCACAGAGGTGTGCAATTTTCTGCTGTCTTTTCCCATTTTATTTGATGCTGATATTGATGTGCAATTTTTGTTTTCCAGTTTATCATTAAATGGTTGCCATTTCTTCATTTGTGATAGATTTGTTAGTGTCCTCTATATCAATACAGCAGGGAAATATAATGCTCAATCTTAGTGTCTGCTTTTGAATAATACTTAGAGAGAAAAATGGCCTGTTAAATAGTTTAGAAGTAGTGAAATTAACTTTGTATTGTATTTTTTGTTTACTAGCATACATGGAACAACATTTCTGGATAATGTATTAGTTCAAGACAAGTGCCTTTGATCCTTAAACTTACTAGTATTCGTGCCCATTTGCATTAAAAACTGTATTTCATATAACGTTCTGCGTTAGTTGGCACAGCAGTTTGGAAGTGTTTTCACTTCAGAAATAACTAGAGGTTTGGGAGGGAATCAGTTTTTTTCTGTAGAGATAGGCTGTATTAGCACCACTTCCTTTTTTTCCCCATCTCATTCTGCCTTGTGTTTGAAAGGGCTTTAAAATTTTGTAGATGCTCACTGTCTGCTTATATTTATTGACTGTAATTCAGATGCATTCAGATATATTATTTTATAACAGATGGGTAATTCTCCCTTGTGCTTATATTTCTCTTAGCTTTTTATTATGTTTGTAACAGATTAATTATATGATAGAACTATTATAAAACACGCCAACAGTCACAATAAAAAAATCTTGCTTTGTTATAAAAATTCAGGGTAATTTGCCAGGGAAAACAGGGAACAACTCTTCCTCTATTGGTATGCTTTTTGCCTCATGTCTGTTGACTGCTCTGCTTCACCTTTGAGAAAGAAAAGTGCTTCCTTGCTAAGCAAGGTTTGTAATCAAGAGAGGAGAGCTGGGGAGAATGAGAAATGAGCAGCCATTTGAACCTGCAAAAATAACCTGTAATTGTCTTTGATGGCAAAATGCAAGGTGTTACAGAAAATCCTGCTGTCTCACATTGGTCCCTAACTTGCCCAGATATCAAAGCAATACTGATGCTGTGACAGGTTTTTTGTGCTGGTGTCTGTCTGTGGCACAGTTGAACTTTATATCTTGTTGGTAGTATTTTCCTCAGAGTGTATTTGATAATGGACAAAACCCAGCAATACTGAATGCAAACCTTAGGATTTCACAGCAGTATTGTGCTGGAGCATTCATTTGGGAAGTCTGGCTGAATGATCTGTCTCTAAACCAGGTCTTTGTGTGCAGTTGTCCATTTCCAATAATATAAACACAAAGGGAACAATTATGTCTTAGAGCTATGCAGTGTTTATGTAGCACAGATCTGCTGCCCAAGTCCATAGGTGTTTTCACCCACAGATTGTAACTTATGCAAACCAGTCTGAGCGTAATGCCACAAACAGCTCTTGGGAAACGGAAACATTAAGTGACTGTCTCGCTCACTACTTGCCTGTCTTAACTACTTCTGTCAATAAAAAGCTGTTTCAAAAGACAAATTTTGCACCAGGATCACTATTAACTGGATTTGAAATCTAGCTGACCAAAACAAGGAGCCTCTTCTGAGTTATTAGTCTCCGTTCTGGAAGCTATTACCTGGGCTGACCTCAAAGGTGAAGGTATGTCTCTACGTCATCACAACCTAGCTGGTTTGGAACTTTACGTAGTTACATTTTAACAGAAATTCAAAAGCAAAGTAACTATTAGCAGAGGTACTTTGGCTGACAAAGACATGGTTATAGTTTAATGTAGCTGAAACTTCAGTGGGATTCACTGATGGTGGTACACGGGACAGCAGCGCAAACAAGGTTGCCAAAACTACATGCAAAATTTTGTCTAAATTTGTAGAAAGTTTAAATAAAAGTTTGTTTGAGGTGTGGTACTTTGGAGGCTGCCAAGAAAAAGTTACTTTGTAGAGAGTTTGAGATTAATATTTCAGGATCCAGTGGTGGAAGAACAAGCCAAGTTTTGGTCAGCGTTTGTGTTACACATCCAGAAGAGTAAGTCAAACAGTTTTAATCCTGCATAGAGGGCTTGGCCATACAAATAAGAAATATTTGGAATGATTTTTCCTGGGACTAGAAGAAGGAGCATAAAGGAGGAAAGGCTGTGACCGAAGGGGCTTTCTGAGAGGCTATAGAGTCATGGAGTCTTCCCTCTCTGCCTTTTTTATTTCAACTTTAAACCTCCATTGAGTTACCCTAAGCACGAACCCGGGTGGGAGGGAACTTCTGTACACTTGACACAAGTGCAGTGCTTTGTGTAAAACTGCTCAAGGTGGCAGGCAGGTCCTGGAGCCTTTGCCAGGTACAAGCTGAAGACAGGTCTTGGGAGAGTGACGTGCACACATTAGCAGCTCATAACATCAGCATTTCATTCCTATCATGGTGTTGTACTGAGATAAATCTTTCCATTTTATCCTATTTTGTTTTTTTTTAAATTTTACACACATCATGAGAGAATTACATACCATACAGCTATGTATTTTTCAAAAAGGCAATGCCACCTTCTATACATAATTTCTAAATTTATCAAGAAGATAAAGATTACTTAAACTATTGCACTAAATAGGAGACCTGTGCCTAAGCAATGAAAACACATGGACAGTTCTGCATAGGAGTGACATGAGATATACTGCATCACTACTGGAGAGGATTTTGAGTTCATCACCTCTACAGTATTTGCAATTTTAAATCCTGTTATGTGTTTATTAGCTGAAATGAATAGTTTAATTTGTGGCATTTTTCTCCTTAATTATTTTATGATACTTTAAATAACCAGAACTTTACCATAACTTGAAGATCTACAGAACTGTATTGCACACGTTTTAATTTTTTTCCTCATTATAACTCTGTTTAAAATAATTCTCTTCTTTCAGCTTGACAAATGCTGAGTAATTTCCTTTCTCTTTTCTGCCTCTAATCACCCTGAGAAGGCACATTGGTCCCTACAATTTTGAATGCCAGTCCATAAAGATGTGTTAAATTAACTGATTCTTAACCAATTGCAAAATGAAAGTATAATACATTTTCAGAATAGAGTATTAGAGAAATTAAACAATTTGAGATAGAAACAAATATTGCAAAGTGTGTTTCCTCAAAAGGAAGTTTAAAGATGAAAGGAACAATTAAAAAATGAAGTTCTCTTCTCAGAATGCACATGGGCATTTCAGAGACAGTGAAACTTTTTTAACTCTGCTCTGCTCAAGTCCCTCTAAGACAGCAACATAATTTAGACTTTCCTGTAGGATAACTGTAATTTAGTATTTAATGCTAATTTGATGTTTTCTCAGATTTTCGCGGTTTCAGATGGTTTTGTACCAAAATTCATGCAAAATGAGTCAAAATCACCAGGATAAAAAAACGAGTCTGGATTAATCTGACTCCTCATCAAATTCTGACCAGCAGCATTAAAAAAATGCATTGACCAAGGTTGGCAAGAATATTTTATGCTCTTCTCTGCTTGCACATAAGCAGAAAACATACTACTGACTGAATTTTTTAACCTTTCAGCAATATATTAGGAAGTGCTAGCTGGCAGGTAGTTCAGTACTTTTTTCACTGCAAGGCCCTGTAATGTAATCACAGTTGTAAAAGGAACTTGTGAGTGAAGCAACTTGATCATTCCTCGCAGTGCTGCAGTGCCAAGTGGTTACAGGATAACAAGGGAGAGGCAACGCCAGGATCCCAAAGATTTATTCCACCCAGAAACAGCACAAGTTATTTTAACAAAGGTGAAGCTGCTTTAGGTGCTGGCTGCTTCCTAAGGATTATATCATAGCCAATGTTTAATTTTGCTTAAACAAAAGGTAAGCCTGTATTTTCTGTGTTTTACCGTGATGAGCCTGTTCATGAGTCTTGCTTTAGCAATGTATGATAGTCTGGAACTATAACTTTGCAATGCTACAGTCACTAAAGGAAAAGCGGAGTCGGTGTGATACTATGTTGATCTGATACATTAGGAATATTCTCTTAAAGGCAGGTCATTAGAATTTTTGAAGGGAAATGTGATATCCACATGGGAGTTGCTGGTAGTGGTAAAATAAAACCTAGAGGGCTTGAAAGTTGCAGTCAGAGCAAATCAAACTTCTGAAAAGGTAAAGCATTTTTAGATCATTTCACTGGTTTGTAATTGAGATGAAAAGAAAGGGACTGTAATGACTCCTGATTAGTATGCTGTGAAATTAAATTAGGGTTGAGCTATTATTGTGAAACTTTTCAAATGTACAAAAAGGCATGTAATAGCTTTTTACTGGAAGATACTCTAGCATTAGTTGTTTTGAAAGTGGTTTAATTTACAGTTTTTTCACAGATTATTAAAGTAATTAGACTTTGGGCTGTCATCATGTACAGCACATAGCTCTCAGGAAAGTTTTTGAAGATGCACAGTAACAGTGAATTTTTTAGTAGTGATGCCTTATAAATTGTCATATTGGTGGTATCATCATGTAAAATACGGTCTTTTATTAATCATACTGTCATGGGGGGTTTTAATAATAAATACTGAACTATTTGTAATTGTGAAGACTTATTTAAAAGGTCTCAAATTTACTAAAATTGTAATGGCTGCCTAAAACCACAAAAGACAAAGTTACTTAGATATGTATAAATTCCTAATGAAATGAAATGTTGGTTTAGTTTACATGAAAAATCTCCCTTTTTTTCTGCATTGCATTTCATTTTCCCCTGCTGTATTAACTGCAAACTGTGTCCCAGCACCCTTGCCTTGAATAAATGTTATCTCTATACTTATGTCAGTTCTTTGAGAGGGCTTGGCTGGTTATAACTAATGTTGTAATATAGGGCTGTGTTTTCATGTAAAAATCTTACTGTTGAAGTGCTAACGGCTTTTCCAAGCTTCTTATTTTGTTCTGTCTCATTCTCCTCCCATCTAACAAAAAAGCCAAGAGGATATGAGAAAGTGAATGCTTAATATTTTATAAACTGTTTATGTAGTAAATTATTTGTTGGAAACATGGGTTTGTTGTTTTACTAATAGAATTTCATTGGAATAGGCTTGAGGAGTTGAAGAACATGGCATGTGTACCTGTTATCAGCTTCATTGACTTATTCTGCTTTTACACAGCTCTTTGCATATGTGTGAAGAAGGTAATTAAGATGCTTTCCTTTCTGTATGTTTATAAAGTGTGCTTAGCACAATCCCTGCAGTAGAAACTCATTGCTATAGATCATCTTTGATTGCCTCATTTTGGCTGACAGACAGTGGCTCTTTTCTCTTCATTGCAAGTATGTGGACAAAACAATTAGCCTTCCTAAAGTAATTTCAGAAGCCAGAACTGATCTTTTTCTGACCAGCTATCCTTGCTTTACCTTAAGATACAAATGTCCTGGTTAAACACGGGTTTTCTTCCCTGACATGAAAAAACCATAAGCATCAGAATAAACATATGAAACACATGCTTTTTTCTACTTTTTTTTTTAGTCTAAGACATCTAAAGGAGATACAATTTGTAAAAGCAGTTGCTTAAGGTTTTGAGACCATTGTCAGGTAGTAAACGACGGCGTGATTTTTCACTTCTTATTTGCTTTTGTTTTGAGCATGGACTTATTCCTGTCATTTACTCTCAAAGTGCTGCTTTGGTTTCATGCAAGTCATTAGGAGCTGTTGTTACTTTGAAATCTAAAACTGTTAAGAGTCTGAGTCTGCAAGTTTGATTTTCAGTGAAAAATACAGTCAACAGGTGAGATTCTGCTGTACACTTTCTGAAATGCCATCAAAGCATTAATACAACCATTGACAGAAATTCAGTGAAATCTCCTTTTGTTAGGATTGGTGCTTTTTGTTCTTTTGCTCCACATGTGTCAGAAAAATATATTGTGTATGTTAAGGGACTAATTGCATTAACTTTTATGTATTATCTGAAAGTATTTATTGGGAGTGAAAGGCATTTGCCAGATGAGTTTTTGACTTTATAAATACAGTTGTGAGATACAGTTTATTCCAAATTTCTGATAAATTTTCTTTTCAATGAATTGTCCCAGCTGAAAAGGTGCATATTCTTTCTAGAAGGTTTTGTAATTTATATTAGTATAAATTTTGCTTGTAGATTTGTTACAGTAAATAGAAATGGGAAGAAGTACATGATGGTTTATATTTGGATTTTAAACCTCAAGATCTAACACCACAGAATATCAACAGCATTCTTCCTTTGAATATATTGCGTGATATTTGGAAGAAACACTTAAAAGAAAATTACTGCAATATTTCACGTCTTTTTGGAAAGAGCATTATATTCAATAGAAAATACGGGGGAATACTGCATGATATAAAGTCTAGAAACTCGTATTGTTGAAATTTGTATTTAAATGTCAAATTTTTTACTATTTATCTATTGTCCATAGCCACTATGCACTTTCAGTCTCAGTGATCAATCTTCTGCTGAGTTCATCTGAGAGATCTACACACATAAAAAACCAAATGCTCTTTGAACTATTTATTCTTTTTTTTCTCTCTCTCTGTTTTAGGACCATAAGCCAAGGGGCACTTTGTCAATTCATGTGTAAATAAATTTTGTTGTTGTTTAAAAGCACTACATGCAAAGTGAGGGGGATGCTGCAGAATTTGTAAACCAGCAGGTCTCCAAGCAGCTAAATTTGAAGTTCCAAAAACCACTAACACATCAGAAAGGACCAGAAGAAAATGTGCCTCTTGGCTTTTCTTTTCATAGATCTTTGAATTGCAGTTGACTCTTATTATTCCAGTTTGCACAATCTCATTGGTGTCTCACACAGTCAGTGAACAAACCAACCATATGGTCACAATCCTGACATGTTTTGGTCAGAGCTGGTTTGGAGCTGTAGTCCTTTTAGGCTTTCTTTGGATGCAAGAGCATACTTGATACTGCGAATTAATTGCCCTTGAGCCATGCAATGACACTTCTTATGATTCCTTTCATTAGTGGATTTGGCAGTGGTGTATGCTTTGTTCTCTGGTGTGTTCTTTTGAACCAGTCATGAATTTTCACATACTCAGCAGCTGCATGCGTGTAAATTTGCTTCTTTTTTGGCTGCTAACCAACTAGTTGCCCTCAGGTATGATTCTGGGCAATGCTTACTTAAGGCACCTCTTCCTGTCGGAAGCACAAAGAGGACCATGCCAGGATTGTCTTTTGCCCCACAGTGTCTCTAACACTGTCCTACTGACTGAGCTTCCAAGCTCATGTCCTTGCACATTCCTGTATGTCCCCTAGCCTCGACCTATGCCATGTAATATGCACCTTGGCACCTTGGATGAAAGCTTTGCTCCAGCAGCCCCTCTTGACATTTCAGACTTTATGAACTGAAACAAGAGCAAAATGTAGTGACTGCCTTCAGGCCCACATGGAGCACAGAGGAAAAGCCAGGCCATGGTGATGCCATGTGCAGTCATGCCTTTGCAAAGTGGTGGGGGCTGGGAAGGGGAAATATTCTGGTATTGTCCTCTCTGAACTGGATGCCTTTAGAATGTAAAGCTAGCTTTGAGCTATCTGTAGGAGGCCATCTTAAATCTCTAGATAATAACATTGATCCTCTCACTATAATTCTGTTGTCAATAGCTCCTTGCTCCTAGGCTTGAGAGTTATAAGAAAGTACTGAAATTTGGGACATGTCAATTGCTTTATATTTTGTGCAGATATAAGGTAGAGCATACTTGCTTTTTGCTGTGCTTCATTACTTAGGTCCTGCCTTTGTTAACTTACTTTTGTCTGGGAAAACCAAAATCTGGGACCAGTTTCTTGTCAAACCAAACAGGAATCACTATAGGCTATATTTATAATAAGTAGATGGAAATAGCACATTGCACACACTCATCAGCATGTTGTAGCTGGACTGCTACAATAAGCCTATTGGTTAATTGCAAAATGCTTATAAGCTGTGTATTTTTTGTATCTGCAGGTGCCTGCTTTATGATGCTTTGGCATCAATTATTAAATCTGCAAAAATGTTCATCACAATTGCTTTGTAGTAGTTTTTCTCTAGCTTGTAGCTGTTAAGCCAGGTATTTACTTGTAATGTATGCACATCAGTTAGCATTCCTGCATGCAGATATTGGTACAGAATTCACACAGCAGAAACACACACAGATCATTTGGAGTAAATTTTACCTCTAAATGATATTCAGTATAGAGACATCCTCAGTCTGCACAATGAATGCAGTGTAATTTACGCAGTACAGGCAAATAACTGTAATGTATTATAAAATCTAACTGTACATATCAAATTAATAAAAATCTGGCGAAGGATCAAGCATTCTCCAATAGATACCCTGACAAGAGCAGAAAATCTCAGTATGTCATAGCATAGATATTGAATATTTTATGAACCTGTATTATTCATGTAAAGACAGCATTTGAAAGATATATGCAGAGCTGTTAGATTAAAAGTAATACAAGATGAAAATCAAAGTTTTTAGAAAAAGTATTTTCAATAGCAGGGGAAACACTGGTAGGCGTATGGATCCCTTATTTCATTGTGCAGTCAAGGCAGGACTAGAATTGTATCCCAGAGTGAGTTCATGTTAGCAAGGCACCTTTAGAAATAGAAGCAGTTCCCAATTCATGTGCATGCTAAGCACCTCTCTCCTCACAGAACAAGGTTTTGCTGAGAAGTTTACAGGAGCAGACTAACAAGATAAATCATCTCTTGACGTTTTGTGCTAAAATTGGAAAAATAATGTAGTATCTCATGTAATACATGAGATGAGTAACTGACCAAGGTTAAAACTTCCAAAACCTGTGCAACAGGTATTTTGGTTCTTATCCATGGGCAAAAGCAATTTTCACTGTGCCATAATCTCTTGTGTTTTATCATTATGTTGGGTTACTGTTATATTTCTGATTGTACTTAGAATATTAAGACTGAGGTTATAAAAGTAAATAAATTGGAGGACTCTAATTTTCCTGGGAAACATTGTGAGTATTAATAGCAGTTGTAAGGGGAGGCAAAAGGATGCTTTTGATTCTTCAACTTGAAAAGAAAAAATATTGATGAGAAAAGAGAAAGAAGTAGAATCCGGCACTGTAAGACAGAGAGCAGTGACTTGAAAAGTACTTGGAAAAAGACAATTTGGTACTTGCAGTTCAGCGAGACAAGGTTTTGGACTTGCTTGTGGTCCTTGCTTGTGGTCTGTGCTTTTCAAATCTGTGGAGCGGAGAAGTGTGTTTAAACAGCAATACCAATGCTATCCATGGCAATGTAACATTAGTCTTTAAAAAAATCCACCTGCTGTTTTCAATCTCTACTGTGGCTCAAAGCTAAAATATTAATTTTTGTAATCTAGTCAATGGATAATTTTAACAGTGAGTATTTCTATGACTCTATTCATTATCTGTCCCAACAACCTGGCTCTCCTTCCTAAGTTTCAGCACCCACCGTGTTGTCCACGTGGTCCAGAACAACATCTCTTTACCAATTTCTGCCAAGGCCATGATGGTCTTGTAGCTACCTCTAGAGTCTCCTCACTTAGTTTTCCTGAGCCCTGAATACTCACAAGCAACCTATTCAGCTGAACACATTTCAGGTTCTACCCTATTATATCCTCCAGGTCATGCTGCCTGATCTGGGTGGCTCCAGAAATGTAGGCAGGGAGTAAACCACATAATCTTACAGGTTTTGTAGGAGCAGATGGAAACAGACACTTTCAGTCAGGTCCTGGCAAGAGAGAAAGAGAGAGAGAGAGAGAGAGAGATTGAGAAAACAATATGGGTGGAAAATGCATACCTACAGAAAATGTGAAAATCTTGCTTCGGAGTACAACTCTGTGCATGGCTTATACTTCCTAGATGCCTTTTGAATTATTGTTGAGGCTCAGTCTGCCTATCAGCATTGATATGCTGAACATACCCTCCATTTTTAAAGAGAAAGTTCAGGATCAAATGTAGCATTTGGATTTCTACATGCAGAGTCGCTGAAGGTCCAGCACATCCCTTCCACAGCCACCTGCACTGTGTAAGAGTGGAGCCTGGTCTGCCTGGTGTACCTTGCCTACCCTACTCTACCTCAAATTTAGCAGCACAGGTTCAAAAAGCTTAAGAGGGAAACCACAGTCCCTTTCACTGTGGGCATGTCTCCTCTAATCCCAATATACAAATCCATTATCTTTGGCCATGTTTGCTGTTTCTCTGATAGCTTCAAAGAGGTTAGTCTGACAGCTGTTTGGTATGGTTTCTCCTTGCCCTCCACCATCTCTGCAGACCCAAAGAGCAAGGGCCAGCTGTTTAAACACCCTTGGCAATGGGCAGGCCATGTGGGGGCTACAGAAGTCTTCAGTTTTATTGTGATGAATATCTGTCAAGATCTGTCAGTTTCAAATATCAACAATGTGCCTGTGAAACAGGAAGGTGAAAAATTTTTCAGAGCAATTCAGTCTCCATAGCAGGTGGAGGTGGAAGAAATACTTGATTTTTCAGATGTTTCCCTGAGCAGACCATGAAAAAGATGCGCGCAGACTTTGCAGAGGCGAATAAAGGAGCGCTGAAATGAAAGGGCAAAATCAGAAGAATGTTTTAGCATGTACTTACATGAAACTTCGTCAAATATATTACTTTCTCAGAGAAAGTGATTTTACCCATTGAACTTTGGGTATCTATTTTGAACTACATGAAAAAGACCAGGACACTGAGTTTGAAAACAACACATGTTATTGCATCACATGGAGACTTTGGTGGAAGAAACTGAAGGATCATTGAGAACAACTGTCATCATCTAGAAGTACAATTTCTGCTGTGTGACAGCAGAATTCACTCTAGATTAGCCATAACATGTAGAGAACCTGTAAATGACTGGAAGCTCTTCTTGCTCAAGGGAAACATGAGAATTTCTGGGTGAAAATCAAATTGCATTTTAAAGGATGTGGGATGGAAGTTTTACCAAATGGACGAAGTCTTTAAACAATTCCAAAATATTTACATTACTTTCTAATATTACAGTTCAAGCCTAGAGTCTGACTGCCCAGAGAGGTTGTGGAGTCTGCTCCCTGGAGATACTCAATAACTGTCCAGACACAATCCCTTGCAATGGGCTCTAGGAAGCAGGGAGGTTGGACTAGATGCTCCACTGTGGTCCTGTCCATCTTAACTATTCTGTGGTTTCCCAAACAAATTCCCCAAGAGTTATTTGTTTCAGAACTGCTGAGATCATATGTTCTGTAAAGGTCACTGTTTACTTTGAAGATATATTGTGGTGAGAAGTAAGATTTTGCCAAGTCAAATCATATTATTATATTTTTGATATTAAATATCTTAGTGCTTAACATTTTTCTGTGGAATGCATGAAGGATTTTTGCCCTTTTTTTATTTTCTGTGAGAATTGTAACTTCTTTTGCAGTCAGCCAACCTAGCAAGGTGGCTAGAGGCACATTACTGAGTATGTGGTGAGTAGACAGTATCACAACCTGTCTACATTCCAACTGTGTAAAGGCTATTACCAAGACATCTAACAGTTTGCCCTAATGAAGATCTTCAGGTTGCAGCCTTTTAAAGAGAAGTCATTTCCAGTTTGCAGCTGAGGAGAAGAGATTGCTTCTTCAATCAGGATAGTCTTTTTATGTTAGTAAATAGTAATGACCGAGTCAGATCACTGTTCTTGGGTGAAAACTGCAAGAGGAGCCTTTGCTGTAAGTTATTCTAACTGTTGCTTCTTTTTCTCTGCTTTCAGAGGGTGGCAGCAAGAAGCTAAAGAGCACGATACAGAGAAGCACAGAAACAGGAATGGCAGCAGAGATGAGAAGTCGTATGGTTCGACAGCCAAGTCGAGAATCCACTGACGGCAGCATAAACAGTTATAGCTCCGAGGGCAAGTAAGTGGTATTTAAAATATCAGTAATGTAGGAGAAGTTTCTAATGTACTAGGAGTTTCTTTCCCATTACTTGGGGTGTCCCAAACTCTAGCTGAAGGGGATAGCTCTGTGTACGGATTCTTCCTCTTGAAACATTTGAAAAACTGAACTATTTTAGGTACATAACACAAATTTCATGGAAATTGAAATTGAGAGAGGACTTCTTAAGAATTCTCATTTTCCCTGCCATCCAGTGAGGCATTTTGTTCATCAAAAGACAACTAAATTAAGACTGCATTATTCAAACCAAAACATAGGGGTACTTTTTCTTTGAGATATGCTTGAATTACCTCAGAGTTAAACTTCAGATGTTGTATGCGAATCCCTGTGAGATGAAACTGTGTTCAGTAATACTATATACAAAGAAAGTTTAATGTGGAGTTGTTCCAAGTCTCTTATTGAGTTGTAAACTCAGAGCCCAGCCGCCCCATCAGCTGAAGTCAGGCAGACAGCTGTGGGGCAGTTGTTGCCATTCACTGCTGAACAATTTGATATGCAGGAAAGGAGAACAAAGGCAGTTCTGACACAAAAATGTGCAGGAATATTCCAGCACCCTCACAGTTCTCAGTGGGACTCTACTGCATGTGTCAAGGTGGTTACTGGGCAATTCTTAGAAGATGACTCCCCAAATAAAGGGGAAAATGGGGGTGGGCAAATGCACCTTTATAGACCTGGAAAAAAAAGAGAACTTTGGCTTTCTTTGGCTTCACTTTTTTATATGCTTACTGTGTTACCACAATTGCTACTGCACATTGTATGAGGCACAAAGGGCCAAGGCTGCTGTGCTGGCGGTGGCAAGAATCTGTGAAAAGGTGCCTCCATCATCAGATCTTCTTACAACCCTAATTTTTTTGCAACACTGGAACACGTTGCCCAGAGAAATTGTGGATTGACTCATCATGAAAGTGTTCATGGCCAGGTTGGATGGGGCTTTGAGTTATCTGATCTAGTGAAAGATGTCCTTGTGCATGGCAGGGGCATCAAAACTTGATTTTTAAGGTCCCTTCCAACTAAGAATTTTAAGAGCCATATAAGAAAAACAGGTTCCATCATGAATAGTTCAAAACCAAAGCAGATAAGAATCAGATGAAGAATGAGGGACAAGAGTAAAATATCCCAGTGTCTTCCCCATTATGACTCCTTGATAGGCCATTACTTTTACCCTTTCAACACTCCACCCTACCATCCTCCTTTCTTCTCTATGCTGGAGAGTCAGTCTGTAAGGCACCAGTTACTCACCTTGGTGACAAAGGGCGCAATGAACTGGACCTTTTAGGGAGAAGCTGGGGGAGCCTGTTTCCCTGGTTAGCAGTGGAGAGGAGAGGTGGGAGTCCAGCTCTGAGGGTGAGCCCATTTTCAGTGGAACAGCTTAATCTTCTGTTCCACCCTCATTGTGTGTAAATAGATTTGGCAGGGCTGGGGCAGCCAAGGTCTGGATCTGGAGGTCACAGCAGGCATCTGGAGGACAGAAAGGTAGAGCCATAAACTGCTGATTTAAGAATCAGCCTCTGAGTAAGGCAGTGAGAGAGCAAGCTTGAGAATAAACAGAGTGCTTGCTTCTTACTGGGACATTGCAGGCTTGGTGTGCATAGGGGGACTTGGTTTGAAAATTCTTTAGTTCTTTAGAGCTTAGTACATCTTTAAACTATCATAAGCTGGTAGTCACACTACTATTTCACGTCTTATTTCTGCCTCCTTAGCTCCTGAGCCTGCCCCCCATCTGTTGCTGCTCTGGTATCAGTTCTGCCTCTGACAACGCTCCTTACCTCAGTTCTCCCATGCAATTGCTACCTTCATATCTGACCATTTTTGTCCTGTTTCTTTGATCCGTACTTTCAGCACCCTAAGTTACCCGTATGCTTCTTTCCCGGACTTTTGGTTTGATAGAGTTACCAACTCAGTATGCCTCAATTTTATTTCCTCATGCCAAACTTCAGCCTTAAACATTGTCCCTGACCTCCACATGTCTATTCCAGTCTGTGGCAAGAGAAAACAGTGAGTCTAATGAAGTGAGAACATCATCAATATCTAACAGTGACTCTGAAGGGAAACCTGGGAGAATGGGCCAAAGGGGGCAGATAAAAAAACTCAGGTGAAACAGTTAAATGTATCTTGCTGCAATGAGAGAAAAGAAATAATCCTTAAACAGGACACAATGCCATAGGCAAAAGGGATACGAGAGGATTCTGTTCAGTGTGGGGCTGCACTTTATGGCTTAGAAAACTTGTCTGAAGTCTTCTCTTTTTCTTATTTAGCTGTAGATAAAATCCTCAGATGTTCCGTGAATTTACATGAGTTCTACTGAATACTGCTGGTTTACAGCAGCTCTTGGGTTTAGATCACAGTGAGAGAAGAAGGTTAAATGATTAAAGAAAGATGTAAAAGAAAACAAGTTTCTACTTTTTAATTACTTCTCCCACATGCATTACTGGCTTATTTGTAGAAGGAGAAGGATAAGCTGCATAGCTCTGTCACATAATCAGGGTACATATGCAGTCTGCCAGCTGATCCTAAAATCCTCTCCCTCATTCTCTGGGCTTTTTTTGGCATTAGAAAAGTCAGCTTTAACTTCAGTTGTTATGTCTAGTGTGAACATTGAATCAGCTTTTGACAGCACCTTTTATTTTGAATAGCAAAGCTGTTTAGAAGGATTTTTTTCTCTCTTGTGAGATTCCCATCAAAAACAGTGATATCTTAACTTTGGTTGCTTGAGTAGTGTTTTGTTTGCACTTTACTCTTGATGTTACTGTAGTTGAGTAATGATGATGATTAGGAAGTGCTTATGGTAAGTCTGCACTGGTTTCTTGTCCTTCCTCTGATTTTACTTCCAGGATTACATAGTTCATTGACAGTATCATTCCTCATCCTGCATTTCCAAAGACCAATCAGATGTATAGCTCAGCTATTCCTACAGTAGGTACCCCAGGTACCTTGTCATGTTCTTTTCCTTGACCCTTAATGGAAGTTTAATGAAGTAGAATTAATACACATTAAGATGAATGTGTACTTCCAACTTTCATTATCATATGTATAGCCATAAGTGTGCTCTCAAGTCAATATTTTCAATGTTGTTAGTCAACCTGTGGCAACATGTACACATTTTGGGGAAAAAGGCCAGTAAAACAAGCAAGAAACTTCATAGCAGAGGCAAGAGTGACAGAAGAATGCCACTGGGGAGAGAAGCAGATCATATCTTGGTGTTGAACTGGAGACCTTGAGATTCTTTTCCTCCTCCATCTAAAGAAACCATATTTTTTTTAAAAAAGAAGAGATATTAAAACTAAATTTCTGTGAAAAAGCATACCTTTTGGAAAATCACAGTTTTCCAAAGAAAAATGCTGTGCCTAGGGAATGGCATGAAGCTGAATCAGGTGAGGTTTAGGTTAGATGTTAGAAGGTTTTTCCACTCAGAGAGTGGTCACAGCATCAAGCCTGACAGAGTTCAAGAAACATTTGAACAATGCTCTCAGGCACTTGGGGAGATTGTTGGAGCTGTCCTGTGCAGGGTCAGAAATCTGACTTTGATGGTCCCTGAGGGTCCCTTCCATCTCAGGCTATTCTATGATTCTATGATATTTTCTGGCCAGCTTTTGTCATAGACAGTCAATAAGTTAATGCAGGCATAGAAAGATCAGTTAGTCTTCAAGAGAGGAATGGACTTTTTCTATGCAACTGTTAGGTTTGCAAAGAACTGTGAATTGAATGGCTGAAGCACACAAGCCTGATGTGTCAAAATCAAAACTTTTAATACTAGATGCTTTTGGTTTTATTAGGAAGTTTTTTATTATTTATTGCAATCTAATAGGGAAGTTCCTTTGAGGGAAAAGCAGATACAGAGTGGTAGATGGCCTGCTGGGGAATATGTTGTCTAGACTTTGTTCAAAGTCTGTTCTTTTATTTCTCATAATTGTTATAAGGAAGTCAAAGCTGAGTCTTCCCACCATGGATCCCTCTTTCTCTCTCTTTTTTGTTTTGTTTGTTTCTTTTGTTATTGTTTGGAGACTGTGTAGCTATGAAGAATAAAGTGGAGACTACAGAATATAAGAAAGCAGCTTGGCAAAGCATACATATAGCATCATAGAATAGTTTGAGTTGGAAGGGACCTGTAAAGGTCATTTAGTCTAAGCCCCTGCCCTGGGAAGGGCCATCTTCAACTAGACCAGGTTGCTCAAAGCCCTGTCTAAACTGGCCTTGAATGTTTCCATATAAACTGTGCTGATGTGTTACAGTTCAGTTTGTATCCTGAGAGAGGAGTGGATAACAACTGTAGATCCAGTTTTGTTTGCCAGAGTATTTTGGCTAGAGAGTGATGTTAGGTTTAGCTCTAATCACTATTACTACCTGCCATTTTACTGCTTCATTAAACAGCTGCAGCAATCAGATTAATTTAGTGTATACATCTGTTTTCACTGTTTGTTCTAACTGATGCAGATGGGGTTTGAATCTATGTAAATTACACACTCACTAATGAAGAATAGGCTAATAAATTTCATGAAACTTTTTATATTTTCCCATACAAAGTCATTCTTAGTCTATATGACTGTCAGACTCTTCATTGCTCCTGGAGACCTCCTCAGCAAGACCTATTTTATGGACTGCTTTGAGTCCATGTGCAGAATTTCTCTACACTGCTTTGGGGTCCATGGGAAACATAATTCCTGATGCTGCAGAATGATTTATGGCTGTGCATCCTGAGCTTCTTGCTTTGTACCAGTAGTACTTTTGAGGCAAATACTGTAGGACAACAGAAGTTAATCCTGTTCTTATGCTTAACTGGCTTTTATTTGGTTTCAGCTTAATATTTCCTGGAGTACGGCTGGGCGCTGACAGTCAGTTCAGTGATTTCCTCGATGGCCTGGGACCCGCACAGTTAGTAGGCCGACAAACACTAGCAACCCCTGCCATGGGTAAGAATGATACGTTCTTCTCTGTTAAATGAATAGTAAGACAATTAACTAATGTACACAGTGCCTGACTACAGCACCAAGATGACTTTTACTAAGTGTCTTCCTTCATTGTCAACATGAAGGTCCTATATGCAGTCACCGGTGTTCCTATCATGGCAGCATCAAAAGTGGGGTGAGAAACAGTATTTGCTCCATTTGAGGTATTGGCTAATCTTATTTGCAATTTGAAGATAGGGGTTTTACTTCCCACACAAAATTATTGTGGTTTCTCCAATCATGGCTCACTGCAAAATCTCAGCTGCTCAGAATTTCTATTTACTTGACACAGATTACATTGGATGTGACACAGGGTTTCTAGCCAAATTGCACTTTTCCAAGCTTAGTTCATCTAACTCCAGAACGTGAAACTTCTGGAATCATTTGCAATGCCCAACAATCAGTCACTGATAAAGCCAGTGCTTGTCATGACAGACACAAAGTTCTTTTCTACAACAGCTGCCAGGGGCTGTGATCTTCTCTATAATTCCAGACCAGCCTGTAACTTCCTTTAACAGCATTAGCTGTAGCTTGTTTATGAACACAGCATGAGTTGTACAAGGTGTGCAAGAGTGCAGGATTGTCTAAGTTTCTTTGGATAGATTTGGGGTTGGGGTTTTCTGGGGTTTTTTTTGCTTACATATGAACAGTTCTTAGACATGCTTTAGGATGCTAATTGAGGAGTCCTTGATCCACTACTGTAATAATACTTCTGCTGGAAATTATAAATGGCCAATGCTTCAACACAACTGTCTTGGGAAAACCAGCTTTAGGAAGGGCTACTGAGACACATCTGAAAAATGAGAAACAGAAAAAAAAATTGCAAAAGACAGTGTTCCCTTCCCAACTCATGAGCAGAAGGAAAACTATCTTGAGAATGCTGAGGACCCTCTAAGGCAAAACTTGCTGTATAAATCCAAATGACTGCTACTAAAGCATTAATAAATATCAAGGTTATTAAATTAATATTTTTATTATTATTTTGAAAGAAAATGTATTAGTGAGATTATTTGTCCAATAAATATCTGAATGACTTTACTGGTATGCATATAAGGGTCTACATTTCTTCTGTCTCTTTATTTTAATTCTGTTTTGCAACTAAGGATTTTTCTGCAGATAACTTGAGTAAAATGTTTATTTTGACTTTTTAGAACTTTATCTACTACAGGCTCAAGTTTTGGCCCCCAAAAAGCACTCCACCATGTTTTTTAACAATTTTTAGAAGACCTGCTCTATGGTATCCCTTCACTAGTGATGATTTGAAAATGTTTGGATTATCGCTCCCCCTTCTGGCTCCCTGTTGCATGTTTTATTTTGGATGTGCGATACAGAGATGTGCTCTTTAAAAGGCTGGTTGGAATTTTCCTCTGATCTATTTTTAGGCAAAACACGGCTGTGTTTATTCAAGCAAAGTTTAATTGATAAAAAAATCTTTGCTGCTATTCTGTCATACCTCACGTACCAAGTTATAAACACTGCTTTAATATCCTGTTAGAGAAACATGTGAAAAACTCATGCCCAATTAATTTCAAAAATGTTTCTCTAAATCCAGACTGCAAATTCTATAGTTCAGTACTATCTGTTTGTGAATTTGTTTTTTTAGACAATCAGACCTTACATATCAAATATATATGTTCTCATGTGTTTCATGGATGCAGTTCATTTATTTGCTCAAGTGTCATTTAGCTGCCTGTCATACTGTGCATTTTCTATTCTAAGTGGCCTATTTTAATCTAAGTTAGATTTCTACTCAGCTGATTCCATGATATTTGAAAGCATAGAGATATAATCCTTTGAGCATCAGCACATAGTCTACTGCCCTTGTGTTTTGTTGATCTAAAACAGAACAGTGTTTGGTCTCAGAGTAAGCAGTTTCCTTTTTATGCAGGAAATGTCATTTGTCAAAACTCAGGCAAGGCAACAAGTTTGACTGTTTAGAAATGAAAGCAGTTTCTTTTTTTAACATCTTGTGACATTTTAGTCACACCAGAAATATGTGTGGAATATTGATAAAAATGGAAAAATTGTCACCTGTGTGCTTGGTGGAGACTTTTGAAGAAAAAATACCTCTTTTTAGCTGTATACCAAGAGAGGGCACCGTGCTCTCTAAGTATATATTATTTAGTCCTTGTTTAAGGATGGAGAAGCTAAAGGGATCAAATAATATCAAACGAGTGTTGCTCTTTCTCGCTCTTATGCTTTATCTCCTGTGCTGTACTGCTTCTCTAAAACATGGGCTTCTTTCTTCTCCCTCTCAGGTGACATCCAGATTGGAATGGTGGATAAAAAAGGCCAGTTAGAAGTAGAAGTCATTAGAGCCCGTGGCCTCACACAAAAACCTGGCTCCAAATCTACCCCAGGTACGGAAAAAAACTGTACTCAACAATGCTTCAAGACGGCAGCAGCTTGTGCTAGTGTTAGTGTCAGTGTCAGTAATTTATATAATGTATATTGTAAGAATATTGTATCATTTCATAAGGACATTTTTTGAGGTTCTAGTTACTTATAGAAACGATTATTAGAGGAGATTTAGAACCAATACCCCAACCACTACTTATTGTAACACCTGGAACAGTTCTTTTAGATAACATTTAGTGAAAATGGTACTTTGCAATCTCCTTAGGAGCTAGAGATGAAAGATCAATTCATGTCTGTGTCACTGGAGTGGCGTAGTTTTAAATATTCCTTTTGCCTTGAACTACCTCTGACCGCTAAGCATTTATAGAGGCTCTAGAATAGCTGTCAGTGACAGCTAATTCCTGGAAAAACAAGCTTTTTAAAATGACAGTCATGAAGCGTAATTGTTGTTAGTAACATCTTAGATCATTACATTCAAAGTTTATAAAAATCAAATTGATTTCTTGTAGGCTGTGTCATCTGTTTTATGAATATAATTGTATTCAGATTATACGATTGAGAAGATACAATGAAGATAACGTGTGTCATTTTCTTTCCACTCTGCTTCCTTCTAAGGCATTTATCCTCCATTTCAGATGTGCACTGTAGTCCAAACATAACATTCTTGATGTTCTGTTTCCAGCTCCATATGTCAAAGTGTATTTACTGGAAAATGGAGCGTGTATAGCTAAGAAGAAAACAAGAATTGCAAGGAAGACCCTTGATCCTTTGTACCAACAGACACTGGTTTTTGATGAAAGTCCACAGGGTAAAGTCCTTCAGGTCAGTTTCTTCTTAATCCTATTTTAGGCTGTCATTTGGGGAATCCCTTGCATGTTTACTTAAATTTAGCCAGTACGTGTAAATCCATTCCAACTCACTAGGCATTTAATTTTATAAATACCATTAAACACATCCTTGTGGCTTGTGGTTTCAGAGTTGTAAAATGTCTTATTGCATTAAATTATTATTTCTCTTTTGTTGACTCTTGCTCCAGTCCTGCCATGAGGTTTTCCCATTCAAGGGAAGCAATCATTCACTCTTGAGAATAACATTTTCCTTATGCTAGCACATAGAATAGCAAGAGTGAACATACATAAGGATGGGTTTAAGTATATAACCCTGTATAAGCAGGGATTTGGGGACAATCATGAACCTTACTTTTATGTTCTTCTAGGTAATAGTTTGGGGAGACTATGGCCGAATGGACCACAAATGCTTCATGGGAGTTGCCCAGATCCTTCTGGAGGAACTGGATCTGTCCAGTGTGGTAATAGGCTGGTATAAATTATTTCCACCTTCATCGCTAGTGGATCCAACATTGACTCCCCTGACACGTAGGGCTTCCCAGTCATCTTTGGAAAGTTCAACTGGGCCTCCCTGCATTAGATCGTAGTAGCAGGTGCTGTCTATTCAAAACATCACCCAGGATAACAATTGGAACCAGATACTCACATGATCAAAAAACACTGTTGGAGAGAGACAATCACTTCTGTTTCTGCTTGTAGTAGTTATCCAAACATATGTCTGTCTGTTGAGAGATGGCTTAAATTGACAGAACAAAGGTATATCACATACAGCTAATCTATTAGCAGCTATCACTGATGCTTATAATGATTTAAAAAAAAAAAAAAAAAGAAAGGGAAAAGAAAAAAGAGAGGGACCTTTAGATTCGACCTAAGTCAAAGATGACCCAAACTGGAAGCTCTCACTCTGTTAACAATGTTGTATTCTTCACATTTTGAGAGAGCCCTCAAGCAGTGTTACCTTCCTGGTGTTTCAGCAGTTTTTCTGTACTTGTCACTTCCACTAGTTTTTTGCCATGTGATTCTGCTAGTTTTGTAGAAGTCCTCACAATGCTAACAGAGACCCTTCCTTTCTTTTTCTAAACCAAACAAAAAAGGGCTGAAGCATATCTCTGTAAGCATCGTTAAAGTGTTCAACAGCCACAGTTACAATTCCAGCGAGTTCAAATCGTTTCTCGGTTCTGGTACTTACAAGTCCTTCACGTGGGAACCCAGAACAAATGACCAATCTGAGTTCTATTCTTAAAAATAAAAATCATCACAGTGCCACTTTTTCTTTGTAAAAAGCAGATATGTTTGCATTATATATATATAATAACTTTTCTGTTTATGATGTTTTGCATGGAAGAATTTTGAAGAATTCTGCAACTACTGCTGGGGACTGGTATAAAGCAGCTTTAGTCTTAATTTTGACATTGAATATGTTACTGGTAATGCAATTTTCCTCCTAGAAATGGAGAGGAAATACTTACGTTTCTGTGTATAAATGTATATTTGACTTCCCAAAATGTTGACCAGGAATGAATTGAGCATATGACACTTTCAGCTGTACCCAGGCTTCTCTGATGTGTGTCGCTTCAGACGCACCTGTCTGGATAGAGCATGGTATGAGTTGTTCAATGTTTCACTGGAAATTCCAGTTGAAATATTCTGCACTTACTAATGTTTTTATCAAATTTTAGTTTACATTTCTTTGAGATTGATGCAAGCACAAGGCTTGATTTTTTAACGCAAGATATCTTACTTTTTGGAGAAAAAAATCAAATTTCAATTTGCTTTTTATTCATTTGAGTTCTTCTTGGCCTTGAAATCCCTTGTGATATTCTGTAAATGTGCGAAGAACTGCAGATTCCTGCAGGTGCATTGATATGTTTCCCCTCCTTTTACAGGCCATTCAATTTTGTGATCACACAAATAGAGCAGCATGACTTGGAACTGTTCAAAGCTGCATGCACGTTTTGTAAAAAGAGATGAAAAAGGTTATTTAATAATGTATGTTAGTTCCACATAGGCCAGCTTGTATGTTGCATGTACTTGTACAGTTTGCTCGTAATTACTATACTGAAGTAACCAAGAAATCTAAGCCATCCATTTTTCTTATAGACATTTTGCAAGTTTTAGCCAGGCTAGGTCTGTGGGTCTGGTGCTAAATGTCTATAGATGGACTTTATTTTTTACCCTATGGAAAACGTGATGTAGTATGGACCAAATTCCTTCTAATAACTATTTTGGTGTAGATTCCTACTGTGGGGCTGTAACACATGTAGAAACTGTGTACACACTAGGTTTTAATTCATAGACATACTGCCTGCACCAAGTGAACTATTTATTATTACTCAACACATGGGAATTATTCTGCCCATCTTTCCATAGGGCACAGATTGGTTACTGCTCGACCTGCTGAGCAGGAAGATCTCAATCATTGGTGCACTACTACTAGATCCTGTTCTGTCTTAGTGGCCAAAAACCAACTAGCTATAATTCGATAGTATCTTTCTATTTTGACCACTTGTCTTAACATTCCCCTGTGCTTTTAAATGAAATTCCAACTCATGTTATGTAAACATGTTTAATAAAATTTCCTTTTCATGTCCAGTGTAGTAGTTGTGCTCTCTGTATGTTCTGAGGTTCATCTGTGATTCTGCTTAATGCAGGACTGTGTGAAATGTGTTAAGGAACAGTAAAATAAGTAAATTTTATGGTTCTTTCGATTGCTGTAATAGTGTATGTTGAAATCTGGGGCCAAAAACTGAGGCCTGGTGAAAGTCATGTTTGGTTGGCTTCCTTTTCCCTGAGAAAGGAGCCAAATTGTGCTCTCATTTGTTGAAGCAGGCAAATTGAAGTTAAAAAAAAATTAGCCAAATTATTATCTGTTGAAATCAAATCAGTTTGTTGGAGAGGAATGATGCTGTGGCTGCTTGCAGTAGGGCAGCGGGGTGATACTAGTCAGGCACCAGGGCTCCACTTGGTGTGTGCTGAGCCTTTAGGATATGAGAACAACTATTGACCTTTGGCACTTTTTAAACCCATGAACATGCCCTTGTATTGTAATGCTGTTACAAACAATGCTTTATAGAAATTTTCCTGAGAGCAGAATTTGGCACTAAAATTTTGCTAGAGAAGCAAAGATGATGTACTTTTTTTTTAGTTTTCCATGTCCCACAGATACTTGATCACAATTTTAAAATAACATAAAGACAGTATTGCCTCACTTTGAACACTTCTGTTTCTTACTTTATTTATCTGAATACATGGTTAAGATACTGAAAAGATGACTAATTAAACATGGTAATTCTCTGAACAAAAGGCATGTTATTCTGTGTGGTGGAAGTGATCTGTTTAAATACAGAATTTTTCATGCTGTTGCAAAAAGCCCTCAACTTTATTAATCTCATCACTTTGAACATTGTGTCCAATACTAGGATATCTTTTTCTTTCTGATCCGGAGAAATAAAGTCCAGCATTTCTGATCTCCCCCTAGAGGACAGAAAATATGGCAGCAAAAGAACATGCTGAACTATTTCATTTATGGTGTTTCTGATGAACAGGGATCATAAATGCCAAGATTTCAGGAATGAGGCATTAGAGCGTGCTAGGTCAGATAAGTTGTATGCTGGACTCCTTTCCCAGGGACTGCTGCCTTTTAAAAACTTATTGCTGAGTGTTGGGCTTATAATACACAAATAAATCAGCCGAAGTTCAATCTTGGTTTTCCCTTAAGAATACAGTACTGGCTAACATATATGTCATGCAGGGGAAAAGCAAAGATTATTAAACTCATAATCCCTGTCATATAATCGGACAGTTATTTCTTTGTGCTGAGTAAATATTCTACATTTTATACTGAAATGTAAATTTATGTCCCTCTTCGTGGGCAGAGGGAAAGCTTTTGGCCTTAACCTCTGTGTTAGAGAGGCATCCGAACTGCTGTGAGTAGATAGGAAAAACCAGAGCTTCATGACCTCATGTCTTCATAATTCAGAGAGAAGTTACATGTACACTTTGGCTGCATATTTTCATAAACAAATGATGGTCTCAGAAGACAGGTTCAGCTCAGATATGATATGGTACACACAGAAGACAAGTTCAGAGAGGGCTTTCATTGGCTGTTCTGTGTCCTCCAAGATTTTCCTTATAGCCTGTGACTTGCCCTCTATGAAGCTGTCTGTTTGCAGGTCCTGCGCAGTCATTTACTCCACTATCTACAGCCCATTTAACTCAAGGAAAAAGAATTATGGGATTTTTACTCTTCTTTTGCCTTAAATGAAGAAAGTCATGGCAGTCGTCTTCCTTTAAAGTCCCAAACGCTCGCTGCATCATACCCTACTATAATTCTGCAAGCATAGCAGAAAGCAATCTGCAAGAAAGTTTAATGTTGTTGAAGGATGAGATTTCTTTCTCAAGCCGGATGATGAGCATTCTAGTTGTCATAACTGATTAAAAACTCTTCTAACAACTATCAAGAGTAGAGTCTCAATACTTCTCTCCCAGGCCATTGGCTACTCTCTAGGAGAAAAAGAAAATGCACAAGTCATGTATGAATTTTCTCAGTGTCTGCAGGAATGACTATGTATGCTGGTAGTTAAACACCATGCTTATGAAAGAGGTTGTGAGTGGCGGGCATGTCACACAGATCAAATGGTCAGAAGTTTTGTGATCCAAACTCCTCCCTGGGGTGCTGGAGACAGGAGGGGAAACTGCCTTCTAGGTGATGATAATGATTCAGCTGCAGATCCTGGTCTAATGAAATGTTCTTCAGTTAGGTATTTTCTAGTAATTGGTGTATTTTGAAGCCATAGTTGTGCATTGGGACATAAAACCTTATACATTCTGCCTTGTCAAGTCAAAATGTCTTAGAAGGTACTGAGGGAAAGGGCATAAAGTTGTCAAAATGTGTAGACTACAGTTTACCAATAGGGATATTCAGAAAAAGCAAATATACAGCTGTATGTTTACCTCTGCTAGTATGAGAAAGGCATCCTCAACAGACAAGTCCTTTGGAGGTTTCAGCTGCTGGCTGCTAGAAGAGTGGCACCTAAGGATTTCACAGAATCTCTTAGATGGCCTCTGGAAAAATTGCCTTCAAAAGGTGGTGAGCAGCAGCTCATTATTAGAATGCTCATTGGACAACTCAGAATTATTTATTCTGATTACTTTTAACATATCTACAGCTTCAGAGCCCTGCCAAAATGCAGTTACAAATCAGTAGTGGCCCACATGGTAAAGCACTGGTCTGCAGTGAAAGGCTGTGTGATATCACCTCTATGTGGATTTTCACTAAGTCTGAAATCATTCATTTCAGTGAAGACTGAGTCATTTTTCCACATTTCCTTCTCATTTATATCAGTGGGATATACTGTGAGACTTTGAGAGCCTAGCTATGGGTTTCTGCCCTCATCATTTTGAGGGTAGGTGTAATTCCCCATTTCAGAGATATTGCATAAATATAGAAAGAGCAGAACATAAATGTACACAAAGCATTTGTGAGGTCCTCAGGGATATAAATGACATAATAAGATTCCATCTTCTCCTGGCTCCCAAAGCACTTTTTACATTGACAAGTATCAGGAAGGAACATCTTCTGTACTGACCCTTGTCACCGTATTTCAGCTACAGCCAAATAAAAGTTCCTGAGCCACATATCTAAGCAGGACACTGCAAATTTTTTAGTTTATGTAACTCCTGTACAAAGAGTTTTTAATAGAGGAGATGTCTCATGTTCCAGACTCCTCCTCTTCAGGTGATAGCAGCACTATCACCTCTGCATTTCCAGTACCCTCCTGTTGTCTGGCCTGACTGGCCTAGGCTGCTCCAACGCAGCAGATCTCCACAGAACCAAGATGCCCATGTCCATGTTAGACCACTGATATAGAAGGCAGAATAAAAATCCCATTTAGAACAAGCTCATAGAGAGGCCAGTAAGACAATCCTAGATACTTTAAGAACTCTTGTCATGCAATTAAAACCAAAAATTAAGATTTTCAAATTCGGCAAATATTGCAAAAGAGAAATTCAATTAACTGTTACATTATGTACCAAAAAAAAAGTCTGTTTGATAGCTGTATTTGCATACTGCAGAAAGATTGTCCATACAGCGAGAAAAATATAGCAACATTGCACTAGCATGTAAGAACAAAAAGGACCTAATGCTATCTAATTCAGAGAGAGAGTGATAGCTTAGAGGGAAATGTTTTCTAAACATTAGTTACTGAGCAAAGTCTGTTAGAAGTCAAAGCCAGCAGCAGCATTATACTTGGACTGCTGTCTGTTAAAGCTGCAGCAAAATAGAGAGCCCACAAACATCATTGTCCAGTTTTAGAAAGGGATGTGTTTCTTCCAGAGTGACAGACATAGTCTGAGACTAAGGGAGCAACCCTTGAGTGCGTAGGAATGGAAAAGCAACACACACACAAAAAACAATGGCAATTGCAATAAAAAATAAGTGCTTAAAAAACATGTAAAAGACTTTCCTAGGATTTTGAAGGCCTGAGAATGCAGCCTTAAACCAGATAAAGAATATGTGGATCTGGAATGAGACCCAGATATCCCTCATACTACAGGTAAGAAGGATTGGATGTCTGTTAGCAGCCAGTGCTACAGAGGCAGCTTTTGCTAATGGAGCAGTTTTCACATACAGCTTGCCCACAGTTTTTTCTTTGTAGATGGTCTGACATGTGCACTGTCCTGCGAGCTTAACTTTAAGGGGTTTTAACAGTGGGTATATTTAATCTCACACTCTGTGTTGTGTAAGAGAGTTTCTTGCATCAGCCCTGATAAAGCTTCGCATATGATGTTTAAGATATCTGTTGCTCTGTGACGGGTAAACCAGTAAGTCAGAAACTGGTCCCCACAGAAAGCTGAGCAGAAGTTTGGGGAGCATAGATGGGAAGGAAGGAAGGAAGGAAGGAAGGAAGGAAGGAAGGAATTCCGGAAGGAAGGAATTCCGGAAGGAAGGAATTCCGGAAGGAAGGAAGGAAGGAAGGAAGGAAGGAATTCCGGAAGGAAGGAATTCCGGAAGGAAGGAAGGAAGGAAGGAAGGAAGGAAGGAAGGAAGGAAGGAAGGAACAGAAATGGTGCCTCTGTTCACCTGAGGGGACCAAAAAGGGAGACTCAGGGAAAAATTTCTGGCATAATTTCTTGGCCCCTGTCTTTTTGACTGAAAGCTGCAATTAGAAGTGGCCACTCCTTAAAGCCTTATAGAAGGCAGTGCAGATCTTCCTGGAGGGTCAAGGGATTTGACCCAACTTCATTGCTTTGGTATTGGAAACAGTAGGGCTTGTCAAAAAGATTAGATGCACTGTTAGTTTACAAGGTGGTGTTAGGTCATAGGTTGGACTTCATGATCTCAAAGGTCTTTTCCAACATAGCTGATTCTGTGATTTTGTTTTACTTTCTGACAGGTGACTCTCTGGGAGTTAACCAGGACAGAAGGAGTAAGTTGCTGGCACAAATAATCTTTTGAGTTGCTCTGTACCTAGTCTCAAAAGGCACATAAAGTTCATAATTGCTGGGAATAGGAAGCATCAAGCTTCTCACAGGCAGCTTGAAAGTGGCATGTTGACCATTTTCACTTTTTTTTATCTGGTCGGAAAAAGACCCTGAGATTTGTGACACAGCTGAAGTATGGTATCTGCTGTCCTAGAAAATGTAAGAAATTTTCTTATTCCCCCTCTTGCCTTTTTCCTGATCATTGCTCTTGCAAAACTGTGACGCAAAGTTTAGTGTAGTTTGGTGCCTGGACTCAGCTTTGAGTTGTTCTACTCCAGTGCTGTCAGCAGCTCATTTGATCCCCAAATAACACAACCCTCAGGCCTCTTGTATTCATCATGCACATGAAAAGACAGAGGGAACAAACCCATCAGATTTTCTTTTGTTGGATTCTCAAAACAGCATTAAATTACAGCTGCACCAGACGTTGCTGCTGTGCTACCCATATAATCCTTCAGCTCCACTATACAGGTGGGCTTCTTGGTTAGATGTCTGTTATGCCATTCTTAAATCATACTTCTGTAAAACAAACCCCAAAATGTAAAGGAGGAGAGGGAAATGTTGCCCTGGCAGGGCTTAACCTTCTTCTCTCTTTGCTCTTTAGGTGGGTATGTTCCCACCCCACCCCCCAACACCAGCATTCCTCTTAGCCTTGTTCTCCCATCATTTTTTTTTTTCTGTGATACCAGCTCAGAGCTGAATCTTGTTGTCTCCAGAGAATACGGGTTAGATTTGATAACATTTACACTTCCTCAGACAGTGAGAGTGAATGGAGGAAATCAGAGGACTGTTGAATACTTCAGCTCTCTGGGGCTGCTCTTCAGTTTGTATGTGGCTGGTCTTGTGGCAGGTTTAATACCACTACTTCCCCCCTCACATATCTCAATATGTGCATTTTTACGGACTCTGTATTTGCTTTGTCTGTGCTGTAGAACGTGGAACTTGGCCACTGATTTCAATGATGCTGAAGCCAAAGTGCTTTTGTGACAAAAGGTGCCTGACACACGCAGTGCACACAGTGTGGCGAGGCTCTTCTGGTGACAACACCCAAAGCAGGAGGCCAGCCAGCCATCGCAGCCATGCAAAGCAAAGGGCTTCATCTGCCTTTCAGGAGGCAACGATCCGTGCAGCAATGACGGAGGTGACAGTCTCTGTCTGCGACAGGAGGACATCACCTGGCTCGTGGATGAGCCTCCTCATTTTTTATTTTCATAATGCACATGCCCTAGCAAGTAAGAGCAAAGGCTGGCATCTTCTGGAAATCCGCCGGCTTCAGAAGAGCAGCCACAGAGCAGGGCTCTGCGTTGTGACAGCCCAGGGGGCCCTGGGTTGCCTGAGGGGCAGCGGGATGGAAAACGCGCCGCCAGGGGCTGCCCAGCCCAGGCCTTGCAAGTACTGTTGGCTACACAGAGATATAAATCTGCTCGGGGACACGCACTGAGAGGGAAGCGCTTGGCTGCGAACAGCGGAAAAGGCCGAAGAGCCCTCAAACACGCACTCGGGGCGAGCGACACGCGCCGCGGCCGCGGGAGGGAGGGAGGGAGGCCTCGCTGCCTCACGGGCGCCGCTCCCCCGTGGCCGCTGGGGGGCGCCGCAGCACCGCGGGCAGCGCCGCGCGGGCCGGGCCCGGGCCGCCCCTCGCCCCTGAGCGGGCCCCACCGGGAATGCGGGAAGCGGGCGTCAGCCTTTGTCAGGCGCTCTTTATGGCAGAGAAAAAGAAGAAAGGCAGCTGTATGTTTTTTTTCCCAAGTGTCGGATGTTCCCTGCATGTGCAGTGAGACCGGGTGTGTGATCACTGGCTGTGCCTGTGCTGGTTACACGTAAGAGGTTTCAAAACAGTCGAAAGTTCTGAACGGGAATTCATAAAACATACAAAGAAATAATGGCTGTATTTAATAGTCCACCCTGTTCTCTGATTCAGTAGTGATTATGAAGTCACTTAAATCAATGTAGTTCCTCTAAGGAGTGTTTAAAAAACACATTTTTCCCCATTCCTGCATTATTAGCAGTGGCTGCTCTGACAGATTAATGTCAGGCTACTGTGTCGTTCAGCGACAAGCCTCATTTTGTTTTCCAGGTGCTGCTTTTATTGTTAGACTGTGCTGTACCCTCGCTACGCCTTCATTACTTTCCGATAAGGCTGCAAGTCAGATACATCAGGAGCATTTCTTGCAACCAGTGAAAGCTTGTGCTGGAGTATTATTAAACTTCCACGATAACCTGTTTAAAGAGAAAAATGAAGCTATTACTGCTGACAGCTGAAATGGTTTGCAAACTCAGGTACTGCTTATCTAGCTGCTATCTAAGAAAGCTAAGTCAACAAGGGCATAAAAGGAAAGATCTTGCTCAGTCAGAGGGGACAAAAAAGCAGGCTGGATTAGGGGAAGCAAGGTCTAGTTTGACACTTGAGCCATAAAGAAGTACTCAGCACCATGAAGAACTGAAAGCAGGGAACTGCTCAGGACTGTTTTGTGTAGCACTATGTAGCTTGGCGTGGCCTTTAAATTACCAAATGAATGGATTAAACTCTACATGCCTTCAGCTCACCAACATCCTCAAAGAGTAAAAACTAAATTTGTCTGGGATTTGGGTTCAGGCTGACCTGGCACAGAGAAACTTACAGTTCAGCTGAAGGCCATCAGACAGCGCAATTGTGCAAGGGCTGAGCCCTAAGGCCAACGCTAGAGCTTCTCTACACAAATCTCAGTGGGGTAACAACACAGGACCCTGGCTTAGGGCTCTTACCGGGCTGTTGGGAATCTAAAAAGGGAGGACAACTTAAAGAATGACACTCAACTTGGTATAACCCCTGAGAGCCAGCAGGAGACAACATGCTTTGCTACCGCCCCGCTTTTTTAGCTTCAGCAACGGTGTTCTGTCAGATGGCAATGACAGAAGTGCTTACTTGTTATGAGTGCCTACTTCTTATGCTTTGGGAGATTCTAAGCATGAAAGTCTGCCATTGTAAAACCTACCAGTTCTCAAATTAGCTGGCGTGACAGGGTATCTGGGCTCAGTGTCAGCGTCACACTAGGTCACAGAACAAAACTTCAAACACTTAACCCTGCATTTCCATCTTCTTGAAGCTCCCTGCTCCTGTGTAAGACACAGGAGGTCAACAGAAATTGTCCTTGGAATTCTTCCCTCAAGCTCCAGAAGAGGCCGTTCCAGGGGACATAACTAATGTATCCTTATGTCCTGGCAATGCTTGGTTGCTAGAAAAGTTTCTGTAGTTAGTGATTGGTGCATCTTACAGCAGCCTTCAACCTGCTATAACATGCTCTGAAGTGAGGACAGCTGCAGGCAACACTTACTTCTTTTGAACTATGCTCCAGTCTGATGTGCACATGCTGCCCTTCAGCAAGCTATCACAATCGTAGGCAGAGAAGGGAGGGCCTTGCCTGCAAGCTACAGCCTCCAGTTGTGAAGCCTTCTTACTTCCTTGTGAATGGGGCTGGTGAAAGCCTGCCGAGTTGGCTTCACCTGGGTATGCAAGCAAGATTCAGCAGGACTTGTTCACAAAAGTTGACATCAGACCAAGCCCTTCAGATGCACATTCCTAAGCCCACTCCTCCCCTTTAGGGTATTTTATGCCAGCCACTCCCAGGTTTCCCCCTCACCTTAATTACCTTTTTGTAGGGATCAGCTATGTGAGTGTGTGCATGCTAATGCTAGGAAGGGCTGTCAGTGTAGCTTTGCAGCCCAATCTCTTCTATGATTCTGGCTTCAGGCTGCAGCTTTTTTTTTTCCAGTGCTTAAATGCAACACGTGGCTATTAGGCAAGGGCAAGAATTTGCTTTTTCTTGCACGCAAAACAAGGAAATGTACTCTGCCTCACCACAGCTGCCACAACCACAGCTGCACTGCCGAACCAGATGCACTTGCTGACCTCTGCCCCTTCCCTCATTGCTAATCCTCTCCCAGAGTCTCTGGACACCAGTCCCAGAGCGGGGACTGCAGTGTCTCTTTCTCTCTTGAGGTGGATAGAGGAACCTTTGGTAAGTGAGCTGCAGCCATGTGCAGAGCACTAGAGATGAGAGCTGGCATGATCCCAGGGGAGTATTGAACTGAACAATGTGACAAGGCAGTCTGAAGAAACACCTCCTTGGAAGTACACTAATAGGCTGGAGTTCATGGTCCTTGCCTTGCAGCCCTTGGAAAGTCCCACTGGAAATTGGCTATGGTAAGAGAGGCTAGGAGAGCAGAGACACAAATTGTTAGCTCCCAGCATGATTCAGGAGTATCTGTCCACATTACTGGTTTGAGTCAGAGCCTCGAAAGATCTTTGTGATCTGTGAAGATAACCCAAAGAATTCCAGCACTTGAGAAATAATTTCAGACCTTAAATTGGTCTTGTCTCCAGATCTGAGCTAATTTTTAGCAGATGCAGAATTCCCTGGATGAAGGTTAAACAGAGTGGCTGAACTTACTGTGCCATCAGCTTTCTTGTTGTTGGTTGGTTTAGTTTGGTTTTGGGGTTGGGTTTTTTTCATGCTTTTGTGGTGGTTTTTTTGTATCTTTGCATGTTTCAAAAGGATTGAAAAGGAGAGGAAATGCTAACGGGTGTTTTGGCTTGTTCTGCTGTGTAGAGGGTTTCTGTGCCAGTTACCTAGGAAACTGCTGTAGGATTGAATTTGGATGGATGTGTTGTCAACTGCAAGTGAGTACAGTGGCTTTTTCAAGAGGTGGGGAAGAGTGTAAAATGCAGAGAAAATATAAATGCCTGTAATGTGATTTCTGGGTAAGACAGTGGTCCTATCTTTTTGACTGGCATTTTGTAGGCACCCTGACAGCTGCACAAAGGGATCGTGGATGGAGTGCATGGCCATGCCTTGGCACCTGAACCTGAATGCCCTCATATTTGTAAGTTGGGTTAGCATTCATCGAAATGTCAAACCATGACTGCAAAAAATAGTACTAAAGTTGCTATTGAGCATTTTGCCCATTTTATTGCAACAGAGTTATGATGGTCCAAGGAAATTACAGCCTTTCTAGACATTTGGACTGCAGTACTGCACAACCATTTGCAAAAAAAATAGAAATAAAAAGAACAATAAAATACATTTAATGATTGAGATACATCTAAAGGCTTATGCAATGAATAAAAATGTGACTGCAGAACTTTTCCTGGAAATCATCTATAATTGGCCTTTTTTTAATACCTCAGCAAAACGATGAAAAAGCAAATAAGTACTTCAGTCTAGGGGAATTCTACTGATGTCTGTCAGTTCTGCCATGGTGGCTAAATCTGCAAGTGGTTACTTATCTCACAGTAGCCAGTCCATGGCTGAAAAAAAATGAGCAAAACAGTAAGGATTACTTAGTTAGAATAGAGATCCCACAAATTCTCCTATTCCCTCCCACATTTCAAAACATACATAGGATTAACATTTGGGCTTACACTGAACACCAATTTCCTTGTATTTTTCCTACCAAGTGCACTTCAAATGGCAAATGCAAACTCCTAGTAGTTTATTCATGTTATGACAGGTGTCACCAGTTGGCACAGCTATATGTAATCTTCAAAGCTTTGGTTTCTTTCCCCGCCCCCAAGCAGGTGAGCAAGTTTCCAGCCTTGAAAAGACAGGTTGTGCTGCTTGTTTTGGGTTAGGCAAGTGCACCACGGAGGAAGAACGGCTCTTACTCATCTGGCTAAAGTTCTGAGGCAGAACCTTCTTCTGAGCCACTTTCTAAGGCCAGCTGTGCACCCACCAGTGTGCTGAAGTCCCCTGCATTTCTCTCTGCAGGTGCTTCTTTCCTCCCAGGGATCTAAAATGAATGCTGAACTTGCCAGTTCTAACTTCTCGTCTGACTGTTGGGTTGTGAGTGAGTGCTGCCCAGGCTCTACCTACAGGGCAGGATTGATCCCTTGGAGCTGAGGGTCGGATGATGGTCCCACCAGATGTTTGGTCAGCTTGTATTACGCTGGCACATGTACATGACTAAGACAGAGCATCTTGTGGACTTATCTGGACTCTACCCGTGCCTGCATTGCTGCCAGAAGGCCAGGCTGTGTGGGTCCAGCTGCTGCTCCTGCTGCTGCTGCTGCTGCTGCTGCTGCACTGGGGGTAGACGCCAGAGTCAAAAAGAAGCTCTGGTAGTATCTCCGATGTCTTATCTGCTGTTTATAAGAATATAGACACCCCTGATCACTATTTCTTCGACAACATCTTTAACAATATTTACATTGGAGATTACCCAAAACCTGTAAAACTGCATGCTGATGGGTCTGGAGGTGGCTCCAATTCACTCTGTTGCATCCAAGCTTTCCTTCTGGCCTCTGTCTTTGGAGATGGGCTGAAGTGACATCCAGAGCTGGACTCCCTTCCTCCCTACTCAAGCAGATGAGCACACAAACCTAAGCAGACTCCTCTATTTCAGGCCCATCTGTAACCTGCGTAATGAATAATGTACAATGAATTTGTGGTCTACATGTTTATTAAGTGACTCAGTATTTCCAGTGGAGATTTTGTGCTCATGTTTTACTCACATCTCAAAACCCACTCACTCTTTTATTATCCCCAACAGCGGTAGGTGATAATAAATTATACAACTGCAGATGATGGTAACTATATCAACAAATAAATTGTATCAATTTTCAGTGTGAGTTTAAAGCTTCGTTTACTGGTTGTGCAAACTCTGAAAAAGGAATTTGGAAACGCTGCTGCTGTTATTAAATGTTCTAACTGGGCTGTAATCCAAACCTTCTATAAGGCGTCTCTAAAGAAGATTTTTGCCTACTGTGTACCACTGCTTTTACATACAAGATTAGGGATTTATATACGTAAGAGTGGAAAGAGAAATGTAACTAACAGAACAGTGACAGCTCTGTTTGTTACTTTGTGGAAGGGCTGAAAGACAAAAGGCCTCAGTGGTGGATTTCAGAGCTAATCCCCCTCCACTGCATTTGTAGAAACACATTTGTACTTTCCAAAAAACAAAGGCTTGTAGAAAAGCGTCAATCAATCAACAGTGCAGCTACATTCTGTGTATTGAAGCAAGCTCACATGCTCTCTAAATTACTCTGGATCCTATTTTAAGCTTAATAAGCTACTCAGTAATTTGTATGATTGTGGAAAGATGTGTACTTACGCCAGAGCAGCCATTTTGAAACAGCCGACAGACCTGTGGTGAAGGATTGACTTTTTGGGAAAGTAGTTGTAAGTGTATTTGGAAAGTTACAGTATCCTTTCTAAAAGGAACAGAGACTGTTTATTGAGAAACTCATATCTATGTGATAATGGTACTCTTCAGTCACAGGAAAGAATTCTTGGTCAAATGTATGTGTGGCTCACCATGGCACATGGTATATTCTTGTTTCGGTTGAAAACTTTCCTTTTTCAGTTGTTTATACTCATAGGCTATGTAGGAAAATAGGCCTGGATCTGTGTTGCTTACCCGAGTGATCCTCACCACGTAGGTGCTGGATGGGGCATTCAGGTGAGACAATAAATATGCCTGAGACATTCAGTGAGAGGAGACCATTCTGCAGGCTCTGAATTTCTCCAAATAATGATCCTGATCCCTCTGGGTCTGGGGCAGGCTGAAGCGACTCAGAGCTGACTAAGCTGCTGCGTGACTAAGCCTCCTGGACCTCACCAAACTCAATAACTAATATTTTTAACTGAGCTGCTGATCACCGTCCTGACTTGCCAGCTGGGTTTTGCATGTTTCATTGCCCATAAATATGGTTAACACTGTCATGAACCTCTTCTGTCTGCTCCTTTTGCAGTTGCTCCCAGGGGTTGAGAAGGAGCCCTCTGCCAGTGGAGCCAAGGAGGTTTGAGCTGAGGAAGAGGGCCCTCAGAGAGACTGAACTTAATCCCCTCCTTTTAATTGCTATTGGGACCTGGCAAAAGTACATATGTGCAATTAAGGTTGGCTGTTAAAGTGTTCTTGGAGCTTGACACCCTTAACTTTGACACTGAGAACTTGAGGCCAGACCTTAGAGTGCTTCCTCCTGCAACGTGACCAATGTTTGCATGAATAAGTAAGACCAATTACAGATATAAGTCAGTTCTTGTTAATATGATGTTTCTTTTCCATGTTCTATACGTTCCTCTCCATGTTTTTAAACAGCTGTCACTATAAAGCCAGCAGTCAGTGAGGACACATGGATTGTCACTGTTGAGCATCTTTAAGGTTTTAGCTGTGTTACACAAATTTCCAGTTAAAAGTTGGAAAGTTAAAAGTAAGAAAAACTTCAGGTAGTGTTACCTACTTAGCTTCAGACGGCAAGAACCAGTTCTTCAAATAAACATAGTATGCCTGGAAATCCGACAACATTCAGAATGCCTCCCATTTTAGCGTCCATCAACTGCTTGGCCATTTCTAAATTTGAATAGTTAATTATTCACTCAAGCAGACTGAAATGTTGTGTTTATTTTGTTGGAAGCTGAACAGCACTCTTCCCTTCAGAAGGACACAGAGAACCTTCACCTAGACAAAGCAACTCACTTCATTTTGGTTGAAGGAATATTAAGTTTTGCTTCTTTTGTGTACCCATTGGCTCGCCGTGGGTTTTTTCTTCTCACTGTATGCTTGTCATCTTGCATACACCTGTGTGTCCTCAAAATGACAAGATTTACATTGTGTAGAGCAAGTGACTCTTAAAACAACTTGGTCTTCATGGAAACAATTAAAATGTTTTACTGGACTCTTTCGCAAGACCAAGGTGCCCCAGGCCTGTAAGGGACATGTCTTCTGAGGTCATGAGGCACCACTGCTTCTGTCCACTGCACTGGGAGTTCCCAGTAATTGCTCCCCCAGCCAGCCCTCCTGCCTTAGGCCAGTTCTGTGCTCCCCTTGCTTCCCAATGTCTTCCAGCTGAGGAGCAGAGCTCTTGTTACTGCCTGTCCACCTCTCCAGCAAGAACAGTCTTTCAGAGGAGATTGCTTTGTGATTAATTTAAATGTCTTTGAATTGGTGGAGGGCAGGGGTTGCTTACAGCCAAGGGGTTGCTTACAGCAACAGGAGTTGCTTCCTTATGTCTGATTATCTTATGGTACGACACTTCAAAAGTTAACATTTGAGTGAACTACCCTACATTTGAATAAATTACCCTACATTGTATTAAAAAAGGATGACCATTTGTAACAGTGTAACAAGTTCACCTTCATGACAATATTTCCCCTAGGAAGCAAATACACAAACAAGGGGAACTGTTAGAATTATGAATGTAATTTTAAATAAGCTTTTTTTGCCACCCCTGGGTTTTTGGTCATATCGTGCCTTCAGTTTATATGTCCTTTATACCAGACCTTTTTTTTTTTCTGACAGACTCCTCATTGGATCAGTCTCTTCTTCAGATTTTGGATGCAAGAGAAGTGCTCAGAGATATGGAAAGTTATTCTTCCCTATTACAATAATGATATGTAAATATATGTAACATCCTCAGCCTCTTCTGTAAATAGAGCTGGGCATGTTGCCCTTACCTTCCAGGGCTGCTGTTACTAAAACATCTCACACAAATGTACACTCAGTTTGCACAGAAATGGCCTTCCTCATTTGTTTTGGGCGGAAAAGGAGCAGATTGGTGTTAAGTACATAAAACTCGGTGAGACCACACCACCAAAACAAGCTGACAAAACAATTGAGAGAGCATCTTTGGAAGCATGCCTCTACTAGTATAGGAAAAAAGATATCTTCTTAATCTTGGTTCACTAACCTGTTTTCAAGAAGTTGTGAACAGCAGGTTGTTCAGTTTTTGCTTGGGTCAGCAGCTCAAGTTTAAATGTTGTTATGAACCTAATGCTTTAACCTGGGTGAGAATGCTCAGTGCTCTGAGGAGACAGGGGAGCTTCTCCAGGAGGGAATCGTGGTGATAGGCTGCAATATGCTCCCATGGGGTCCCAGTGAAGCAAAGCACTGCAAATCTCTTCCGGCTGCATCTGGGGCCATGCTGCCCCACTCTGCTGCGACAGGCTGGGAGCAGAGCTCAAGCATCCCCTTGGGCAGGTAATGGGCAAAGAGACCAGCTCTAGGAAACCATGCTCCTGTCTTGAAGTCAGCTAGCAAAGGAGCAAAGCAACTCATGAGCCAGACTGGGATGATGTGTTACACCCATGGCCAGGCTAGGTGGCTTAACCACTATAACCTCTGTTTACTACAACAGTGAAACATCAAGCTTTGTCATATCCATCCCTGTGGTGGGTACTGCTGTGAAACCTCACAGGACTCAGCCCATCTGGGATGAGAAAGACATCTCTGAGGGTTCAGAAACATTCAATGTGACTCTTCCTGGAAAAGTGGTAACATCTGCATTAGGTAATGTGGAAGTGCTTTTGGGAACTTCACCCTAGATTCTCTTGGAGTCCAGTTTTTCTTTGAACAGTATTTACCCTCTTGCTTCTTTGCCAGCTTCAAACTGCAAATATGGAATTTTAAGTGGTTCAAATATGAGGCTGAGAAAATAATCTTTCTTTGGAGTAAAATTTAGGATATTCGTTTACTTAAATAACAGCTGGGTTTTAGTCAACTGATTCTATTTCTCAACCTCCATCTGAAATACTAAGAAATTAGGGATAAAATAGTTTATGAATTAATTCTTACTTAATCCCTGTCTGCTTGGTCAAGCACTGAGCAGGCAGTTTGGTAAAACCTCTGGCAAGCTGACCTGTGATAAATTCACCCATGCTTTCTGTACAACAAAAGCACACAGATTCCTCTTAAAATAAAAGGGGTTAAAAAGATAATAGACTTCAAAATCAAGAGAATAAAGATGTACTGTACTGCTGGCAGAGACTAAATGATGGTCATGCCACAACAATATGCTTTAATCTTAACATATAAGGTCAAAATTGGAACATTATCCCCACCACTGTACATTTTTTACTAGGAAGGTTTCCATTTCCTTCCTGACAAATACAAATGCCTGTAACTGGCGCTGCGAGTATGTGCCTTTTTTTGAGCCAACACTATTTGTAAAATGTCTTTAAAAAAGACTAAACCAGGAGTTAACCCCTTATTGACTTGAATTTGAAGAATCTTGAGTCAAATAACTTCTTTATCACGTTGCTTTCTCCAAATAATTTTTTCTCTTCAGCAACTTTCATTTAAGTGACATGTTTTCTGACCTCTGTGGCAGATTTTGCATATAGTTCTGCCTAATTGGTACTGCAGTCTGTAAGCAAATAATATTTCTTTTCTTCTACATTCATCCATCTTCAGGAAAGTCTGGTTTTACAGCCAAGGTTTTATGGACTTAGGTACTCTATTTCACTGTAATCGGCGATGTTAGTGTCAAGATGTGTCAATTGCCTGAAAATATTGGTGTACGAAGGGTTTGATTTTTTTTCTTTCTTATTTTTAAATACTGTGCAGGTGGATTTAAGGATTTATTTAGAATAACTGAATTTTTACTTTCATCTTTCTTACTGTGTTTTTCCCCATTGTGAAGTTTTGTGCCTATTTTGCTTTCCTATTTTTATTTAACTACCTAGGGGCCACAAAAACTATTATTCAGTTGTGGGTCATCCACTCAGGAATGTTAGATAAAAATTTCTATGAACACCACTATAGAGCTGATATGCATTTAAAATATTTTTTGAGTATGTGGTAACAGATTTCAAATCAATCTGGAATGAGGATAAAATAAGTAAACATTTTTTGTGGATTTTTTCTCTTTAGATGGTTAACTTCAAAGAGGACAATTTCATTAAGTATTTTGATGAAGTAGTTCTTGTTTTCTGAGTAGCAAGACTGTGCACATCCCACAATGTGCTAAAAAATGGGTTGTCCTGGGAATGGGGCATGCTAGGATTTTGCTGCATGGCCCAGTAGCTTTGGTAACAGATGTCAGTAATCTCAGGAAACTACCAAGGCATGAGACCTATGGATCTGATGTTGACACTGAATGGAAGGAGATTATTTAATTTCCAAACTGGCTTATCCTCAAATGTGCCATTCTGTCTTCATAAATTTTGGGAAGAATCTGGAGAATGTTGCCAAGAGCAACCACTACATCTTGAGGAATTGGAAACAAAATACAGGAAGAAAATAGAACAAATATTCCTTAAAGGAGATTACTGTACTGCATTCAGTGCCTTGTAAATAAGCACGTTACAACTGCCCTGGTTATCCCTCAGCAGGTAAATGCCCTGGAGCATTAAATGTCGACTAAAGTTAAACTACACACTCAGTACCCCCTATAACATCAGTCTGTGCAGTAAAAGGGCAGGCAGTGTCAACAGAGCACTGCCCACTTTTCTCCCTCTCCTATACTCCATCAGACAGTGGAGGGAATTTCCTGACATCTGCAATAGCCTTCTCAAAGTGATAATGTATTTCCCTTCGATCTCCTCCCCTCTGGGAGGAGGCATTGGGTACGAATGGGTGAGCGAAGGCTCCTGTAATCATGGCTCACTAATGTAATCTACAAATGTCATCACTTGGGGCAAATGTAGCCAAGAGTCGCTGTCACAAAAGGTAGATATTTGTGATTGGATCTGCAGTCCTGTGAAACTGGTGTAAATTTCACTGAGGACCTGAAAGTGTCATCAAACATGGAGGAAAACTCTCATACACACTGACATGGGAGAGAAGGATGAAGGGTCATCCAGAAGCGAATTCAAAAATTCAAACTGCTACTGTTCTGTCCATTCAGCTGACCCCTGTAGCTTTCTGAGTCAGTAAGAGCAATGCAAAAGAGAGGCGTGTAGCACAGTGCTGTCAAATATTTTAATGAATGACCTTATTGGGGATGAAAGACTGAGCGATGGCTTCTACCCAGTATTATGTCTGGACCCTCCTGGCTGTCCTTCTAAATGGCAAATGACTTTCTCTATCGAGAAATCAATTTATTACTCACTTTCAAACTCTGCTACGTTTGGGATGCTTTGGCTCAATGTCTTGCTGTTCAGGCTCATCCCTGTTAAAAAAATATTCTGGAATTATTTTCCCATACTTGGACAGCTAATGGGCTGACGCTTCCAGTCTCTCTCCCCAGAGCAAGTTCTCTGAATTCATACAGCTCAAGTGACCTTTCCAGTTCACAGCAGTGACTAAGATTCCCAGCAGTAGTGCAAGCTTTGCAATTGGATACACATACGTACACGAATACATATTTATACACAGATCTATACATATACTACACACACATAGAATATGGATGTGTGCATGTATAAAAATACTGCTTGGAATTTCAGCTCTCACTTTCCTAAGCTCTGTGTCTGTACAAGTTATGGAAATTCTGGCAAAACTCAGAAAGTGACAAGCGTATTTTATATTCACACAGCTCATCTGTTGAAGCATGATTTTAAGAGGCCCTAGCTATTTAAACACTTACTTGTAAAACGAATGAGTAAATGGGTTTCTGGATTAGGATTTTAGTCAGGTTGTAAATTTTTAGAGATTGGGACTGTTTGCCTGATTTTGTACACAGGCAATAGATTTTGGTCCCTGGGAGCTGTCTCTGAAGGAATAGTTATAACCATTCCAAGAACTGAGAAAATGTACTGAAAATTGCTGTACTATTTAGTTTCCAGTTTAATTTGGTGAAATTTTCCAGATAACTCTTCAAATAATAAAAGCAATAGCAAATACCTTTTTAAAAAATAGTAATTCACCTTTGATAGGACTCTTTGACAAATTCTTGAAATAAATCCTCCAGTGTCTCAGGGCAGAGAAGACTATAGGCTCTGTTACAGTTTCAATTGTTACTGCTTTTTTTATTAACCTATGCTGCTCAATGGGAAGAAATATTTCAAGACAAAACCCCATCTAATCTAGCCAATACAATCTGCCTCAAATTGTTGATAAAATTTAATAAAACTCTCTTTTCTCTTGGTTGAATGAGTAGCTCTAAGGGGTCTTCAGCATTTCCCTCTGGTTAGATACACACTTGGGATGGTGTTCAGTTCAAGAATGGCAAACCTGAAGTTGAATGTCTTTATAGGTCTTCAAGCTCTGAGCCTAACAGAGAAGGCAGGTCAATGAAGTCAGTGGAGCCTAAAGCTCACCAGCCATAGAAGATGAAATCCAAATGGCTATGGAGCTGGAGTCACTCGAGGTACCACAGACACCCAGCAGCTTCATGAGGCTGGCAGACCTGATGTGGGATGCATGAGAGATGACATGGCATATCCCATTGTGCCTGAAACAACATAACAGACCCCAGCTGTATACCATGAACCAAGACATGCTCCACTGCTCTGCTGATTAAGAGCTTTCTTCTGTTGACTGTACCTGGCATTTCAAAACATTTGAAGGGCCTTAGGGTAGCCCAGACATTGGTCAGAGGGTCAGATGTGACCCTTGCCTTTCTGGAAGAGCAGCTGGAACAGCCAGCTCATATTAGGAGGGCATTTCAGTTGCCCATCAGTGACCCATTGAAGTGCTCCCTTGATCTCATGACAGTAGTGGGAGTTGAGACCCCAGTACATCTACAGAAGCCTTCAATTATCTAAGTGGCCTCACAGCCCTTTCTGTACCAGTCTGAAGTTTTCCAGTAGTGTTTATGCAGCTACATCATTCTTCTACTATTTATCCACCCGCTGCCCTGCATTCTCTCTCCTGTGTATATGTACTTTGGCCTGCATATTTTGCCTGGACATTTTTAGACTAACCCAGCATCTTCTCTGCTGGCTCACACACTCGATCCATAAACTTTCCTTGCTGCCAACCAGCTTCCCATCAGAAACTTTCCACATGGCTCCCAGGCAAAGCATGAGGAGCATTCTTCCTCCCATCCCCTTCTCTTCCTTGGGGGAGTCCAGAGGCTGGAAAGCAGCAGAGGCAGGAGCTGGAGATACCACCACATTCCCTGACAGCCATTCTTTGCTGGGCAAAAGACATCAGAACAGCTTCATCTGTCTTTCTGGCAATAATCTCATACAATGTATAAAACACAATGGTTTTGGATTTATTTCTGTGGAAGACCATAGATACAGTTTCTTGTAAAATATAATATATATTGTACTTAAAGAGATCATGAAAACAAAATAAATCTTGGCCTTCCTTTCCCAGGGAATTAAAAAATTATTAAGCTGGTATTGCTAGCCAGGCATACCAGGTCAAGCTGGGCTAAAAATTATTTAAGTGACCAAAATATACTTACAAAATTCTATCACTTTATAGCTACATGTCTATATATTTATTCAAATGTCCGTCACATTGCCCTTGAGGCAGCAGTCAGTAAGTTTGAGCTCTGCAGTTGAATTCCCTGGAGAGATTAATTCCAGCAATAACCCAAAGACGAAATGGAGACAGCAGTTAACTGTGGCCAGAAAGAAAGAAAGAAAGAAAGAAAGAAAAAAAAATAGAAGCAAAGAGTAATGTTTATAGAGTTACAGTGTCCTCTGTGCTTTCAGACTGAGATGAATGTGTCACAGCATTATAAATTTGCCTGTAGGCTAAACAGTACCTTCCAAGCAGCACAGCTAAAGAGTGGTACAGTCAAGAAGAACCCCTGTACCTGGACAGCCTTCCCAGAGCATCCTGCCAAGTCCTCTTCCAGAATATTTACCTTTCACCAGAACAAAAATATTATTAATGTTTCATCTCTGTCTCAGTTTGCTTCTTCATGAATGCACAGCTGATTTCTTCACCTATCCAGGCCAGCAAATCCAGATTCTGTTCTGTACGCTTTATTAGATTTCTGCCACATATATGTTAATGAGCCCTGAATGTTATATTAAGGTGTTTTCATTTTCCGTAAATAATGTGATATTGGTTCTACCCTGTTTGACTTTCAGCCAGGCCATAGTCTTCTCAGATTCCAATTAAAAATTATCATTCTGATGTTAAAGGTTCCCCAGGGACTTGTCAAGTCCACAACAGCTTCCAAACAATGGTATCTTTTCTATTTATTCTAACCAAGTGTGCAGATATCAGCATTGAAAAAAATTAAAAATAAAAAAATAAATTAAAAACATGGTGAGGAGTGACATTTACAGCAATCATGATGAATTCACCAGGCTCATTGCATTAATTACCATATGAGACATCTTATTTATTTTGATTGTCACAGTGCTGTGGCAACCTCTGAGCAGGAAATAAAACCAAGATTTTTTTTAAATTAGAGCCTAATGCATTCAACACAATTGAAGGTACTTAGAAAGAGGAGCATGTCTCCCTAAGTTTCTGAAGTTGGGGTGTATTTGCACAGTAGTTGCTTCAGGTTTTGGACAGGAAAATAAAGTCGCACTAATTTTCTTGTTGCTGCAGAAGGTCTGTTGCTGGCCTCCATCTCAGCTCACATAAAGATAGGTCATATGCTGCTAGATAAATCAAAGCCACACATGCAGCAGCATGGAGATGAGCCCTTTCAGACAAACACAGAATCCCAGAGGTCCAGGCTCGTCATATTGGAATTTTTTTTCTACAACTGCTTTGTAAGATGCTTAAAGCTTTGGCTAGAGAAATTTTCCATTTGCAGTATTCTGGCCCTACAACTTCAGTGATTTTTCTTTTCCTGTTTGTTTTACTGAAGTATTCCTATTATCTGTTTTGCTTGTGACCCTCCATTTCAGTGTGGCTGCTGCATGCAGATTGGTGACACAGGACCACAATACAGCTCACAACTCAGGCCCAGATTAGCAGCAATCTGCAGTCTGACTTCAATTAGCTGGAAGGATGATGTTTCTTGACCGTCTGGTGTTTAAATGAACTGAAAATCAAACCCCTGTTTTTCTTGGTTCTCTTCCAAATCGCACACTACAGTTTGCCTCATTAAAGATCAAAACAGATGTCAGTAAAAGGAGATAAATCTGAATCAAATTTGAGATCCAAATGGTCCTGAAATCATCATTTGGGCTTTTCCAAAACATAGGAGGAAGCATTGAACAACTTAGATCCATGGGATGAAAGTAAGAGGGGCTGTAGGGGCTTAGGAAGACCCTTCGTTCATTTGAGTAGCTCTGTAAACTCTGTCCGTGGGTGGTGAGTTTCATCTGAGGTTCCCACTGTAGATCAGTAAAGATGCCCTGCAAGGTGTGGGTAGATATGGTCCTGCAGAAATACCTTTCCGCCCTGGCCTTTGAAGAGCTGACCCAGAGTCACCTGGATCCCAAAGCTTAGGTGTTTTTCTCTCCATGCAGTAGACTGTAAAACAGACAGAATACTGCAGCTGTCTTTTGCAGTTTGGGGTCTGAATTGAAAAGAAATGAGAGAAAAGGCCAGGCAGAATACAGTTTCAATGAAATCATTGCAACTAATCTAATATATGGTGGTAACAACATCTAGGTGCCTACTCACTGTGTGGAATATAGATAGAATAATGGGGAAAACTGTTGGGGTTTTGTTTCTTGGGAACATCATTCGGCTTCACTGTGACCTTCTCAGTTAACTTAATAAGCCAAGTATCTTTATATGAAAACAGCTCCTTAGTTTTCACACTAGAGAATACACTGCCTTATCACTTACTATAATTTTGATTATGAAACAGTTGTTTTCATAAGCCTCATTTTTCTGTTGCTTGCAGCTATGCATAATCTTTTTTCAGGCTACCACTTCCTCATGTTTCCCATTTCTTCAGTAATAACACTGTGCAGGTGAGGGTTATATTTTAAAGAAGACCTCTTTGATCGTGTTCCAATTAAAGTTTTTCAAATTTTTGTCATTGGTGTATACACTGTTAGTTGCAGAGGTTGAACATGTAACTTGTAAATATATAGGTCAATGCAGATGCCTTGTTTGACCTAACATTTCTTTTCCATCATAGCCTTTTCTTCTGGGCAGACAGTCTTCTGGTACAGCTTCAAGGGAGCCGGGTGCCTTGGGCACAAGGGGTGCTGGTGAGTCCAAGCTACTATAGGTTTGTGCCCCTTGATGGCTTTACCTAGGGTGGAAAGGAATACCTTTGGCCATGGGGAGTAAACCTTCTTAAAAATAGTCTTATACATTATCTGTGAGTATTTATTTCACTTGTATTCTCTCGCTTTCATTTTTCTTCCAAAGTTGCTGATCCAAAAGGTGCATCTCCCCTCAGGTCCCTCCAAATCTTGGTCTCCTACCTTCCTACTGTGCCTTCACTCTCCACAGGGGCTGACTGTTCCCACTACTGCTTTGTAACTCCCCAGTGGCACCAGGACCCTTTGGAAAAGCCACCAAAACGTAGGCCTGATTTCACTCTGGAGCTCAGCAGGTGACGCTGAGATTGTGGGAGAGTAGGAGGCACATCAAGCTGAGAATGCAGCTGACCAGAAAATGTTTGACATTTTGTTTTAGTACAAATGTTCTCTTATTAAGAACATGCTTTGACTAGTAGTTGAGATTTCTCCTCCTTAATATTAATCACGAGGCAAAGAATTTGCACAATTCATTTTCTTAACCACGTTTTTAAAAATGCAGTTAGAGCCATCTATGCTTTTATCCTGTACCACAGAGGGCTGTGAGGAAGAAATTTCAGGTGTTACTTTGAGGTGTGTGCTGCTGAGTGCTTTCATATGATACTTAAAAAGGAGGTGTTTATAAAGTCCCAGCAAAAGACTGAATGTCCCTCCTTCAGATTCTGTGAAAAGAGAATTAGATAATATTGTAGATCTCAGGCTATAGCCACCACTGTCTGTGATGCCTCCAGACACTCTAACACAGCAATTTTCTCTGATAGTCACTGATATATCTGATAAATCTGTGGTACCTTGCCTTTCTCTAGGTGCTGTCACCCTCACCCCACACCAGCCAATGTCTGCACAGGGATGAGATGGGTTTTCCAGCCCCATGAATAAAAGTTGTATTGTTGTCTTTTTCTCAAAAATCCCATTTTCACAATCCTAAATTCTCTCATTGTCTATGCTGATGCCCACCCCATCCTGAATACTCAGGCTCTCTAAGAGGAGGACAAGAAATTCCATTTCTGAATCATAGCATTTTGTTAAAATACATTAACATATAAGTTGCTATTCTGTTGTATTAAATTCTGTTGTATTCAGTTGTATTAAAATGCTGTATGGGCTCATGGACTTAGCGATGTCAAGTGTTCCCTAACCCAGCCCTCCTTGATGAAGGCGAGTCCTCCTTCCAACACTCCTTTACCCTGGTCTTCTGGGTCAGATATTCCCAAGGGCTAGTCTTGTCAGTGAAGACCAGTGCAAAGAGGGAATTCAGTAACTCTGCCTTCTCTGCATCCTCTGTTGCCAGGGTCCCCCCTATACACAGAAACAGGCCCACATTATCCTTAGTTTTCCTTTTGTTATTGATCTATTCAAAAAAAGCCTTTCTTGTTGTCCTTGACATCTTTGTCCAGTTTTAATTCCAGATGGGCTTTGGCCTTCCTTGTCTCATTTCTACTTACTCTGACAACTCCTCTATATTCATTCCAAGTGGCCTGACCCTGCTTCCATCTCCTGTGTATTTCTGGCTTGCACTTCAGTAATGACAAGAATTCTTCATGCATCCACAACAGTCTCTTGCTCTCTTTGCTCAATTACTTGCTCATCCGGATGCATCTTTCTTGAGCCTTGAGGAAGTGATCCATGAATGTCAACCAGCTCTCTTGGATCCCCTCTTCCCTGCAGAGCCTATCCCCATGGGACACTTCCAAGGAGACCCCTGAAGAGGCTAAAAGCAGCTCTCCCAAAGTTCATGGTTGTCATCTTACTTGTTGCTTTCTCCCTCCTCACCTGATACTGAGTTCTGCAATGTCATTGTCACTGCAGCCAAGGCTGCACCCAACATTGATATCTCCAACAATGCCTTCCCTGTTAGTACACTAACAGCACACAATTCCTTGTAGGATCTTCCCCTACCTATGCAGGACTTTGTCACCAATACTTTTCAGGAACCTCCTGGACTGTTGGTGCTTCATGAAGGACTGATTGCAGCTGGATGGATTGACAAGCTCTGTCATTAAAACAAGTAATTTAAATTAATTTTAAGGGAAATATTTAATAGTCTGTAAGACTTTTGAAACTCTCTACTACTTATTTCCCTTTTCGGTATACTTGTGCTGTACTTGTCCAGATTCTCTGATGCAAATCTGCCTCATGGCTCTGGACTGCAGCACCCAGAAAAACGACAACAGAGGCCACAAATTCTCTTGTGAGGAAAAACTCTGTTGTCAGATCTGAAAATCATAAGCATTTTCAAAATCATGAGTATTAAAACACTTCTAAGTAACCACCTTGGAATATAGATGTTATTTCCCTTTTTTAATTCAGATATAATTTTCCTCATTGCAAAATGAATGTAATTTTAATTTACACTATTTTAATTAATTTTAAGAATACAACATCCATTAGAAAGCACATTATAAATTATGTTTTGCCAGAAACATCTCCAACATTACAGTGAATAATCCTGTTACATCATTCTATGATCTATAGTACTTTTTCCCCCCTTGTTTTTAGCTTTAAACATTTTCCAATAAAATATGGAAGATGAAGTAAGGAGCTCCACAAAATTTATGCGCCTGGATAAAGAAGATCCCTTGCACATTTTCTGGTTTGACTTCTTTATGTATTTGTTTTTCTGAGATTGTTTTCTATTTGGCTCAAGTTCCTTGAAGAGCATGAAAGTAGCACTGCAAGAAAAACAGTTCTCTGAATAGAAAACACATTAATGAAAAGATCCCCTGAATTCAGAGGGGAAGACCATAGGAACAGTGGATAGGTGTCATTTCTGTGATCTTCTTTCTAACTCTAGTTTGACTCACTGAATAGTTTTAATCAAGTTAAACAATCCTTTTTCATTCCCTGATTCAGGATCTGTGAGGACACTAGTCTTTTCCTGTGTTGCAGGGCTTTTGAAGGAGGCACATGAGCAGACCATCGCAGAAGTACAAGGCCAAATTAGTAAAAGTATAATAGGAGGCAGTGAGTGTTTTACTGTTAGGGAAAACACTGTTGCTTATCATTTGAACTGGGACTGCACTGTAGGCATTTTCACTTTTACATCTGTCACTGGAAACTGCAGAGGACAGCATATCAACATAGTATTAAAAATGTGATGGAGATCTTACCTTTTCATTCATTGTGAAGAAAGGTATAATATAATAAACAACAGTGAAGAGAAATTTCTAAGTAAAATATTTCATGTATTCAGCATTTCTTGTTATAAATACATAAAGACAGGGATCTATTAACCAAAAATTCATTGCAACTGCATAAGCCATCTCACTTTAAGACCAGCACTGTAAGGGAGGATACGATCTGCATACTTTTAAAATTAACTTTAGTTCTTTATTTTTGCCAAACATAAATGTTTAAATCCCTGGTAGTCTGAAAAAGATGTACTTTCTGATAGTATAAGTCAGCAGAAGCTAACAGCCTTTATTGGGTTTAAAGTAGGGCTCACCACCTTTTTCACTGACGTGCAGCATAATATAAATCAGTCTTGGAGGACATACCTCCTTGGCTTTGCAGACACGTACACAGACTGCTTCTACTAGTCCCCAGCACAGGCCTCCCCCTCGCTGGTCAAGCAAAGAAATAATGTTATTCTATTTTTAGCTTCCTTTAATGAGAGTTATTGGGTAGACAGGAGTTCAAAATCCCACAGCATTGAATCTGCAGCTCTGCTGATGCTGGGCCCCCTCAAGGCCTACAGCTATCACGTTGAAAGCTGCTGAATTGCCCCAGGGAGGAGCTGGATGGTGTCAGAGTGGTAGCTCCAGTGAGATACTTGAACATTTCTATGACAGCTATGCATTTAGGTGACAGCTGAAAGACTTAGTGAGCTCCTGTATTTTGTTAAGTTCACCACTTGTAGCTGTCTCCTGTAATCAAAAGCTTGTTCCACACCTCCCTTGTTGCTGAGGTTTTGTCATTACATACTGCTAAATGCAATGAATCTCTGGAAAAATCTGTGTTAAGGATCTTGCAGAGCCTGCTGGCTTTTGCGAGCTGAGAGCTCTCCACTGGGAGGTGACCACATCCTTCCAGGAGAGCTGGAGACCTGGAGTGGCAGTACCAGCAGCAAGCTCTCCTAATTAATTGTAGCTATACTGCAATCTGTTAAGGAACTGTGTGATGGCAACTGAACAATGATGACTGGCACTTGCTGATGCCAGATCATAAAAAGCTAAATTACGTGTTTGGTCAATCTAGTATTGGGGGAAGAAAGGGAAAAATACCATATGTTGTTTTTAATCTTTTTAGAGTTGTTTAATGTTCCTCTTAGGAGTACTTTCCTTTGCAGAATTCCTTTGTAATAAATTATTTCCCTTTCAGCCTGAATGCACGCTATGCAGTACCATATTAGATACTGTTTTCTTTTTTGAAATATCGTTGTTTAGCAAGTTTCAGAATTCAGAAAAAAAAAAGTCGAGGAAAATATATAGTACATGATACCTAAGAGACTTACAGAAGGAACTCAGTCTTTCTTTAAAATAAAAGTTTAAGAAACAGAGCTGAATTAAAGCCTTGAGAAGAGGTGTTCTAAATCTGCCTGTGAAAGGACCATGAAGAGAGGTTGCTTGCCTGATAAAAATTGTCTGTAGAAGAGTGTAAGAGCTGAGATTTTGGAGTGTGGGTGTGCAAGAGGAACCGGAATGATTACATGGGCAAAGATACAGATATTGGGGTTCCTTGTGAGTTACCTCTACATACTATTAAAAGGAAAAATTGGTCATTGTGAACAAATATGGTGACCAGTGGATAGTAATAATAAGATCTTGCTCACTTTTAGTTTTATTAGATTAGGGGAGCATGGTGGGGACACCACCCCAGGAAGCTGCACAGATGGTAATTATTATGTATCCTCTTTATCTGGATTTAAGAAACAGTTCCTGCCTATTTCTCAAGTTAATGCACATGAAAGAGCGAAGACATGACCAAAATCTTGCAGATATTAAAGTGGAGGAAGAAAAATGCTGAGCAGCCACCTTTTTTGCAAACAGTGCACTTTGGAAAAGCAATAAAACGACCAACATGGGCATATATCACTGCTGTAGAGGTTTCCTTCTTAGCAAGGGCAAGTTTATCCATAAATTGCAATGAGAAGAATATCGCTGATGAATCAGAACCACAAAAAGAAAGAAAACACACATGAAAGAAGAAAATTAATTGTTTGAGTACCAACATTTGATTTTTCAGGAAGAAACTCCTGACTTGCAGGGCCCCCCCTTAGTTCCCCAGACTTCAGTCACCAAGAGGGGTCCCTTCGTTTCTTGGCTGAGGTCCTTTAGTGAGCAGGGCACCAAGAGTGCTGCATGGCTTCCAAAGCAAAGGGGGTCAGGCCCTCATGAGTTACACTGTGGAGCTCTGGAGATTTCCAAAAACCTCCACTGCACCCTCCCATTTAGCTGCCAGGGCAGAGGGGACACTGCCTATGCAACCATTCGTCTCTGTACCCTCCATTCTACCAGACCACTGGTTGGAAAATCTTTATCAAAACTCTCTTGAAGTTCTATTTAGAGTTTTCTTTTCACAAGACAGCACTCGCTTTGGATGGAAAATTTATATATTTTTCTCTTCCCTCTAAAGACTAAATGGCAAAAGCCAAAACATTTTGGCCAGATGTGTGGAAAAAATTCATTTGGCATTGTTGCCAATGATTTGTGGGAGTCACTCCTTGGCTGTCTCATGCCTTTGCTGTCCTCACCAAGCCACTGGATGACGATGTCTCCTGAAATGCACTGTGGCAATGATTCTGCTCTGGCATCTCTGCAAAGAAGAGAGAGTGCATGGGGGAAGAACCTGGCTCCAGGAGCAAACACTGGAGAGCTCCTCTGCAGCAACACATTTGAGCCATATGAGCAAATGTCAAAGTTTCAGGTCTTCAGATTTTTATTTAAACAGATGAAAAGAGTACTTAGGAGGGAAAAAAAGCACCTTTCCAAGCAGCTCTGCTTAAAACTGGCTTTTTACCTTTTTTGGGAGGAGGACAGTGAAAAAATCATCCTATCTCCATCAGCTTATAGCAATGCTCTTGCTCAGATGCCCTAAAGCTCATTCTCTCCTATCTCCTATGTTTGTCTTTGCTATAGACTTCCAAAGGCAGCAGCAAGGCAGCAGATTTGATTTTTCACATGCTGAGATGAAGACTATTCATTTCCCATTCCCTAGCAACTGCCTATATAAACAACTACCAGGTGAGCAGTAAAACTGGACTTGAGAACTAAAAGCAAATTGACCTTGTAAATAAATAGGTTTTGGACCTGAAGCAAAAGAAGAGTTAAATCCAAATGGAAATAATTGGTTTTTCTTTTCATGAAATGCACATATGTAGCAGAGAAAAGCACTAAGTTGAGCCATCATTTCCTAGCAGCATTCAACAATTTTCACAATTTTATCTGCAAAATTAATCAAGTTTAGTTATTTCACAATTGCAGAAGTACTGCATATTTTGACTCATGTCATTTTGCTTATAGTTTTTCCATACATGTTTGTGCTCCCAGTTTCCACGTTTGCTTCTCAGCTCACCTGTCTTGGCCGTGGTGCTGCTGTATCACCAATGCCAACTTCACAAGCACATCCCTACATCTGGTTCAGAGCACTTTGAGGAAATTGGCTTTTCTCCTCCTCTTGTCACGCCTGAAGGACTTCCCAGCCTTTGGGTGTGTGGAGTTCACAACCATGGGTTTGTAAGATTCTGTAATACATAAGGACATGGAGACTTTATCCTCTAAATTTCCCTGCTTTATTACAGATCATAAAATCACAGAATCATTAAGGCTGGAAAAAAACATCCAAGATCATCAAGTCCAACCTTTAACCACATACCACAATGTCAAGTAAACCATTTCTCAAAGTGCCATGTCTACTTGTTTTTTTGAACAATTCCAGGGATAGTGACTTCACCATTTCCCTGGGCAGCCTGTTGCAAATTTACCACTTATTACTACAAAAATCAGCATTAGCAAATAGGCCTATGCTTAATAAAAGGAATATATATCTCCCAAGTTTTAAAAATTTCTCTCATCCATTACTAGTGTGTCAGCAATCAATAAGACTAGCAATCAATAGTATAGCATCTATCAATAGGATAGCAACAATCAATTAGAGTGACCATCAGTTTTTTAGCAGTAGCCAAGCAGGTATGTATTGTTACAGGTTACTAAAACGTCTTCATTTGTAAAGCAACTTACCAATATAAAAGCAGATATACTTATTGTAGATTACTCATATCAACATATGTCAGTATTAAGCAAATTAGAAGGGGACAAACTGTCCAGAAGTGGGAGGACAAATCATATGGAGCCCAGAAGGGGGCCCAAAGGTAGCCAACAATGTAACAGAGACAGTCTTACTTCAGAGATGAAAATTGGGGTCAGCAAGGCACCCCAGTGACAGTCCAAGATTTCACAGAAAGTTCACGTGGAGAATTCAACCTGTTTAGGGAATGGAAAGTACATGCAGCACAGGAAGTTGTCAGAGAGACAATGGCTCCATTTTGGATAAAAAATATAAGTCATTTTTATATCACAGAGACATAAGAGTACTTAGGGCACCACCACTCTGAGCAGCCAATAGATGTTAATTGGTGGTTTTCATCTGTGGCAGATGATAGATAATAATGTTTTCTGTTCTTTTAGACCAATTTTTTTTTTCAAACTGTTATCATCTTCTTGCTGATGGAACAGCCAATGGCACCTACTAATTGATACTTACTCAGGATATTTTCCCATTTTTCCAGACTATTTTTCACCTTTTCAGATAATAAATTGGTGTTACAGTGCATTGTTTTTGCAGTCACTGATGGTATCTCTGGAGGTTTCCAACTTCTAGGTACTCAGATGTACTTCAAAGATGCCAGATAAGCACTTCTTGAGGATGCTTCTGGTTCACAGGTTCGAAGTTCCTGGGCAGGCATTTCCTCTGAGAGTATTTTTCCAGTAGATATTTTCTTCTGTTAAGTGATTTTCCCCTTTTAATCAGGCCACCTTTATGGCTGTTCCCATCACCTCACCAACCAGTGTCACTGTTTGGTGGCCACTGTGTTAAGGCTGCAAGTTGCTAGGCTTGTCTATGAAAGGAAAAATAGTTACTCTGACAATTGGCTTGTCTACAAGTGTGAATGGATGTTATTTCAATTTTGGTTTGATGTAAGCAAAAAAAAAAAAAAAATATTAAGCTGGAGCTAGCTTGGAGTAGAGAAAAATGCTGTGAAGATTTCCGAGAAGGTCTAAATGCTAAACGCTGTCTGTGCACAAGTTACAAAAACAGGTGAGCTGAAATTTGTTCTTTAGTTGGGGCTTTTTCCTCCATCAGAATATAAGTTGTGAAAAATTTCTGCTTTATATTTTAGCCAAAGAATAGTAAATGAAGAAAATTACAGAAAATGTTTTTTGCCTACATTTTCCACTTATCCCTTTTCAAAAAGAGGCTGGGTTTTTTTCTTTAATCTTTTTGTGAGTTAAAAAAAAGTAACATAAAAGTAGAAGCCCCAGGCTAAACTCTTTTACATGATATGAAAATGGAGAGTAAGACTCCCAGCTCAGGCATGTTTCAGTTCTCTAAATGGAAGGAGGTGGGACTGTGTTGCTCTTCACTTTGGGCACAAGCAGATAATGGTGCAGATTTTGGAGGTATATTGATCTCATTTCTACCCAAAAGTGACCAAAAGGTGGGATCTGGAAAGTTAAGTTAAAAAGAAATCATTGTCTTAAAAAGTGCCACATTTCATTTCCGCTAAGCAGATTGTTAGATGACAAATGAGCAACATATGATGATAAATCAACAACATGAAAGTAAGAAGGCCAAGGCTGTGCAAAGGTCAGCTAAATCTCTCTCAAGCTGTCAAACATCTGAAAAAAATACTGCAGCATAAAGAAATAGTAAATCTACTTCTGTTTCTCATTCAGAAAATATTCTCAGTGCTTCACTTCTGATGTTTGTCAGCTGGAAAATGCTGCTGAATAACTGAATTTACAATTTTGGAAAAAAATCAAATTTATTTGGGAACAGTAGGATTCCTTTTCAGAGATCAAACGAATCAACACTTATAAAAAGCAGCAGAATGTGATGCCAATTAGAGTCATAGGAACTTGCATCAGACTGTTATCAAAAACAAGCAGGTAGCATGCAGGCAGCTTACTTCCTGCAGTTCCATTAGCACAGGAGAGGTTTACTCCTCATGCACATTTGAACTCTTCAGTAATTACCTTAAATGTGAATTAGAGAACTAGGTTATTCTCTTTTTTGCTGTGACTGGGACTCAGATCAAGGGTTTCCTGAATAAATTCTTCCATACCTTTATGGATATGTGTTTCAGATCTTGATTTGAACTGATGAAGCTTGCTGATTTGCACTGTGTCCAACAGTGTCTTTAGGTAGATATCTATGTAAATAAAGTCAGAATGATGGATATTAAATACTAGGAACAGCACCTCAGTCTTAGACAAAGGATAGGCAGTGATTGAAACCAGAGTACACCCTGGTTGTCCGAAGGAATTGGCTGAGTATTCTGTGAATCCAAATGTCATATTTCTCTTATGCATCAGCCATTGTACCCCTTTGGGGTTATAGAAACGTCAACTTCCAATCCATAAAAATATAAGGTGCATGAGCCACATCCCATTTCTATGTTAGAAATTGTACTAATGAAAATGTATCTGATTTTCAGGCATGTGAGGTTCAAAAGCAATTTTATGAAATAGGTCCGTCAAAGTATCTATGGCATAAAGAACTAGATTAGGAAACAGATTATATAAACCATCAAGATTTTATCAGAGCATTCGCCTTTTTCCATGATGATGTATCATGCTGGGAACATGGGCCACCAAGGAAATAAAATTCTAAATATATTTACAGAGTGATGATGATGAAAAGGACAGTACTGTGCTGATAAAATCTCGGAGGTAAGCACAGGAAAAAATGCTTTCTGGTCACAGCGTAGAGGAATCCACACAACTGAGACTCAAGCCAAGCTTAAATGAAATATTTATCACAGCACATAGATAAGTTTTAAAGTGCATTGTGTACAAAGCATTTCTGTAAAAAGCATTTCCAAAAAGTCATGGATGAGCACAAGGCAATTGAATTGGACTTGGATCTCTAAGCAATATTGGCATTAGTAAGATCCTTCTGTAGCTCTGAAATACAAACTTGTATAGAGAAATGAGATCTGGAATAGCTCCGTTATTTTCTATTTCATTTAATGTTGTGTATTTTTCATTAAGTGAATGTGAAGCATGAGTGGCAGAAGCCAATGGCCAGTTTAACTGTAAAAGGATGAACCCTGGGACCTTCTGTCCCTCTGATCACCACTATCCTACTTGGTGCCTGACAGATCCCATGGTGGTGGCTGAAGGGCTGCTCCTGCTTAGAGCACTCCTGAGACAGAGCTCACCCAAGTGTCGCCTCCCCTGGGGGGGCTACATGGAAGTGCCTGCTGGCTCCATACCAGAAAGAATGCCAGAAGGCTTGTGGACGTGGCTTTGGTCCTCTAGGCAACACGCGGGCGAGGGGACTGTGCTCTTTTCCATGCCTGAATTCAGTGTCATTGTGCGTCCACACTGTCACATCAGTAAGTCTAACAGGCTGTTTCACAGCTGCATCTCTACACCATCCCCACTGCCTTTGCACTTGATGCCAGAGGGCAGAAGGATGCCAGAGGGCAGAAGGATGCCAGAGGAAGAATAAATATTTAAGGATCCATAGATGGAGAAGATATAGGGTACAGCAGGCCAGAGAATGAAGCAGAATGTGAAAAAAAATGGGGGACAGTCACAGTTTATTATTGATTTATACTTAGTCAGTAAAGCTACTTTGAGGGTTATGCTGTGCATACCCCTAAAAAAACCCATACAGAATATAACAGTATTTATAGACAGTGGCTTACTCTAACTTTTTCATAGAAAGCAGAGTGGCACATAAGAGAAAAATGTGAGATTTTTTTCCCAAGGTTGCTGTGACCAGAAGATAAAAGCTATAGATTTTAAGGAGGGAGAAAAACACTGAAAATAGAAGTCAGCATAAACCCAGGACCTGAAAGCTGTGCTTTCACACTGTACTGCAGCAGATGGTTTTTAATCATCAGAGGAACAATACATACATATAAGCCCCTATGCAGCAAAGTCAGCTTGTGCAGATGATGCTTTCTAAGATAGAAGATTTGGAAAACCAAACCAAACTAAACCAGAAAAAAAACACAACCAACCAACCAAACAAAAAAACCCAACCAACCAAACAAACAAAAAAAACCCCAAAAAAACCCACACCACAAACAAACAAAAAAACCCTGCCCAAAAATACCCCACCCCAAAACCTGAAATAACTGACAGTTTGGGAAGAGCAAAAATTTAGCAAATAATTTTAAAGGAGCTTCAGAAGGTGCTGTTATGGGTGATACATAGAAAGCCAGGATATGCTGGTAACATGTGAGATAAATTTACCCTTATTCTTCCTGGTTAGGGACAGATATCCAAAGTGGATCTTTGTCATCCCAGCAGCTGTTGTGCTGTGGAGCCGTTCTTCTGCCAAAAAGGTCCCATTTTAGAGGAAATGGAAACACTTGTGCCTCTGGCTGGCCAGGGAGCTGATCAGCAGGTCATGACCTAGGGATGCCCAACCATCAGTCCCTGCTCTGGTAAGCAGTAAAGGTTTCATACAAATTGGAAGCAGGTTGACCTGTTGATACTGAAATGAACTTCCTTTAGATTATTCTACATGCACTCTTTTCTGGAGGAGGTGATAGGAGTGTTTTAATGTGCTTCTCAATTCCGAATGGAAGTCTTAACAGATGGAAAGAGTATTTTTTTTCTATTTGTATGCCCTCCATCATTTTGACCAAACATCCTCAGCTCAGATTTGAAAATTGGACTAATGCTAATTAACCCAAATTTTCAGGGAGCAAGGTATTTCATAAATATTATGAAGAGATTTCATGTGAAGAGGAGAGAAGGCTAGGTAAAATAATTAAAAGCAGACCAGAAATCCCAAGCATATGAGTTGTATCTTCATCCAGGTTTGATCTCTCACCTTCTTGCAGCAGATCCTTCTTTCTGTGGTTCACAGAAGAATGACCAACTACCTGAACTACTTCTGTAGTTTAGGTAACCCACTCAGGATCCCTGCAGGTTGTTGGACACTGTACACCAGAATTGTGCTGCTCTGCTCAATTCCCAGGCCTCTGTCTGCCTGGAAAGTCACGCATTTCCCAATTGAGTTCATTTGATTTGCACTCCCACAGAGTATTGTTTTCTGAATCTGGAGGAAAGAATGGTAAATCCTTGTACAGCTGCTGCACAGTGAAAATTTTGAGACAAGTGTCACCTTTAATGTGTTGTTTCTCTAATAGGCCTACAGAGAAGCAGTCAATAGTGGCATTTTCTCTTCTTCTTTCTTTACTAAATTTTTCCTGTATTTCCTGTCTCCAGGAACTAATGAAAGGACATAAAGAATGTCTAATAAAGTGCTAACAAATTAGTTTTTCTGGTCTTTTGCAAAGAATTGTGTGATAACCACACACCACAGGTCTCACTTGAGTAATTTATCAGACATTGAGTACAGCAAGAATTTCCAGGCTACTGGGATTGGACTGCCCACCATGAGAGTCCACTGAGAAGGACAGCACGGTCCCCTTAAGCCACCATGGTCATTGCACAATTACCTTCTGTTTGCTGTGTGCCCCTGTGAAAGGAGAGTTAGATAGAAACCTCTGAGCTGTATTTCTCATTGTATTTTGGTGGCTTATATAAAGCAAAATAAGATTCTGGCCCTTTTGGTGAAACAATATATTACCTGGTTATCTTTTTCAGTTGGCTGCTCAAGGTCTGATTATAGTGGGAACAAATAGTGATCCATAGTGGGACTGGACATTTAGGGTCTGAGGTAGTACTGTGCCTGTTTCTCCCTGAATTTTGTTTCAGTTTTGCAGGTGTAAGAAAACTGGTGCCTGTTTGGCTGCCTTGCAGAAGACTGTTCAGGGTTGAGTGGCAAGGCTGAAAGGCACATTTCATCCCCCTGTAAGTGTAATTTAGTGAGAGTAGCCACATTCCATTTCCAGCTCCTAGCGTACCCAAAACCCAGAAAGCTGAAATGATGCTGGGGAACTTGGCTAAAATTATTTTTATGAAAGTACCTGCAAAATTAGGAACTTGCACAACTGTCTTAAGAAATCTGAAAGGTTTTCTTATAATACTGCAGGCTCACATAAAACTTAAGAAGGAAAATGCACCTGGTCTCCTGCTGCCATAGCCCTGCGGCTGTGGATCTGTTCTGGATCCTGAGCTGCTTCAGCTGATGGTGGCCATGAGTTTGTGAGCCAGTAACTGCCCTGCTGCTGTCCTCTGTTCTCTATTTTACCACTTGATTGCAAGTTAAAACAATGCTTTAAAATTACCCTTAAAATAAACCTTAAAATACCTTTACATAAAAACCTTGAAATTATAACCTTTAAATAAAAATCTTAAAATACATTTTACCCTTAAAATAAGCCTTACTTCCCTTTCATTGTACCTTTATTTTACAAAACTTCTAAAGAAATGATGATGCTTTGTCTTTTGCTGTTAGGGAAACCTGAAGTTTTTCTTTCTTTCCATAACTAAAATTGTTTTGAAACCTCTTCTCTGCCAGCTTTCTCTTACCATTAAAATAGTGCGTATCTTTCCATCTTCACTGCCATTTTAGTCTGAAAAATGACTGAGAAATTGCTTTTATCTGTAATGTGCTCTCTGTAAAAGTTGAGTTGAACTTTATTGTAGTGACAAAAACAAGCTCCTCCTGCTAGAGCTGCCAAATTAACACAGCTAAGAAAAGAAATTAGTCTATTTCTTCATTGGTATCTTGAAAGAAACTTATTTATGTAAAATCTTTCCATTTTGTTCAGACTTACACAATTCCAGAGCCTGCTCATGTAAATAAGAAAGAACACAGGTCCTAGTTTTCAGTTGTCTACAGCTCTGAGAGCTGTCAACAGATCTACATGAACAAAATTTTGTCATCTTGGTGCTTATGAGCTTACAGAAGAAAACCATTTTTCAGATCACAGATTGAATCTGGAATCAATTTAATGACTAGAGGCAAGAAAGAGCAAGCTGCTTATTTGTGTGCTGGGCAGGTTCAGTTCCAAAGTATTGAAATTTCCAGTGTCATTTTTGTAATACTTTTCCATTAAGACACCAACATTTCTTTTTAAATCTTGGAAGTTAAATTCTATAGCTTTTCATTAACTTAGGTCAGGCCTTCACTTTTCCAGTGTGATGCAGAAAAAGAGCCCTGTAGTCTTATGTGGCATTACTGAAGGCAGGGGTGCTGCAGGGTGGTGGAGTCTTGGAGTTCCTGTGTGCATCATGTCTCTCTCACCCACTGTCCTCTGGAAAGGAACTCCTGCTGCCTTGTCAGGTAGTGACAAACCTCGTTGAAATGAAAGTGCAAAGGGGTAGAATTGAGCATTGTCTTCCTCTTATACAACTGACTCTCTAAGTGAGTTTTAGAAGTTTTCCTGATACTGTTACCTTGATCCATTTTGGCTTTTTTTTTTTTTTTTTTTTAAATGTAAGGTACATGTCACATTATCATGTAATGAATAGCATAAATTATTCAGTTTTAATTTGCTAAATATAATGTAAAGTGTGTTTCAGCTGTATGTTTTAGTTTTGAAATCCCTTTTAACAACTAATAGACAATACTATATGTTTTTGTTTCATAGAACCATTCACTCCTGATTCAAGTCACCAAGATTTATGGTTAGTGTGTGTGTTGATGCTAGTGTCTTTTTGCTTTCCTGTCTCTTTAGCAAGGGTCCAATTTTTAGACTTAATTTTCCTTCTCAGTTTTTGCCACAAAGGATGATGTTCCACATTGTGTTTTAAGTGATGCGACTGAAGACTGAATCATAGGAAAAGGTGTTCAGAAAGACCTCAAAAGATCACTCACCCCTACTTTGAGGAAGGATCAGTTGCATTTCTGACATGATTCACAGATATTTGCCAAAATATCTGTTTTGAAAATGTCTAGTAGTGGAGCTGCCAGGGCTCGTCTGGTAATAAAACCAGTGCTTCAGTTTATTTCAGAGTTTCTTATTAGGGTTTTATTCTTATATCCAGTATGACTTCCCTTTCTACAATCAAGTCCACTTACTCTTGCCTTGTCTGCTCTGTCACACAGAGAAAATAATTTTTCCTCTTTCAGTGAAGCATCTTTTTTCAACATGCTTGAATACCATCTTGTTCCCTCAGACTCTTCCTGTGTACGCTGAACATCTTCAGACTTTCTCAGAAATCACATTTTCTGGTTCTCTGATCATTCTTACCACTTCCTTTTGCAATCTCTGTCCTTGCTTACTGGCTTTCCTGAAGCAGAGTGCTCTGAGCTATATATTGTAATAGAGCTGAGCTAGCACGGTATGGTTTTAAATTGTTTTAGAGAGAGGCAGCAGTACAAGAAGGAAACCTAGTGATATCTCCTTTACAAAAAAAAAAGGGAAGGAATAAGAGGATATGTTTGTGGTACAAACCAAGCTAACAATGAACCAAAGAAATGGTTATGTTTTCGAGTTAATTCAATATTCACCCACCCACCCCCACTAAAAACCCATCTACAATGCAAATGCAGCAAATAAAATATAAATAATATTTCTAGATTATGAGACAAGTAGTATAAACTTGGATGAAAAAAAAATACGCACTAAGGAGTTTTAGTGATATGAGGGAAATAAAGTAAGCAATTTCAGAAAAAAGAAATCCTCTAAGAGGTGAATGAAGTCTGTGCTGCATTGGAGGGACAGGGGGTTCTTCTTCAGTGCGAGAGAGAAATTCCATTTCTGTTGTTATGTATTAATGAAATTGAACTATTTATGGCAATACAGTTGCTGTAACAATTAAGTTGCCAAAATGACCAAAATTTTCAAGAAAGACCTAGGTCATTCTGAGTGGCAGCACAATTAGCAGGAGAAAAGTTCAAATAATGTGTGAATTCATAAGCACATATATATATATACACATGTATACATACATGCCTACCTACATACATACATACGTATACAGCCATGAAGATAATCAGGGGGCTAGAGCACCTCTCCTACGAAGACAGGCTGACAGAACTGGTGTTGTTCAGAATGGAGAAGAGAAGGCTCTAGGGAGGCCTTATAGCAGCCTTTCAGTTCCTAAAGGGGGCACACAAGAGAACTGGAAGGGGACTTTTACAAGGGCATTTGGTGATAGGACAACAGGGAATGGCTTCAAACTTAAAAGGGGTAGGCGTGGATTAGATATTGGGAGGAGATTCTTTACTGTGTGGGTGGTGAGGCACTGGCACATGTTGTCTGGAGGGGTTGTGAGTGTTCCATCCCTGGGGGTGGTTCGCAGCTGGGCTGTAAAGGATTTTGGGCAACCTGATCTAGTGGGAGGTGCACCTACCCATGGCAGGGAGGTTGGTATTTCATGATTTTTAAGAACACTTCCAAACCAAAGCATTCTCTGATTTTTTGATTCTGTGTCATGCCTACTGTCATACTGTACAGAAGGAAAATAGGGATATATTTATATAGCTGGGGATTTTTTAGATACATTTAGATTAAAAGTGCTTGATTTCATCAAGATGAAATGTGTATCATCAGGGCCAGGATGGCTCATTTAGCCTGGACAGCACATGAAATTGCCACTGCTGGGATTTCTTGGTGAGAATCTGTCTGCCATAGGTCAGTGGGAAGCCAGATTGGGATTTCAGACTCCCTGCTGGTCTTCCTGGCTCCACCCTGGAGACCCTCATGCAATATCTCTTGCCTGTTTTTTCTTTTATAAAATAAGAACATACTTTCATCTATGTTATGCCTAGGATTGTGTGGATGACAAACCCTTTCTCCAACAGGGTATTGTTCTAAAACTATTTCTTAGAGGCATACATTTCTTAGGCATACATTCCTAAGAAATGTATGCCTTTCCAACATGAAGATTACATATGCTTTTGTTCTTAACCTACAGTAGAAGTTTACCTTAAGTAATTCATTCCACACCTTGCCCCCAAACACTAAAACGTCCCATGGAGAGACAGTAAAGTCAAAATTTGCAATTCAATCTGCAGGGATTCCTCTCTTTCATCACCATACAGGTTATTGAGGCTCAGGAGGGTTTCTTGTATCTGTTCCCTCTCCTAATTGACTAATCCTTCCCTTTGAATTATCCTACTGGACTCCAGTTATCCTAAAAGTCTCTTTGGCCTTTGGTATCTCAAGAGAAATTTAGGCAATTAGTTGCTGTCTCACTGAGCTATGTGCTGATGCAAACCAGGTGTCATCCAAGAAGAAAGCAAGAGCAGTGCTAAAAAGAAAAATGCTGAAGCCTAAAACTAAAACAAAATGAATGAGAAAAGGCAGGACTGGACAAGGGTGTCTTTACTCCCCCATTTGTGTTTTACTCCTCCACATGTTGCTTATGCAACATGTAACATTCCTTGCTGCCAGCAACAGACTAACCCATCAAGCATAACTCACTGTCCAGCATCCAATCCGTAACTTGTGTCATGTGGCATTGTGGAAAAATTAGGTGAAGCAAAAGGGAGTATTACTGCAGTCTCATATCAAAACAATGTATCTCTGGAACCTTGTGAGGCAGAGTAGATGTGTTTCAAGGAGCCGCAAAACATGAGAAAAATTGTTTTTAGGTGTTAATCAAATACATGAAACACTGATTTTGCCATTCTGGATCTCAGGGTAAAATAGAGTCAGTTTTGAGTATTTCTTTCAAAAATCTGCTGCTGGGGAAATGGGGTCAAATCCAATCCAGGACTTTGCTGAGGATGTGGATGGCAGAATTTCTGCTGGCTTAGATCTAGAGTCTGGCTTCTTATTAGGATGCAGTAAAGGAGGCTGGTTTGCAGCCGTGGAAGATACAGTTGCCTTCCTTTGTCCCACTTAGAAGAAGTACATTGAATCTTATGTGGGGTGAAGAAATAGTTCTTAGTTATTTTGGAGACATTTGAACTGCATTTGTTCATGCTCCAGTGGGCAGCTAGATTAGTTTTGGGGTTTTGCCAATGATAGCTGGTCTTTCACCATTAGTGTTTCAGACCAATATATTGGATTTTCATAATTCTGGCCCTCATCCCCTTATGTGTAAAATCAATTCTCAGGTAATGTGTCTCCTCACATAAATCTACAAGATATAATGAATGAAGGTAGAGGGAAAGGCAAGCAGGAGCAGGGGACAGGCTGTGAGAAAAGGTTAGCGACAAGGGGCTCCTTGGAGAGAAGGAAGAGAATGAAGAGGGGGGAAGGCATGGGGCTCGGTGGCTGCAAGATGCTTGAAGTAAGTTTCTTGAGACTCAGTTTCTTGCTGAATCTCAGGTTTTGATGTTTTTGGTTTAGGCATAACCTTTGAAGAAGTGTTATTATCAGATAGCAAAAGTTCAGTCTGCTTTGAAGACTAGGCACACTGCTGTGGTAAATGCACAAGTTAATCATTGGTTGCATAAATCCTCAGCAACTGAAATAATAGAGGCCACTAGATAGAACTATCTGTCTCTGCTGAGTCCTGAAATCATTACTTTGGCATAAAAAATAGGAGGGGGCAGAAAATGGAATTTCCCATTCTCCAGGGTAAAGGCATGCAAATCCTCGCACATTACTTCATACAAAAATCTCTCTGTTAAAGTTCTTTGGTTTGTTCCAAATGCTGTTCATCCAGATAAAAGATGCTCTTCTGAATTCCATATCTTTCACATACATGCACCAGAAATGCCATTAGTACTATTGACATGATTTAACAGCCCTAATGGGCAGAATTGGGATTTTACTTTCTTCTTGAGGGAAAGATGGGAAATAATCACAAAATACTGGTCCATTTATATTTTCTAGATCACACTGGAGGAGCCCAATGCAGACCAATGCAAGTTCTCTCTCCCATGGTAACTTTTTTTTTTTTTTTAGGCTAGATGAGCATCTCCCCTCTTTTCTACTGTTACAGAGAAGTTTCTGCTTTCTCTAGAAAAGCCCCATGCAGACAAGGTGCTCTGGAAAGATGCTCTTCATCAAGCAGGTAGCATTCTGTAATACCCCATGTCTCAAACATAAGCAAATTCAGAGGATTTTGTGTATTAACAAGGTGTTGGCAGATTATGGGTGGAGGTAGGAGTTAACTTCTCCAGGGGCTAAAAGGTTTCCTTCAGAGGGAGCAGTGCACCCAGACTATTGGAAAGCCTTCAGCTTGTGCCCTACTTTTGTTGATTCCTATATATGGGGAATTCTGGTTTTAACTATGAGGAGAGTCTTGCCTGAAACATGACAAATGTTCATGACTGTAGCAGAGAAGATCAATTGCTTTTAAAATGTGGGTCAATCAGTGGATGGAAGAGCTTTCCTTTGTGAGGTTCTGAGCTGTGGTTTGGGCAGTCCTTCCATCTCTGTTTTCATAACAATGAGCACAATTAGTCATTGAACACCCTCACTCAGTCACTCAGCTAGAGAGGAGAAGTTTTGAAGAGTGCCCCTCTACTTTCTGCAAGAGAGCTGGGGTGTTCTTCTGAGAGCTCCATCCCAGGGACAGCCTTTGGGATCAGGCTATTCTCTCCTTAAAAAGGTGTATACCCCAACACCCTCACAACTAAAGATCCCTGGTAAAAATATTGATAAATTTCATGCTGCAGTTGTTCTATGTGGATAAATTGAACTCATTATTTTGCCCACAGATTCTCAGAGTATTCCTAGTTCATAAGGCAAAGACTTGATTGATATTTCTTAGGGTTTTTATGCCTGTATTGCATTGCTATTTCAGGTGTGCTGGCATGCTCTACACAAATTTCTCTTATCCCTTTATGACTAATCTGTGATGAAGACAATGTTGTATTTGCACAGAGAGAAGCAGCTCCATAGTGAAGAAAGCCTTGCCAAGTGAGGCAGGAGGGAAAACAATACCTCAACACTTCTTGTCTGTCATTCACCTGCCCTCCTACAATGCAAGCAATTCAATGAGTATCTATTTGTATCATTCCTGTAAAAACTTTCCATCTTAAAGGGCTAAGTTCTTTCCCCTACTGAGATTTCTATTTTATGAAAAGTTTGATGTCGAAGTCTAATTCTGTTTCTGCATCAGGCTCAATCTCATACCAAAAGCCACTTACTTAAAGCTGCCAGATAACTTCAGATTCAACTACTGACTGAAGATCTCCCTTGGACCCTAATGATTTTTTCCCTCACAGAATACCACGATAAGCTCTAAAAATTTTGCTGAAAAAATAGAGAAATAAAAAAAAACATAAATAAAAGATACATTAAGTCTAGGCCCTTTAATGAAGGAGATAATAAAAGTCAAGGTAAGAGATAAGAAAAACAGATGGTTAAAAGCAAGGAAGCAGTGGAGCTTCCACTCAGAATCTAAGCTGATGAATAAATAGAAGCAGGATTAGCATCAGGCTTAATCATTATTAATGCAATACTTAGTCTTCATTTTTCATCCCTGCCCAGACTTGTATTTGGTAAAATACTCCTGAGTAATAAGTGCTGTTTATCCTTGTTTCATAGGGAGATTAAGCTTTTAAGCCTTTTTTTTACAAAACCTGCTGCAATGACTGAGGTTAGAAACCTTAAGCTGCCACATCAACCTCTTCATCATGGAATTGCTCCCATTTTGCAGATGTTCTTGGAAATCTGCAATCTGTCCTGTCAGCAGCTCTTTCATAGGAGCCAGACAACTGTTGAGGTAGGTGAAGAGACCAGAATGGTGACACAGACCTGACCATGTACTGTGAACCTGTGAAAGCCTTGTCTTCTGCTCTTCAGCTGATTCCCAGCCTTACTTGCAGAGCCCAGCTATATCAGGCTCCAGCCAGCCTCACATCACAAGAGGACTGAACCAAACAGGTGAGGCATACAGTCATTGCTTACAGCAAATAGGTGAACTGAGGACTGCCCTATATATCATCCACAAGTGGCACACCGTGAAAGAGTCACTACCAAGACCCCAAGATATATCCCTTGGCAGCTCTGCTTGACCAGGCAAGGCTGCTTAATGGCTTCTCTCAGCACTTACACTAACACTTCTTTGTGGGTGGCAGGAGCAATGTGCAAGCTCAGCAGCTCCTTCTTGCCCCAACTTTTAGGACACCTCTAACCATTATGGAGCTGTAGCTGGATTTCCCAAACCTATCTTATACTTCCATTTTCACAGCCTGCAACCCACATTGTGAAAATCTTTAAATGCCACACGACATTAAAAACCCTTCACCTTCTAATAGGGGATGAAAATAAAGAGAGGGATGCTCTTTTTATTTATATATAGTTGCTTTTTTGAATACTGCTTAACAGTCAGAAATTAAATTATTACCTTGGCTTCCACATCAAGGCCATAGTGTAGTTCTTCCCTCATAGTCAGATGCTTGTGTAGCGGTAGTTGCATCAGCAGTCACTGACCATGCTGCACAGTTTTGTGCTCCCCTGGGCTACCTAAGTAAATATATTTTGTGGCCTTAAAACATATTTTATATCTTTTTATACTGCATATGAATGTCAGTCCTAGAATTCAAAGTGGGACATTTGAAATTGGATTTTACAGGGAATCAGGCTTTCTTTTGGTACCTGAAAACTATTTTGGGGAAATAACTATTGCCACTCCAAAAGGACGCTGGAATTTTTCAGATTGAAAGCAGAGTGGTAGTAGAACCTTGAGATACATGTTGCTATGGGAATTGCTAGCAATTTGGTGAGTTTTCCTTACATAGGAATATTTATATTAGAAAAATCATGAAAGGACTTTTTATGTTCACACAATGAGGACATTTATGTTATGCTTTACAATCATGGGTTTTTAAAAAGTGTTATTTTAGATTAAATTACTTCACGTTTCTTACTCTCTGGTTCTTTTGTCAACATCTTTATTGTTGCACCCCACAATTGCTCTTTCTGCTACATCTGATCCCTTGGACTTGCAGTCAGATTCATATGGCTCATATCCTATCATCTGTGTCTTCCCTGACTTTTAAAATTGAAAGTCAGTAGCCACCACTAATTAGTTTCTTCAAGTGCTCCCTGCTAAAATTTTTGAATACCAGCTTGTACGATCTTCTCCCTCTTAGTCCTCATATTTGGAGGAGCTCTCTCACTTGCAATGAAGCAATATTGAGTCAGACTCCTGAGGCAACCCATCTTTAAAGGACGGCCAACAAAATCTCTGGGAAGTGTAAATTATGATTATGGCTCCTCTGCCAGGAGTATTTACTGATAAAGTGTTGGTTTTCTCTGTATCTGGCTGCTTTCCATCTGTTTCACTTCTCTGAGTAGAGCCCATATCCAACTATATGTAGATTCCTTAACACAGTGGGATTTCAGTTCAGGAGAGAAGATATGTGCCTGTATGCTGCACTACTACAAATAGAAAATCACACTTGTTGTCTAAACGTCTTGGCACACTGAAAATTTCTCAGACTAGGATCTGTCTTTTGTGCAGCATTTAAAATTACTTGCTTTCAAAAGAAGAACAGAAACCTCTAAGTAAATAATTTGTCTATCAGTAATATTGACACAGCAGTTTAAGTGGTCAATATATAAATTAATTTACTTGAAACAATAAGATTTCTGCTCTGACTACTTGTTTCATCACTTTTGAGTCTTTTTTTCTGCCTCCTGCATCCCATTCATGCTTTCTGAGCACCTCCTATGTAAAGTTGCAGTGGGAGGGAGAGCCCAGAATAGCTGTTACTTGGTTTCACAGGGCTCCTGCAGTTTTCTTCTGCATTAAAACTTTACTTTGATTAATGTTTTTTTCGTTTGGGGGTGGGGTGGGATATTTTAAAATGTTGGGTTTTTTTCTGTCTTTCTTTCATTGGAAAAATTTGTTTGAAGCCAAACTGGAGTTATCTGTTGTGTGTATGGGACAGGAACAAAAAAGGAAGTAAACAAGGGATGTAATTCCGATTCTTTCCTTCTGACCTTGAGGGGAGTGGGGAAGTTCTGTTGGAGTGTCTCTCCTTCCTAAGTGCCTACTAGCCCTCAGCAACCTCACAGTTCATCAGTGATAATTCCCTCTGGCAGCTTCTCTCATTGGTAGATGCAGATCACTGCTCTTGAGATGGTTGGCAACATCTGCAACTGCCAATGTCAGTGATTCCACAGACACCTTGTTAGATTTGGCACACTTGCAGCATCAGCAAAATCACAATTGGTCCCATTGCTTTCCCACAGGTATTCTGAACTCACATTTCTGTGTTTTTCTACAGGGGTGTGGCAAGCTATTCTACTTCAAGCCCAGTGTTTCTATCATTATACTAATTTTTTCTTTATATAATGCCACATCCAAAGATCAGTCCAGTCCTTCAAGGTGCTGCTAAGCACACCCACACTGCTATGTACATTCCCCGAGGAAGGACAAAAGTTCAATTGTTTTCTGAGCAAGGCCCAAGCTCAACATTGGCTGATGTATCAGGCTCTCAAAATCTGTGCTGCTAAGACTTTAAGTGAATAAGGCCTGTTTTTATCTTTGTCTTGCAAATTTGTTCAAGAGCAATGATTTATGGTAGTTCAGTTGGAATGTGAACCCAGCTGGCAGTGAAATTGAGGTACAGGTAGGTTGATTGAAGAAAATCAGATTGCCTTCCTGTCAATGTAGTTTAGGTTGTGGGCAGTAGCCCTAGGTTGTTTTGGCCCAGGAAATGGCTTTGTTTTGTTATTTGCATGTGAGATTTCTCTCTGAACAATAAAAATGTGCACTCAAGGATTGGTATGATAACACTACTTTTGAGCAAGGGAGGTGGAAAGAGATTTCATAAATACTCACACTTACTTTCTCTCCTCCCCTGCTGTTACAATCCCTGGTCAGCTTTGGCTGGGAGGTAGCTGACCAGCCAGAGGTGAAACTGGGTCACTTTGAGATTCAGCTTCCCATGGCAGGATGCCACATTTCGCAAGCTTGGAATTCATTGCATTGAGGGAAGTCCACACCTTTTTCAGGACGTCTGAAGCACAGGGCCATTGCTATGCTAATTTAGACAAGAAATTTTGCTGCAACAAAAGGGTTTTCATCACTTGGTCCTAGAACAGCCACACGTTCTGTCCCCAGGCTGTTGGATGGTGACTGTACCTATGCAGTGTTACCAACGTGCTTAGCGTCCTTCAATATGGACAAAGTGTTGAAGTGAGCAGTACTTTCTGGGTTTTGTGCTTCCTAGGCTGAAAAGAGTATGGGCTTGTTCTCCATGGCTGGGAAAGACACAAAATACAGCAGTGCACCTGGAGTTTGTATTTGCAGAGTTTTGGAGTATGCTTTATTCATTTGTGCGCAAATGGCAGAATGCCCATGTTCCACTGAAAAGCTTTGGAAATCACTTATTATGTTGTCTCTCCAAACACCAGTCATGGTAGATCCAGTTTAGGGAAATATTGTATCAACTTCCCATAGTAGATAAGCAATTGCTTTCTGTTGTTTCCTTTCTTCAGACATTAAGTTCTCAGGGCAGTCTAAGTGAAGAGAGCTTGATCTTGGTCAGCTCTCCTGGAGCTGATAAAGCTCCTCTGTCTGTGACTCTGCAGCTGTGTGTGTATGTGAGGAATGAGAAGAGGGGCTAGCAGAACAAGCCTTCTGCCCTTCCTTTGATTCAAAGTTAGGAACTACTTTTCTAACCTGATAATGCCACCACACAGCACAAATCTCACAATCCAGACATTTTTCACAACACTTCCACAGCAGTTCAAGGCCTGCAGGTCAGGGAGGCCCACAGCATTTTGCCCAGCCTACTCCTGCCAGCATCAATTGTGTCTTTCTGCTGTGAACTAGACCTTCCCATCTTTACTTCAGGTCAGTGCTGTAAGGGGCTGTGGCAGTGCTACAGCATGGGAGCTGTGGGCTGCACCTTTCCTTTATTCCTCTGTGGAAGAATGCTGTCTTTCCCAGAGCTCTTTCCTGGCTGTCAAAACACAGGATGGGTAGGATGTCCATTGCCACACATGGGGAAATTGAGCTCTGCACACACCATCTTTTCCAGGCTGTCACTGTTGTTATCATATCCCCTGTTTGTTGATTGCATCCAGATTCATCTTGTTCCTGGCACAAAAATGCCTCTGTGGAGAAAAAAAAAAAAAAAAGTAAGGACATAATTAGCAAGACTTAACATCAGGTTTTTAGAGATATTTTTGGACAAAAGTTGCACATAAGATAAATACAGAATGTAACTTTAATTTGTACTTCATCATTTTTCTTTTTATCTGTTCTCTATACCTGCCACCTGCATTCTTCTGACATGTCCTAGCTGCAAAAACTGGGGCTCCAGATATTTCCTAGGGCTTCCAGATGGCTCCCTAAGTTTTATACAACTGTACCTACCCCCTCTGACATTCTTTCTTGTTAAGATTTGAGTACAAATGGAAATATTCCAGATGGCTTTAGCTGGAGCCAAGTGCCTTCAGTACTCCAGAGCTACATAGACAGCCCACTAATTGTCCCTTCTCAGCCTGCTTGTGTTGAATTACTTGGATTTCTTTTGGGGATACAAAAATATTCTTCTGTGATACACAATATCAGTAAGTTATACTTTGTTCAGTGACACTCATATTTCCAGTTTCTTTTAAAAAGTACATATAGCACATTTAATAATAGCATGAATAGCAGACCAGCAAGACATCTACTTTGGCCAAACACGTCTGGAACTTTCTTCCTCTTTGCCTCTGAAATCCCATGGTTCTTGCGTGGCATAGTATACCTTGTGCTTTTATAAGAATTGTAGATAGTTCTCATGTAAACCAAGGTATACTTCCAAGATATCCATTCTGGTGTCTCATAGTGAATAATGATATGATCTGATAATGATTTATTATGGGAAAAGCAAATATGGAGATATGGATTTAGAATTATTTACATTGAGGCCTCGCTAAGACTTTTAGAGCTTTATACTCTTTACTTTTGCTATTAGTTGTAGCAACATTTTCTATCCCTTTTCATGTGCTTTTCCATAGAATTCTTAAGTATGAACATAATGGAATGTCATTCAACAGTCTTCAAAAGTCTAAAACTAACATCTTCCCAGCGAAAAAGAAGCTAATTCCTAACCAAGGGAAGCACCGAAATGCTTCACAAATCCTTTTTTCCACGCTGCTACCTAAGGAGTGCAGAGTAGCTTGCCTCATTACACTTCAAAGAATGAGACAGAATATAGGAGATAAAAATATCAGCAAGACAAGTTTTTCTAATGGCATGTTTTTCGTGTTTTAAAAGCCATTTTTGTACTCTACAGAAGATTTAATCAGGAGAAAGTACCAAGGTTCATGCAAATAGAAAATAGCACTTAATTTGTCTGTTATAAGAAAAAGACATCTTTCTAGTCTGTTCTGGGCTATCCAACAGAACAACACAGAAAGGAGAGCAAACTCTTCCTAGTTCTTAGACCTGAAAGTGCAGCAATCATGGCTGAAATGTCAGAGAAGACAGAAATCAACGTCTCTTATAATCTTTAAGGTGAAATTGACATGTGCCTTATTTAGCCTGCATAGAAAGAAAACTGTATCTGCATTATTTGAATGCATGCTTTTAGAGGTAAAACATTCATCAGCTGCTTTGTTTAAAGGTGCTATTAGCATTTTGATAATTAATGTATTATTCCACAAAACTGATCATGCCATCTTACATTACTGGGGAAAAATACTGAGATGGAAATGAAAAGTTATACATTGGCTCACAAAAGAGAATGAGCATGGGATGAAACCAAAGGTGAGAAAAAAAAAAGCTGATGAAAAAGTCACGAAAATTACGTCCACTAGTTCATGCTGACTTTCAGACAACTATAATCTGTGATTCCTAAGTTTTCCTATCCCCAACGAATAGATTTCCATACTAGTATACCCCTATCCTTACTAGAACTCGTTTTCTAAGTAACAAGTTAATGCTGTTAGCTGTTACTCTGTTCCCTTCCTGTGCATCTCAAGTGGCAGATCGCTGTGTGGTGGATTTCCAGTCCTGGTGGTGACCTTCCTCAGCATCAATACAATTCCAGTTGAGAGAGTTTCTGCTTTGAATTTGCTGTTTCTTCAGTTCATGTCATTATACTGATACAGTAATATACAACCACTACCAAAAAGCAGTGTTAAAAATGGTATTAAGCTGGCAAAGTCCACTACTTAAGAGTTAGGAAATGTTGAGAAATTTAGAAACACAGTGGCACCGTGTTACAGCTTACACCACATTACAAATGTATGGCAGTAGTGGATCTTCACATGAGTCCCAGCATAAGAAAATCTAAATTCCCAAGAAAATTTTGGTAGAGGCTTGCAAAGCTGTCAGGCACCCAAATTCTCCTACTGCCCTCTGTTTTTGGACTGGTAGACCATTTCTCAAACCTGTTGTCACAGTACCTTTTATTGTACCAGTGACTTTTATTATAAAGTGGAAGAAATTTTGTTAAATGAATTAAGGGAATCTACTGTATTAATTGAAGTGAGAGTGTCTACCCGAACAACTTTGTAAAGCTTTATGTAAAAGTCTTGCAAGTGAACTGGAAGTCAGACTGAACTGTGCCTCTGGCAATGGGAGCAGAGGGGAAAACAACTGTTGACCTGATTTTCTCTCCCTCTTGAGTTACCTTACAGCTGTGCAAAAGCCAGGTAGACTGTGAATGTCTGCAGACCAGATGGGAAAGGACTACTTACTTTGAACCGAATGTTCTCAACACTTGACAACGCACTTTGCCAGAAATTTTGCTTCTCTTGTACAGGAACCAGGTGTGGCTTCTGATACAGTGATAAAATCTTTGATTAGACAAAATGTGACGAAAGTTCAGCACATGCTAGAATAGAGCTAAATATCTCTACCTGTGACACAACCTAGTTTTCTGCCTAGGAGATAGGGAAAAGAGGAAAGACTGTTACAGAAGGCAGCAGATGTTTTTCTTATCTATATATCCTTTAGATGGCCTCATTACAGTAGTGTCTTGGTATATTGTTCTTCTTCCTGAGGACTCTCAGGATGTAAGGAAGTGATATTTTACCCATTTTTAAGGAAAATTTAGGTGCAGGGTATAAACAACATCTGTGGCATTGTAGAGGGCTGACCCCAGCTGCTCAGTTTCTATTAATCTAGCTATGGACCTTTCCTCAGTTCTGTTTTTCTTCTTGTATTTGCAGCTCCATGCATAGTTTTAAGCATCTGCAAGGAAGTTGTCTTCTTTCATACGTGTAACTAAATTTAACCTAAAATACAAAATTCTTCTGTAAAAAACAATCAAAGAGGAGAAAATGGAAGAATCAAGTATGTAAAATCTTATTTTCGCTTCTCTCATTGCGGAAATCTCATTACATAAATGCAAATTCTTCTACTCCAGACCTAGTATTATTCAAGCAATAATGATAGATCATGATTGTTGTACTAGAATGTACTGTGTTTCTATTCACACCTAACCAAATTTTATAACTCATCTTCCAATATCTCCACCAAGAACAAACTATTAAATTCTTTGTGGACTTTTCTATGCTTTCATTGCTACAGTGTTCCACCATCTATTAAGAAGATCAATCCAGACTCCCAGGTTTGAGTGCCTGATCATGAGTAACTTGTGGTTGATACCTTATAGGCTTCAGCTCCTTCCTCCTATTTCCATGTGATACGTTTGTGGTCTCAAGCAAGCAAGCAGTATATGAGGAATATGATCCATGATTGTGAGTGAAAGTTTTAGCCTACATTGTATAAAGGACATTTGATTTATTCAGAAAGATGTGGTCTTGGAACTAGGGATTTAGGCAGAGTAGTGTTGTCTGAATTCCATACTACAGTTATGAAACCTCCTAGGTTGGTTTCCTTCCAACTTTTCAGTGCCCAAATGTCTTAGAGAGTTTATCACACTAGAGGTTGAGGATCACTGAGGGTTTTACTTCCGTACATGCCTCAGCTATGATGAAGAGCAGATTGTTACCTGGCTTATTCCTGAGCTGGCTTTGAATTGAGAAATGGGATTGTGGCAATTAACTAATTTCTCTCAGTAATTCGTAATTGGTAGACCCTTCTTGTCAACGGCATGTGTGAGGTGTTACCTCAAAACCATGTAAACTGTCTCAGAAATTGGAGCCCAGAATTCCTTGTCAGTCCAAGTGGTAGGAACTTAAATGTTACTGTTTTTCAGATCTGTTGTGTACAGAACAGTGGACTTGGTGTCCCTGGGACATTGGATGTGTTAAGAATGTCTCTGAGGTTACAGATTGACTTTAACCATTTCTAAACTCTCGTGTCATCTGAGCAGTCACCTCCATTGAGAGCTGCTGTTTCTTGCTGTCTTGAACATATCAGCAAATGAGGTCAGATGACAACAAGTCTCCAAATACTTATGTATTCCCCCACTCCCAGAAGATTGTGGGCATGAAACTGACAAAAAGCAGGAGCAGAAAGATAATCAGCCTGAAACCCTGACTGTGTTTTGAGAAAAATTTTTGAGCTCTGTCTTGGCCAGCTCTAATGTAATTAGAGGGAGGATGCTGCTCCTGTTGTCTTTGGATGCCTTTTATAGCTGAGGTTGGGGTGAAGGAAGGTTAAAGCTGCTGTAACAGTATTTCATCTTGACTTGGAATCTTAAAAGAAATATTATTAAATGACCATCCTTATGTGATAAGAATCTGTTCAAACAGTACTATTTGTTGAAAGAATTTTTGTCTATTTTTCACTGGGTGTGCTTTATGAAGTTAAAATTTCAGAAATATTTAATATGAGACACATAAACAGTAAGGGGTTGAGCTATTGTCTTTAGTATAGTCCCAGATACTATTTGTTTATACATTATCATTAAAAAGAATGCAAAAACAAGTTCCATCCAGGAAAACATCCTATTATAAGTCTATCCATAAATATTCAAAACATCACTCTATATTAAATATTTAAAATGTCTGAAGTGTAGCCACTGGAAGGGTTTCAACACCATTTTTTATAAGTCTCACTTCATGGTAAATGTAAGTGTGTAACTAGTGGTAACTTGGACTAAGACCAAGCTACAACACCCAAAGATATTGCATTTCACATCTAGTACTCTTGGGACTGGCCACATGCTGCTCCAGTGTGTGACCTTCCTTGACAAGATCAAATTTTACAGGGCAGAAAATCCTGAATTTCCCTATTCTGGTACAATTCTGGTTTTTGTCATTTAACTACAAGTCACAGTTAAGAGAAAGACTGTGTGCTAAGATGGCAAATGCTTGATGGCATGCTTCTCCCTCAGCTAAATGAATATTGAACAGCCTAAAACTCATTGAATGAGTCAGCCAATGAGTCAGCAGAGTAGTTAGTGGTGAAAGCGGAAGCCTACGACTGATAGACATGATTTAAAATTGAAAATCCACAATCTGTTTTCTTTATGAAACTTCAGAGATCTCAGGAAAACAACTTAACATGATTGCCCAGGCTAGCAAGAAACCTTCTCTTTTATTACATAAACACTCTGAGTGAACTGTACCAGAAAAGTATATCCACCGAGACCTCATTTACTACTAGAAGTCTACAAGTGCTTCATTTCATTGTATTTTTTTTCTATGAAATGAAAATATCTATGCTTGAGTGAAATGATCACACTGACACCAGCTAACACAATTCCTAATGCTTGGCTTCTATTCAATATGAAATCCCAATGGGAACAGAAAATAAGATAATTACAGTGTAATTAATACATTTTCATTTTTCAAAAGGGAAGACTCTATTTGAGAACTATGTAAATTTGTCTTTAATATTTGCCATTAGCAGTGTTCAGTTAGGCAGCATCAAATGCTTCTTATTAAAGTCTAATTGTATACATTGACAATATCAGGGCAGAGCTGCTAAGTATTGAAACAATAACAATTTAAGATCAGTATTTTAGAAGAAATTTTTTAACAGAGGAGCTCCTGTTCTAGGCTGTGTCTTATGCTTTTTGGAGTTCTGGAGTTTAAAACTACAACTTAACACACAACAAAAAAACTACAACCAAAACCAGAGTTCAGATGTCCTTTCCTGTGTTGGGACAAAATATTCCATAATTAATCATTCTCCAAGTTAAAAACATCAAACATAAAAATTTTTTAGCTAGAAAATGTATCTGTGCAGGTAGGTATCAAGGAAAGAAAAGATCTCTATTTCTGTTGTTCTTGTCCTGATAAAAGATTTTTTTTAATACCAAGATTTTGACAAATGATTTATGATATTTGTCAAAGAAATATTCTCCTCAATGAGGACAAATGTCACCAAACAGTTTAAAGAAAAACAGTTCTCTTGAATCTCCAAGGAAGCTCGCATTACTGCCTAGCTCTTTTGTGAAGACATTTTCTTGCTTGGATTGTGAATATCTTGATTCTTTTGCTAGAACCTCCAGTGTCTGGCATCAGCAATGCCCTGCTTGGTCATCTGTGGTAGTGCTCTGTTTCAGGTTCTTCATAAGCAGCAGATTTCTCACACATATCAATGGTGCTGCTGGAGCTTATGGGGGGGGGGAAATTGATGCATGTTGGGGACTGTTGGGGAAGTTGTACTGGACTAGTTGAGTAGCATTAAAAGGCTTTAATTTTCACCTTCGCTGGAGCAAGTGGGAGAAGTCTCCCCCCAGTGGAACTGGTTATGAGCTAAAAATGCAGCTGGGTTCAGGAGCTGTGTGATACACTTGCCTAGATCACTGTGATAACTAATTTGGGAACCGCTCTTATGGTGAGGATGACTGAACACTGGAGCAGATTGCACAGGGAAGTTGTAAAGTCTTTGTCCTTGGAAATAATTCAGGACCCTGAGGAACCTGCTGTGGCTGACCCTGCTCTGACCATAGTGGGTAGACTAGACGCTCCAAAGAGGTCCTGACCAATCTCAGCTGCTCAGTGTTTCTCTGAAGTACTAATAGTCCTGGGTAGCAGCTATTCCTACACTAGCTCTAAGACCCGATAGTGGTTCCTCCACTCAGCAGGGTAGTAGCCTCATTTAAGGCCTTTCTGTCTTCTATGCTCTGTATAAAAAACAATGTCCCAAGAGACGAATTAAAACTAAATAGCAGGTTTAAATCCCTGCTAAAGTTTCATGATCTTAATTTTAACAGAAATTTAATTAACAGGTTTTTTTGTGGAGTTCTCAGGGTATCATAATCAGGACCTAGTCATCACAGACAGTGTTCAAACACAAAACCAAAAGGACTGCCTGTCCTGCAAAAAATGCAGCTTAGGCATAAAACAGAGATGAAGGAGAAATGCATGGATAAAACAGGTATATATAGTTAGCAGCATTAGGAATATAACCATTATCAAATTTTTGTAGGCATTTTGGAAATTTGGAGAACATTTCCTGAGCACGGGGGGAGAGACCAATGTGGAAGACAGCAAAGTAGTTCCTGTCTGATAATGTAAAAAATGAGTGCTAGTGGCCAGGGCATGATCCAGTAATTTAATTGCACAGAAGTGAATAATTGGATGAGTATGAGAAGGTCAGTACAAGAATAAGGCAAATACCTGCAGTAATTTGGCAGACACTCGGACTTCACACAAGACGACAGCAGGCAAAGACTCTGTGCAGAGAACTTTACTATGACCTTCACCTTGCAGTGTTCTTGTGTAAAAGACCACCATCATGCAGTGAAAATTCCTTAAACACCATTACACAGACAGGATATGTCATCATATAAACAGGAAAGAGGTTCACCACAGTGTTCCTCAATCACCTGGGCTATTCTACAGTTTTTACCTACTATGGTATCAGGTAAACAATACCCTATAAGGTCACAAACTATAATCCTCACTCGCAATAGGTCCAGAAGGCCACAAAGCCACAATTCTCTCTACCTAGCCCATTCCTGGTGACCTGGATATGCTTCCATGGTCACCTCTGGGCCTAGGAAAAAGATTCACTCTGGGCTTTCCAGGCCTGCTCTTCTATTATACACATAGTGTAACCCAACAAATACCCAGGGCAAAGAAGCAAACAATGTTGGATATGAAATTAATATGAAGTATGGGTTCTTGTCAAAGGGATGGAAGTCCATAATTGTAGAGGGAAATGTCTGAGAAAGAGTGGTAATGTCCAGAAGTGAGAGACTGAGACACCTGTCTCAGGACAGAAGGAGAGAAGAGAGGCAGAAAATAATTTTCTTCCTAAGTTTAAAAACTGATATGGTAGTCATACTTCCAGAAGCATCCTTCCAGGCATCTGGAGATCACTTTACCTGCTTGCCAGATCTGAGGGCTTAGCCACATCCCTGTGGTCTGTGCAGAGCTCCTATGTCAGGAAATGGAAAGATACCTGAGCCAGGAGCTGCTCCCTGCAGGCATGTGTCATGTGGCTTTGGATCTTTATCTTTTCAGGCCAAAATAAGGCAAATACTTTGCTAGCTAAGTGTCATAGTAGTTAGCTGATGTCTTCATTTGTACTGCTGACCACTGGCTACAAAATACACCACACCCATGCCTCTTAGCCAGCAGATGGACAAGATAGCATGCATGTGGGGTGGAGGCTTGAGATGAATGAGAGCATTTTCTTGAAGAAAAGTACTGGTTTATTCATTTTAATAGGTAGGTTGTTTAGAAAGAACCAAGAGAGTAAACGATACATATATGTAAAATATGTTCCACATCAAAGATTGTTATTGGCCATATTTGTATTAATATTATGGTGCTAAATGGAGTTCCTGAGATATTAGTGCTGATGGTAGGATAAATAGGGTAACTGTATGACCTGATCTGTTTGGCTGCTCTTTTCTGAACTTATCACAGAAGTTGTTGGCTGTGTCCTGTCCTCATTGTACAGCTGAACTGTCTGCATTGGCCTGAAGGCACACAAGGAATGGGGCAACTGAGAGAGGCACAACTCCTCTCTGCTTTCCTCAGCCAGAGCTTTGATGCAGAGTCCATGCATTGCTCCAGCCACAACAGCAGGTCAAAAAATCCAGCTTTAGAGGCATCTGAAATGTTATCCCATTAATCACAGTCCCATCTCCTCACTATATTAATTTTTTCTAAAAGGAACTGTGGCACTTGCTGGCTCCTGCAGAGGGTGGTGAGCTTTATTCAGTTTTGCAGCAATTAGATCTCATCACAGTCCTTGTTTTGGCAGGACACTGTCATCCAGTACTCCCCAGGCAGCAGGTGTGCAGGCAGTGCTGTGGGTTGACGTTTTTTGCAGCATCTGTGATGAATTTCCATAAAAGCCTAGATGGTGGGTGAGGCTGTTGTGGCCACTGCCGGGGGCTGAGGGTCAGCAGAGGCTGCAGCACCCAGTTTTGACAGGGCAGAGCTACATGAAGCCCTGGTTTCCACCTGCTCTTGGGCTGCAGAGTGCACTGTCCCAGGCTTAGCAAAGCCTGCAGCGCTGCCCCTTTGCCACCTCGGAAGCTCCACTGTTCTGTTCTTCTGCTGGAACATTAGCTATTGGTCTCTAGAGGAAACTTGCTTCTTTGATTAAAAAATTTAAAAATAGGTGTTTAAAACTTTTCTTTACAACTTTTAAAAATCCCTCAAAACTAAACAAAAGTAAAACTAACAAGAACTTATTAAAATAGTTGGAAACTGCTAGCCTTAGAACAACACTGGGGAAGATAGATAGGTTTAATGAAACCAGAGTCAGCACCATGCTCTCCAGGCCTGTGAAGTCTAATGGGATTTTTTTTTCTCCTCTAACAATCACAGATAAAGATGACCAAACAGTGGATTATGCAGATTTCTCTTAGTTTAGGCTTAATTAGAACATCTCCCATTTTTGCTTAATCTGTTTCCTGCTTTGTTACAGTTTAAAGGTCCTCCAAAAATACCTTAATCTCTGTGCATGCATTAATGTTCTCTTATGAACAGTCCTGCACATCTTTAAAAAATCCTTTAAAGATGTCAGTTTAAGAACTCTTTATCTTAAAGACTAAGGTGTTGAAGTTGACAAAGTCTTAGTGGGGCAATGAAAACTTAATATTTTAGATTCTTACTAGGGCCTGGTCTGCAATAGATTTCTACTCAACTGGGTGTTAATTCTCCTTGATAATGTTTTTGCTAGCAAACTCATACCCATGAGTAGTATCTTTGACTTACACAGAGGTACATGCACAGGAATGAGTTTGAAGTTCCAGATAATAATTTTCTATGGTGTCATTTGGCTTATCTTCATCAGTTATGAAACACTTTAACAGCCATCTCAAGAATTGGGTCTGAAGTCTACCATAAACTACTTCAGGTGCTAGGTTCCTATCTCCACACTCACTTTTGCTCCCCCATCCAATTAGTTCAATTTTTTTAATTGCATGTGGTTTGTACTCCTTTGGCTTTAACCACATCCCATTTTCTCTCACAGCACAGGGAAAGAAAACGAGAGAGGTAGGATTTATGAGTTAATTCACAGTGAACTCAAGAAACAATCTCATCACTGTTCAAGAGTACAGCAGAGAAGAGTACAGAGCAGGACAGCAAAGTAGAGAAGCAAAGAATGGAACAGAATAACAAACCTCAGGAGGGCAAGGAGTGTTTTCTCTTCAGTATACAGTGAACTGCATCCCACAGTGAGGAGACATTTATGCCAGAGGATTAGAGATGAGCAGCTTAATTCACTCTCCAGTAAACTCTCACAGAAAGCTAGATGTCCAGAAGATATTAAACTCCTACAGTTTTTATAGAAACCTGATCAGTGAACAGTGAAGAATGGTTCCCATTGTTGTCCGATTTAAGGTAAGACTGCTGAGTAAACTCAACCCTTACCCTCCGCATTTGGCCTCCTGGCTGGCAGTCAAAGCATATACTTTCATGCCAGTTCTTCTTCATTCTGCCTCTTGCCCCTTTAGAAATTATGTGACTTGCAAAGAAAACAGAAAATATACTAGGGAATATGAGAATAAATATAAGAAGGTAGCATATGCGGGAGAAACTGGAGGTATAAGGGGATGGAACTGGGACAAAGGACAGAAACAAGGAGTTCAGTGGGGTTCTACAGAGAAACCAGAACTCTGAATCAGCTTCTAAACTTCTGCTTACTACTTGGTGTATATGTATGGTGGGGGAGTGGTGAGAAATGTTAATCTTTTATATTTAATGGCTACAAAAAACAGTTGGAACTTCCAAAAAGAGATTGCTTTTGGAGGACTGAGTAATGAGACCAAAGATTTTTTCAGTAATAAGAATCTTTTACATTGGTTCAGCTGGCTTAGATTTGTCTGATTTTTAACATCATTCACTGCAGTGCTAAAGGTCTGTGCTCACAGGAGCTTGAAACTGAAAGCACAGATGTTGAGCTAAGATACAATGAGAGAGTTAGAGAAACCAAATTAAATGGATTTCTTTTTTGACTGGTTGTTTTGCCAAGTATTTAAAATCAACGTTCTTTTGTTGGTTGGTTTTGTACAACCAACAATTTTGTTCAACAAAATTTATCTTACTCTTTTCAATACAGTCAGCTCTGGAAGAACTGTCTAATACTAACAGGATGACACACAAAGTAACCATTTACTGCCAAGATGGAAATTTCAAAAGACAATATGCCTGTACTAAATTTTGCTCTCTTACAGTTATTTTCTTGTATTTAGTTAGTTATGGCAAAAAATAAACTGCAATTTTATGGTATCTGTAAATTTGGTTGCTGAGCATATCTGAAAGTCAGAGCATATATTTAGTACTTATAGATATTCCAAAGTATTCAGCCCAAGGACTCCATGTTTAAAAATACTGGCCAATATATACATGATCACATAGGGATGGAAAGAATGCATTCTAACATATCTTTAATCTCTGAAAAAAGCCCAGTAGTGCCAAAAAGATTTCTGTATAGTCCAAATTCAGTTTGTTCTTGAAAAGCTGTCTTGAAGAAGAGGATGAGACACAGTTTGCACTTGTATCTCAGACTTCAATAACTATTCTGATTGAAAGATCTTATGTTAATTTATTTCCAAAGTCTTTGGCTTATAGTACTTTACAACTGATGATGCAAGTGGGTAAAGAACATGGATGTGTTGGTTTGGGAGAGTTTGAAGTGTACATTTCCCATGTGTGTCTGTCTGTGACAAAGGCAATGGATCACATTTACAGTTCTGAAATTAACTCATTCTATGAGGAGAAAAAGCAAGCAAATGAGAGCTCTATCAATTGGTACTGACAGCACCAAAACAGTTCTGAAGGTTTGCGCACTGCCAGAGGAATGGCCTAAACCTCTTCTAAAGTTTAGTGATAAAAGGCTTCCTGCTACAGTCAGCCCCAATCAGTTAGACATGCTTCTCTTTCAGGTTTTCTCTAGGCATCGGAAAAGTAGGCAGAGAGAACAAATTTATTCAAGGATAAATAGAATAGAAACTTTATACTCCTCTTTCCCTCTCTCCACAGTAAATGCCCTTTATGACCTTATGTTTCATACCATTAACACTGAGAGATTTTAAATATGGCACAGTCTAATCACCCAGAAGGTTAACTAAGTCAGCTTTGTGCTATGCTTTTTCTAGTCATAATGTTAATATGTGGGGATTTTTTCTTTCAGGCTTTAGCGTGAGTAAGTTGAAATGATCAGATAAAGTTCAGGTTTTCCATACGTTTCAATTTGTTTTAAGGAATTGATTTCCTTAATTGCAGTTATTAGTTTTTCTCCCAGACACCGTGGCAAATATGCAAGAAAATGACAGTGTAGTAGATGTAATGACATGCAAGATAATAGTATAATTGGTGGTGTGAGCTACTCTGTCCCTTTTCTTCTTAAAAGTGTTAAGCAAACCTTTTCCAATCAGGATATCCCAGTCCTTTGAAAATCACAACAAAACTAGTATTCTAGTACCTAGGCACAAGTTAGAGCTCAAGTTTCTTTTTATCTTATTTTTATTATGACTTTCACTGATATTACTCAAATACCAGTCTGTTTTTCTTGGAGTGACTCTTCAAAATGCCCAGTTATCAACATGCATGGGTGAAGTTGGCATGAAGTAGCAAACAGAATAAAGCCATACCTTGTAGTCCCAAGGAGAGAAATCTATTCTTTGCTCATAAAAGAAAGTTACAGAAAGGAAACCTAAAGCCAATTCCTCATAACTGAATGCATGAAGAAAAGAAAAAGACAAGTAATGAAGAGCTAACACTAATTGTCCTGTTTTGGAGGTGTGAACTTGCAGAGCAAAAGTGGATCACTATTGCAAAAATGTCTTTTGAACTATTGAATACAAATCACAGCAATGTAGTTATGGAAATATTTACAAATGACAAAGCTTGGAAGTCAGATTTAGGATCTCAAAAAATATTAGTTTAAACGCTATATTTGTGGTTCATTGTCAGGTAATTTTACCAGTGGGTATAGAAAATATTTTATTTTTAAAATGATGAATTAGAAAGTTCTGCAGGTCCAAAACGTCCAACTTTATGAATATTATAGGCTTTTCTTGAAAGACAAATATCTTATTTCTAGTTGACAAAGAAAAAATTTTGAGTTACACCTGCTTAAAATCACAATTTAGTTTGTTCTCTAATTAACATCTGCAATTAAATCAGAATATGTCCATTGTGTAACATCTTTATTTCTAAGGGAAAAGATCTTTGATCAGTATTAGGCATCCATATTAACAATTCACTTTGTTTAGCAATGTGCCCAGTTACTGTGTACTGTCTATTAAAAAACCTAGGTAATAAGATCAGCAGAATTTGATAAAATACTGGTTATTAAATAAGCAGTGACAGTATGTAGTCCCAAGTGTGAAAATATTTGAAAAATCCTGGGCAAAAGGATTTATGTGAACAGTTTAATATAAACATATCCTCAAGATAAATACTAAATGAAATGTGCAGATCAAATTTGCTATGCAGAGAATATTTTCTTTCATTTTGAAATAACAAGACGTGGTGTCAAGAACCTCTACGTCCACTTCCAGCTATTCTATGGCTCTCATCTCATGGGTTTGGTGAGTTAAATCAGCACATGCCCTTTTTCGAACGCTTGAGTAGTTTCTGTTTCAGAGGGACTATTCTCCCAAAATGGTTCAGCAGAAACTAAGTTTCTTACTAATCCGGTTCTTCTGGGCCTGCTGCCCTGGCCATTGGAGTCACTGGGAATCTAAGTCCATGTCTTTTCCTTTTTTTTTTTTTTTTTTTTCCCCTGGGAGCTTGAAATAAGGTTTAGGTAGCCTTTTGGCCCACAAATTCAAACTTGTAGTGTAAGAAATGAAAATGCAGCAGCAGTTCCTTCTGGGAAGTAGCTACCCTCTAAGATTTTTCCCATTCCTACCCTGAGATTTTCAGGTGTGGGAATGTCCAGCCAACGTGATGCCAATGTGGGTGGTTCCCACTCAAGCACTAGCTGAGTGCAAAACCAGGCTAGTGGTAGTCTGTAACTTTGTCTCCCATAGGGTCTGGTGCTGTAGGAATGCTCACAATCCCTGAAAAAAAGACAAAAAATATTCTTTTATTTTTGAAATGTGGAAGTAGTAATCTCCTTTTATCTGAGAGTGTATAGCTGGGAAAGAGTAGATCTCCTAGCAACCTGAGAGCAAACAAATCAGCACTCTTTGCCCTAACAGGAAGCTCAGTCTCCAGGCTCTACCAGAAGATGTATGTAGCTGTTGGGTAAAAGGGGAACAGGTTATGTTGGAGAACACTTCTAACCTGAACTTTACATTGAATTTTGCACGGCTGATTTGTTGGAGACCCACCAACAATGCTTGTGTCAACCCTGCAGATGGGCAGGAGGAGACTCATGCTTCATGCAGGGTTTTGCTGGGGTATCACAGAGCTGTGCTGGATTCTCAGGCGCTGGATTTCACACCCAGCTGCTGAGATCCTGGAAGTGCAGAGCAAAAGTGAAAACACAAGCAAGCTTTCTGTTCACAGGGTATTTATTTATTTAGCTAGTTAGTTATTCCTACAATTATCTGGAATAATTGAGGTGGGGTTTTTTTTGGAGAGATTATGACAGAGGTATGCTTTATAGTAATAAATCCTTATAGCCAAAACTAACCCCTTCAAGGAAAGGATTATTTTTTTCTTTCAAATGCTGCTTCTCCACTTTCCATGTCCCTCTGCCAAAAATAATTTTGGAAGCAGTATCCTAAATGACCATACATGCAATACAAGCAATTTCAGATCTCAGCTGGCATCAGGCCAGAAGGCTAGGAGATGTGCAAAGCAGATTTGTAGTCTTGGTGTTTTGTATACGTTAACGCCTTCATGTGGGTTCTGGTGACACTTTAGGTTGGTTTGCTCTCCATCTGACTGACTGCAGAGGAGCGGGTGGAGGTTGCTGGTACCTGCAAGGGGAGCAGGGCCAGTTCCTGCCCACAGCCCCACAGGGTGGCTGCTGAAAAGGCAGTAGACGAGCTGGAGGAGCATGACATTGAGTAGGACATCCTCTGCTTCAGGGCTGTACAAAGAGCAGGCAGCTGGCCCAGAGCCAATGTCCATGGAGGTGAGAGGGAAGTCCTCTTGGAAAGCCAAAAGGAACAGGCACAGTATGATTCCAAGAAGAAAGCTTTTGAGTTGGATGAAAGCACTCCAGAAAATGATAGTACAATGGGTTGCAAGAGAGTTTTGTTTATAAACCCTTTTACTTTGTTTCCATCTTGCCCAGTCACTTCAAGTACTTCTCTATTTATTAATTTAGTGATGGATTTGGCAATGTTACATTAATAGTTGAACTTGATTATCTTAAAGGAATTTTCCAACCTACATGATTCTACTATTCTAATTATTTATATCTTAATGAGACCCACCTTTTTTAGTTTAGAAGCCTTTTGATCTTTCTGGGAAGTTACTGCTGTGAAAAGTAAATCCATTTGAAAATGGTGACAAGGTCCCATCATATTCCATTATTCCAAATTTTTAAATAGTTTAATTTGGATGTTAACACTAAAAATTTGAATTTTGAACATATTTCTGTAGGAGGAAATATTTCTGTTTCTTGGGTTCTGGTTTTGATGTTTCTTTTTATAGGATTCAGATAGAAAATATGTTCTGATTTTTTTTAAGAGACTGGAAATTACATACAGTCTTGATTTACCCTAGATTTCTGTGGTCTTTAGTATTCTGAAAAGGCTAAAAGATCATAGGACTACAGAAGAGAGAAGCTAGTGAAGGTGGAAGTGGTTGTGCTTAGATTGCTGATGGAAAATGTCAATCAGGACATCCCAGTGATGATGACTGATGGCAGTTCTAAGCAGAGAAAGAAATGCTCCTGCTGTGTCTTTCAGGTGCAGGTAACTTTGGGCAACTAAGGAAACTGAAAGTTAGGCTTGACTGTTAATTTAGGAATGATTGACATATTTCCTAATATTTCTTGCTAAGTAACTTGTTTTCTTGACAGTTTCCAAGAGAGAAATTAAACAACATCTTTGTGCACTTGGTAACTGCCAACCCAGAGACTTGGTGGCATTTAATCTTAACTACCGTTGTTATTACATCACTATAAAACCTGTGAGAGCTGGTCCTGGATGGGGGGCCCATCAGCCAGGTGCTGTACAGAAAGAGAACAAAGAGATGGCCCCTGAGACCAAGCACATCAATACCCAGAGAAAATACTATAAAGCTTTGAAAGATCTGGAGTGAATAGGTTGTGGCAGAGAGAGCATCATGCTGTGCCTGTAGCTGACACGGCTGCTGCTGTTTTGTTACTCAGCTGTGGGAGAGAGAGTAGAAGGGCGAGGCCATTTTCTGTATTCTGGGACTGAAAAAAAACCAATGATGATCAGTCACTGAGCATCAAATCAAGGTCAGTGTGCAATGAGAAACAATGCAGATCCTGAAATGAGTGTGTTATTTACGTACCATAAACAGAACAAGAGGCTATCAAAGATAAGGGAAGAACTAATGAACTATTTTAGGCTGAATGAATCTTTCTGCTTCAGCAACAGCATTTCAGTTTTTAAAAACAGCAGTTAACAGCAGAGAGAAACACCTTTGCTGGCACCAGCCTTTTGAAGTAATATTCACCTAGATACTAGAGACTTACCAAGGAGAGGCAATCTGGTAGTGATCTTTTGTTTATCTCTGTTTCCTACATCTGTCATAATATCTTTCTGACTTGATTTAGTATTTCCTGTCTTACCTTGGAAATCTTGGGAGAGGCTACTGCAGTTGATTAACCTATCTCTAAATTAGCAGGCTGTTGCAATCCATTGTTAGAAGCTGCAGCACATCAAGTCCTGTTGTCTTGAAGAACTGGGACTCCTAAAAGCTTAATCCTTTTCCTAAGTAACCACAGAGGAACATTTTTCCCAGAGGGATAAAGCAATATTTTCTCAGATCCTTTAATATTAGTTCCTTTGTGAGCATAATAAGCACTTTTTAAGACATAGCCAAAAGCGTCTGTTGACTCTGGAGAAAGGAAATATATGTTCTGCCAGAATTACCAAGAACCAAATTTTAAAAAGTGTTTAGCTGTTTAAGTGTAATTGTGATTCTTAGGTGGGGTCTGCTTTTTCTGGTGAAAAGCCATCTCTTCCAAACTCCTGATCTTCTTACCTTTCTGCATTGCTCTTTGCACAGCCAAGTACTATAACCTAATGAATTCTACAGAATTCTTTCTCATCCTAGCAGGAACACAATAAAAATATTTGCAGAGAAGAGGTGAAATACAGTAATGATGACTATCCCAAGCAGATATAGCCAAACTCACTTCTGGTTTCTGGACAATCAAATACAGAATTACATCAGGATAATTCAGGTGCACAGTTCTGCCAAGAACTTCCTTTAATGGAATGTTACTTAAGAAAAGCAAATTTACAACAGATGCCAGTTAGAGCTAAAAAGAAGGACATTATGTAGTGGAGAAACCTTAAACTCATAAGTCACCCCAGGACAGTGGCACATAACAACTGCATATTAAAACATTTTCTCAATTTTGTTGTATTAAAGGCATCTGTAATCACAACAATTTTCTGCCCAGGGGACTTCTGATAAGATTCTGTTGGAGCTGCTGAGAAGTGTGAGAAGCCTGAAGCATTTTGACCCAGGGCCTGAAACAGCTCTTGGGCACGCTGTTCTCCCCAATTTTATTTGGAGTGGCAGGCAATGTCTTGACAGAAGAAGTCCCAGTTGTTCCACCAAGAATGATTTTTGATCTTCAAAACCAAAACAAAGTCAGTACTGGCCTCATGCCCAGAGCACCCATATAAAGTACAAGAGAGGAACAGGGTTAGAAATCAGGATGCAGAGGGCTGCTGAAATAATCTAGAAGTCATGAAGAGTAGGATCGGTGCAAAACTTTTGAAGAAAATAATACTATATCCTGCAGTAGAGGTTCAAACTGGCAGATCCAGCAGGATTTTTGTGACCTCTAGCCCTCCTCTCAGCATTTGCCTCCTCGCAGTAGAGTTAGGTTTATGCATGCTGGGGGAAAATGCAGGAGCTGTGGGTGGTGCCAAGTCCCTCTCCTTGTTGAGGATGGACCTATAGTGCAATGCAACAGGAGCTTGCCACTCAGTTCACCAAAATTATCTAGAAATCACTGGTCAAGGAGTTTAGGGGATTTAATCCTTGATATAAGCTCTCTGCAGATCCAAGTGTACATCACTGCATAGATTGTTCTGAGACTCCTGAGACTTAGCTTTATTGTGCAATAGGGGTGTAAAAACTCTGGTATCAGCATACAGTGACTGCAAGAAATGGGGCCAGACATATACATGCAATTACATTAGGCTTTCATTGTCTATCACCTATTGTGACTCATTCTGCCATCATGCTCTGTTAAGTTGCTCTATAATTCCATACATGTGAGAAATCATTTCTTATTAGAAATATACTCTGACAGCTCTAGTAATAGATCTGCTTCTGGTAATAGTATCTTAGTTGGTCATGTGGTCTTCTTTTGCTCACTAACTTCCTTTTTTCAGGTATATTAAAACATGCTTAAGAGTTCATTACATCAGATTATCATTGCAAATATCTTTTATGTTCATCTCATAATTACAAATTGAGAACATGAAGTAGCCCAGCCAGATTTTGAAGTCTCCTTCCTTGAAGATATTCAAAAGCCATCTGGACATTTTCCTGGGAAACTGGCTATAGGTGGCCCTGCTTGAGGAATGGGTTGGACCAGATGACATCCAGAGGTCCCTTTCAGCCTCAACTATTCTTTGATTCTGCCCTGAAATTCAGTTTTCACTTAGACTTTATCTTGAGAAATACCTTGATGTCTCTTCTTGGCACCTATTAGATAATAGCAACAGTGATAAAGAAAATAGTTAATTTTCAGCATGGAGAGTGAGTTACACTCTGCAGGCACATTAACTTCAATTTTCTGTGTCTAGTTCTTGTTTTCACTAGTGAATGAGTACAATGTTTTCAGCATGAATTTCAGTAAAGAACTGAATAAATTTATTTTTGAAAATCTTTTCCAAATGCATTTATTTACATAAGGATCTATTATAGTCTATTATATATAATATATCAGTCTTCTTTTTCTTTTCACATAATGATTGTTCTAAAGCATTCCATATTGTTTCTCAGTAGACCTGAATGTGCCAGTCCTGTCTAGACATTATACATCAGCTATTTTTTCTGGTTTGGTTGTGTACGGTGGTTCTAGTTTTAAAATGTGGTTACTGTTTGTCAATCTGTTCTTCCACTGCTAGACATGGAATTTTAGAATAATAATATAAATTGGCATAAACTTCTCTTGTTCTAAATACTACCTCCAAACAGAAAAAGAAATGACACATGCCCTTTTTTTACCACAACTTAAAACTTTTTAAATTGTTCATTTTCATAACTGTGTGTACAAATATTGTTGTGTGTGTGTGTCATATTGATATATATCAATATGTATTTATATGATGCTTATAGGTGCATATATGATATAATCATTAAAAGACTTAGTCACTTCATGTCAAGAATTTAGAATTAATTTCATTGTGTGTACTAGAACAGCTGATTATGGATAAGGTGAGAGTCTCTGAAGTCTGGTATAAATGATTTTGTGTTAATGCCACGACTTTCTTTTGGTATCTTGTTCCTAAATAGAGGGACACGAACTTACAACACATATTTGATTCTCTTCTGCTTTTTCATCTTGTCTGTTTTGTATGCAAATCTAAATGGCAAATGGGAGGATATAAGGACATGCAAGAGTTTCAACAGAGAATAAAAAGCAGACTTTGACCTCTTCAGGGATCTGCTTGAAAGAGTTCTACGAGATAAGGAAGAAAAAGAAGTTCAAGAAAGCTGGTTGATATTCAAGGATCACCACCTCCAAGCTCAAGGGCAGTCTGTACCAAAACAGAAAGGCAAACGTGAGGATGCATGGATGAACAAGGAGTTTCTAGCAAAACTCAAACACAAAGGGAAGCCTACAGAAGCATGGAGAGGTAGCCTAGAAGGAATATAGAAACACTGTCTGAACATGCAGGGATGGGGGTTAAGAGTGTCAAAGCCCAGCTGGAGCGGAATCTGGTGTGGGATATCCAAAGGCAAAAGAAGGGCTTCTTATAAGTACGTAGGTGATGAAGGGAAGAATAGGGAAAATGCACAGGGAATCTGTTGAAATGGGCAATTGTCCTGGTGACATGAGACATAGAAAAGACTAAGGTATTGAAAACCTTCTTTGCTTCAGTCTTTTCTGGCAGGACCAGCCTTCAGAAATGCCAGGCTCTGAAGGCCAGGGTGAGAAGTTGGGACTCACAACAATGAAGGGTTGGCTCGCAAGACCACAGAATTGCTGAATGATTTTTCCTTTAGTTGTGCAAGAAATTTTCCAGATTTCTCAGTCATGCTTGCAATTATCTACTAATTTAACACCAAAGACATACATTTAGATCTGATGATTTTTGTGACAAAATCATATAAAATAGATCCATTCTGCTGGTTCATTTAATTATTCTTCCATGTGTGGTCTTTTTTTTTTTTTTTTTAAGCAACTACTTTGTGCTTTTTGGTTTTGGTTTTTTTTTTTTTTTGCTTACACTGATTTAGTTGTGTTTGTGGAAAGCTTCTATTTGGCCTTTTCTCACCTTATATTCATTATTCTAAACTTAAGTGTGCAGAAAACATCACAGGGTTTTTGGTCTTTGAGTAAATCTGTGAGACATTTGCAGTGAAAGTGTACATCATCCTTTAGTTGACATATGAAAAACTAATTGATTTTATACAAACAATAGAAAGTGGTGATGTTTTGTATTACTGGAATGGTGTTTTTCAGTAGTCCCTGTCATATGCCTGCAATAATTTAGATCAATGCCTTAAGCCTTAAAGTTTGACCTGTACCTTCAGTCTTGAGGTCTACTTTAGTTTGGGATTTGGGTCTGTGCAGAGAGCAAACATCTGCCTGGGCAGGGAGACCGAGGCACAGGCTGCTGCAGGGAAGCCAGCCCACACTCAGTCTCAGCCCTGAAGCAGAGAAGGGTTATCCCTCCTTCAGTCCACTTAGCCTTGAGCTGGAGTCCATAATCCAATGCAGATATTAAAAAAGGGCAGTATGCATTCTGGTACTCATATTTTCCCCCTTTCTTTCTTTTTACAACCCAGGAAACATACCTTTTATTCCTTCTTCTCTTTTGCTGCATACTTAGTTTTGAGACTTGGCTAAGGATAGTTCTCTTAGTTTACAAGACAGTTTTATGAGTATTTTTTTTTGTTTGTTTGTTTGCAGGCTGTTTCCCCCATTCCCTTCACACATTCTGCTGTCAGACAAACATCAATACTGTGTTTTGGCATCTGAAGTGCAAGGTCAGTAGGAGAACAGTATGAGACTTTCCGATGTCGAATGCAGGCTAGGAAAAAGAGTAGTCTTCGGCAGCCAAGTGAATGTAAATTGAACAAATTAGATTTTCTTAGAGAGAATCATTTATTAACTGGCCAGAGGGTGTCTCTGAAAAGGAGAAATTTACTGTCATTTTCCTATTTTACTGATTTTACTGGGAAAAAAAAAAAGGAAAAAAAAATGTCAAGCATCCTGAAATTTTCAGAGCCTAAGAGTTGCAGCATATGGTGTCTTTCTGCAGTGCCAGCTGAGGGCACTTGGAATGACCAGGATGCATTTCTGCACTTGTTCTTCCAAACTTAACCCTGCAACTAGCATAGAGAAGAATAGAGCTTATAAAAACACATATTCCTCCATTCTTTTTTGAGACAATGATGTACACTTAATAGGCACTTCCTGCATTGTGTTTATTACTTGGTTTGGGCTTTTGATGAAGAAGTGAGAAATTTGGTACTGATTTATTTTGGTGTCTCAGGTGCTGAATCCAGCCAGAACAATTTGAATGGCAGTTAGACAAGGACTTGCATATCTTTGCTATAAAGCCCAATGGAAGGAAAATAACATCTTATGTGAGCATAGGAAATTCTTTTAAATGGGGAGGTCATAAATGCTTAAACCTTTAAACACCAAAATGTCAAGAAATGTTTTGTGGAAGACTTTGATTCACTCTCTCCTTCCTGCGAGTGTAGTTTCTGTCAACAGATACCTCTATTTTCCTTTTTCCTCAAAGACTTATGGAGAAAATCTCAGGAAAAGGCCACTATATCCCCCTGCTCTGGAGGAATTACAAGCATAATTAATAGTGTCTAACTGATCATAGCTTTTAAAAAGAGGAAGAGTAACGCTCCCTGTCTATGGTGTGGGAGTGTAAGTGTAAATCATTGAAAACACAGAAATGTTAGTAGTAGGTGGCCTGAGTTCTAGGTCTTGCTTATCTTTTGTGGAATCAAATCCATTCTTACCACCTTTCAAAATTTGCAGACTGATATTGGGGTGCAACATTTTATTTTAACAGCAAGTTAGGCAATAATATGACTATGTGAATCCTACCCAAAAAGTCAAAAGTTACTTTAGAGGATGAGATTTTTGATCTTAAGACATTTAGAAACTCCACAGAAGTTTATGCCAAACCTAATGGCTTACAACTTTAATGTCACTGAGCTCTGTGTCAGAAATACTTTTGACTTCTCCATTTTGTAACTAGAAATCTGCAATCTTGCTGCTGAAAACTTTCTCTAGTGGATGGTGAATTCAGTCAAAATGGATGTATCTTTCTTGTCTTCTTACTATCTGATTTTTTTTAGTATATATTTTGATGTCATTATAATCTCCATGGGGAAAATTACAGTAATTGTAATATTGAATATTTTTGAATGAGACTAACAGCTTTTGGAACATTTAACAAGGAGTGGGCTTGTAGGATAGAAGTTCTTGATCATAAAAGTGATTGTGTCCAACAATCACTATTGTTATCGCTATAAAGATGAGGACATCTTAGACTCTTTAACTGCCAAATAGTCTCAGTGCTAATAATGAAACTTTAAGATTTCTTTGAGGGTTCCTGCTTTGCCCCTGATGACATGTACTTCATTCATAATAAATGTTTTCCTTTCAGACACATTTGCTGTCAGAGCCTAAAGCTGCAAGTGAGAATAACTTTTGTTTTTTACAGGGTGCTGTGTTTTAGTGGGATTGTCTTTGCAGGACAACTGAAAGGGAAGGCTACAGGAACTGTGAGTTTTGGCTGTGCTGTGGACCCTAACTGGTGCTGAAGTCCTTACCAGAGCACATTGTTTTTGGAGCAGGATTGTGAGGGTTGGAAGTATCAGGTTCCTTGTTTCTTTGGAGCCATGCTGCCAGACTGACAGGTGCAGTTGATATAGGAAGGGCCCAGAAACTTCCTTTGTTATGTTAAATTCAGAAGCCTTTGTGCAGTAGAATGTTAACCTCAAGACTGAAGTGAATTGCATCACAAGGATGTCTATGGTTCTTAGAAAGCACAGATAACAACACAGGAAAAAAATATCCACCAAAGCCAATAAAACAGGAAAAAAATATACTTGATCCTAATATGATTTATCATTTAAAAATACTAGTAGCAAAAACCCTAGAAAGGGAATTTCTGAGACATAGCTTTAGGGTGTTTTATCCTATGAATGCCTTCTCTAATGATAGTCCCAGCATCCTCAGAGAGAGGACAGTGCAGAATACATACCTTTTTTCCCTCAGATCTATGCAACTGGTATTCTAATTAACAAGTAGCTAGAAAAATAAATAGGAAATGTTATGGGAGAAGAAAGAAAATACACAGAAATTATCTTTTGTCTTTTCCTTTTTACTTCTGTCCTTTCTTTAGTGGCAAAGGAACAAAATCACTCATTTGTAAATATACATGAGTGGGGAATATTTTAATTTCTTTGGTAGACAAGATGTACAGACAAAGAAAACCCATTTGCAGAGTGCACTGAAGACACCATATAGTGATTATGAGACAGGGGTTACAGGGGCAGTCCTTTGGCCTCTGTCAGCACTAGGGTCCCTGAAGCAAGAGAAGAGGGCCATCAACTCACAACCGAGGTAAGAAGAGTCCAATTCAGTTTTCACTGCAGAAGTAAGAAGGTAGATGGATCCATGTCACTAACCTGCCAAAGAGGTAGCATTCTTGTGGTCAGTAGAGCATAGAAAACTAGAGGCAGGAAAAACACCAAAGCAACTCTATGGTTGCCTGTTGACAAGTGAAAATCCTAAGGAAGAAAAGCATTTGTAAAGTAAAGTAGAAGGTGTCTAGTTACAAGAATAGTTGAGAGACAGACAAATAACAGGATATGGCTGGTAGAATAAATAGACAACGAGTCTACAGACATTTCCATGAGTCACCACTGGGCTACACACAGTAACCAAAATGGCACAGAGAAATTATTCAAGGGGATGCAGGGGAAGTGAATGCAGAAGAAATAAAAAGGAGGATGAAAGCGTTGCAAGACTGAGGAGACAGGGAAATTGATGAGATGGAATGATGTCATGGAGAGATACCTTTCTTGGCCAGACATGTGGAAAATTGAGCTACATAGATTATAGTTCTGTTTATGATCTGCTGCCAGCAAATGGTTGTTTACAGCACTGAGGTTTAATATGACAGCTGTACCTTAATATGACAGGAAACTTTATTTCACAGTAAGTCTGATTGGTCTGGCAAGGGATCATGTCTGGTAGCTATGGAGGTCTGAAGAGACTTTTTAAATCTAGTACAAATTTGAAAACAACTGAAGTGGAAAAAGGATAATATATCTTTCTTTTTCAAATTTATGGTTCTTAAAAAGAAAGACTATTTTTTTTTCTGAGAATCATTGCTAGAGGCTGGTGGAAGCAAACAAAATCTAACACACAACTTGGAATCAAAGCATATTTTAAAATGAAGGATTTGTTTTTATCCTTACCAGGAGTAAAAAACTGGAATGAACCTGAGTCTACTGTTACCATGTAAGTGCCTCAAATGAAATAAACAGTTTTTTGACTTAATGGCTATCCCCATGGCAATAGGAAAGGATCTTGCACATTAAAGACTGAAAAGAATGAATAGATCAGAAAGAAGCACAGTAGATCCTGACATAGCCTAAGGTACAGCATGTATCTGAACTGAGATGTGAAGGATACATGCAGAAGGAACATTCCCTTTATTTCCAGAGTTTAGCAGTAATATGAGATAGAAATACATTGCAAGTCAGACAAGGGCTAAAAGATCCCTTAATACTTTTAGAAACACTGGGTTTATTATGTCTGGATCATTAAAGGTGCATTATTTAATGTTTGTCTAAAACTTTTGTTAGCTCCTCTTCTGTTAGATTTATGATTTTATTATTCCATTATTTTCTATTCTGCAGCTTAAATGCAGCCCTGGATAGTTACCAGGATAAACTTTAAAACCAATAGGAGCTTTGTCTTTTTATTCCAGGGTTGAAAGGCACTTCGTAGCTCTGGCTCTAAGCTGAATAACTCTTGCAAACCTGCAGCAAAGCATTACTTAATGCTTACTTACTGTTACTGTACTTACATATATTACTGTTTGTTTATTTGATTGTTTGTTTCCATTCTGAAGTGAAAAAAGGACTGAGAAATCAAAATATCATTGAAACCAACCAAGTTCTAAGTTCTTATTTTGGCAAGAACAAAAAACTGGTGTTCTAACACAGAATGCTCCAGTTTGGCACAAACAAAACCATTAAGGTATTTGAAAGAAAAGCCAAAGAAATAAAGCATTAGCTTCATAAAATATCATGTGGTAAATTCATGCTTTAATTCCATAGGTTCAAGGATCAGATTACTCACCCATGTTAGGACTGGCTGAATTCTTTCCTCTCCTACATGCTGAATATCCTTTCAGAGCACCTCAATCTCCAGCCTGGTAGGACAGTTCTAGATTGAGCTTTCTCTCTAATCCGTGTTGATATTCTTGCATTCCATTAGAAAAAAAGATAAACATACATTCTTTATATCACTGTGTGAATGAGGGCAAATTGTTTGGTTAGTTTAAACCAAGAAAGTAAGAGGGCAGGTTTCAGTTTTCTCAAGCAGAAAATGGAATTTAATTTGCATCCCTAGTATCCTGAATATTCCTGAAAAGTCCTGAAAAGCTTTGGTTCTTGAGCCCTTGTGTGACTGGGAAACATTATTAAAACCTTTCAATACAGCTGTACTGCTTTTGTTATTTAAATGCAGGCATTTAGTTTCACCATTTAATATTCACTAGGAAAAAAAAAATCTACCTAGCTAGTGTTGAGAGGAAGTAAATTCTGCCCTGATGATCTTTACAAAACTCTCCAAGCTCAATCTCAGTGTAAACACCCTGGTCTTGACATCTCCTTTATCCCCAAGGACTCTTTTACAATAAAAATAGGAAAAGGGAGATGATGGCTTTCTTCCCTAAGCAAAAGTATCCTCTGGAGTTATTTGTTTTTCCTGATCCTTTTAACCCTTTCACTGGTAATGAAGCCAGAGGGTGCTACCTTGCCATGGGGCCGAGGGGGGGACTGTGATAGCACATGTTTTAAGATCACTGGACTATCCTAAATCAATATAGATTTTTAAACAAAATGCTGAAGCTATAATTGACCTGGTCCTAATTTCCTCCACAATTAGCACAGTTTGTTGCACATTCAAATTTAGAGGCAGAGGCTGAAAAGAAAATAATCCATTCTGATAGTGCTAGATCACATCTTTGAAAACTTCAGTGGAAAGGGCCATTCCCCAGCAATCCACAGTTGCAGGAACCACTATGAACATTTATTTTGTATTAACAGGCAGGATCAGCAAAGAGCACCTAGAAATCAGAGCGATCAGTTTATTTCAGATGGCCTTTGGTTGGTGAAGATTTTTCACTGAAAGAAGTTTAGCTAGAGGAGGAATCACAAATAGCTACCTTTGCAATCCTCCTGTGCATAAAGAATAATAAGTTTACAAAATCAAGCAGTATAATGCAAGAAAAAAGAAAATTCACTGAGTTAGAAGATATTCCAGGTGGGAAGAAACTCCAGGAGGTTGCTACTCCAACCTCTTGTTCAAAACAGGGTCAGCTAGGAGGTCACACCAGGTTGCTCATGGTTTTCTCCAGGTAGGTCCTGAAAATGTGCAGTCCCCCAGAAATCTGCTCCAGAAATTACTGGGCCATCCTCACATTGTTAAAGTTTCTATTTTCATGCCCTTTGAACACTGTCCTGTTGCAATTGAGGTTCATTCTCTCTCATCCTGCCTGTCTCTGTGTTCTTGATGACCTTATCATAGGTCCTATGAAGGCTGTTTGTAGAACCCACTTAATATTTTTCTTATTTAACTTAAGGAAACTTAATTGACATTTCCTTCTCAACTTTATTCTAAATTCCTCTTGTATATGCATATGGCATGTGCTGTCATAGAGTGTCTAATTACCTGAACAAATGTCACTTCTTTCTTAAGATTTCATCCTCATTTACTGAAAAGGATGGATGGCGTCTTACTTAAAAGATTGGAATTTATTAAATTTTTATCCTGGATTGTTCTGCATACACCCTCATTCTTTTTTACAGCACACTCTTAAAATTAGCCTCCTAAGAAGGTTTTTCTCATTATCATTAACTCTCATAGTATTGACTGCAAGATTTGAATTGGAATTTGCATTACATGAAATTGTATAGAATAGTCCTGCATTTTTAATTTCTGATTTGGAAAACAAACAAACAATATGTTCCTTCAAATCATTTTCAAATTAGAAATTGACCCATTAACCTTGAGCAGCTCAGACTGAACAAAGCTATAATACTTAGGTTACATGATTTCTTTTCACAATTTCACAACTTCAAATACCACGTGGGCTGAAAATAATTTATTATGCTTATTTTATAAGTATGAAATTGAAGAACAGAATAAGAAATCTTTAGGAAAGCTGTATATCTTGTATTTCTGCACTTAGATTCTTGAGAACATTGATAAACAGAGGGTCCTGAGCCCTTGTGCTCTTCTGAATAAAGAGGTGAATACTTGTAAACCTTAAGGAGACTATGATACTCTGGAAAGAGAATGGAAGGGACTTGAGCTTTTTCTGCTTATCTGTGAGGACCTTCACAGAGAGAAGCATCTTGACTTAATTACATTTCTAGCTGTTTTGGAGCACAGAGTGCAGCTCATACATCTGCTGGGAAGGAGAGCTGCCAAAAGTTGACACTCTGCTTACAAGTCCAGAACAAAACTAAAAATAAGTGATGGTTTACTGACTTGATTAGTTTGCTCCCAGACACAATAGGTTTTGAAGGAGAACACACAGAGGGGTGCTCAGAACAGAGATCCATATCCTCTGCAGTGGTGGTGACACGCAGCAGGGCATGGACTGCAGCTCCCCAGGAACACCTATCCCTGCCACAGATTTAGTTTCTAAGGATGGATGCAATTCTGTCTCTGTAGAGTCACCAGGGGCCCAGTTTAGACGTGCTCCTTGCTGGCAGCACTTGGGTTCAAAACCCAAGTGGACACAATCTCAGGCAATGGGCTGTAGCTGGCACTGCTGTAAGCAGGGACTAGGTGATCTCCAGAGGTGCCATCCAGCTTCAAATGGTCAGTGATTCTGGGATTCTGTGACTGTTTATCTCTGAATCTGACATTTCAATAAACTCTCTACAGACAACAAAATGAGTGGTGCTTGCTTTCATTACAACTCTTTCTTTCTGTCCCCCTTTTAAAATACGCTCAGAAATCTATTATTTGTGGTCTTTAGACTCTTCATGGATTTTGGGGAGTTTCTCCATATATTCTGAAGCACGAAGCACAGATCCTGAACACTACCACTACTCAGGACCTGTGTGGAGTTATGCTTAAGCTAAAGTAAGGTGTCCACACCACCTCTGCTCTCAGTAACAGATGGTGGGAAAAGGGTATCATAAGGTCATGCTACCCTTGCTGCACCTGTGCTACACCAGTTTCCTGCAATCTGGCAGTTGTCAGTATTTTTAACCTGAGTCTTTATGGTTGTTTATGGTCCTTTTACCCATGCATTTATCAGTCTAGTTGAACCAATTTACCTTTCTGGATTCCATACCATCCTGCAGGAATCATTCCACAACATGTTTTTAACTGCATCTATTTGCTTTAAAGTTGCTGCTTAAGTTCATTTGTTTATTCCTGAGCTGTGTCAAATGAATAATCACTCCCTCTTCATGTCCTTCATGATGCTTATGATTTCATGCACTCTTAAAATATTCACCTAAGGAGTCTTTCTTCTGTGCTAAAGCATGCTAATCTATACTTATAAAGCAGTTGTTTCATACTCCTAGTCATCTTTAATATCTCCTACTGTTTATTCTACTAGACATATCCATGGGCTGGGAAGACAGGACTGTGTGTGATGCTTAAGATATGGAAAGACAGTAGCATCACATTTTTCTTTTATCTTTTCTTTTCTTTCTTTTTTTCCAATTCTTTCCCATTTCTAATAATGTGAAATGTTTTATCTACTGAGCAGACATCCTCCTGAAAAAATTCACATTGCTTCCATGATCCATTTCCTGAGATGTAAGAACTGATCGAGGTAGAGCCTTTCAGTAGGTAACATCTAGTTAGTTTTTCCCCATGTGTTTATATTCATTTACATTAAAATTTATCTGCAATTTTCAATTTTGCTAGACCTTTGGCTTTCCCCCAGCAATACCCCAGTTTTCTAAGGCAATGCTTCATCCACTTTCTGGCTTTGCTGTGCTTTGGTTCTGCTACCTCATCATGATGTATTTGTGGCCTGCCTGCAGCTGCCTTCTTCAGAGTAAATCATTTGTGGCCATGCTTTTGGTGTTGAATTAAAGTGCTTCATCTGTGTCTTTATCATATGTACCTATCCTGAGTAAACATCTCATCAAAATTTTTGTTGCTGACTTATTCCAACTACTTGGGCTAGAGATAGTTTGAGCAAGTTAATTATATTTCAAAAGTCAAATTTCACTGCAAACTCATGTCTGTTGAAAAGCATGCTGTAATCAAACCATGAATAATATATTCTACAAAAATAGATGTCTATGATAATTTGTTCAAGTATGGTTACTCTCTAGTGTTGTAATCTCAGAGAAGGCAGAATGACCACAAAAAACCCTCATCATAAACAATTATATTTACCTGTAATTCCTTAATGGGCCATTGCTTCTTCTATTGTAAGCACTGGCTCTTTAAGACACCTTGTTATACATATATATATTCATTGTAGTTTTTGTAAGTCAAATAGCCTTAATGAAAGCAACTGTTCTTTTAGGTCAACATTAAAGTTTTGCCCTACTCTCAGGTTTTTGATTCTGTAAATCATCCTTATACGAATCCTTTGAAGCATTTCTTTTTTCTATAATAGCTTGGCAATCATTATCTTGGTGCTTTCAAATAAAATCTCAACAGTGCTGAAAGCCTTGCCTTACAATAAGGTCCAGGAATATACTGTTCTGATTCTCCAGGACTGCTTTTTGTAGGATCTTGTTCCTAACAATAGTGCCAGGAATAATAGTCCTCATTTTCACCTGAAAGCAGACCACATCTTTAATCAGATTCACAGGACATAACATACCTCTTGACTTAGCTTCATTGCACTGTCAAAATGCTCTGAGTACATCTGCAACCGCTAATTCTTTCCCCACTTGGCATTCAATTTGCAAATCATACATTTGTATGTGAAAAAAAAAGCTCTATTCTTAGCAGCAGCAGATTGGCTTGCCAGGCCCCTTTTGGCACTGTCAACATGTGGTTTATGGTCAGTGTCAGCTAATAGTGACCTCCCATAAATAAAAACATGAAACGTTTTTCACTCATGGACTGAGACCAAAGCCACTTTCGTTATTTTCATTTATTGGAAGCTTGGTTTTACTTCATTCCTATGATGATTATTCTATTGGGGTTTTTAAGTTTTGACCACACCATTGTAAAGGATTGTGCAATGCTTTTCTTAGAGCCATCAGTGAACAAACTTGTTTTGCATTCATCATCATAGCAACTCATGACTGAAATCTCATCAACCCTTTTAAGCTCCTCCTTTTTTTAAAGGCCAGAGTGAGTGCTTTGTCTAATTTACTAATTTACTTCAGCCTGGTTCGCTAAACACAGAAAAAACACCCCTTTTCCATTTCTCTAAATATTCCTCTTTTTTCTAGATAAGAAAGTTTTAGTGTAAATATATAGCATCTTGGAGTTGACATCTAAATGAAGAGTCCTTTTTCTGCACTGAATTGCACCTTCCTGGATGTTCATTCATTCTTCTTGTTGCTGTGTGGTTCTGAATCAAAGAGCCTACTTACCTGTCTTCCTACCTCAGATTTAGGAAGTTTTGTGGTATTGCTGGGATTTTTCAAGTGGAATATATGGAAGATAGATGTGAACTTCCTTCTCCTTTGAACAGAATCTTGTAAGATGTTTGACACAGCAGGTTCCCCTGCCATCTCCAGTGAATGAATCTGTTGGATGAAACCAAGGGGTTTGGCACATTTCTAATGTGGTCTATTCCTCTACTATTAAATGAACCTGTTTTCCATACTCTGTAAAATGGAGTGTAAACGCATCACACAAGAAAGAAACTGGGAAGAGATAATGAAAAGATATTTTAGACATCATGTTCCTTTTGCTTTTTCACACAAAATATACAAAGTTGACACCAGAGGAGCAAATAAAAAATCTGCTACAAAGACATGGTGGAGTGAGTTGCAGACTTTCAGCAGGAGAGTAGCCCATGGCAAGAGGAGATGGGCAGCAAAGCCAAAAAACCAAAAGCTGGCTGGTGAATGAGATCAGCAGGAAGTAGAATGGGCCACTCCTGCGGAAGAGCAGTGAAGCCTCAAGGCACATGAGCGACACTAGCACAGAGCTCCATGATGCTACCCTGAATATAAGCACTGGATCACGGCAGTCCATTTTCTCCTATCCATAAAGTTGTTGCTGGATTTTTTTCCTCAGAGCAAATGTTTGCTTTTGGCACCACCTTGGCTTCGGCTCTTCTGCCCACATTAGAAGTACTGTGTCCCATTAGGTCTGAGGCTGACTGTCCATTAGTCATCACTGCCCTATGATGCTTGTTTGAGCTATCAGTACCATGGTGTTTGCTGTTCCTCATCTGTGTATGTACCACAGAAATGTGTGTCCAAGGTTTTGTATCTTTTTTTCTGTATGCTTAATGTTGGCAGTGCTGTTTGGCAAAGAATACACAGCTTTTTGTGATATTTCCTTGTGGAATTTTATTTTGAGCTCTTGTGCATTTTTCTATCCTGGGTCACTTTTTTTACATATCTTGCTGGGCTTAGGTGTCCTAAAGAATGTTATTCTGGTCAGGCAGTCTCCTTTCCTTGTGGAAATCTAATGCCTTTGTTCAGAGGTTAATTTTGGGACCTCTACAAGAGTCTTGAGGCATTCTGTCTTAAATGTGAATTCAAATTTGTCATTTATTATGTGGTTTTGTTAGTGCCACATAGCTTCCAAGCTGCAACCTTCAGCTGGCAGCCTTTGTTCAACTATTTTTACTTCTTTTTACTTCTTAGTGTATTTTAACCTGTTTCCCTCAAGTTTCATCATCATATGGAGATAAAGATAAGAACATCAAAGGAAAATGCAAAATCGATAGCTACACTATTGTTTCTATAACACATATGAAATTAACATGGTACTACACTGCACTGACTGTACATAGCTACTACAATTTTAGCTTTCCTGATTTTTTTCAATTACTATTGCTCAGGCCTTCCTAAAATTACTACTTTCAGAAAGTTCAAAATATGACTAATATCAGCCTCCAGACTCTGACATCTATGAAGAAACATGTCTAAAGAAAGGGCTGATTTTTAGTAGAAATTGTTTTAGTCTATGAGCTCTTTAAGCATTGACAGGAACCTGCTGTCTCTTTTTACTGTCCCTTAAAATTATATTTCAATAAACTTCCTTCTCTAAGACTGCAAGATAGAAAGAAAATTAAATTTTGACCTACCAAGTGATGCTGAAAGAGTATGTTTCCTGTGTGTGAACATGAAAAGAATATATTTGTTGCCTGCTTTCTCCTCCAGTGCTGACCTAAATGACCCACTCTCCCACCTTAGCATCTTAGCAGAGAATATGAATCAGTTTCTACTTCTGAAGGGCAGTCATGTTTTCCATCACTCAGCACCACAGTTTGCTTCTTCATAAAGCTATGCATGCTGACTTGAAATATGGAATTACAGAACAGTTGGGTGAGAAGGAACATTTAAAGATTTATCTAGTCCAACTTGCCCTGCCATGGGCAGGGACATCTTTCAATACATCAGGCAGATCAAGACCCCCATCCAGTGTGACCTTGAACATGTCCAATGGTCATAGAATCATAGAATGGCTTGGGTTGGAAGGCGACTTTGAAGATCATCTAGTTCCAAGTCCCTGCCATGTTCTTCAAACACCCTCACAGCTTACTTGGGAGTGATGTTCAGTAATTGCAGCACCCTCCACTGTCTCCCAGGCCAGAGCACTCCCTGGCACGTGCAGGCCTGGGGCTGTCACTGCACTGCAGGGCTGCACTGTAGATAGCACCAGCTGGGAGCTCTGGGCACAGATGGCTCCCAGATGCCATGTCCTACGCACTGGTATGGCTGCCTGCACTTGGTTTGCTCCGTTAGAGAGTGTTGGATTTTTTCTGCATATCTCTCTTGGAAATTAACTGTTTCCATTTCACACATTAGCCACTCTTCTAAGCCACAGGTACAGAGTCAGTGGGTGATGGTGAGCTGCCATGGCCTCCTCTCTATGTATTATTTTTTGAACATCTGCCTGTTTAAAAAAACTGTGCTTGCTCTAATTCCAGCTTTGGGCAGCATCTTGGCACAATGCACTCTTGAGGTTTGATTGACTATTTTGTCTATTTTCATGTTCTGTGGAATAATTTTGCTCCTTTCTGAGGAGCATGGCATGGTCTTTGGATACATATCAAATCACTGCCCTACAAATTAATGCAAAGACCAGAGGGTGAGACATTCTCCCCTCCCAAAATTTCTGGGTGCTCTTGTTTGCTGGATAAGCTCAATATCCTTGTGTGCAGTGGAGCTGAGCCAGCTGACACCACTTGTGAATTTGGCACTTTGCATTTAGACAAAAATACTATTTCATGCAGAATCTATTTTTTACCTCTAGAAAGGGAGTCCAGGAACTGCAATCACAAAGGGATTTTACAAATGAGTCTATAATTTAGATCCTCAAAACCACTGTTCAAAACTTTATCCTGGATTAGATATTGCATGTTCCTGGGAGTATTATGTCCCTATGTGCTGAACAGCTGATGCCTTCTTTTTAAACCTGCCCCACAGGACCTCTGCATGAGGTGCACTAGGGCTGAGCAAACCTGCCTGGGGAATACTTCACTGATATGGCTTCCCAAAATATGTGTCAAGACAGCGGACGCAGAGCCCTTAGTTGTCATCATCCTCACTTGTTCAGCTCTTCTGCGGTGACCCCTGCTATTGGACGTCTGTGGGAGAAATATGACTTGCACCTGAGAGCATCACACTCAACTGCACAGGGCAGGGTGGAAATATTCATATTTCCTGTGGGTCTTTTTCCACTCACCTGGAAGAAGTCAATTCACAGTAGTTCAGAGAAAGAATGAGGATGAAATCCTTGTCCCTGGTGAATTAGAGCATCCCAACAGAAAAGGAGATGTGAGGATGCCAAGTGTGAGGAACTTTAAGTATAAAGTAAAATTACAGCAATATTTAGGCTCTCCCCCAGGTACATAAGCATATAGATCAGTAGCCTGTAAAATACTCATTGCCAATTCTGGATTCAGTCACAAGTATGTATTCTCTCTTAGCAACTATAAAATGTCTTTTTTTAAAATTAAATTAAATTAAATTAAATTAAATTAAATTTTATTTATGTTTTTGCCATTACTGGAGTTGTATACATAGATGAAGAATAGCCTCAAATGATGGGGAGCTAGAAACTAACTGCAGCATGATTTTAAAGCAGTGAGATATCTTGCATGAGTCTATATTTCAAAACAATGTTTGACATGTACGATTTTGAGTTGCATAGCTCACCAAGAGTTCTTTTCCCCAGAATTTAAATCCATTTTTCTTTGTTTACACTGAAAATATTCTACATTCCCCAAGTACAGAAAGCTACTCTGACTATAAAGCCTTGCAGTTGCAGCTTTTTCTTTTCTGTCACTTCTAGCAGTTAGAGACTCTTATTTATGACTTTAATATAAATTTCTTCCATAGTGTATTTGTCATTGAGGTCTTGTCGAAATTCTTGTTTTAAGTCGTAAAAGTTCTTTATTCCCAAAGGCATTATTCTTTATCAGAATTTTGTCTATTTTCACCCCTAAGAATGAAACTTGAGGTTTTCCTGATACTGTGTGTTTTTTCTTCATCATTAGAATCCTTTTCAGTGACTGTGATCCCTTTTGGATTTTATTTATGCACGTGCTTATTTTTAAACTTAGGATGAACCCAAAGAGACTCCAGTTTTTCTGAGACACTGGTGGGATGAACAAGAAAGGATTTGTACCCCTCATTTCTGAAACTTTGGATGGGAGACAGAGAATGATACTCAAGTACAAGCTGCTAATGCAATTTGAGATAGCAGTTGGCTCAGATGACTCAAATGTCCCAGGGCATTTCAACTCTATGGCCCTTGAAATGACATTAAATGTCTACGTTCAGGTAACTGATTCCCACCTCAAGGAGTTGGGTTTAAGATACCTGAAATTAGGTAGCTAAATATAGGTGTTTATGTGTGAGCTAGGGCCACGCTTGCATTATAGCCAGCAGGGCTCCATTCAGCCTGGCAGCTGGAGGCTCACTATCTGAGGCTGCATGTCACTCCATATTTATTTTTAATTTTCATAAAGACTATGCAATTGTCAGGGTTTGACACTGGCCAAACACCAGGCACCCACAAAAGCCGCTTGCTCACCCTCCCCTGCCACAGCTGGGCAGAGGAGAGAAAAAAAATCAACAAAGGGTTCAGGAGTTCAGATAAGGACTGGGAGCAAACACTTCAAGGGCAGAACAGGCTCAACTTAAAGGTATAAAGTGAATTTATTACTAAAAGAGTCAGAGGAGGATAATGAGAAGTAAAATAACCCCTTAAAGCACCTTTTCTTCCCTCAGCCCCCTCTCTCCTTCCCACCGACAATGCAGGGAGACAGGGCATGGGGGTTTTGGGCAGTTCGTCTACCAACGTTTTTCTTCTGCTGCTCCGGGAGAAGAGTCCTTCCCCTGCTGTATCGTGGGGTCCCTCCCACTGGAGGCAGTTCTCCGTGAACTTCTCCAGCATGGATTCACTCTCACGAGCAGCAGTCTTCCCAAAACCACTGCAAAGTGAGTTCCTCTTACAGGCAGACAGTCCTTCCAAAACTGCTGTGACATGGGTCATTATTCCACGGGGTGCAGTTCTCCAAGGACAGGCTGCTCCAGCCTGGAAGCAGGGTTCCCTCTCTCCACTAGGTCTCCCACTGGAACACAGCCCCCTCCAGGCATCCTGCTCTGGCATGGGCACCTCCCCCATAGGCGGTGGGTGGATCTCTGCATTCCCCGTGGATCTCCATGGGCTGCAGGGGCACAGCTGCTTCACCATGGTCCTCACCACAGCCTGCAGAGGATTCTTGGCTCCAGCATCTGAAGTACCTCCTCCCCCTCCTTACCCACTGACCTTGGCGTCTCTGTGTTGTTTCCCTCATATGTTCTCACCTCCTCCACTTCTCTGACTAGAAAAAAATTGTGTGTGCCCACTTTGTTTTGATTTTCTTCTTAAATGTTTTATCACAGAGGCCTTACCAACCTCTCTCATTGACCCAGCTTTGGTCAGCAGCATGTCCATCTCCTGCAGGACATGGTGGAAGCTTCCAGCAGCTTCTCACAGAAGCCACCTCTGTGGTCCCCCCGCTACCAAAAACCAGGCCATACAAAACCAACACAGCAATTTACCTTGTATGTCACACTGAGGTCAGAAGAAATCACTCCTCAGCCAGAGCTGTGCCAAAGGCACTGCACCGTTGTCCTCTTTCAAAGTGGATTTCCGTGTGCATTTATTTGCTGGGAGCCAGGTGGGCTGTAAAATTAGCCAGAGACATACAAAAGCCTTGCACCATGAGCCCACCATACAAGATCCCATAGCATAGTATGACACTTGCAGGCTTCATGTGCTTCTTGGTCCTGGCCACCATGGGTTTCCACACTTGTTCTGCATCTCAGCAGCAGCACTGTCCCTGGAAAACAGAGCTTGGGGGTGTACTGGCACCTCCAGGAAGGAAGAGATCTGGCCACATCACAGTGGAAGCCCTGGGGCACAACCATGTTCACTACTTGGAGCCTCTAAAATATATCCACATCTTAGGTGTTGTAAGCCAATGCCATATGTGACTAGACATATATCAGATATGTGTTTTAAAGCTGTAATTATTACTAAGATGCTGAAAATAATTATTCCCAAAAACTAACCAATTTATCCTATTTCCATAGCAAATGACTTAAAAAAGGTGAACAGAGTAAATAATTTTAACAGCCTAATTTTTTTCCTGGGGGAATGTTGAAAACTGCTTTAAAACATCACCCACATCTATCAATATGCAGCATATTAGAGGAATGTCAAGTTATCGCAAAAGTAGCAATCCGAAGCTATTTTTCAATAGACATTTATGCAGCAGAACAAATTCTGAAAAGCATTTTTCTCATGTGTTCTGTGTTGTGGACTTTTTTTCTGGAAAGGTGTGAATGGTCTCCTAACATTGAAACCCAGCTAACAAAATTACATGTAAAGAATTGGACTTGGATGGCTTTTTTCTTTAATGCACCAAGAGTGCGACGTACTTCATGGAGGGAAAGGGAAGGAGTTGTAGGAAAGAGGTTTCTTCACAACATGGCTAAGGTGAGAGCTGTTAGTGCTGAGCACACAAATGTGCACGGGGTGAACAGCAGAAACCACTGGCTTTGACAGAGCTGAAGTCCTTTCCTGTGGCTGCCCATGACGTCTGGCAGCCACCAAGCACTGCCACCTCTGCAACTTGTGTTGAAGAACTCAGGGGGTTCTGAGGGCAACCTTGAGCACAAAGACGATGATTTACCTTGTACCATTCCCAAAGATCACACTGATACGTGACTCTGTTGTGACCTTTATTGGATTTTTTTTCTCGTCTGATGGTAATATTCAAAAGTAGATGAAAGAAGGACCGGATGATGTGGGTTTGAAGAGCAAGGCAGAAGAGTTATAGTCAAAGATGAAAGAAATATTAAAATTCTGTTGAAAAACATCCAAAGTAAGTTTCCTCCCAAAATGATAAGAAAAAATAAGACTGGTTTTAAACTCTTGTTTTAATAAGTAGTTTGGATGGTCCACTCTTACTTGTGGGACAAATTAAGTCTTAAATTGCTAATATTTGGGGATAGTTGAAATTTCTTTACACTGTGAGGCCAGCTTTATGTCAGCTCATGTCTCTGCTCTTGTAGGTACAAAATTGTCTTTCAGAGTAATTTTCAGAGTTTCAGTACTGAAAACTGTACTGAAAACAGGTATGAGAAGAAATTGCATAGCTCAATAATAAATAGAATTTATGATTATTTATTGTACTTGATGATTTGGGTGCAATACAAGTACTATGTGTTTAGTAACAACCCAACATACAGCTCCCAAAGAAGCTTCAGAAATAGATATCATAACCCCGTTCTTCATCCCGAGTCTGATGATTGCCTACTTCAGGTTTTTGTAGTGGCAGCAAAACTTCTAAACAGAGATTTCTGTTTCTAAATGTCAGGATGAAATGTCAGCCAAGTTCATCTGCAATTTCACTCTGTCAAAAGACCTATAGTATCACCTGAGTCAGGAAAAACACTCTCAACACTCTACATTTAATACATTACTAGCCACTGTCCTCAGTCCTGGGAGAAGAAATGCACATCAGCTTCCATCAATTCAATCTGTGGAGAGTTTCTTAGTGGAAAACAAGCAAGCAATTGTGGCAGCACAGCTTTAGCTTTAACTTTAGCTACCTATTTTAACCAGCAGCAGAATATTTTGGTGAAAACACTTGAATACACTTTGAAGACTGTGATCTCATCATCACAACTTCTAAAAGAACTGTCATATAATTTTCTTTTTTTTAAAAGCACTTATTTACATTTTAAAAGCTTCAATTAACCTCTCTTCTTTGAGTTACACTTCAACAATTATTACCCAAAAATTATTAAAAGTACTTAAGCCTTCTTGATAGTTATCAGTCTGAATTCTGATAATCACCTCAAACACAGAAGAGGGGAAACATCTGCCACCCTTACAGAAAATTACTAGAGGTTTTATAGTAATAATATCCAGAGGACACTTTAAAGACTCACAAACAAATTTCCTTAGTAAATCCTTTTCCTTCAGAGCAGACATTGTAGGTTTATTTTGAAACCACTTAGATCATATTATTACTTTTTCTGGAAAAGCTGTAAAAACATATTTTGTATAAGCAAAAACCATAAAAAATTCCCAGCACTAAGTTATTTCTAAATGCCTTGAAGGTACAGTGGGGAAAGAAAAGGAAAATAAAGCAAAAAAAGAGAAAAGTCATCTATATCATGCTGTACCCAGTAAATATTACGAGGTTAGATTCCTCAATCTACTGTAGTCATCCTGCTACAGAGCTCTGTGTATGGATCCTGCAATGATTCCTACTGCTGCTGATGCGGGCACCTTTTGGGTAGCTGACATTTTTGCTGCCATGGGAGCTGAAGGGAAACTCTGGCAAGCACTTGCTGTAATTTCTTTACAGATGGAACACATCCCCCTCAAAAAAAAAAAATTAATATATCCCTTACTGCAATTCCCTATTTTAAGTAAAATTTTAGTTCTTCTTCATAAGAAGTCACCAGAATATGATTTAAGTAATCATAAACTTCAAATATTTTAGCATGAAATGTATTCTTATATCTTAGCACCAGAACATTGTACTCTTTTGCCACTGTGGATGAAATCTTTCCTCTTGAAACAGATTGCTATTTTGCTGTTCAGTTAAGGTGAAAGAACAATTCCTATATTGAGCACTTCTTTGTTCTAAAAGTATTGAAATAACCCATGAAGTAAGGGCTTAATCATCACTATTGCAGGCAACCACAGTCTTCAGCCATTGATAACTGAAGCCATACCTCCATGATATAAAAAAGTGAAAATTGTCCTTGCAGAAATAAGCTCTAACAAATAGATGTTCAAAATCCAGAGGAAACAGTAAAATGCATTGAGTGATTACGCAGACTGACATTTGATATTTTCAGAGTATCCATTAAAATAAAGGGTTTAAATAAAAATTGCAGATTGGAGCAATGCATTCCAGATGCTTTCTTGGTAAAAAAGGAAAATACAAATCGAGTACACAATTTTTCCATAAGAAATGAAAGTGCAGGAGTCCTGTCCCTGCAGCAAGGACAGGACAATACCTAAGACATCCAAACAGGCTTCTATCTGGTAGAAGAAGCTACACCCAGCTGGGGGTGGCTTATCAATAGAAAACGAATAAAATAATTGACTAGGAATGTGAGGACATGAGGCTGTCCTCCTTTGCTTGTTTTTCCAGTTGGAAGTTTCTGCATCCTGATTTGAAGCTAGCCTGGTATCTGGAACCAGTTCAAGAGAGGCATAAAAAGCTTTGAGGAAAATCAATTCTAATCTGGCTACTATTTCTGGAGAAAACAGTGCCTTTGTCTGCTACCAGCTCAGCAGCTTGACATCCACAAGGGCTGTTTGTAGCCCTCACTACCTGTTCTAAACAAAAGATTTGTAGCACAGAATTGGGAGCAAAAGAAATTGAAACAACAAACCCAGAAATACGGTGTGTTGGAGACCCTGTGCTTCAAGTAAGCAATTAAAAGTCCAAATTGAACTCCCCCCTAGGACGAAAACTCACAATTTGCACAGTCAGTTTTATTCACTGTCATGAGGCTCCTCTGGTAGCCCCTCAAAGCCACCTGCCACAGAACAGGGATGGTAGATCACGTGGCATTCCCTTGGCATCTGGATTTTTCAGGGTCTGACATCTGATTATACTCTCCATTCTTTATAAATAAAAAGGCTGTACATATTTTTAGCAAGAACGCTGATGTATGCAGGCATGTGTTATGCAAATAATAATGTGTACGTACACTAAATTATAATATATAATGTATATCATACTAATGTATGTAATATATATATGAAATGTGAAAGGTATTGCATAATTCGAGAAAACTGTCAAAACCAGCCTTTGAATCACTGCTGAGAATTGTTTAATGACTTAAAAAGTTGAGTGATACATCACAATCTGACATTTTTCTAATGCATTTTGTAGATAGATGCTATCCCCAGGCAAGGCACCTGTTAGATGCCACTGTTATCAGATGGGTGGCTCATTCCCTAGTGTGCACAGGGACAGGCATCAAACCTCTAAGCAGAAGCTGCAGAGGGGCAGCCTTCCCAAGCTCACTGCTTTGTGGAGGCCACAGAACATCTGCAAGGTGATGGCAGGTGATGCACAGATATGCACATTCTCTTTCTGATGCTCCTCACCCCTTTCCACTCATGCCTACAGTTGCACCTCCTCATTAAATCATGGCCATTCTCAGCATAAAGACCTGGGAGGCTCAGGGTCCTTCACAGCTTCCCCCCAGACAGCATCAACTCTGGAAAGAGCAGGACCAGTCCATGTAGACAGAGGAATTTAGGGAACTTGGCTCTCAGAGTTATTTCACTAAAGGCCTAAGTGAGGACATGCTGCCAATAAATTACCTCTCTGGCAATCTTTATCTCTAGTGCTGGTTTGCAGCACACTGGCAGCAGGCAAAGGACACTGCTCCCAGCTAGAAGTGACAAAGAGGCTCTATCAAGATGACACAACACTTTTTTCCTTTCTCTCTTTCCTTCTGCAGAAAGAGAAAACACAGCTGTCAGCTCCTGATACTAAGCCAGGTCCCACACCAGGTCCTTCCCCACCTCCGCCATGATGTGGCTGGCAGTCAGGATCCAAATCATGGAGTCCTCACCACTGCATTTCCCTGTCCCAATCAAAGCAGGGAGTATATCCACATATCCTGCCACTCCTGGGTCACCAGGTTCCTCAGCAATGAGATGCCCTCTTTCTAAATATGGGAATAGGAGAGAATAAGAAGGGAGAAGAAAGGAGGAGGAGGATGGGCTTCTGTAAATGCTGTCCTTTCTTCTAGGCTTGTAAATAAGCGGTGTCTACAGTTCCCACAAATGCAGAGGTGGTGAAGGCAGGGAGCTCTGCCTGCAGCTCTGCCCACAGCCTCCCATCCTTTGTGGATGGCAATAGTGCTTTTCTGCTGGAGGGTGGGAGGCTGGGTCACCTTTCTGTTTGCAGAAAGACAGGAATAATATTTAGCAAGTAAAAGTGGCGCCACAGTTAATTAACTCATCTTTCACTATTATTTAAATATTTTCAAAGTTTACTAGTTGTTTAGTACAAAAAAGCTGTGAAGAACCAGTGCCAGATTTAACATCAACAGGGATTTGGATAGGAATTACTGACAGAAAGTTACACTACTTTTTGAAATAAATTTGGTGCCAGAAATAACAAAAATTACGATCATTGCTACAGAATAAAAAGATCAATGAAGTATGAGAAAATACTGGAAATTAATACTTATATGCAGGAAGATTAACTGGGAAGCCTAAGAAACAAATCACTGTGTTTCCTTCATCTTAACTTACTATTCCATACCTTATATTTTCATGTAGAGAAATTAGATGTAGTTTTTTATACTTAGGCCTAACTTGGAGATGATCTCAGAACATTTTTAAGGAGTGTTCTACTTTTAAATTAGTCTTATTTGGATATCACACCCATGTAACAATGAGCATGTGTTTTTTATTCAGTAGTCATGAAAGATCACTCATGATGTAGAAGAAACAATGCTGATATTTCTTCTGTGTCCTTTAGTATCCATTAAAACCTCACTGGAATTGGCAAAAAAAAAGTTAAAATGTCTTTCTGCTTTTTATCAACCTTTCAATAGATGACTATATTTTCCCCAGAAATATTTTGTTTCCTCTTGAACCTCTTTTTCATTTGTTTAACTGTACGGGATAAACTAGGGTTCAATTTGAAGAACATTTTTACTGTGTGGAGAAATTATATTAGCATGATATTAATATCTGTCTAGCCTTATTAAGAGGAGTTTCCAGAATTTGAATGTAGAGTGCTGGTGTATTTTATCATTTGTTTTTCATTGAAAGAAACTTAATAAATGTAAAAAAGGCTGCATAATAAGACTAATCATTAAGATATGTTTTGATGCAATGAAAACCCCAAAATTACAGTATCCTAATCTGCTGTTTACACATTACACTGCTGTCAGTTACATCAGTGAGGTGTCATATATTCAAGATGTTTCATGGCATGGAATGAAAAAACAGATTTATTTTTCGGTTCTTCACTTCCACAATAAACAAGTTTTCCAGAACTGGGCAAGTGTGTCCAATGATCTTCATGTCCTTTATATCTCTAAATCAAATTTGCAAATTGGGTATGATAACAGGGCTAAAAAGATAAAGAAGATTACTTACTTAATAGAGTATGACACCAAATTTGCCAATTAGTTGTCTTTTTAATTCACTTTATAAGGAGGTGGCTATTGCCAGAGATTTGTTCTTCTCTAATTGGAATCCAGTGGTCATGAAGCATAATTACCTGTTAGAGCAACTGCATTGATGCCCCTCATTTAGTAAAATCCCTGTTCTTCAAATATGCAGGCAACTGTCATAGTTCCATCAAATTCCCTCACATGCTACTATAAATAAATGCAAAATTCCAGTAAAAGCAACAACAACAATAAAAAAAGTATAGTGAAGTATCTAATATCAGCAGTAGAAAATTTTCCTTATTAAAAAAATTTCTTTCAAAATTCAGATATTTGTTTGCTACCTGCCAGAGCTGAAGAATGTCAAGAAGATTTATCTTTTGTATGTGGGAAATCAGTGACTGATGGATAACATAAATGACTGAGAACTAAATTCTGAAGTAGATGCTATTATACACTCTCTGCCAGCTGAGTGCTGCTGTATATTGTAATTACCTAAGAGTTTCATTTTTTATTCTATTTTAACAAAACCAAACCCTTCTATTCTGATTACAGTTTATAATCAAACCACTAGCAGAACATGTTTTTATTAAAATAGTGCAGCTTTCTTCAAGTGCTTTGTGAGGTCTTGTCTTTTTTATTCATATTTCATTTATATGAGGAAAAAAACAGGTTGAAAGGCTCTGGCAATGTCAAAATAGCTCATTTTGACATCTTTGAATGAAAGTCTTATGGGTTTTTTTCTTGCAATGGCTTTTTACTTTGGTTTTTGTGTTTCATATAGATATATGTGAGATATGTGAAAAATCTAAATTGGAAATAATTGATCCATCTGAAACTGTATTTTTCTTTTTGAGAAACACATTAATATTCAAGTTTTCCAGAACTGGGATCAAAATGTCTCTAGAAAATTCTAAGGTTTAGGAGGATTTTCATTCTCCATATAGTTCTAGCTTTGCCTTAAGGTATGGAGCAGACATGTTACCAGAGTTACAGATAAAATGGCCTCTAATAACTCTCTGTTGTCTACCCTTGATATGTGAACAGACACAAAAGCTTTAAGACAAGCAGCTTTTGGGTGTCAGCTTGAAACTCAGAGACAATTCTCTCTGGTGGCTCCATTTAGCAGTACTTGAACAGTAGAACTGAAACAAAAGAACTACATTGTCTGAGTATTTTCTTCAAACATCTCTTATCCACCCTGTCAAGGAGATGGAGGTGTTCCTCTGGAGAAAATTAACCATTTGAAGCCTGAGAAAGGCTCAGGTCTTGCTTTTGCCATTCAAAATTTCCTGCAAATTATGTAGTGGTCATTGGCTTGTGCAAAATGAGTCTTAGCTATCTCAGTGTGTCCACAGTTCTCTGCCGAGTTATCCTTGCATCAGCAGAGAAAGGGAAGCAAAAATAGGTGAAATTTGAGGATGTTATTCTAAAAACAAAGGCAAAATAAACAAAGATCTTAGGCTTTGGGAAGGCAACATTATGTTTTTCAGAGGTGGCACAGTGGATTTTTCGGGGACCAGACTTCCCAAGGAGATCCAGATCCCCTGACCCCTTGGCCACAGTAATGGCAAGTTGTGGTTCAAACTGTCACCAAGTCTGGTCTTGTTTGTCAGCTGGCTTCAGCTGATTGCATGCACCTAGTACTGCCCAGAAAAGATCTAATGCCAGACAGAAGGCAGGAAGATGAAAAGCTTCCTACTCAACTGCTGGCATGACCTGCTACCTTGCCTCTCCTGTATGACTGCCAAGAGGACTAAGACAGACTTGGTGGCAGAGCAGCTCTGAGCACAGTTTTAAGTTTTTTACCATCATGATTGCTACAGTTGAGGAATGCACTTGATGTCCTCATCTCAGACATTTCAGGCATGCTTCTGTGGAAGCAGTTCTGCGTCAGCACAGGTCAACACAGACCACAGCCAACAATATGACACAAAGAGGGTGTCGATGTTCTGCTTGGTATTGTGGTTTCACCCTCCTAGACCTACATCTACAGCCAGTACTGGATAGTCTTGTGTACAGCATTAAAAATGAGAAGCAAACTTGCACATTCTCCAGCTGTTAAAACACTGACAGCCCATGGTGTCCCTCTTGCTGTGGCAGCTGTCACATTCTCAGAGCATGGGCAGGGGAAGGGGACAACAGGCCAAGGCAGGATAAATGAAGCCCCTGGTCAGGAGAAATGGAGGTTGCCAATGTGCTGAGCATGACAGGACCCACTGTTGGGTGTCCAGAAGCAAACCATGGCTGTGCAAACCCCTGTGCACTTCTGCCTTCAGAGATTAACCAGATAGAGAGGACTTGTGGAAAATCCGTAAGAAGTGGGAGGTGGGATAAAGCAGGGCTTGCACAGTGCTAGTTTGTTATGTGATTCTTCTTGGTTTTGTCCCCAGAATAAGACTGAGTATCAGCTTAACAGTAGGAAAAACGAAATTATTTAAAATGTGTTATATAAAACCAAATATATAAACAAGTTGAGATAATCTCAATGTTTTTGTTGTTTTCTGCTCATTATAAAGTATACGGCAAATTTATTTCCTTTTACTATTTTTCCCAATAAACTAGCTAAGTAAACAAAGTTCTGACAGTATTTATATATACACTAAAACATGCACATAAGCTCTTTCATCAATAATTTATGCAACCTTTATAGAACATAATAAAAAACTACATAGTAAGTGAAATGCCTATCTTTTTGTTGAGTTTGTTGTTTGTTTGGCTTTTGGCGGGGGAGGTTGTTGGGTTGGTTTGGGTTTTTTTGAATTCTTGATGGTAGAAATAAATTCCACTTTAGAAGAAGTTTACAGCACTGTAGTGAAGACTATCAGGAAAACGCATTAAAAACTTTTACAAAACTTGTTGTTTATAGTAGTCCTGCTATATTATAATAATAGCACTCAGGTGTTGAAAAGATTTCCCACATGCTGTAACTGTAGTTGTGTAGTTGAATTCTGATATTTTGTAGTTTGACATACAGTTCTTACTGGAGCAAATGTGGGGAGAGGCTACAAACTACGCCTATATACAACTCATTCCATGTTGATTTTTAATACTATGCAGTTCTAGCAGAGAAATACAAACAAACTACAGTACAGGCAATTGCACAGGCCACATTTAGATCTCCAGGGAGGCAAAGATGAAGCATTCCACTGGATTGGCAGGTATGTGCTCAGAAAACTCTAAATTCACCTCTCTCTCATAAATGTAACTACTGACTTAATAAAGAATACCAAGACACTGGAAAAATAAACATGGAAAATAGATATTTTAAGACACAGGCACTATGTACTTTATGTTACACTATCCATACTGTGTGGTTTGTGGTTTGGAATAAAAGCAATTTCTCAGTAATTTCTCCACAATAATAACAACCCTGTATGCCAGCAACCTGCCAATGAACTATGGCAGAAACGAGTCCTCAGGTCCATATTCCCAGCTGGTAAAATGGTCAGAGGTGCTTCACAGACAATAGTTCCTACTGACAAGCTGAAAGTTAATATTCCCTTGTTGTTCACAGGAAAAGGTATGTGATATATAACTTGAAGTGGCCAAAGCTGAAGAAAGTTTTTGAGCATCTGTGGCACAGTAAACTAAGAGGGCCAGCTGCTCACCAAAACCCATGAGCCTGACACTGAGCCAGAGGCACAATCTACTGCATCCCTTCATAGTCCCTTAGAAATGTACTTGGGGGTTCTTTCCTTCGTCCCCAAAACAGCGCATCTGGCAAATTCCCTTGCCACTTGCAGTTCAAACCAGGCAGCTTTAAGCCATTGTGCCATTGTGGCAAAGAGAAAAGTGGTAGAGGAACCTTGGTTTCATCAAATATCAACAAGGTGTTTGCAATCTTTCAGATATTGTATTGAACTAGTCAGTAAGTCAAACTCAGGGCTGTTTTTATTGGTTTTTTTAAAGTGGTGCTCAACCAATAAATAATTAAAATTGTTTAGGCATTTAAAAATTATCTACAGGGTAACTGAGTCATTTGGATTGGTTGTGTTTAATAACAGATGTTTGTTGGTACTGTAGAGCAATATACCACCATACTACAAAATGTTCCATTAGAAATGCGTATTTGTTACAAGAAGAACATTTAATTGATTCACCTTGTGATAATAATTTTTTACTTAGTCATGTATTAAAATAGATGTATTTTACACAATGACAAATATAAAAACCATCCCACTAACTAACATCCTCTCGTGCAGAATTATCCTGGCTATGAGCACAGTTCTCTCCACCTGTGGTAGATGTCTGAAAAGATAAGCAAACTTGTTTCTGAATAGGGAGGAAGAGTAGATGTATATAATCATGGGTTGTTAGATCACTGTAAGGATGATAGCAACAAATTGCCAAAAATTAATGGGGATCTCATTTAACATCATCTCAAGTAACAAATTATTACTCCAATTTTACAGTGGGAAAACTGAGGCATGGACATGCTGTGTAATTTCTCCAAATCTGCTCAGGGAGACAGGCAGTGGTGATAAGAAAACACTGAGCTCCTAGCACACTAATGAATTTGTTGTACTGTCCTTCATACACAAGGCATCCAAGATAAATCAGCAGCAGTTAAATTAGAAAACAATCTTAATTTTGATGCCTTCTCAGAAGATCTTACCTTTTTCTAAACCCTAAATTAATTCTCCCTCTTAACTTGTTCCATAAAAATACTTTGAAGTTGAGACCCTAACACAGTTCTGGCCAAGATCTGAGTTTCTTTTATGTCCTGTTCCCCATTAGCTTAGAAAAGGGGAGCTGTGCATTTTGGGGTTCTTTCTGCAATGCACTATATTGCATGCATAATTTCCAATCGAGCAGTTAACTAGAGTAGTTAAAATGCAGAGTTTTCAACAAAGCTGAAATAAAAATCCAGAATACTCTACTCCTCAGCATGCTGAATTTCTAGCTCAAAGAAATGTTTTTCTGATAAAAAATGCAGAAGGCTCGCAGCCCCGCAGCCCCGCTAGAAAAATTATGTAATATTAGTAGCAACTTTTCCTTTGTTTACTTTTTAAACCCTACATCCTAAATTGTTCTCAAAAATCCTGCAGAGAAAGGTTTTCTTCAGGCAAATCCTTCTAGTGATCCTGCCACAAACCTGATGCTCTCATGGCATAGAAAAAATGCTTAGTCAAGCCCAATTCTGCATGCCTCTAAGGGGGAACAAAACGTCTGAAATGACTATCAATTCTCAACTTTACTCAGACAAAGCTGTCTGGACCAAAATGGACAGAAATGTGTAAATGGCAACATGGCAGATGCAGAACCCCTTTAGTAACACACCTACTGAAAATGAGGGAACTTGGTGGGGTGCTTATAGTTAGGCTGCTTTCCAGATATCTTCTGAAGGTATCTTTGCCTTCATGTCTCCTGAGAAAGAGTTCGTGCCCTCTGAATAACTGAACAAAGTCAGGGGTAGAAAGTGGAAGATCTGGGGGCTTCTTTTCTGCAGAAAAGAAGGACAACTTAGGGATCAATAAATACCATGAATTTCTCTATTTAAATTAGGAAAAAAAACCCCAACAATTGCTATTCAATACCATTATACCACTTGTAAATAGAGTCATAGAACTGTTCGGAACTTAAATCAAGAATAAAACAAATTTAAAGGTGTTACAGTGTGGTACAGCTACAACTTGTAGCAATCACAGGAGCGATATGGGAATATTTATTTTATGTAAAAAAAAAAAAAATAGATCCGTTTTTAAGCATTTTATTTTGTCAGAACTCTGTGGCAAGACACTGCAATAATCACATTAGGAATCACAAAACCTATGATCCTTGGGGAGACAGAGTCTTCCAGACCTTCTCCATCTTTTTTTAATATTACTCCCAAAGCAGATTCTGATGATTGGAGTAAGTAATATGTAACCCACAATTACACAGACAATTGAAATACAAAATCTTGGAGAAACGTATTTCATATATGCTAGTGGTAAAAGTTTGTAAGGTAAGGCTGCATTTAAAGTAACAATAAATATATATGCTTAGTCTTCCTTATATAATTCTGGCAGAAGGAGTGCATGTAAATATTAAATTCATTATTTAAGTTTGTTTACCTGCAGTCACATGTTCTTCAACAAATCTTTAAGCTGCAGATTTCATTTTAAGTAATTGCAAACATCTGATCTTGTACAATAGTTTGACAGCTGGAAATTGTAATATGGAAAATGTGTAGAAATTTGCATTTCCACAGCCTAACACCAGTCAGACTTCTGCTACTCTGCACCAGCCTCTTTCATCAGATCATGCATTTTAATGAAAAAACATTGCAGTAATCAGTTTGAGAAGACTTAATGCCAAGGATAGAACCTGACTTTAAAAAAAGCAAAAGCCTGGAAATATTCTGCAGTGGGAAGCAATTAGAACAACACAGGAAAGTTAGGTGTTATTGAATGCTGCAGAAGGCAAACACAGCAGTGCAGCCATGGAAACCATCAGCAGGTCCTCTCTGATGGAATGCACAGAACCTCGGAGGGATACACAGAACTGCCAAAACCGCACCTCCTTCCTCTCTCTGCTTCCCGCTTACTTCCTCTTCTGTCTTGGTATGAATCATCAGCAGTGAACAGGTGAAGAGCAACTGTCAATCAATATGCCTCTGTGGATTCCAGAGATAGGCTTCTGAAGTGCTTGTCAATAAAGAAATCTTGTTCTTTTCCCCATAAAAGATGTATGATTTCCTAGTTGCCCAAAGCCTCAAATCACAAGACCTACCATTTCTTTTTAAAAATGGAGTCCCACTTGAAATAATTTACTAACCAGCAGACGAGTGCCCAAAAATGCCACAGTTTTGAGTAGAGGATACACAGCTTCTGGAAATAAGCAGAAAACTCTTAGACAGTATATGCAGATGAGCCAAATAGGTAAAAATAGGTATTTTCATAATTCATAAACAGGTGCTAGCAAATAAATATAACCTATAAAAAAACCCACTCCATTACTCTTGCCTTATTCTCTCTTGACTAGAGAACCATATGTGTTATAAAAGCCCCTAAAATAACCAAAAATAATGAGTGGTATTCATTACTGATGTCATTCCACTGAAGCTAGCACAGACAGTGGGGAATAGAATCTGGATAGACATCTCAACTGCCCTTATTTAAATGAGTACTACTTAAATAAACTATCTGGATAGACATCTCAACTGCCCTTATTTTAATGAGTACTACTTAAATAAACTCCATTCACCAATTGTTCCTGCAAACCCTAACCTTTTATGACGTAATCATTAGTGATAGTTATTTAAAAATAAAAAAAGAAAGAAAGAAAGAAAGAAAGAAAGAAAGAAAGAAAGAGAGAAAGAAAGAGAGAGAGAGAGGTTTAAGACTACTTTAAAACACTTAAAGTACCATACAAAATGATATTGCAGAACCATGTGAAATACGTCAAAAAAGAAATAGAAAACAAGCACAGATGCCTTTCATTGTGCTTTTATAAACTCAACACATTCATATTATTAATATTTTGGAACTTCAAATAAAGAAGGGTCTCCCTGTCTGAAATGTAATTATTTCAGCATACTTTTACGTGGATACTTCTTTACGTGTCCTCTCCCTTCAGGGAGTAGCTGAAGACTAGCAATGTTGGTAAATCATTGTGTAAGCAGCCACAGAAGTATTGAACCACAGCAGCATTAAATTCATGTTAACAAAATTTAACAAAAAACCCTGCCTTTTACAGTGACGTTTTTACCATCATTTACACATAAATCCAGTCACAGACATAATGATGAAAGGACTGAATGGATAGATGAACCATACTTTTGATATGTTTTTTGGAGATTGTGAAGTTTTTCATTAGTTATTTTTGGATGGTTGGGTTATTTAGTTTGCGTTGGGTTGGGTTTTTTACTTTCTGATTGCATCAATTATTCTTTGAAATTCCTTTGAGGAATTTCTTCACATTTATTATGAGATCCGCGGTGCCTGCGGGGGTGAGCGGGGAAGAAGGACGTGTCCCGCTCTCCGCCCGCCACGCCGCTGTCCGGAGCCGCTGCAGCCGCTGCGCGCCGCGGGGCCCCGCGGGGCCGGAGCCGAGGGGTCCGCGCACCCGGCCCGCCGCGGGACGCCACTGCCACCTGCTGAGGGCACCGAGATACTGACGGGCCCGGCCCCCGGCAGCCCCCCGGGTCCCCGAGGCCGCCCCCGGCAAAGACTCCGGCGGATCGCGGCACCACCGGGACCGGGCGTTGCCGAGGATGCGGAGGATGCGGAGGATACGGAAGACGCTTTTGATCCCGCACTCGGTTGCGAATGCTCACTCGGCAGCATCACAGCGCTAAGGACGGTGTCAAATACAGATAGATTTAGGGCCACTGGTTTCTTTCCTTTCCCTCCCCACAGCTTCTCAGTTTACCAGTTCCAGCCTTCTGAAGCAGACGGTTGGGATGTCTTAAGTGAAATTAAATGTTTAGAGTCTTCATGGTTGTGGAGGATCTCCACAGTGTGTGCTTTGCTGTTATTTTTTTTTTTTTTTTTTTTTTGCTTTTAAAAAGCACATTGTTTGATTTCAAAGACTTGCTTTAGGAAGAGACTGTGCCGCTTCAGTGGGCAGCAAATAATTATGCAAGAGAAGGTAAGGTTACACAGTGGAAATTATTACTCCTAACTAATGAGGTGCATTAACCCCAAATGCCTTTAATAAGGCTCGTCAACCAAAAGCAATGTGCAAAAAATATTGTCAGATACCATATTAAGAAAAGAAAACCTGTTTGTTTTGTAACAGGGAATAAAATCCTAATCAATATTACTTGGACTCTAAAGCAACATTGGTCTTCCAAAATTGTCATCTGCATTTCAAATGCTCCCCTCTTTTGAAAATAAAGTCAGTAATTCCTTGTCAGTTGAGAAGAAATAAGCAATAAAATGTTTATTGCTTTCCAAAGCCCATTTGTTTCAGCAGGGAACTGCCTCCACTGTTACACTACTCAAGTGTACAGATTCACTCTGGAAATGGAGAGGTATCCTTATCTGTATGGATTTAAATATGGAAAGAGACAGTGAATGGAAAGAACAACTTCAATAAGATATTTTAGTTTACAACTGAATCGTGTGTTTATGGCCCCAGACAGTGTGCTCTGCAAAATGTTCCAAAACATTCATCTCTAAGCTTTCAGCTATTTCTCCATTCTGTTCCAAATGTTCTGTGAAACATTTTAAAGAAGAAGAAGAAGAAGAAGAAACAAAACAAGGTTTACTATCAGGATCTAACATAAAAAAGAATAATTATGATAACCATTTCCAAATGAGTTATAAAGGCAGCTTCTTGGTTTTACTTACCACTCATCTTTATCGCCTAGGGCCATCATTTCTTTTTGAAATATGTACGAGCTTTGCTCCCATTACATGATCTTTACACTATAAAAGCAACTTTAGAACCATAGTTTTATAGTGAACCTTTTAGAAGATAATGGCTTAAATTTCTAGTTTCCCTCTTTATTGCAGTGATAGGATAGCTGCTTCTATAAACCAATCTAGATAATATGTCATATCTCTCCTCAGCAGCTACTGCACACACGATATAGGAAACTCTCCTGCTACTGGTTACTCATTAAAGTTAAGTGGTAGGGATCCACATGACAAGGTTAAGTTTCAACACTTTAAACCCTGCTGAAAGTTGCTAATAATAATGTTTAATTTTCATTCCAAGCATTTATGGTATCATCAACTTGAGCTGGTTGTTTTCTTCTTCTCATTAGTTGGAACCAATGAACCTCCTTGCAGAATAAAAAGCTACAGGCAGAATAACAAAATAGAAGCAGGACTTGACCCCTCTTTAAATTAAACAACATAAATGGGTTTAATGGGAATGTCCTATTAACCAGAGGTAAAGTTTGATCTGGATTTTCAAAAAGGGCTAGAGATTTTAATACCCTAGCAGGGAAATATTAATAAAAACATGATATTCAAATTGGGAACACTCAACGCTTTCTTTAAATGGTCCACTATGTAGGGTAATTGAAATAACTAGTCCCTTATAAAAAAAATTAAATGCTTTGGTTTTTGGGGGGGATAATAAAATTTCCAACAAATCATCACCCATAATCTCTTGATACTGAAAAGTTATACTGAAAAAATTTCAGCCAAATTCAAACCATCTCACAAGGTAAAGAAAGAGGTGAGAAAAGGAAGGATGTTTGCTATGGCAGAAAGGGTTGGAGAAAGGAATGGGAAGTCAGTGGGCTGCAGAGAGTTGGGACCCATGGTGGAGACAGGGCAGGCACCTGGTCCTGTGCTGTTCTTCAGGGTTATGCTCACATGGGACTGTGCTATGATGCCTCTCTCTGCTCATTCTCCTGTCATTCTCTCTGCTCCTCTCTCCTTTTTAGAGAGGCAATTGGAGGAGCTATTACATCGAAGGCAGATACCACTGCTATCCTTTCAACCCTCTGCCCCCTGCACGTAAGGTTTGTGATTTTGCAGCAGGGGCAGGGTATCAGCAGTGACAGATGCTTGCGTGTCCTTAGAGTATTGACCAGGTCAAACTTATCAATGGGTTTTTATTTCACAGGGTAGGTCATAAAGTATTCATTGCCCAAGGTCATCTAGACTCATGGAATATTTTAGATTGGAAAGAACTTCTAGAGGTCATCTACTTCAACCTGCCCAATGCATGGCTCTCATCAAATTTATGTCTGGTTCCTTGAGGCCTGCTAAGCTTTGAAAAACTCCAAGGACAGAGATTTCACAACCTATATGGGCACCTGTGCCAGTGTCTGATCACCCTCATGGTAAAAGGTTGTGTGTTTTGCCTTATATCTAAATTTGTACATCTTGCTTCTCATGCAAATACTTGCCTGGTAAGTCTGGCCTATGGCATTTAATCATCCCCTCCCCAGCCCTACAAGGCTATTAAAACCCACTTTTGGCTCCTATGTTTCCTTGCAGACAATGATATATGTGGATACATAAAACAGGGCAGCTTTAGATATATCACAGCTTTAATTTTATTCCACTTTGAAGCTAAAGAATTGCCTCCAGCCTTCCTCTAGGGATAATGTTAGATCACCCCTTTAAGCAGTGTGGGAAAAAGCCCTGTTCTGAACTATCATCTCATTCCCCATGTTTATGATTCCTCCTTACCCGTTGCAAATTCTCTCACTCTTGTTCCTGTCTTACAGCCTCACTAGATCACCTAGATTCCTCTTAACATTTCCTTTCTTGTTTTTCATCTTTCTCCTGATTAACACTTTTGAAGTGCATGCTTGAGGATGAGGTTTAGGAACATGTGTAAGTGCCTAACCATGCCTGTAGAAGCAAAAGAAAGTATTCTTTTCTGATATGGTATGGTTCCAGCAGCTCCAACTGAATGTCTTTACTCATCCAACAGGAGCTCTTGAGGGCCCTGTCAGCCTTAGACATTCTTGCCTCCATCTCTTTATGGTTTACCTCATGTCAGGAATGAACCTCACTGAATTCCACAGGAACACAGCAGTGGAAAGGAGGAGTCTCAAGCATACAATTCTTACTGAAGGTTTCCAACATGCCCTTTGATACACTGATGGAAGCACATGCTGTCAGAGTTCTCATCTATTTCTGCGTTCTGTGGTGCCTCTAGCTCGTGAGGAAGTTCTTGCTATGTCACCTGAGTGACTCAGAGGGTACACCTCATTCAAATTCTTGGAGGATCATAGATGCTGTCAAATTATTTGAACTGGCACATCAAAAAGGCCAAATATCTTTACAATTTTATGAAAAGGGGCAGTAAATTATTTTTTTATTTTAAAATGCACCTTCAGAATATATTAGCTTAGTGATTAACTGTCTAATTTAGAAAGAATGTTACTTCAGTTACAATGAATTACAAGAATTTGGTCTTGAGTCCTACATTTATGCTATGAATAAAACTTCAGATGCAAGAGCATTTGTATGCAAATGAATAACTAATGATCTTTAGAGAATATAAAACCCCTCCTAGAACTCCAGCAAGACTTTAGATGACAGTAGACTCTGTGCCTTAGCCCCTAAAATTTTAAGTCCTGTTTCAAGAGCAGAAACCAGACTCCTGTGGCTGTGGCTAGGCCAGCTCAATAATACATGAAGTGTATAGGCATCTTCTCATGAGGCTCAGAGCAGCCAGGGCACCAAACAAGGAACCTTTTAAACCCTCCAGAAGCACTCGGACAGTATCTCCTCCTGTGTCCCGTTCGTGAGATTAGCGATGCTGCCGGCCTGTCCCAGTGGTCAGTGGTCAGAGTACTCCCTCCTGCCTCAACATGGCTCTGCTGCCCAGGAGCAACACCTAGAGAGCTTCAGCAATTCTGAAGTATAAGAACTCAGAGGCAAGAGCACTTGAAGCTGTTGGCTCTCTCCATGCTACTCTGCACAGACTTTTATTAAAATTATTTGGACCGTGGAGAGTAAAGGTGAGCACATCTCCACTATCTACTAGTTAATATAGAGAAACAAACAATATAAATGCAAATTAGGTTCCAGGTGGACCAAGTGAAGACTGAGGTGCTTCTATGCATTTTCAGAAGAGAAAAAATTAGGCGATTCTAAAATATTAATGTCCAAAAATGTCATTGCTTCAAAGATTAGGCCACAGCTGGATAGGAATTTTCAAAAACAGAGCTGTCATAGTACAAGTGGATGAGATGTGCAGACATGGAAAGAGAGGAGAAGGCCAGAAGTCCATGTTTGGTAAATAATAAAGGTCACTGTAGTTTAAAGGAAAAGCTCATAATGAGATACACCTCATGTATTTCAGTATTTTATCTGCCACCAGCTTTTCCAGGTACATCCCTGGATGCCTAACTAAGACTGGATATCCCTATGTCTTAAAGGAGTTTTGCTAACTCTAGGGATCAAACTAAGCTTTCACAAAATATTTTCTCCATACCAAAAGAAACCAGAAATTAGTCCAAACAAAAACAACAACAACAACATAATCTTCACTTGTTTCCTGCACTAGAAACCTGGAAAAGAATCCTCTTGATGAATTTCTCAGTATCTCTATTCTGACCTTGCAAGATTTCTTCAATTCTGCTGTGGGTTGTTATGATGCCTGCTGGAAGGAACTGCTGACATGCAAGCTAACCAAATTACACTCTTCTGCTTGAAAACAAGCAATTTTGAAGGCAATATCCCAAGGATCTATTTTCATACGTGGAAATTGTGTTAGGTTATAAAATCTGCAATAAACATTGACATTTTTGATTGGCATGTTTTCTTCAGAACTTCTAGGTATTTTGGGGAGTATTATTTTGAAAATCCATGTATTCTGAGGAAACAAACCTTTCTATCTATCTGAAAAAAATTCATATTCTATCCTGTTTGTATTATATTCCCAGTTTAGGACTGCAAACTGTTCTGCAGTTCTCAGTATAGACTCTGTTTTTTGGTTTTGTCTCTTTTCTCTTTTTCTTTTCATTTTCTTTTCTCTTTTTTCGCTTTTCTTTTCTTGTCACATGACTTGTTTTGCTAGATTAAAGAGTGATAATGGCCTGTGTCAGGGTTTGCACCTTTCAAGACACATGGCTTTGTTTTGTCAGCAGACTGCTTGTTTGGGAGTCCAGATAGTTGCATCACAGAGGGAGGAGAGGGAAGGAAGGAAGGTAGGAATTCCGGGAGGAAGGAAGGAATTCTGGAAGGAAGGAAGGAAGGAAGGAATTCCGGAAGGAAGGAATTCCGGAAGGAAGGAAGGAATTCCGGAAGGAAGGAATTCCGGAAGGAATTCCGGAAGGAATTCCGGAAGGAAGGAATTCCGGAAGGAAGGAAGGAATTCCGGAAGGAAGGAAGGAATTCCGGAAGGAAGGAAGGAAGGAAGGAAGGAAGGAAGGAAGGAAGGAAGGAAGCGGAAGGAATTGCGGAAGGAATTGCGGAAGGAATTGCGGAAGGAAGGAAGGAAGGAAGGAAGGAAGGAAGGAAGGAAGGAAGGAAGGAAGGAAGGAAGGAAGGAAGGAAGGAAGGAAGGAAGGAAGGAAGGAAGGAAGGAAGGAAGGAAGGAAGGAAGGAAGGAAGGAAGGGAAGGAAGGAAAAGAAAGAAAGAAAAGAAAGAAAGAAAGAAAGAAAGAAAGAAAGAAAGAAAGAAAGAAAGAAAGAAAGAAAGAAAGAAAGAAAGAAAGAAAGAAAGAAAAGACAGAGAGAGAAAGAAAGAATAAAAGGAGGGAAAGGACAAAGCTCCATTTAGCAACCTCAAATATTTTTGCATATTTAGGAGGAAAATGAAAGCTCAAAATACATAAATTGTATTTCTCATTTCCAATATAAAATGCACCACAGTTCCCAAAATCAGATTTTCTCTACAATTTCATGGTTAAACATTTCCCAAAAGGACAACATTTTGAGATTAATATTTTTTTTAAGATTTGGTAATTTCAAAAAGCCTTTGGCACCAAAAAAATTGTTGATTGCCATTATTAGTGATAGTTCTGTTCTTTCTTTTATTATTCTAACTAGTGTATATTTTAATATTCATGAAAACCTCTTCTTTCTGGCAAAAGTCTTAGCCTTAAACAGATGACCTTTACATTTTTAATCATGTAATCACATTCTTTGCTATTCTAAGATATGTGTATATTCAATTGCTTTAGGAAGGGAAAGAGAAATAACAAGATGGAAAATGCTCTGCCTATGCCATCCTTCTTGTCCAAGGAGTGGGCATTTAAAGATCAAATTGAATGAATAACTCTGAATAATTGAAGGTTGCACTCTTCACAATTATTCACACAAATGACTGGTTTTATTTTAATATTTCAACAGTATGCACTTTCTTGTGACAGAGGAAAAATAGAATTTTAGATGGTAACACGAGGGAAAGGACAGGCAAGAAATAATTTATTGGTTTTACTTTTGCCTTTATGTAAAAAGCTGCAAAGTGGTCCTGTGCTGGGGCAGAGTCAGGACCAGCTCAAACTAACCTGTCCATTTCTGGAGAGGAAAAAGCCACATGTTTTCTTTTTACTGCTAAGGGCTGCTTTTCCCATGGCCAAGCAGGGAAGTAAACTGAAACCAAGGTGCTTCCTGGTCACTGGGAATACAGTCAAATTATACTAATAGCTTGAGATGGACTTTTCAGAAGTCCCAGCTCTTTTTACAACATGTAGCTTTTGGAAGCTTGTGGGATAGATCCCACCTCTGACAGATGTCCACCTTGCAATCAGAGCACAAGAACAGCTGGGACATGGGACAGACAGACTGCCTTTCATGCAGTAATTCTTTTAGTATGAAATACAGAAGCATTCTTGGCAGCAGAAAACTGAATAAATATGAAGTGGGCTGACTACTACCATGAACATGTACACTTCCTTGTAAGAACCCACTAAACCCACCATGACTAAACCACATAGAGCTGAGGTTTGGGCAATTTCAGCCGGTCTCCATCTTCTTGAATAAATAAATAACCAATTAGGATATTACATATATAGCAGACATCTAAAAATAGTTTGGGGATCCTTGATTCTATAGATGTGCATAAGACACACTTAGAGGTCGTTTATCAGATCAAAATCCTTAGGAGACTTTAGCAAAAAAACTACTTTTGCAAGATTAATCTAATCTATTTTATGTGTCTACAGTGCAGACGGCCACTTGGGCACATCAAGGCTGTAATTCATCTTCTGATATAGACATTGAAAACAGACCAGTTGAATACTGCAGCAGAAATACCTATTTCTTTCCATTGTTTCCAAAGAGATTATAAAATCTCTTTATAAAACATTCTTTCCACTGGTTTGCACAGACATAAATGTCTCAATATTAAAGACATCTAAACTTAGAGGACATGAATTTTAGCTCTACTTTGACCATGATCAGACAAAAGTCAAGTCCTGAGTTGCTCAGAATTGGAGCACCTGGTTTCAGATACTTTGATAAGCAGTTTGAAGTGCCTTTTGCTTTTTAAAACAGATGAAGCACCCAACTAGTAAATTTAAGCACCTCCAGGATTAGGCAACTGCAAGTATGTTTTCAGATCATTACTCAGGCCTTGGGCAAAATGAAACTTTATGCTTTCAGAATGCAAACCTCTATGAGACTAACCTTTGTATTCACATTTTCATGTAAATTAGGTTTTTCTTTTGTTAAAACTCTCCACTATGGCAAATTTGTCAACATTTGGGTAATGTATTTGGCAACTGCCAGTTTACTTACCTCTGAACATACTTCTATTACAAGCAGGCCAAAATATGCATCCCTTTTCAAGAAAAGACCTGGAAAGAATCTTGAATAAGATTATTTATGAATTGCAATAGGCCAGCTAGTGATTTTTCTACCATATCCCTTTCACAACAGTCAGAATGAACTGGTGCTGTCATCTATAGCTCACAGGCAGAGCTTGCTAGAGGTCAATTTATGATTTAATTTGCAAATGACGACTACATCCTCTGTTATTTTCATAGCTGGCAAAACAGATATGAAAAGATCAAAAGACAGGCATAGATGTAACTCCAACTGATATTAGATTGTAAAGAGGCACATTGCAATGTTGCTTTTCTATGCAGATAACACAAATAAGGCAGAATCATTCATACTCTAATACCTTGTATATAATTAACCGTGCCTTTGTATCTTGTTCCTTACTAATTTTCACTGTCTTGCATTTCAGGCTGTTCTGAATGCATCTCATGAGACTTGAATAGATGATACTGGGCTGTGCCCCACACACTGACATTCTTTCTCATTGCCAGACACAAGGTTGTATTAGCTTATTTCTGTTCTGAAAGACACACAAAGCATTGCTCAGATTCTCACTGAGTTTGTAGCACCATGAATTCCACCTGCCAGAACTCCTGCCCACCTTTGATATCCCTGCCCTATGACAGCTTTCCAGATAGTATGATTTAAATTCCAATGTTAAACATCTTCCACATCTGAGCCCCAAAACACCAGCTGCTTCCCCATAGGCTACTGACAGCAAGACTGCTGTCTGCTCTTTCTTTTAAAATACTTTGGCTTGTGTTGATGATCTTCTAAAATTATTCCTTCTCAAGTTTTTTGAACAATGTCCTGTCTTAGTGTTTACAACTGCACTTCTGGTATTTGTGTTTAAGCAGAAGACCCCTTTCTCCTTCCAAATTAAACTTTCTATCATCAAGGATAATTTTATTTTAATCAGGGGATAATTAAAACAGGAGATGATTAAAAGCTTAGAATTAGCATTACCTAATGACACTTAGCTGAACCCCTCTGGTTTATTTGTTCATTAAACCTTTGGTGTCTTAGTCCTCAAGAGTAAAATAAAACATTTTCTGTAACTAAATAGTGTAGTCATTAACATAAGCAAAGATCTGCTCCTTGTGCAGGTGACCCTTTCCAGGTGACCCTGGAAGCAGTATTTTATAAGTAGAAAGCAAAATCAGCTACTGAGAAGTTGTGATGTTTTTGAAGGAACTACCTCAACTACAGTGTCACCAGTTTCACACTACACAAGTGATTCTGAATTACTATGTAGGTATACCAAATCATTATTATGTTGATAATCCTGCAGGCAGATTCAGAAAGTGCTGTGCAAAGATAGTGCAAAGCAGTAGAATTCAACTGGCTATGTCATTAGGTAGACCCATTCACACAGAGGATTGGGCTCTATGTGTGAGTATAGGTTGGCAATGTCTGAATTACAGCAGGCAGTTTTTTTAAAAAGTTGGGGGTTCTTTTGGATTAGAGGATGTGAAAGCAGGTTGTTTACTTTAGTGTTTTGCATTATTTTCAAGCTCCGTTGCCCAATTTCTGAGTGTGTTTCAGAAACTATTTCATCTTGTCTCTACTGTCCTCATCTAAAGCTAAGACAATGTGGGGTCTTCCTCCATACAGTGAAATAAGTATGACTAGAAGCAAGTGCTCTCAAAGACTTTGATAAGAAATGATAAGCACACACAGATGAGGTACTAACAAACATTATGTAATAGCCTGGCTTTAATCACTGTGGTGTCTGTTTTATTTCAAGGCCTTGTATTTCTGTTTCATGTGTCCCTACGTAACAATTGAGTTGAGGGTTATCCTGGGTTTCAATGCCTGACTTTTATTCAAGTCTTAAGAAAAACTTATCACTAAAACCAACAGAACCCTCTGTTATCTTTGACTTGGTTATGTTAATATTTGCTGCAGATTAGACTTTTGTTTGAAAACTTTGGCCTGCTCTACTGATTTTGGATACCTTTTAGATCCAGACTGCTTAAGTGGGTGGATATCTGCATTCAGAGCATCTGTGTATCTGGGCATCCTCAGAAACATGCTAGTCCCCTCCACTGCCATTAAGTGGAGATTGTCTGCTCAAAAGCTCAGCAATCCTGAGGGAAAATGCAGAGAAAATACAAAGAATTCTGCTGATGTGGTGCATTTCAAAGATGAACTGCATGAATCTGTACTCCTAATGACTTGCTGCAGATCCGAACTGCATTAGCATACACACCAATGTAATCAGGGAAAACAGGTAAATATTTGACAACTAAATTTTAAAAAAGTGATGGTGAAAAAAGTACTCAAATTGTGTTATTGACATAAGGAATAATGAAACAGTCAGTAATTATGACACATAAAACATTTGGCATGATTGAAATTGCTATTATGTTCCTCAGTTACACTCAATAGTCTCTTTCTGCACAGTTGAGCTAGCTGAAAACTGTGGATGTGCTTTATGCTAAACATATTAGCAAAGGGTGATTGAAGGTAGCAGAATAAAAACAAAGGTTAATACATTGGACAAGTTTCCATTTGATTTTTAATTTTATTTTTAATTCATGCATGAGTAGATGTGCATTATCTGTTGAGATTTCATAATTTTTTCTATTGGAGCAAAGATGCTTGCCTTGATGATTACACATATTTGGAAAATGACTAATAATTTGCTTATTAAAGAAAAATAATTCTAAAATTCCTACTGTGTTTCTTAGATATTTTTTATCTTAGAATCATTATTTTCAAATTCTCCTGCTTCTCACATACTAGAAACTACACATTTCAATAACTGCTCAAGTTGGAGCTTCAATAACAAATTAGAGCCTCAGAGCAGGACTCAGAGAGGATGGGTCATGCAGTGCATGTACATATCTGACTGCATTATTAATTGATCCTAATTCTTCTTTACTGATGAGCTCTTCAACCAAGTACCTTTCTATCCCAAAGGAAAAGAAAAAAAAACCAAAAAAACCAAAAAAAAAAAAAAAAAAAAAAACAAACCAAAAAAAACCCAAACAAACAACCCCCCACAAAACCCAAAAGTAACAGAACACAGAAATAAAGTAAACCAGTTTCCTTGTGCCAAAATAGAATCGGCTGCTTAATATAATTTCACATTTAACAGTACGCTAATAAAGTGAGTTTCACAGTAATAAGCCTGGTTTTGATTTCTCTTTAAAATAGAAATATTTTGATTGTTTCAAATGAGAGCATGCATTGAGAAAGTACTGTAGATGCTGAGGAAAGGTGTTCTTTTGTATTAAAGAAACCAGTTTTAACACTCAAGTTTGCTAAAAATAGTGTAAAATGCTTTACCACTGCCACCAGAAAAAATTAATTACGTGAAGAGCAACATTGTCCCCTAGTGGTAAAAGAAATATTTTATCCCATATGAAACAATGGTTGCTTTCTGCATTGAAATACTCAATGCTGTAGATTTACAGCAAACAATACACTCCCCAGCAAATATGGATTGTGCTAAAATCTCACTGAATTCAAATGTGCTGGTTCTCTCAAGAAATTGAATTTAGTTTTAATAGCAAGAAGAATATTCAAATGGCACAGTAATTTAATTTAACCTGGTCTAGCCCTGAAACAGAAAATCCATTTGTATGATGACCCCGCTGAATCATATATACATGCACACAAACAGGTGTACAAGCATATACATATATATATAAGATGAAGTGAATTTGCAGGCAAAAGTCAGTCTACAAAATGATGAAGGGAGAAGGAAGGAAAAGCATAGACTTTACTCAATTTGATACAGGATGATGCATGCCAGCTTTTTTGTTTCATTTGGGAAAGGACCAGAAATTATACATGTACAGGTGTGACTGATGTGTGTCATGATGTGCAAATCTGAGTAGTAACACTTGGGAGGAGTCCCCAGAAAATGTCCTCACAACACAGGGCTGGTGACTTTCATCTGTACACACCCATGTACAGAACTGGGCAAAACTTAATAGTATTCTGAGTCTTCCTACCATCTTTCAGTGATGTGAAGCAGAAAAGCTGAGAACAATCAAATAAGCTCTGCCAAGAAATTTCAGGCATTGCTGCTCACCCAGGGTGTCTCAAGAGAAAGACTGCCCTGACAAACTGGCTGCTCAAAGACAGGACCAGCTGCTAGTCCCTGCTCTGGAGCCAAATGCCCTTAAGTTGCCAGGAACCCTACTAGATTGTTCAAATTAGGATCCATTGAACTACTGTAGAAGAAAAAAACATACATGGAGAAGATTCCTTGTCCAAGAAATGGACATTTTCCTATTAAATTGATTTCTGCTTGAAAAATCCCTGACAGTTTTAGTGACAAAGTTGCCAAGGACTGACAGCCTTTCATAGATTCTACTGGGACATGTCCTCTCTTTCTTCTATCATTAAACTTGTTCCCTTTCTTCCCCTTTCTGTGGATTCTCAGTCTAAGTAATACTTTCTCAAAATAAATTCTACTGAAAGAGAATAAAGAAATTAGAAACTCTAAGAAGTTATGAGACTGGCAATATTTCCAAATTTCACAGTGCACAAGGCGCCACTTTTTTCTACTCCCTTTTTTGCGGGCTCTTGTCTTCTACCTAGCTAGCTTATATTGACATTTATTTGAAGCTAGGGCTGTATCTTATTTTGCTTTTTGGGAGAGAAAAGGATGGAGGCAGCAATCCTCACAACTCTCCTTGGGCTTCTCGATGCTTGCATCATTATGGAACAGGAAAAGACCAGGAGGCAATTCATATGGGAACAAGTCAGAAACAAAATAAATAATGAAACTATGCAGCATGTTTTCTTCAACCATATAGAGATTAACTTCTTCAGCTATTAACCATAAGGCTAAAAATTAATGCATTTTCCCAGGAGGTAGTATTAATGCTGAGCATTCCCATGAGGAGAGTTTCATTCAGCTCTTGAACATGTTGAATGAGTACACAAGACAAAAGGTTAGGATCTAAAAGATTGGCATTGCCATTGCCAGCAGCTTCCAGTCCTGGAGATGTGAACCCGTAAGGAGAGTTAGATAGACAAAGCCCATCAGACCTGGGTCCTGTCAGACTTTGACAGTATGTGTGTGCTGAAAGGCTCAGTCTTTGCAGTGAAACCAGGCATAGAAACCCAAGTCTAAGTCCAGGCTTTACATTGCCTGGGGTAAGGCTGGAACTGCATTGACTTCTAAGATGTAGATTTTTTGTTAAATAGTCATGGAGAGAGCTTCATGATGACATATTGTGTTCTAGCAAAATCAGGGCCTCTAGGGAAAAAAAAGCTGTGGTTACTGTGTTTGTTTAACACTGGTCATGTAATGCTTTCAGAGGCAGATGGGATAAGCTTGCATATTGTTGTGTGTGTTTGTGTGCACTCTAGTGCATTTTTGGGGTTTTCCCCAAGGAAAATATCCATATCACGTTAAATCAAATTGCGTGTGCTTCTCTGAGGGCAAATACTGTGGGGGGAGAGAGCCTCAAGTCAAGGTTTTAAAGCCCTCACAGAGATTTGTGGAACATCAAGATTGAGTGGGAAGAGTCTGGAAGAGGTTGCAGCAGCTCAGTGGAGGCTGCAGCCTTCCAATTTCATACATACAGGATGCAACTCTACTGCCTTTCTGCTCCTTGATTTTCAGTTCTAGTTTGCATTAGTCGCCTGTAAGTAAAGTGTACAGGAGTGGAGGTCCCTGAGATTTACTAGACAGAGCATTGTGACAGTCTGGCTTTTGCCAAAGTTTGTGCTGATATTTTAAAGAATTTGCATGAGGAGCTCTCTGTAGCTCTCTATTATATAAAGTACAGACATTATGAGTTAAAACCTTTTTAGCCCTTTCTTGCATACTTTGCTGTCTGAGAAAAATAATTTTGTGATAACAGTAGTTTTTATTGCTTAATCTAGGTTCTTTCTTCTGACTTACTTATGTCTATTATTCAATATAGATACTTTCTTCTGACTTCCTAGTGTTTTTTCTGTGAAATTTATGCTTTTTTTCTTTTTCTAATTTCTTCTAATTTTTTCTATTTTCATCCTCCACTAACTAGAATTAGAGTTCAACATTTGTAAGTTGTTTGGTTTTTGTTATGGAAACAATGAGATTTTTTATTTCGTATCATAAGTTAAAGTATCAGAGAAGTTTTTAATGTGTTTCTGTATACATTGTACTGATACTTAAAAGTTACTTATGAGTCTTTTCTAAAGAGCTGGCAAATCTTTTCTAATAAGTGTAACTGAGTCTTTGAATAATAGTTTATTTCTGCATTAGGTAAGGCAAATAATTCCATTTATCTTCTCCAGAAGTGGTAGGTACATGGTGAGCAGATGGGAAATTAGAATTTACAGCTACCTTCCTAATGCTAAATTAGAATTTTTAAGGAGAGCCACCAGTTGCATAATTCATATTTATGCTACATCATAAAATGAAACTCAATTTATGTGGTTTTAAATACATCCTGTAAACAGCGTTACATTGCCAACTTTTCTAAACTACACTAAAGAACACTGAAGCATATTATACTGAAAAAAAATCCTTTTCTTACTTTCCAATAAAAAGTGTTGATTGTAAACAGCCAGAAATATTACAGGAATGTAAATGTACCAGTAAATGTGGATTAATTTTCAGTATAAACTAGCAGTCCAAATGTGATCATTGTGTCATGACTGTGAATAATGATTGGTGTCCTCTATTTCAGGGAAGGGATCTCACCAACAGACCCTCTGGAGAGGAGCCATCACTTCTGATGCCTCTTCAGTCTTGACCATCACAAACCTGAGGAAACCTTCAGTAGGGAAACTCTAGAGGCCACTAAGTCCAACCCCCTGATCATCAAAGAGCAATTTCAAAATTAAATCCAACAACACAGTCAGAGCAGGTTCCTTCAGGTCGTATCTGGTGATGTGCTAAATAACTTCAAAGACAGGTTTCCACAACTATTCTGGGCAAAATAGAGTAAAGTTGTGGAAGTGAGAATAAAATGGAAAAGACATAAAGAACAATAGATGATGGCAGAATTAATTAATAAATACTTTGCATAAAGCAAAAAGTTAGTTAAAAACTAAATTTATGCAAACTTGAGATAGGAAAACAAACTAGACACCGTAATACTTCAAATAGTACAAAAAGAGTCTTAGTATTACCTCCTACTGAAAGCAAGAGTCAACAAGCAGAAACTTCAAGTCTTTTTCAAGTCATTCTTTGTTCTGGCTAATGTAGAATTATTTGTTTATAAGACTATTTAGATACATTTAAGACTGACATCTAAGAGCAGAACACACAACTAAGGAAAACATGACTGTTTCATTTAAAAAAAAGAGGCAAAAAACTCTTTAAAAAGAGTATGATTTCCCTTTTTCACTTATTTAAAACTTTACCATCTTTTTCACTGAAATAGTATGGTAATCTTCCACAGAGAACCTGTGCATATATATGCTTATAGACCCCTGCCTGCTTGTAGCTTGTGCAAGTCCTTCTAGGCTTCTCCTTGTACTTGCCATTACATGACTGCCATATAAATTTTCCCATGTAGATTTCAGATTAATGTTTGAATTCTGCATGGCTATATTTTAGACAGAACTCTCTAACCATTACAAAACTCTCTGAAAATACTGCTAGCATGCTTCAGAAGAAAAGAAACCTCTCTGATAGCTTTACAATTTCTGCCAGCTTAACAGAAATTTAGGAAAAGAAGCTGATGCTTTTTTCCTCTTAATAGTTAGCAATAGTGTTAGTGGTTCATGAATGGGATAGAAAATTTCTAGCTGTTCCACTTACTCCCTAGGCATAGCAAGGAATCTTATGTTTACACTAAAATATTTTATCTTGGTAAGTTCTGACTGAAGTTAAAGGGTCATTAGCTTTTTCATTATGAACCCAATTAAAATGTCCTAGTCTTTATTGATTTAAATAATATTAAGGATATTACTTAAACATAATTTTGTATTCATCACAGAGCTAATTTGAAATCTAACCAGCAATTGCATTTGTTCTTTCCCTCTAAACATTTTCTCAACTTTCCAAATTATCCATAATCCTTTATTTTGCATTCTGAAGTTTGTCTGTGGTTTGGACTCTAGTAATTATTTATAGACTATTATGTGCTCTAGGGTTTATTTTTCCACTGTCCTGCAGGGAAGAGAATAATACTCGAAGAGCCATCCTACAAAACACCACATCTGCCCAGATTCTGAAATTCAGTTCTGTCTTCCTTGACAAGTTTGGCCCTCCAGGAAACTTTTAGGGCACTTGTCAATAAACCTTAAATCTTTTTCTAAGAGTGATGACAAAGGAGTTCAAGTCACACAAGTTTCAGTCATTTAAGAAATTATTTCTTAGACTGGTTTTGTCCCTCAGCCACAGCACTGCAAGCAGAATTTAGAATATACTCTGGCCTCAGCTTTTAGCTTTATCAGAAATGTCTTCATTCCAGCATCATTGAATCCTTCAAAAGGCTTTTTATTTAAGATCAAACCTCAGGCTGTAAAAAACCAAGGTAGGTTAGGTTAGGTTAGGCTAGGTTAGGTTAGGTTAGGTTAGGTTAGGTTAGGTTAGGTTAGGTTGGGTTAGGCAGGGCTGAGCAGTGCTAAATTGCATTGGTTTGGGTTAGGGAAATGTTATTCAATGGCAGAAACAGAATTTACCTATTTCAGAGTGTACGTTTTCCACCAGAATTTAATGTTTTGTGGCTTCTCTGGCTTTAGGTGGTGGAGAGAGCAGGAAGGGGAGACCTCTCAGGTAAGATATAGGGCAGCAGTGCTTGCAGAGGCAATTGGCAGTTTTGCCTGAATTCTGGAAGACACTTTTTTGTGTCCTTGAAATTCCATATCAAAACTAATTTTGGAAATTACATACCCTATCATAAATACAATTTTCCAGATTGTGACATTTACACACTGTGATTCTCACCAGCACATAGACGTTGGGTGAATATCCAACTCAGAAATCAAGGTCAGAATTTTGAGGACAGTGTTTCAGACATATTGAGGACAGATTTTCCGTAATGACAACGAGAGATCACTCACTTCTGGATTTTACTGAATGACATCTGAGCCAGTTTGTAAGGAAAATGGAAGGACAAACGACACCTGCAATTCAATAGTTTCAGTAAGAGTGTCTCTGAGGGCTGAACTTAGACATCCTGGGGAAATGGGATCTACAGGCTGATGTAGCTTCCCTGAAGCTGGGCACCTGCAGCCTCATTGTGGATAGAGAGGAAAAGTTCATCCTTACCTCTCAGAAGGTGGCTCACGGGAGTCAATCTCATCATGGTCAATAGCCTTGCTCAGGAAGTGGGATCCCCCTCCCAGAGAGAGATGCCAGATTACAAACTCTTATGCATAAAATTACGGCCTGTCTCCTGCTGATGCAGAGTTCATGCTTCCGGGGATGGAAAGAGATCACACTAAAGCATTCTGAATATTCAGTTTACTTATTGCAGCTCTCAGCTGCAACACCTGAACCTCTCCACAATTTTGAAAAAAACCAGTTATACTGCATCATACTGGACTAACCAATCCCTATTTTTCCAACAAAATATTGCAGATTTATTCTTACACTGGATTATTTTTGGGGAGCAACTATTTTAAAGCTTTCTTTCTTCTGAGGGCACTTTTCTTGCTCACAGCTTTCTTGACCTAACGAATATGAAACTGCAAAATAAAAATAATAAAAATACTTAGACTCCCTTGCTGAGTTTCCATGCCATAGAAAGTAAATTTAATTCCTCCATTGTTACCTTTTCTCTTTAGAAATTGTATTAAATAAGATGAGGCAACTTCTTCATTGAAATTTCCACATTTTAACTTTGGGGCAAAAAAACCCTGATTCTTCTTTTCCCCTCCTCCCAAAACCTTTCAGGCAAATGAAGTGTAGGTGAGCACTCCCTAGGAATCTCTCCTACTCATTGAGACTTTTGTTAAAATATCCTTTAAAGAAAAATCCATTTAATGTTTACCAGTATCTAGATGGTTTAGTTCTCAAAAATCCTCTGAAGGCTAAATTCATTGCCTTTACATGAGTCTGAGAATTGTTAGTCTTTAATCAAACAATTGTATTTTTTACTTTCTGTGATTATTCAGTTCCAGGTGGAGCTTGGTTAAGAATGACTCAGACTTACATGGCCCAGAAGCTTTTTCAAAAATCAGTGGTCCTACAGATTTTATGGACAATTCCAAACACAACATTGTTTGCTGAAAATGTGAGGACAAAAGTTGTGGGGGAAAGGTGATCTGGTAAATACAAGGATTTAAAAAGTATGCAGGTAATTAACTCTCTCTCCCAGCCAGGAAGCAAAAGAAAGAAGTGTACATTGAGAGGTATGTCCTATAGTTAATGGAGGAAAGCCAAACTACCAGGTAATTTAAATCAGACAAAGAGTGCTAATCTCTGAGCACAATGTGGATAATCTCTGCTGATGAAAAAAAAACAAACCCTAGCTACAAGTCACAATTACCTGGCTTCTTCATATATTTGGGTTTACAAGGACTGGAAATACTCAAGCCAGAGACATGGTGGACCCAACAGATTTTGCTGTTTGTGGCTGTCAGTTCCTAAAGAAAAGACTAGGAAGTCTCACATTCCTGATCTGCATCTTCATGAAAACAAAGCTTCTTTTCCCAAAGATTCCCCTTAGCTTGCTGTAAGTCTAAAGATGTGGTCGCAAAGCAAAACTCAAAGAACAAAGATCCTGAAGGGAGAAGACTCAGAAAAGGTCTACATAAAGTACACACCTGCAGACACTTTGATGCCCAGAACAGTGTGCAGTGATATACTGTTTGACCAAAAAAGCCCAGCAGAGGTTATTTGGTCTCATAATAGCATCAGGGTGCAATTTCTGGCCCTTACCCCACCTTGTTTGAACTAATCCAGGGATCTCAGTACCATACTCCATTACACACATGTTTTCATTTGCAGACTATTTGCCTACATTCAGGAACTCACCTCTTACCTCAAGTGTCATGACAAAAGTAAATTCAGAGTGAACTTTCGCACCTCTTCAGTGCTTCCTCCCACTCATCAAATTCAGTTCTGCCACTGGAGAACAATTCAGGCAATTACTCTTTCAGATATAAAAGCCAAGAACACTAAATTATCACGATTTCTAATGTTACCTAGCAGTGTAAATTTTAGTGTACAGATAGTACTCAAGTTTTTCACTTCGATGGCCAAGATGGTGACCTAGGCTACAATGTTTCTGTACCTGGCAGGTCTGAGGGAAAAAGGAAATTGGCCAAAACTTAGCACATTTGGAGAAAGATTTTTAAAATTTTCCTTCATTTAGATAAAAAAGCCTCATCCCGTCCACAATAAGCTCTGTAAAAGAGAAAAAGGATAATAAAACACAGTCTGTTTAAAACTTCCCATAGGTTGTTATTTCTTGTAGACATTTTTAATTTAACAAGCTTAGCAAATGTTCTTATTAATAAACTCCTAATTATTCAGAAACTGCTAAACATAGACAAATGCAAGCCTGGCACAGACTTGAAAAAAATATTTCTGGAAACAGTTGTGATTTTTAATGTTTATTCAGCTTCTCTCGCCATTATGATTTCTTTTCAGGAGAGGTAATAGAGCTTATTCAAGCTCAGCACAGCACCTAGGACATTCTGTGCACTGTCAGCAACTACTGCTGAGTAATCTTATTCCCACATATTTACGTTTATTTCAAAAGTAGTCCATTTCTTGGTGCCTAAATTATTGTAATATTAAAAAAAGGTTAAAAAAAATAGCCACCTAGTTTCCATGTATTGCATTTCAATCTAAGTAAATGTAGAGGGGAAATGTGCAATGACTTTGGGGCACATAGCAATGACTGTGGTGTGCAGAACAGGCTTGTTTCTGGTGTACAATTTTTGTTCCTGACTGCCAGCATTGTGCACCCTCTTTTAATTATTGACATTCATCTGCAACTCATGCACATCTAGTAGTGACAATAACTGTGAAGGCAAGGCAAGCATGCACAGGCTTTGTATTCCTCCTTAAGAACAGTAATGCTGCTGTTCTAAACAAGATAAGTGAGGTAATTGATAATCTTTTTCCTTTCGAAAGTATGTGTCAGAGATATCCAGTGGTTCTACTATGTTGACTCAGTCTATTGTTATGTGAAGAGGATTGAATTCTCCTATTGCTTCTTGTTCAGAAGCATCCTGAGCTACTAAGTAAGATATAACCTTCTATACTGCATGCTCTTTCTTGGTACTGATATGACATTTTGTTTTCTAAAGAAAGTCTATCCCCTATTCACATCCAAACTACCAACAGAAGGATTTCTAATTAAATTCAACTGTTTCCTTTGGAGTAGTTCAAGCCTAGCTTTACATTTGATTATTGCATTCCACAGCTTTACATTTAAACAAATGTCATTGCAGGTAATAAAATTAAGGTAGCAAAGATTTTTATCTGGCTAATGATTTCTGGTAGTTAGGGAAGAGGTTCATTCAGATTACTGGGGATTAGTAAAGTATATTTGTACAGAGGAGCTGTGTGGTCAAATGGAAACCTGGATCTTTGATTCTGAATCTCTCTTACTTCTTATAACACAAAAGCTTTCTTTATTTCAGCACACAATAAGTTTCTTGTTACCTATTCACTTGAACAAGAGAAAATCCTATCTCTCTGCTGTAATTTGGATTACATATTATAATTGGCACTATTATAATGCCACAGAAGAATTAAGAAAAGCTTTGGACAAGTACTAACACACTACCCACAATTACTGTTAGGAAATTACTAAAAGCTAAGAAAAAACCAGTTAAGTGGAACCCTCATACAACGTTAGAAGAGAATTCTCAAAAAAAAAAAAAAAAAGCAATCAATTTCTTTCAGCAATGGAAATTGGCATATTTTAAAAATATAAATATACTTTAAATACACTTTTAAAAATATATATATTTTAAATAACACACATTTGTTTTCCTTCTTGATGGATTTGAACATTCTTTGAATTTTATTTTACTAGATGATCTATGCATCCTTGCTTCATCAAATTTATTCAGTTTGAAGATTAAAGCCTTTTGAGGGGAAAACGCTTGACACGTTAATGTAAGATGATGCTTAAGAGTAACCTATATGAATGCATACAGAATGAATTTATGAGCTACACAAATAAACAGTTGTAGGTTTCAAGAAATGTATTTTTTTCAGTTCTATTCAAGTAAGAAGTTTTACACCTTAAAATAAACATCAAAGCTACAAAGAAAATCACAACAACAACCAACCTTAGGCATACTGACACTAGTGTGTAGCTTTCTGAGTTAGTTTAAAATGCAATTAGTTGTCCCTTGACAGATCTTCTTTCTCAATAGCTGGGAAAAATAGCATGCAATGCTAATATTTTTGGGGACTGAAATGAAGGATTTCAAAAAGAAAAAAAAAAAAGAGATGAAGAAAACAAAAGTATTTGAAAAGCAAGATTTAGATTAGTAAAAAGTTTTAGAAGCAAAAGCAACAGTGTAAAGAAAGGAATATAATCATTACATTTCCAGTCAGAAAAATCAGGATCAGAGCTAGCACTAAGAGCATCTAAGCTGTGTGCTAGTAACTACTATCTGTGACTTCCTGGGAGTGCTTTTAGAAATGTAAAGCTGTCCAGGTTGAAGTGATGATAGTAGATTCCCTCTTCTGTGACCTCCCTATACCTCATCTCATATTTTTTCACATTCATAGTAAAACGTCTTTCACAGCACCTACAAGATTTCCTGAGTGGTTCTTGTTTATTTTTTTCCTTAGTGGAGTATCCCTTTTAGCTGTCTTTGTAAGATTCTGCCTGTGGCTTGAAAAATAATCCATGTCTTTTGGAAACTTTTGAATTTAGTGATTTTCTGATGCAGTTTACCCTTGACCTTTTCATGTCAAAACAACTTCTGCCCTCATTCAGAAGCTCACCATAGTTTCTGACTATCTTGTCTGAATTTCTGACTATTTATACTGAAGCCACCAGCTGCCCTTTTATCTTTTACCTGTTGGTAACCTCAGAGAGAATGGCCACAATGGAAATGCCACTATTCCTAGCTGGACAGAGTCAGGTTGGCTACAGGGAAAGTAGAGGCCTTTTTTGTCATTTATTTGTGAATACAGCTGAGAAAATGGTGTCAGGATAAAATAAAACCCATCAGAATGGAGTATGAATTGAAAAGCACCCAGGAAACAGAAAGGAGTAAAGTGGAGGCTTGGAGAGTTGGATGTAATAAACAATGAATGTGAAAAGATAATGACAGAAGTGAAGACTGAAGAGCCAAGGAGCAATAGCAAGAAGATGATGGAGTAACTTCATTCCCCTGAGAACTATCCACTGTAGTGCAGTCATGTCAACACATAGTGTAAATACTGGTTTCTCCAATTCTCTCTTTTGATCATACAGCTGTTTCAGAGATACCGCTCATGATCATCTGCCAGCTTAAAGAAATGATCACATTTTATGAGAAGTTTTCTCAACACACAGCAATGTCTGAAAGTACATGAACTTACAGAGAAAAGTAATATTTTTGTTTTCCTCTCTCCTGAGACAAGAATCAAAGATGACTGGCAGTTCGGGTGTTTACTCAGAATGTGTCCTATATTCTTTTCATAAATTTTACAATGACAATGCCATCTCTTCCCTTTTAAAAAGGAAAGTCCTCACAGATATTTGTTTTATTACACTTAATCAAACTGAAAAACTGCTTTGTGGGGTGTTTATGAGATAGTGCCTGTACAGAGAGGTGATATGAATACTTTCAGGTTACTGAATGATTATTACTAGTCTTTTAATAGTGTTACAAACTGCCTGAAGAATCAAAAGTGTCCTGATGCAAAATACGTGATTCAAGACACACAGTTAAAGTGCTGTAATCTGCATTTAGTAAGGCATAATGTTATTTGCTCATTTTTTACTGGTTCATTGGGGCATGGGTAAACTCTTCTTTACCACAGTGTCCTGCTAATAATACAGTAAATAGAAGGACTGACTGCCTTCTTTCAGTTGTAAGGTTATTGACAGACAGGAAAAATTATAGAAAAACATGTTTTAAACTAGGCAGCTGGAAACCCATAACAGAATTTTTAATCAGAATTACATAATTTTTGAGAAATACAGCAGCTTTTCCTTGTTTGTTTTCTAATGGGAAGAATGTTCAAGACAAATTTTGAGTTCTCATTAAATTAATTGAATTCATGTCCTTCACTTGTTATTAGCTGATACATTTTATACAGAACTTTAACTCCACAGAAGTGGTGAGAATATTGTTTCCTTACTCCACATGGGGAAAAGGCTCTGAGAGTCCCTAGGAAAGAGAAGAAATTAGAAGGTACACAGGACACATGGAGGGACAATGTCAGATGCTATCAGATCGCCTGGAAACTGTGAGCAGGTGGTTATGGACATCATGAGCTTGGCTTGGAGAGCAGCTCAGACCATTGCAGCTGAAACTGATGATCAAGTCCTTAGAATGAGGCAGTTTGAGGGGTTCTTAGAAATAAATAGGAGAAAGGCAGTGGATAAATGGGAGCAGAAACTGAGAAATCAATTCCCTTGTGTTTGCAGTGAGCTTGGTTTAAGTTCCTTGTCCTTCCCACCCACATCTTACTGATCCTAGGGTGATTCTGAGCTGTATCCCTTACCCATGTATTTTTCAGACCCTGTACTCATTCTCCCAACTTTCATGCAAATTCATACACATCAATGTGCAGCAATCAAACTGAAAATAAACTATAATTTCAGTAAAAATATAGTAATTTGAATCACAAATATGAAATCTGGTTTGCATGGAAATGGAGAAACCTCAAAGAAATATTTTGCTTTATGCCAGAAATGGTTCCAGTTTCCATCTGTGTCATGAGACTAAAGACATGAATATAACTTTGAAATTACTATCCATAAGGTCAGATATAAGACCCACCAAAGCTAGATGCAGGTGAAGAATTTTACTTCTGCTAGTTAGTTTTGAAATCTTAACTTTTTTGAGCTGTATTAAAATTTTTTTGCATTTCTGTTCTAATGAAGTCACAGAAATAAACTTCATCAAGGTTCTTACTAGTAAGTTCTCTTAGCATTAGCAGAATATTCATCAGAGTAGGCTTCAGGAACATGGCACAAATTATCCTTCCTTTCCTCAGGCTGGCACTTGACCTTGTGTACATGTTCATAATTCTAAATAAACTTATGGCTTTCGACATGAATGCATACAGTGCATACATACCAGGGAAGCTTCGAATGTTAAATATCACTTCAGGAAAACTGTATTTACACACATGCTGACAGTACATTTTCAGGTAGGAGCTTCTCAGCTGATTTGTACACAGCAGCCTCAATCTCCAGTCTTCCCACTGTGAAATTTTAGACAGCTCGTCTGCTGAGCCCTTGCCAGACCTATTAATATTTATAAATTCCACACACATTTCAGTCAGAGCATGTAAGTTGCAGATCTCTCTGATTTAGAAGCTATTAAGATTCATGACCCCTTCAGCTATTTCATCTATGGTCCTGAAGCCTTTGCAATCAGCTTACACTTGAAGAAGAAAGGACAAATCATTACTGTTCAAATATTGTCCTGCATAGTGTCCATTCGTAGTCCATCAAAGAGTAGTTAAGAACTTCAATGCATTCATTTATCTCAGAGACACAGGTTATTATAGGAGCCATTTTTTTCCTTGGAAGAAGAGAGAATAGGAATGTTATTTATTCAGTTACATTTAATTTTGGATTAATGGCCTTTTTAGCTGTGGTTGCTTCTCTGCATATGAAACTAAATCTAATTCATTTTTTTTTCTTCTCATGTATTGTCATGCATTTCGGTACATTGTACAAGGGTACATTGATATTTTGTCAAGGACATCCATGTGGAAAAAGCACAGTCTGCCTTCTGAAATGTAGTGGTGACTCCACCTGAAGGAGTCAGCATCTTCCCCTTCTTAAAGTTCATATGAGTGGTCTAAGAATACTGTAGTGTGCCATCACAGACTTCATCAGGATCCACAAGAAATCTCAAAACTATTTTTTTTCCTAAATTCAAGTCAGTTTTTCTTCTGTAACAGTTCAAGAGTGACTTAGATCTCCACAGCTCTCAGTGAATGCAACAAATGATAGGAATTCAGCATCTCTAAGGATTTATGTCTGAAGTCTGTAAAGGAACACATCTCTGTAGCAGAAAGAAGAGATGTAAAAAATAATTAAAATAAATGTTAGAAGGTTATTCAGGTTACTCAGATTTTAAAACAGATTTTGTAATTATGATCTTAACAGACTACTGAGATCTTCTATTCTGTATACTTAGGACTGGAGTTTCTTTCACATTGGGACATCAGTGATTGTCACCATTGAATATCACCACTGTGCTGCTTTTTTGGAAATAGCTAGTGTTATACACTGGTAGATTTTGGAAACCCGATTACTTGTTTATTAAAATTTTAGGGGAAATTTTTGCCTGAAAATTTTAAAGAAAATAGTGGTATTGTACTGGCATTCTTGCACAGAAAAAAAATAAATTATGATTTCTTTAAAAGTTGCTCTCAGTAAGTTTTTTTATTTTGTCTTGTGTGGAGAAGCACATTATGTTCAGAAAGGTCATTCTCTCAGTAAATCCAGAATTTGTTAATAGAAAATGATGTTTCTAGATGTTTCTTACAGACTAAAAGGCTGAAAATTACAATAATGCTTGAAATTTTGAAATTATGAGAAAGCCTGTGGTTAGACATTCTCTTTCTGGGAACCTGAGTGCAGATGCCATAAAACTTGTGGAAATTTTCATCACTGACTTCAACAGGAAGAAGATATGCATTTATAGCATATGCAGTCCATCATATATATTTTGTACCTTTTTAAAATCATTTTTTATGTCTAGAAATACTCAAGTGAAAGGGCAATCTTTTATTTAAATGTTTAGTTCTCAGCTGCTGCCATCTTACAGGAAGTCATAAAGTTTCTGTCAGCAATATTATTGTTCTCTGTGTGATGAAATGATGCATTTGGCAACAGTTTAAATCATAGTTTATCTAAAAATTTAATTCCTAAGCAATTTGTAGAAAGTTTAACAATGTGTTTCCACAGTACAAGAGTAAGCAACTGCTGGCCTCTTAGACAGGCCAACATTTTGTGCAGATCTTAAGTGTGCAACCCTCTGACTTTAGGGCACGTGCTCCTTCAATATGCTTACAGCATTTCCCATCACTTCACTCTTCAAACAGATTCCAGTTAACAAAGTGTCATTGAATTATGACTTGAGGAGACCACACATTTGAAATTCTGTTACGAGCAGAGGGAAGAGCAGGTTTTAAGTGAAGCTGTCCTGAAAACAGAACATGCATTTTGCTGGAAATTTTTAAATTGTGACATTATTTTCATCTTGCTTCAGAAAGGACAGGTGTAAAATACGCAGTTTTTATAAGGTGTCAAGGGTTAAAAAAATTATTTTTGGAAAAAAAGAATTTGAGTTAAAAATTTTGACCTGGGATCCTGGCTCATAAGCAAAATCTGGCAAGATCTGGAATATATTACTTTCCTCATATTGAGAAGAAAAATATTTCCGTTGAAAACTTCATATAAATGTACCTGTTGACTCAGTACACCCTGTGATAAAGACAGGACAAGAAGAGAAAATGAACAGATATACTTAAGCTTTCCTAAATTCAGGAGCAAGTGTGTCCATGCACACACTGATGTTTGAAGAAAACTGGGGAAGAATTTTAGAAGGAGGCTGCTATGGGTGCCAGAACAGCCTCTGTGGCTTCCAGAACTTACCTCTGATAGAACTGTTGGAGCAGTTTGTAAAGGAGATGATTGCATGCCAGTATGAGAAGAGGGGGAAAAAAAAAGCATTTTGTCAAAGTCTTACTGAATATTCAAGAAATTATAACTTCCTGGAAAATTAAAATTAAGGGTCCTGAGAGGATTATACTGAGTTCAGTGTTGGGGTAAGAGGTGATCTAACCTCTGAGATGGGACTGGAAACCAGTCTGCCTGGTTCTAGAACTGCCTAGTTCTCCCCAGACAACTCCTGCTTTCCTGGCAGCAGCTCAGTGCCTTGTACCCCAATCTTGAGTATGCTTTCAACATCTTAGTTGGTAACTTTTTAGAACTGGTCCTTTAAATCTCAAGAGGAGGTCCTGTAGACCTCCATTTCAAAAGCACTGAGTCTCCTTCAGAAACTGGTATGCTCAAATGTTTCTAACTTCAATTTCTCTTCTGTGCACAGCAGTCCATTTCTTTGGATAGCAGCAAGGAAATCTTATGGCAAAGAATAGAGTTCAAACAGCCACATCTTAAAAACAAAGTTCAGACCTGACAAAACATCTCCTGCATTTACACTGTAGTAACATGAGAGTTTTTTTAAATTTTTTGCTAATGAAGTGAAGGAAAATAAATCACTACCATATAGATATTCTGAATAGCAGTTTTAATGTATAACAAGCAGCATTTTCTGATGCCCTTATGACAGATTTCAAATAAATATAAGTTTCCACTAACAGACAGATTTGATGCTTTTTCTGACAGTGAGAATTACACATTCCTGGCAAGGTGAAAAGTCCTTCTATCTAGGACTGGGCTGGCACCCCAGTGCTTCCAAACCATTGTGCAATGGGCAGTTGGCAGCTGTCGACTTTCCTATGATTATGCAGAAGACATGCTACTTTCGGGAACTAATTTATAGTGCAAAAGGGGGCAACATAGCAGAACTTCCTTCCAAGATCTAAAGGGCAAAAAATAAGAGCTTAATCATTGGAGAGCTGTGAAAGCTGCCCCTCCCCTTTGCACCTCCCTGCAGTGCAATGTATAATTCACACACAGCAAAGCACAGCTGCAGCTCTGCACAGTGTCAAAAAAGCACAAAATCACTCAGTGAAGAGATCTGTAAGAATCTGATTCATGCTGTCTCTTTAAAATGCTGATTCCTCAGACTCTTCTTTCATTTTCTTTACCTCCTGCTATACCACTGACAACTTCTGACCTGCCTTCCATTACAACCAAACATTCTCTTTGGTAACAACTTGAATTGTGCTTTTCAAGGAGGTTTAGCAGTACCTCATTAACTATTTCAGTTGCTTGACATAGCAGGTCATCATTGCAATTATGTAAAATTGCTGTAAAGGTTGTCATAAATTAGCAGGTTTCATTTTAAGCGCTAAATAAGCTCCAGGTATATTCTGAAGTGCTGCAGAGGAAGGGAGAAGAGTGAAAATAATATATGCACCCAGTGTTATTCTGTTGTCATTGAGAAACTCTTATTTCATGGTAATTCACATGGTAATTGAGCTAGGAAATGCTTGTAAGGATATGCAGCTAATATTCAACAAGTGGTAATAAGATGTATTTACATTACTGCAGCACAAACCGTGCAAATGCAATTCTCTGGATGTCTCAAGGACATACTCACTCTGTGAGACAAACACCTAAATAAAGTTTTCCAAAAGGTGCCGATAGAGAGGTATTTCTTCTGCTAGACATATTAAAGATTAATTACATTTGGAACACATCCATTTAGTTATAAAACTACTCCATATGCCTATTTTCTCTTTTGAGGCCCCCAAGCAGAAAACCCTATATATGATAAGCCATCTGGAGATGTGTTATTAGAAAATTATTACTGTAAGCTGTCCCTGATCCAGTTCACAGGTGCACAACTCAGTTAATTCCAGTGGCATTTTAAATAGTGGCTGGTTAGATACTTAACTCGCTCTTCATAGTAGGAACATTTGTCTTAATAACAGGAGCATGGTGTTGCCATTTCCTTTAAGTCACAGTCATTTGGCAATTTGCATATTTGCATCATGCAGAAATAATTCATCCTTAAATCTTTTCAGTCCCCAAGCCTGTATTTCCTAGCATATACATTTATGTGAACAAATGACTGAAGATGTTTGGTTTGTAATAACAAAGATATAAAAAGTAAAAGATATATTTAAATTATCTGACATGGTTTATGGTATACCTTGCACAAAGAGAAAAATACTAAACTTTGTTTTCTATTTTTCTGATCCTGAAGAATTTATTGAAATATCATGTAAAGCCAAAACAGCCCAGTTAGCTTCTTCTGAATAGCTCTGTTAAAACTCTTACATGAACAAAAGAAAATTAAGACGGGTTGGAATAGGTATTGGTTAGGTTAAATTTACTCCATTCTTGATTTTCCCTGGGAAAAAGAGAGTTAAAAATGGTACTGTGAGATATTTTACTTGTAAAGATGAGTTAAGCCTCAATTCTACTTAAAAATATTTGAATACAAGAGGAAGGGTCAGGGGCAGGGACTCAGCTGGCACAGATCAGATCAACTCCAGTTAAATGATAATATTTTTCTTCCTTCAAGGTTTTCAAACATGCCTCTGAAAGGAAAATGAAATGTGTTGCAGTTTTTGCTCCCATCAATTTCGCTGAGAAATTTCAAAAGAGGATTAAGTCCTGGACGTAGCACAAAGGACACAGTCACTAGTTTCATAGGGATTTTTAATGAGAAGTTCCAAATAAAAAACCCACTTTTAAAACTTTTTTCCCCATTGTCATAAATTGAAAATAAAGAATATAGGAGAAATATAACCTGATATGTATGAAGAATAGGGAAACAAATATGGTACTTGCATATACCATTACTCAATGGCGCAATTCTTGGGGTCCTCTTTGGGTTCTAGACAGAAAAGTAATAAGAAAAAAGGATTATTTAAGTACTCAGAATTTCCTTCTAAATGACCTCCTGAAAGAATATATGTTTGGATTGGCTATAAGGAAGAAATTCTTTACTAAGAAGCTGGTGAGGTACAGGAATGGGTTATCCAGAGAAATTGTGGATGCCCCATTCCTGGTCAAGGCCAGGCTGGATGAGGCTTTGTGTAACCTGGTCTAGTGAAAGGGGTTCCCTCCCTTGTCAGGAGGGTTTTAACTAGATTATCTTTAAGGTTCCCTTCCAACCCAAACCATTCTATGATTAGGCTGAATATTATTCATCTAAACTTTGTGTTCATTATCACTTCTGGGCAAATACCTATTTGTGTTAGCAACACATTCTAATGCTTACGCAATACAGAAGATTTACGGTTGAAATATTAAGGAGCTATTTTAATCAGATTATAATCTCTCGAAAATTTAAAATTAGACATTAGTTGCACTGTCTTCTATTGTCCCCTCATTCTTTACCTTTAGGTTTTCTCTGCTTAAACGATAGGGTTCTTTTTTTATATGCATATATATATATATATATATATACACACACACTATACATATGCATATACAATATATATTTTAAAATAAGGCACCTATTAGAATATATATTGATTGAACAGTTATTTTACAAATGTACTCCAACTAGTTGCATGTAGAAGAATATTTGACATACAAAAAGAAGGAATTTCGTCAAGTTTTGACACCTCAGACATTTATCAGCCACACAGTCATGCCTCTTCTTCCCTTCCCCCTTTTCAGCTCTTCCTACACAAACATGAGCCTAGAGGAGCAGAAAACCCAGCTGTAGTACTGATTCATTTCCCAGACTGCATAGTTCAGAAAGTGTTTTGCTTGTGGGGCTAGCTCCACCTCTGGGATTGTCTGCTCCTCTCCTGTGCAACACAACATGACAGAAATCGAAGCTGCATGATCCCGCTTTAAAATTTCATGTAGATTTTTAATTAATTCAATTAGCTTCATGAATAAAGTAACTAGATATTAAGCAACATAAAGGTGACCTACCTGTGCAGGCAGAACTGAATTGCCCTTAAACATGTCCATCTGTATCTCTCAGAATGTGAGTCATATTGATAAGTTATTATAAATAAATAATCCGATAGCCATGTTAATTATTATGATTTAATTATGGTGTCTTACTCCTCGCAGGCATATTTATGAGGGGTTTTTTTTGTGTTGTCCCAGAGAACATTATTAATACACGTCGAAGGACACAGTTTAGCTGTGAATACTAATGACCCATTCAAAGTAAAGTTATGCATGAAATTCTGTGAAGCAGTAGGTTTCACTCATTAATCCCACTTAGAGCACCATTATAGTTACGTTGTCATTAGTTAACAAACACTACATTGTGTATGGAAGCGTTGCTCTTCCATAATTGTTATAGCAATTTTTGATATGTAAATATCACTCTCATATGTGTAATGCAGAAATAATGTATTATACTAAAAATACCCACCATGTGCAGTATATTTGGAGTTGCTTTATACCATTTATGAGCTGCTGTTTAACACAGTAAGAAAGAATGCACCATTTTCAGCAGTAGTAAGATGAAATTCAATCTCTTCTAAAATGTAGAAAAAATTGGTGAAAAATTAATTAAGTATTTAATAGGAAACTTTCATTAATTATATGTTCTTTACCCAATTTCTAACACAATTTTTAAAGCTACTTAAAAATTTGGAAGCAGATGTCTCACAGGTGTTCTAGTTTGGCCGTCAGAGCAGCTTACATTTTTTGCTTGTAACCAAAAACCAAACGAAAACTGAATGTTTTCTATACCCTTTTAGTGTCGTACTTGACTTAGTATCAGTGGATCTATTCAAATGAATGAACATAGACAGCAAATGCAATTTTGGACGCCCCAGAGATGTTCCATCTAGCATGCAGATGCCACTGCAAGAAGGCAGTCCATGTTCCGTAAGTCCATTTTGCCTTCTCTGTGTACATCTCAGGCTATTCGGGATGTTTGTAACGGTGCTAGATGTCTATGCTTATGTTCACAAACTGCTTTCTACGCATCAAAGAACTAATATGTCCATATTTTCTGTGTGATTAAGCGAAAGCCAGGAGCATTTCCAGAGGACAATTTGTCTTTTCCTAAAGTGGAAGTCTAAGATAAGATGGATGCCCATCAGTTATGTTTTACTGTAGTGTGGTGTGGATAACCAGCTTCCACTTAGACATGTCAGGCACACAATGTGACTGGAGATGCCCCAGACTCCACAGACATGGCCTAGGAAAAAGCATGCCATTGAGAACGAGCAGGTGCACCAGGATATCCCACAGAGACTTCTAAATTGTACTAAGCATCTGTGATTGCACGGATAAACTTTAAAATGGCATTCAGGATGAGACTCGGGTGCCTTAATATTGATGTCCATATTGTCTTCATTAGAATTAGTTATTTTAACTCCAGCATGCTCAGAGGTGATGCAGGGAGTTACTTTCACTGCTACAAATGGAATTAAAAAGCCTGATGCAAATGAAACTAACAATTCTTGATTCTGAGGGGTTTATTTTTCACTTTAGAGTTTGGAGACCTTGACGGATGCCAGTCTTTTATCATGCCATCTGATAGAAAAATGAAGAATGCAAAAAATGTTTTACCTGGATGTAGAAGCTTAGTGCCCTGTAAGAACACTAAAAATTTGACATGGCCTTGTGCATGGACTTAGAGACACATGCTCCTGTGAAATGGCATTTGGAGTCCAGGACTCACATCCCAGGGCATCCTACATGGGGGAGTGAATCCACACCACTGACAATACAGACGGTGATGTGGAGAGAGGTTTACCCATGACCAACTGTGAGTATCATGCCTCAAGTGAACCTAACTGCTTGTGTTTAGACAAATGAATTGCAACTTTCACTTTTTAATGGGATGAGTAATTCTTAGGGGCTCGCTTGCCGCATTAATAATCATGGGGTTCCAGAGACCATCATGGGAACTGAGACATCCTTCAAAAGTATACACAACTGCTCTATAGTCACCTAAATTTAGATACATAGTCAAACAAGACACTGAAAAAGGAAAAATAAACCAAATTCCAGATGTTAGAGACTAAAATCTCGTTTGGAGTGTTTTTAAATCATGGGTGCATTCTATCTCACTCCAGTGTCTCTACCAAACTTCAATCTAGAGTGAAAACTTGTGTACACACAATGTCAACACCTTTACAAGTCACTGAAGAGACAAAGCTTTCACTCGTTTATGGATGACTTTGAAAGCTTGTCAGTGTTGTGAACCATTTGTAGGATTTCTGCTTGAGTGATCAGACTTAAAATGAGTCCTGCAAGTGTGGAAGTAGTCTCTGCTTTAATTCAGCTAACACTGAGCTACTGTCATTGATAGAAGGCACTGGTGCAGATAGGTGCACTCCTGTATGAGTACCTTTCTTGAATTCATTAGTTTAGTGAGAAATCTCGTAATTATTTTGAATCCTATTATATTTTGATAGAAAGAGAGAAGTTGAGTTGCAACTGAATGATTTAAATCCTGTTTATGCTCAAGTTTCCTGGAAAATTGAAAGTGCTTGAAATAGAGAAAGAAGTCATTACCAAAAAGGGAGTTTTAGCAGAAATCTTTCAATGATAAAGGCTGTATCTTTCCTTTGATGCACATGAGAATCTTCCACTGAAGTCAACTGGAACAGCATTCACACCTTCAGGATCTGGATTTGTTCATAATCCCCTGAATTTTAAATTCTCATTCCATTATATCAAGTAACGGAGAGAGGATTAGTTGGCAGATCTGAGAGCTTTAATTTTTTTATGGGATTTGTATGTCTAGTAGAAAACTAAATGAAAAATTGAGAATGCATTACTCATGAAGATGAGCATTTTAAAATGTGTCTTTTACAAACCTTGATTTTTGCATCAAGAAGCTTCTCACTGTCTTTATCATTAACCAGTGGGTTGGAAAAAGAGATTAGAATTTCCAACAAGGAGTATCACTTTCCTTTGGACTGAATATACACAGGCAAGGTTCACAAAATCTACATGTTCACATTTTGCTGTTGGCCTTATGCAGAGGAGAGCCTATCTGTTCTGAATTGTAGGCTGCTTCTATTTCCCTTAAAACTGCTTTGATGAGCACCATGATAGTTTTACAATATTTTACTGTTTATCCATAACAGTCATTTGAATATAGGCTTTTCAGAATGTCAAATATGTAGAAGGTAATAGCACACTACATAAAGACTTAGCATAATGCTCTGTTAGATCATAACCCCACAGAATTATCAGCAATAATTTAAATGTGTTGTCTTGCACAGACAATTAAAGTAAAACTTTCATTTCTAGTCAATTAATGTATTTTCCATTTATTTTAAATGAGTCTATTGTTTCAAACATGTTTAATCACAACATGTGACATTAGAATTCAAAATTTTTAGTTCCTTAATGTAAGGCTAAATGGATTGAAAGAGCATAGGATTTATTAAGTTACCTGGTTGCAGACTATTCATGTATTTGTACAAAAGAACTAACAGATAACAAGGAATAGTGCTACTACTGGCTGGACCTGTACATGGGCACAGCAGCAGCAGCAGCCTCATCTGCTGGGATAGAGAGACCCTCAGGTGCTGAGACACTCTGGCTGGATTGCAGTGACCAGGAGGAAATACCTTTCATATCCTGTAGACTGCTCTGTTCACACCCTTAACACATAGAATCTTCATCAGCTGTTGTCAGCTCTGCCTTGTATATCTCATTTAAGTTTATTGTATCTGGTCTTTAAAAAACATAAATTACTTTTACTGCTACAAATTGAATTAGAAAGCCTGATGCAAATGAAACTAACAGTTCTTGATTTTGAAGGGTTTATTTTTCACTTTGGAGTTTGGAGACCTTGATGGATGTCAGTCTTTTATCATGCCGTCTAATAGAAAAATGAAGAATGCAAAAAGAAAGTAAACCAAAGCAATGATTTGACCTTTTTCTAACAACAAAAAACTCTCTGCAAGTGACAATAGTTACCATCTGTCAAAACCTAGAAAATGCTAAAAATTAAAAAAGAAAAAATTGAATTGATAATTTAATAATTAAGCTACTAAAACTCCCAGCCCTATTATATCTTAAAATCTGAGTAGAGATCCTTTTTCTTAAAAAACACATTTCTTTGAGGGGAAAAAAATCCAACTCAATTAAATCCCAAATAATAAAAGGTAAATCTTTGCAGAATTTAATAGTTCTGGTTTGCAGATATTGAAATAAAATTCTACTCATGGAAGTGTAATTTTTTTGCTTATACTGACCTCTTGTTTTTTCTCTAAGCATCTGCTGCCAGCAGACATCAAAGATGGAATACAGACTCAGATTAATGTTTCTTCTGTTCTTACAATAAAAAACTTATTTCTGTTCTTGCCACCCTTGAGTTAAATAGCTATTGAGGTCCTGTTAAAATTATGACATCAAGCTGTTTGGATTGAAACTAGAACATAATACCATTGGTACCAGGAGAGTTCTTCCTTACCATGCTGACTTGTGAAATGCTTTTTGAGCTATTTACATCATTTTACACAGCTTGCTCAAGTCCAGAAAAAAAAAAAATCCAAGGTAAGTTACTAGACATTGTAGGGTCAGATCCAATGAGACATTTAAATTCCTAGCCTCTGTTTAGTTCTTCAATTGCCCATTTAAACAGCTAGGAACCTAAACATGGGCTAGGACAATAAATTGTCAATTGGACTTGAGGTTCAATTCTGCACTGTGGTGCAAACTCATCCTCAATAAAGGCCAAAATAATTTTATCATGAAACTCTGGCTAATTAGGATGCTACCAGTTGTCTAGACAGTCACAGATGCCCTGAAACCACTCTTGGAAATAATTAAAATTGATGGCCTTCAGCCTTTTGATGATCTTTGCAACAAGGGAGCATCAGCTCTTACAGTCCACTCGACTCTATATACTCTCACCACAGAAGACTCCTAATAAAAGCCAAGGAGCTGGCTTTATTAGTTACTCAATGTTATTAGCAATGTGTTTCACATTACTGATTTTGAATTCACTAAGCAGCAGTGCTTTTTCCTTTTTTCATCTCCCAGCAAAATTGTGTTTGAAGTCTGTACATGATAATGATATAAAAGCCAAGGAGCTCTTGATATAGACTGAGCCTACAGCATCATACCCTGAATTACTCACAATTTGCATGTGGAGTACACAGGCAATAATCCACTATTGCTTGCTCCTAGGCCAGACTAATCTACACTTCCATAAAAGCTGAAAAAAAAAAAGGTAGGACAGCAGAGAGGGGAAGGAATTTCAACCTTATCTGATGCAGCTTTAGCGGAGTGTCCACTCTTGTACTTGGCAGCAATGTCAAAGGAAGAAGTACCACAAAGTGTTCAAATTTCAAAATTGTTTGCAACATTTCACTGAGCCACTTGTCTTGTTACAAGACAAATATTTTCTCCCTTTACTCTTTGTTCCTCTTTTTATGTAAGTCAAATTGCTGCTGGACTTTGTCCTGGAGGATTAAGGACAGGGTGTGAGAACTGGATGGGGAAAAAAGGGCTGCAGCACGGCTCAGTGGGCCCCTGTCACCACTTCCCAATACCTGTCATCAAGAAGAGTGAACCAGATTTAGCAAGATGATAAGCACAGACCTTTTACACAATGATGAATCTACATAAATTCAGTGATTCACTGATTAGATTTACACCTGTAGAAATCAATTACTCTGTTTTGCCCTTCTAGAGCTTTCTGCTTCTCCTAGCCTTAGGGCACTTTTTTGAACAACCTCCAGGCACCCTCAGCAATGCTCCTGCCATCATATCACTTCCATAGCTGTTAAGAAGTTGAAATTAAGCCTTTTGGGTATGTCTTTTGTACACACCTCAAAGCAAAGTACATTGAACTTTGTCAAAAAAATCAGCTGAGTGAGTAGGAAAATGTCTGTGGGTATCAAATGCCACTAGACTTCCCAGCTAATATTCATTGCTGAAATAAGATTGCGACAAGTGCTTTGATCCTTTGAATGCCACCTGACAACTTTTCTTTAATATGATCTTTCTTATCTGTCTAAGATGTGGCATGCATTGCTGTTATAAACAAATTATAACAATTTCTGCTCTATTTCCAACAATTTAAATATATGCTATTAATTTTTCCCTCTCTTATTTAAGGTCTCAATGGCTTATCTTCTTAGCTGTCTTTGCTGTCTTTGCCCCAGCCAGAGCAACTTCTAAGCCAAGAACTATCCAAGTTTTGTGCAAAGAATTAAAAGTTAGCTTTGAATCCTGTAACTTGACTTGTTTATCAAGGTCTGATGATCAGTCTTCATGCATCCAGTGTGAAACTATACCTCTGGAGAAGGTAATGCTGTTGTACAAAAATTGATTACTTAGCTAGATAAATTTATAATCTTCCAGAAAAAGCATTAATCACCAAGGCACACTAAAAACAGTGGATTTGAAGACAATGGCAAAAGTTTATGTCTAAGTATAGAGGTCTGGCTAAACAATTATTTCTCTTTCCATAAGGTTGGAGAGCAGATATGAATGTCATTTCAGACAAGATCGATCACTATTCAGGAGCTTATAGTCATGGATAGTAGGCTGTGCATTAGCATCACAAAAAGGCTTCACTGCTGCTCTGAGGATGCAGCCTGTCTTGCTGCAAAGAGATAGGCGATTTACTGTCTTTTAAGAACAAAAACATAACCTCCTCAGGCAAGACCAGGCACAAGAGATGGTTCTGTTCCCATCTGACAGAAAGGAGCAATGCTCACAGCAAAGCATGTTTCTAACACCCTGTTAACAAGGGAACTGCAGTAGTTCATTATACTGTTAGGAAAACAGGGAGACTTTATGGTATTTTCTGATGGACAATTTCTGTAAGTACTATGGAGAACTTTAGTGAGTTTTAATTTGTTTTGAATGGCAAAGAGGCTACAGGACAAGGCTAATAATTACCAAATACCTAAAGAGGATAACAACCAATCAAGTTACAGGTAATTAATTACCATCTATATGATTGCAGTCTCTAGAACTATTTTTATAATACAAAATCAGTAACAGATTGTTTTTACATGTAGTTAGCTGTTAAATCATGAGAAAATTTTTGTTACAGTACAAGTGATTGGCTTTTCCCTTTTACTATAAAAAAAAGGGGGAAAAAGTGGTGTACTATAAATGGAGCCGAAAGTGACATTACACCTTTGTGATGTTTGGAATGGTTAGTGTCAGTGTTTTATAAGATGATTGCTTTGTGTTTGCTTTTTTTTTATTTCTCTTTTGTCAAAGGACAATTTGATGGGTTAGGCTTTATATATCCTCTTTTCCTTCTAAAAAGGAACAGGAAACATAGCATTTAGTTCTGAAAGAGACTAAAATGAAAGTATTTTGTGGCAGATGGGATTTTTATGAGCTGTTTGTCACTATATACCAGTCTTGTTAAGGAGAAATCGTTTTCTGCTTCATTACACTAAGATAGCTCTGTTTAGGGTTCCACTCAGCTGTGAAATTACTTTAAAACTTCTATAAGGAATAGAGATGGGATTTTTTATAAAAAAAAAAAGATTGCTAACATGATATAAGGAATAGAAATAAAATGGTCAAACACACTGTTTTTTTAGTAGTGGAGGGGAATATAGAAATGTTGCATTGCATACTTACACTTAATCTGCTGGCTTAAGATAAAAAGAGGCTGCAGAGTGCTATTATTTTCTACAACTAAAAAAGGCAACGTTCACATTAGTCTACATAAAAAGACTAAAAATATATTAGGGGAAAAATTAAAACTATATTGGATTCTTTATACTGCTTTTGAGGCAGACAAAGTACAGAAAAAAGAGCTAGATGCACACAGATATAAGTATGAGAATACTGGGCCAGATCCTCATTTGCCCTCCATCCATGGACCCTGGTAGGATTATGCTGTTCTTTTGGTTTACTCAAGCGTAAACTCTGAATCTTTAGAACTTTGCATCTTGCCCTGGGCAATTAAAACTTTAAATACTCCCCATAACCTCTCTCCGTGGTAATTCTTCACTGTTACTATGTTTCTGTCCCTCTTTTCTGTGTAATTTCTTTCTCTCTTTTTTAAAGCCACATCAAGCCTTTATTCTTAATGAATTTTATATAATATGCAATAAAACCCCTTTATTCTTAGTGTATCTTGTCATGTTTTTGTGGAAAGTTCATCAGGAAAGAGACCTGACACAAGGTAAAGCTGTGTTGCAAGGACATGGTTGACCCATCTACAGCAAGGGGTCAAAAATCACCTAGTGGCCAGCTCCTCTTTGTCCTACCCTGCTTTTACTGGCGTGAACTCAAAATTTTGGTGTATGTTCATGTAGAAAAGGTTGATCCCTCTCTGCCCCTCACTCTCTAAGTATGCTTGAAAAGTTAGTAAATCCAAGTGTCTGACCCTAACTCCACAGTCCTCAGGTTAGCTTCTGGGAATAGTCTATCCCTTTAGCAGCTGGAAGCTTACCCTTAACTTTCAAGATCACTGTCAAGCTCTCTCCTGCTAATACTGCACGGGCTATGTGGTAAGATACATTCTCTTACTTTCCTATTCCCTCTACCAGTGGGCAAGAAAGGAAGGAATTTCCTTCTGTAAAGAAACTGTAAGTGTTGCACACCACAGTGTTCTGGGAATGATTGCACCTGGAGAAGTCCAAATGACCTTTTTCTTCACTGTCAGTCACTCCCAACCTCCTACTTCAGCTGAGACAATCTTCACCAAGGTTGTATTTCCCTTGGGACTCCCCAACAGGAGAATTTCTAAACTTTTGGATTCTACATCTATTTAGTCATATACCACAGAACACTTCCTTAATGTTGGAAAATCTCAACAGGACATCCATATATAAGGTAATCACACCAGACTCCATTATAACTAATGGATAAAATAGGCACTTAATGCCACTATTTTGACAACTTTTTTGGATGAGCTGAAATATGGTCAACACTCAGGGAGAATAAGCCCTTGAAAAAGAAGGCAGTAGCTGATGAATATTGATGAGCAGTTTTCCCATTGTATTACCCCAAGTTTTTTAAAGAATAAAATAAGTGTTTAGTCTGGACAAGAGTATTTAAACAGGGGCAACTTGTGCTTGAGGAATTTGTATGTCAAAAACCTGGGTACATATTTTCTTTATGCATATGCATTTACAGAAGGAACATAAGTAGGAATTAACTTCTAATCTTTTGAGGGGGCTTAGCTTTTAGATTTCCTTGTATATTGTTCTTACCAGTTAAAAAAAATTATCTCCTGATCATGTTTGCCATGGAGAACTGATTACTTGAAAATGTGTCAATTAGGTATTAACTCACACAAAGAAATTCACTGGTCAACAGTCATGAAGAAAAAAAAAGTCATATAGATTAGTGTTAGACACACCTTGAGAAGTGAGGAAAAAAAAGGCATTTAGACTTTTATTTTTGCATTAAAACCATTAATTATACAACTGTGTAAGTAGAACTTGTGTAAGCAGAACTATGTCTTTTTATCAAATGTCCACTTCCCTGTTACAGAAATAAATAAATAAAGCAACATAGCAAACTCTAGAAAGAGGTTGTGAGACTACCTTTTTATTTTTACAAGGTAATAAAGTTTTTTCATGTCATACCATTCATTACTGAGATGGAACACCACAAAAATGCTCTGGATTACTCTTAGTTTTAGGGACCTTTTCTGCATTGTTGTCATCTCTGCGAGAAAATGCTGCGCTTCCTTGAGAAACTCCTCATGTATTTCTCCTAGCCTTGTCATTAGTTGTGCATGGGGAATGCAGAGATTGATGCTTACTAATACAGATACACTTCAAAGTTCTCTAATTTTCTCCCAGTATGTGAGAATAAAACTAAGTTACTGAGCACAGGTTTTTTCTGTTCAAGTGAACTAAGATTAGAAAACGCAAAATAAGTTGTTCAAAAGGGTAGAAAAATTTAATTTTAACTGCTTCTTGAGCTATTGAAATCAAAACAGATCCTACCTTAGACACATTTAACAGTCTGAAATTAGAGTCTTAACTGATAGAAAAAGACATAACTCTGTGACAGCCAAAGGCAGTTTATCTAAGCTGAGGATCTGTTTTACAATATTTTTATCAAATTATGTCCCTAAGCTATTAACATGACTAAAAAGGAAGTCAAAATCTGTCCTTTGGCCATCAATTATGACCTGATGTGTAGCACGCTAACTAAAGTCATATTTCACACTGAACATACTTACAAACTGTGAAAAGGCTTGAGAATCCAGTTAAGGAAACTTTAAATGACTAAACTCACAAATTGAAAGTAAAGAAGCAGTTGGTTTGCTTGCCTACAGAGAATTTGCAGGCAGATTTTATTATGAAAAAGCTCAAGTCCTCCAGATTTAGTGACAGCTGAATCCTACAGTATGCTACATTTGGCAGTAACTCTTAGAAGAGATATATGTCTCCTTTTCCTGATGAAGATAGGTGTTACATCTGCAGCATTACTGGTGCTGAGTATAAAAGTTTTCATCATAAATATGAAGAACTAGGTAGTTACTTTCAGGTGGCTCTACTAGATAGGTTTTTATAATCTTTATATACTTCAGAATGTCAGGCATTTCTTTATTTCAAAAAATATAGAAGGATAAAACTCACAAGAAAGGAAACTGGAATTAGAGGAACCAACCAAACTTTTGAGCAAATCTATTTTCCTTGCTATCCTGTATCAGATCACCTGTTTCTCTGCTTCTTTCTTTCTTTATCCTCCAAACTTCTCAAAGCCTTTCTGCAGTGTTTAGGAATGAATTTGTTTGTTGTTTTGGTTTTGTGTTTTTTTCCCTGCAAACGGGTGGATTTTTGACTTGGGATGTTACAGCTGTAGATTTTTGAGGTTAAAAATCAAAATCTTCTCTTTAAATACTATAGATCATTTATTCCCACTATTCAGACAGTTTCCTAGGGCTGGAAGTGCTGTGTTTGTCTTCCACAAGAGCAGCAGCAATTATGTATGGGTCACAGAGCACACATTTGTTGGGAATTGGCAACTTCTGCAAAGACATATGCACTTCCATCATTTTTTAATTACTTTTTAGAAGACAATTCCACAGAGTTTATAAACTACCAGTTAGAAGACCTCGATCCAGTGCTCAAGTTAGTCAGTACTAACTGCTGTTAGCAGGTGCAGGTGCTCACACTGAGACTGAATTTTCAGTGAAGATTTTAAGTAATTACTTAAATATGGGAGCAAGGTCCACTGTTAAATGACATACAAATATTGCTCAGAGAGCAGTTATAAAAGAAGACTGAAGTGCCTAAGTGCTTTTGAGGTGCAAAGGACTCCTGAATCCAAAGGTATTCTTATTTGCCATCCTATAATCTCTTCAGTGAACACAAACATGATTTTTCTATCTGAAACTTCCCTACATTCTTTTTGTAGTTGCCCACCATTACCTTAGACAAGCTGCCAGGTGCCTCAGCTTCAGAGAGTTGCATAAATGAAGTCTGGCAGTGACTAAAGCCCATGAACAATCTGATCTAAGAGGGATCCACTAAGGTACAGTTCATCACAAGCAGCATCCTTGGCAGGGGCCTTGAAACCTGGGGAAAAGCAAGGACCTATTCAGATTCAGAGTAAAGAGACTCAACTCATTTTTCTCAAATACAGTACTCTAGTGCCATTCCAGTGGCCTGGAATATTTCAGCTCTCCTCTAGCCACATCCCTTGATAGTCATGGCTATCAAATCCTGTCCTAAATTAGCAACCTGGCTGTTGAAATGTTTTCATTTTTTAAAGATGTCCTTCATTCTTTATCATGTCTTTCTAATTCACAAGCATCATACACCTTTGCAAGAAGCCTCTGGAACTCTGGGATCAGTTTTGGATCAGAAAACAACATGCTCAGACAATATCTGTTGTAAAGGATTTAGAGGAAAGAAAGAGGAGGCAACATAGCAACTGTTTACAAAATGTAAACATAAACACAGAGGTATTTATTTAAAGAGGTAACAACCTTCTATTGTTAGAGACAGCTGGGCAAAAGAGTGTGACTTCTGAAATTTTTTGAGAAAGGATGAATAGTTATCAAACCTGAATTTGAAGTAAAGCAAATATAGTATTTGTCCAGGTCTCAGCTGACACTAAGGATAAGCACTTGGAACACAAGTGTACAGCGCATGAATATATTTCTGCGAGTGGGTGAAAATGGGTGAAATACATAGCATTTACTCTAGGATACTGAAATCCTGTTGTCTCCACTGTCTCTGCAGGCCTTACTGTTTGCTGTCCTACTCTGGCTGGACTGCAGTGACGACAACTTTATTATTTACTACTTCCTTTTCTTTTCCTCTTGTAGGTATGGACAACACCAGAGCCACTTATGGCTGCTTGCTATTCTCAGCCACAAGCCAGGGAGTACTGCTTTCTTCTGCACACCAGATAAACAAGCTGAGACTCAAGTATAAGTCAGGGAAAAGAAAAGAATTTTGAGCATGGACAGTAAAGGGATTTAGACTAAAATAATTGACTCTTCTTCAAGCATAAGCAGTAAGTGCTGGGGATTAGTGATTTATTTTTCTTTTCCTTTTTGATAAGTCTCCTGTTGTCAGTGTGTTTCTTATTTAATTAATTCCACAGACAGTAAATCATTTCCTTGTTTCCAAATTTTGACAGCTTTAGCCACTTTTAGAATAAGAGCTGTTGTAGTGTGAAAGAAAATCCAAACAAATGTGTGCTTCAAAATGATTATTTCACCCTAGAGACTCAATTTATACAAAACAGATTACCAGAATACAGTAAAATTCCCATTAAAACATAAGTCATCAATTTTCTGTTGAGTGAAGCATAACTTAAATTATGAGGATTTAATTATAGTAATGATTATACTGTTGGGGTTGAAAGGTGATTCATGTTCTGAGCTTGATTTTTTTGTGCTTCCTATTCTGTATTTCTCATTAGATTAGCTCTGTATGTTCCCAAAAATCTTCCTCTTGTAAGAGTAACTGACTTTGTTTTCCCAGAAACTGGTTGAATTTTGAAGGTAATCAAATAAGATGAGCATGGCTCTGGTTAGTGCAGTAGCTCACACCTGGCACCTAGGGCTCTGCAGGGATTGCCCCACAATGGTTTAGCATGCAAGAATGCCATTTTGAGAACATTTCCTACTTCCAGGTTTCCTTGCCACAGGAGCATGCTGCCTCGTTTCCTTCTTCCCTCCAGCTGATTCTTCTCTGGAGACTGATGGGCAGCTTCACTGTGGTTTTTCAGTACAAATATTACATTTTAGCGCATTTGTCTGCTCTTCCTATTGCTTAGCACCCTTATTCCTCATTGTCTGGCTTTGCCCTGTGCCTGGAGGGAGCGCTAGGCTGCCAGCATCCTATTCTGCCAGACGTGTGCCAGCATCCCACCCTGCAAAATGTGTGCACCCTGTGGAAGCCTCAAAGCCCATTGCCTTGGCATCTCCTCATCCATGCAGAGCCCAGGGGGAGGTAGGAGCTGGGTCATCAGTCACAGCTCAGCCTGCCATGGTTTGGCAATCCTCTCAGAACACGGCAATGTGCAGCTGGAGAGGGTGGAGTTGTAAGGCTAAACCAGAGTCAGCCCAGTGTTGTGGCGGTGGTACAAGTGTCCGGGGGGACGTTTCCAATGAAGAAGCCCTGGGGGACCAACGAGAATTCCCCCTGAGGCAGAGCATGGACTTAGTTTGGCCCAAAGAAGGTCGGGCCTGGGATGGGTGGACGCCCCCCAAGTGGACTGGACAAGCCACCTGCCCATCAATTGTCAATCTCCCCCCATTCTAGAAAGTTCTGAGTTGTTCGGTTGTTGATTGTTTGTTTACATTGTCTATTACCCCCTCTCCTCCCCTTTATTATCTCGGTTGGTTCCTTACCCCTTGTCCCTCCCTCGTTCCTCCCTCGAGCTCTCCTGTGACTGGTTTACTGTTGTGCAATAAAATGCTGGTGCACAGAGAATTCGGGGTCTTCCGCCCTGACCTCGGTGTCCAAAGTGCTGCTAGAGGTCGTGCTACAGTGTCTCTTTTATCCCGGTGGGAAGAACTCCCCTTCGCTACTAGCCTGGATACATTGTTCGCCTCCCGGGAAGCTGCAGCCTTAGAGTAAGGGAACAGAACTCCCGGCGACAGGGAAGTCAGCTGGCCACCGAGGACCCTCCGTCGCATCCGCCTAGGGACTGCGCCCTCCTGCTCACCTGGCCGGAAGGCGGACGGCGACACAGTGTGTCCGCTGACACGGGATCCCAGGATGACACATTGACAATTCGGGTAGGAAGGGGCCTCAGGAGGTCTCTTGTGCAGACCCCTGCCCAAAGCAGCGGTCGACTCTGAGCTCAGACCAGGCTTCCTCAGGAGCGGAGGTTGAATGGTTTCTTCATCCTCATAGCTAAACAACAACAAAAAAATCACCTAGAACGTTTTCTTTAAATTTACACCCTTCATAAATTGCTGCCAACATACTTGTCTGGGCCTAGTTTTCCGTCACCTCTGGGTATGTAAATATTTAGTCCTGTACTCTCAAGGAGCACAAGGCAAAAGAAGAGCTTAATTCTGAGTTTGCATCTAAATTAATGTTATTATTTTTCCATTTTGAAGTAATTTCTCAGGCTTCTTAGAAAAGATATGTGTCTTTGTAACATACGATTTATCTTTCAACTGATCTTTAGTAACTTTACTTCTCTTTGGTAGTTTTTATTTTCAGAATCCAAATATTTTTAGCATGCTGTGTTTTAGGGGAATAAAGGTGGCTTTTAAACTCATATATTGGGATTATCCTGCACGCCATTAGAAAAGTGAAGTTAGAAGGATACTTTCAGTTCAAAGTTGTCTTCTGCTTAGGCAAAGAGATCAGATTGACCTATGCAGAATTCCAGTTTTAACACAATAATTTAAATCATTATTCATATACTGAAAGTCTTATGAAAATCCTTCCAATCACACAAGGCTCAAAATCTGTCCTTTGATCATCAGATATTTTAGTTCCTGAGATTTTTTTTAACTTCTTTTCAATATTAAAAGCCAAAGTTCCTGACTTAAAGGTAATAAAAATAACGAACCATTCTTGGTAGGATTTTTCTGATTTTTTTGATCATGATACAAATACAAAAAAATACAAATCCAATTTAATTTTCAATTCATTTTCAGCAGTGCTTAATTGAAATTTAAAAACAAAACAATAAAACCACACAAGTGCAAAAAATAGTATAATAAAAATAGTATCTCTGACATCCTTAGGGTGTAACCTCACAAAAAAAAAAAAAAAAAAAACAACAAAGAGTGACAGAGACACATAATTATTAATTTTTTATAGTGTTTTAGTTTTTTAACTTCTTGGCACCAAAATGAATATCTTGAACTCTAAAAATTAGGGCATACATTGAAAATATGCGTTTTTTCCAGATAAATCTGAATGTGATTTTTGTTGAAAACTGATTTTTCTGTATTACTTTACAGTGAAACCAACTGTGAAGTTTCCAAAAGTATTAAGCATAGCTATTAATATTCAGATATTCAGATAAACCTGCTGAATGAAAAAGCTACAGTTAGACAAGACAAAAGACTTCCTGAGGCTTTCGAGTAAAATTAAATTCAGTAGAATCAAAACCGAGTGAAGCCACCTGAACAGCAGGTGTAAGTCTGCTTTATACAAAAAAATCAGATTTTTCACAGTATCAGCTTGTGAAGCCAATATGCATGAACAACTCTGCTCAGTGCTCAGCAGTCTGATCATATAATGTGCAGAATTTCTGTGTCTGTAAGGAGACACCAGGTGCACAAATTCTGCACCTACATATGAACCACAGCCACAATAAAAGACGTAATAATAAAAAATAATGGCAAATGTTCTATATACAGAAGTCTAACAAGTTAAGGAAAAAGTCACTCCACCTTTTAATTCCAAGATGTAATTAGTGCACTCACTTCTGGAAGATGGAAGTAGGATCATCTTTTAAAATACTGCTTTCCTTATTTCAAAGAATATATTTTGATTCCTAGTCTGAATAGTTTTTTGTCTTCAAGAACTTACACCATGTTCTAAACAAATGAAGTCTGACTAATCTCTCTGATATTGCAAAACTCTATACAGAACTATCAAAAAATGTAAATTAATATTTGCAAAAATGGACCTATGTGGACTGGGTGGACAGATAAAACAAATTTCCCTCACATCTCACTCTCTTATAGTGCCCAGAATTTGGCCTGCAATTTTCTAATTTATCCAACATCTGCTTCAAAACTGTTGGATTTTCTGCTCTGTTCCTCCAGCCTCAATGCCACATACGAATCATGAAATCATAGAATGGCCTGGGTTGGAAGAGACCTTAAAGTTCATCTAATTCCAGTCTCTACCATGGGCAGGCACAAATTCCACAAGACCAAGTTTTTCTAAGCCCTGTCCAACCTGGCTTTGAGCACTCCCAGGGATGGTACATCTACAGCATCTCTGGGCAACCTGTTCTTGTGTCTCACTATCCTCACAGTAAAGAATTTCTTCCTAATCTAATCAAACCTTAATCATTTCAGTTTTAAAGCCATTCTATGTTGTCCTGTCAAAACATGCCCTTGTAGAAAGTCCTGCTCTTTTGTCCCTTGACCATTTGATCATGTCTGTTTTGATGCCGTTCAGAACACGATTGACTCATGTCCAGCCTCTCCTCCACCAGCACCCCCAAATCCTTCTCAGCAGGGCTGCTCTCCATCTGTTTATTCCCAGTCAGTGTGAGTGGTTTGCCCTGATCCAGGTGCAGCACTTTGCACTTGGCCTCGTTAAACCCCATGAGATTCCCATGGGCCCACTGCTCCAGCCTGTCCAGGTCCCTCTGGATGGCATCCTGTGCTTCAGGTGTGTCAGCTGCACCACTCAGCTCAGTGTCATCTGCAAACCCGCTTGGAGTGCACTCCATCCTTCATCCCAGTCATTAATGAAGGCATCAAAGAACACTGATCCCAGTATGGATCCTTGAGGGACACCATGTGTCATGAATGTCCATCAGGGCTCTGAAGCTTTGACCACTACCCCCTGGATGTGTCTGTCCAACTAATTTCTTATCCATCTAAGAGTCACAAGTGACTAAGCAACAGATTGTCATGGAATGTAGCAGGTGAGTAATTTCACCATCAGCAATCTCCCTACAGCTGTCAGTGACTGATTATTGTACACTGTATCAGGACCCTCAAAAAGCTTCTTCCACTGATATTTCCACCAGTTTCACAGATTCACCAGTTCCAGACTGGGAACCTTGCTACTCATCTCACCAATCCTAGTAATTTACTCTAATTTTTCTGTTAAATCAGTTTTTTTCAAATGACCCCTATATTACCTCTTGCTCTCTCCTAAACCTTAGATGGTTGCTTTTTCCTCAGCTTGTACCTTTCTGCAAACCTCATGTTTAGCTAAAGACAATATAATTACAAGTATCCCCTTTAATGCTTTTCTAACTGTAATCCTCACTTTGATTCTCCAAATATCGTTATGGTCTTTTCTTCTGTTTTCATTGTTACTAGACTGTTGAATGTGAGTGTTGCTTGTGCTAATACAAGATAAATCATTGATTTACTTTCTCATAGTTACATCTCATGTCCTATGTCCTACCCACAGATAGGTGTAGGACTATTGTGTCTCTTCCATTGGACTTTTACAGCTTGCTGTTCAAGAAGCAATCCTTGTCTCTAATCTCTTCTTCATGACACAGCATAACTTTTACCCAAATCTGCATTGTATATTTTTGGAATACCTGATTTGTACAGGCATCAGCTAAAAAAAGTCTCCAGATTCATCTGAATTATTAGATGTACGTTTATAAAAACTTGACCATATATTGAGCAAAAAAATTTCTTTTTTCCAAGCAACACAGCTCATGCCTACTTACAGTATTCAGTTCATGCTCTCTGTTACTGCTCTGTTAACACTAAATGTTCATCTAGGCTGTGTTCTCAAAGACCTTAATGCTTTGGTTGAAATCAATTTATTCTGTTAATGTCTTCCAAGCTTTTCAGAGATCTTTGCAATCATTAATGAAATTTGTCTTTTTGATGAGCTAAAACCTTTTTATGTCCAGTGTGTGATGGTCATAATATTCTAGGCATTGTAACAAATTTTTTCAGAGCTAAATATGGTTTTGAATCTGAAGTGATTATTGTTACTTGAAGTAAGAATTAATGATATTTAGAATATTTTTTCTGTAACTAAAACTACAGGTTAACATAATTTTAAGACAAACAAGACACTATACAAATTTATACTGTATATATTTCATTCTCTGATGTTTGTTCTAAATATTGTCTGGGTATGATTCAGCAGTCTTATATGTCTTCTAGGATGAAACTCAAGAGCTTAAATCATGACTCAAGGAAATGTAATCCAGCTCATTGGAGTTCTGCCTTTTAAAACTACCTGTCATATACAGTTTAGATTACGTACTGGTTGTTTAATCTCTTCACAGATATTCTTCAAGGGCTAGACAGATTGTATTGAAACTCAAAATTTTACCAAATAATTCAAAAATATAGTGTTTCAACTGTGGGGAAACAGATTTCTTACTTTATGAAATGAAGCCTCCTCTGCCATGATTGCAGTGTTTCTGCTAATGCTGTCTCCTAATCAAAAGCTCCTTTTAGCTCATTCAAAAATCCGAAATCCTTTGGTTTGATAAGCTATCCTGAGAATGACTATAAGAATATATGGTAAAGATGTTCTAACAATGGGCCTTACGTGTCCCTTAAGCCTCCTTGATGCTTTTACCACAATTTGTAAGTGGTGTTGCAAATTCATTTGACTGTATGTCATAAAAACCTGATGCCGTGTATATCGGTTTGCAGTATTATGACACATAATTTTAAAAAAGTGATTTATTATATAACTTGATATAACCAGTAATATGTAAGTACTGAGCCAGCAAACCAAGAAATCAACAATCTGATCCATTTCAGTGTTTGCAATGTTAACTACATCTGTCTTTCAGCTGCACTTCCAACCTTAGTACAAAAATAGAGAGTATTGGGATCTAAAATCTTTTGCAAGCAAAAGGTAATTCAAATAAACTAAAGAGAATGGCAAGAAAAACAAACAGTTGTACCTAAATAATTGTTATAGCATGTATTCAGAATAAACTGATCTTCTTGCCAACAAACCTGATCATTTTTTTTACCATTCATCACCTTGCCTGACTTTACAAGAAATATAGTTGGTACCTTGATAATGTGTTTATGGCAATATTACTCTCCAGAGCTCTACATAGATACCTAAATTAAATGAGGATTTCCAGGTGATACGAAATTAAATGCAAACATCATCACTTCTGCATGTGAGGAGTAGCACATATGAAGGTATTGTCATATAAAGGAAAAATACAGAATAGCAGATATTAATCATTTGATTGTAATATTTGAAAGGTATATTTTCCTTTTGGGAATATATAAATATATAACTCATGTCTCTATCAAGGCAAATTTTTGAATGTATAGAATCCGTAAGTCCATTTTTTCACCTTTCTTTATTGTACTTGACATATTTCCTAGTGCTCATCGCTTCTGTAATTCCACTGATGCTCTTTTATTGCACGTCTCAATAAATTTGTCTGATCCACACACCATCTACAACTGCAGCAGTAAAAGCTGTCAGTAGTTGAGGAAATGTGCCTTCTATAAATAGTAGATATATCTCTCTTTTCCTCTCCTACATTATCCAAAAACTTTTTTTATTCTCTGCCACAGCACACAGTTTATTAATGCCAAAATTACAATATTCTATTTGACAGACTAGTTAACACTGCCACTTCTGTAATGGAAAAATAAACTTAATTAATATGTCATTCTGTTTGTTGAACGTGGTGTGCAGCTTTGTAACCTTGTTGTGATTGGAATGTCTTCTTAGGAAAGGCAAAAATAAACTCTATGCAATAAAGTTCAAATGCATTATTTGTATCTTTAATTGGCAGAGAAATAAACTCAGATACCAGAAAGCATTTTAACTAGCAACTTTAGTTTCTTTTCTATTTTTAAACTATTTCAGTCTATTTCTATTTTAAACTATTTCAACTCTGGAGACTGTGATTCGTTAGGGGAACTTTTACACAGCCAAGAGCATGGAAAAGAATGGCAAAGATGAAACTGTACCTTAGTCCTAGTAATTTAAGGATCAAAAACTAAATAGAAACTGCATGTGTGTGTGTGAGAGGGTATTGTCAAAACTTCACGACCTCTTCTATATTATCTTAGCTTTGCAGAAAAGAATACTACTACTAGAATAGTAGTTTTTCCTCACAGTAACCTTTTTCCCTCACAGGCATTTATCTCTATTTTTGTCCTTGATAAGGTGATCTAATCTAGAGGCATGTACTAAGGTGCATTTTATGCCTTCTGTATTATTACAAAGATAAATATTGCATAGTGTAAGCCCTTTAATTTAGCCTGGACAAGATAAATTCTTAATTTTAAATCTAGAATAATCATCAAGTTGTCTCCTATACTAGCAAAACAACAAAACTGAGTGAGTTGGAACTAATTAATGAACAATATACTTGCCAGAATTTTACAATTATGTTTGACATACTAAGAAATAGTTTTTTCAATTTTCATTACTTTCATTTTTTCATTAATTTCATCAACAAAATGGTCTATGTCAGTTGGCTGACCAGGAATAGTTTTTTATTTGTATAACTTCCTAGAAAAGTCCACATGCACTTTGCTGTATGTAACAGTGAAAAGCACTCACTGCATTCCCCATAAATTACATAATATTTTACTTCTCATCATTTTTCTGAGCTTCTGTTTCTCATAGTATGAACTCCTGCAGTCACTCTGCAGTGACAATGTAAAGTTAGTATTGAATGCCTTTGTCTTCTCCATTCCCTAACTCAATACTTCAGTGCTTCAAATATTTATAATGAAATATGTCACATCTACTGGGCAGGAAGGGGTATTTCTGACATGTTTCAACCTTACCTGCTCAATTAATTATTTATGAGTATGGGGAAATTAGTTTAATTAAGCAACAGTTTCAAATTTTTTTTTGCATTCCTATCTCAGGTATAAGCACACTAAGAAGATGTGGGTTTTGTATCTCTGAATGCAGGTTTATATGTAAACAGCAGCTGAGGAAATGTTTTTCCCTATGGTTTCTGTTTTCCAAACTCAAATCCCAGGAGAAATGTTGAGCAGCAGCAACAGTCTCTATGTGGATGAGTGAAAGAATGCATTTGCTGAACACCCATAGCACTGACCAGCTGGATATTATCAGTCAGTACAATTCACAGTCTCTCACCCTTGTCTCACTTCCCAGCCTGGTCTGGTGATAGCAATGTAGAGGAACTGAGAGCATTGACAAGTTCTTCTCATCAGTGTACTGCAGAGGTACACAGAAAAGGTGAGAAATCCCATGTAGTAAGGGAATCTTGGAAAATAGTAAACATTAAAATTCCTCAAATGAAATATGAGTCTGTTACCATTTTATTTTTATATGCATCTGTTCAGTATTTATACCAATTTAACATTTCCATGTTATTTTTGTTTAATTAAACATGCTTATATTTAAAGGTACAGTAAATATTTTTAAGATTCTCCCTGCAATCCACTCTGCACCAGCTGGCCTCAAGGACAGATAACACTTACTAACGCTTTTAATTTATTATATAGATTTATTCTGAATGAATCAGAGGGCTCTGTGATTGCTTTATGCTTCATAATTTCTGAATGCACTAAAAAATATCTCAAGAAAAGGAATGGAGACTTCAGAAGTTCCACCAGAAACAGAATTTGAAAACCACTGAAGTAGGTTCAAACAAAAGCTTCATTCCCTATCTGCAAGCCACAAGAGAGCAAAAAGGAAACAAAGCAGAAGACAGCTTACTTTCTGCCAGTAGCTGATTCTTTTGCATTAGACAGTTAGCCTTTTATAACTTCATTCAACTAATTGAGAAAATGTTGACTATCAAACTATATTATTTCAAGCATGAGGAGAACTCAAAAAAAAACCAAAACCAAAACATACTAAACCAATAACACATATATATTTTTTATATTGACTGTATAGGAATTTTTAGTTTACTTAGTCTTTCTTTAGGATTTGAGTTAAATACTTACATGTCAGACCTTTACTCAGTTGTTTCAAAAAGCTGACTGTGTCTTGAATTTTGTAAAAGTTCTTGCAGATTTCTCACAATCCAACAATTAAGTGGTAGCACATTGTCTTGAAGTTAATGTAGCTCAGGAATGGGAAAGTAGAGAAAATTTTCTTGAACAAATGGCAAGTTCACTGAAAACTGAAGGTTTGGAACATCTGAAATTGTTCACAAAATCAAGTCAAATGCACCAACATATTGTTTCAGATAACTAAAAACATGGAGGGTAAGCAATAAAATTTATTATACTCTGAATATTTTTCCTGATCCTTTTTTAATACTGCCTTACACAAGGCTCAAAAAAGAGACAACTCATGAAGAACCTTAGACTTTTGATTGCTCTACTCTTACGGTACAAGGACAACCTACCTCCAAAGATAGTTTTGCAGGTATCACATCCTATTTTATGAGCTTGGACTACCATATCTGACATGTGTGAAATGCACCATTTTAGGAGAGGCCACTATATACACTGAGCAGACTGACATCCTAGGGAGTTCTGGGATTACTAGCCCTCCTTTCAGAAGTGCTGATTATTAGCTGTCAATCTAATATGTCTGAGTAGATTCAGTCAACAAAAGTGTTTCTCATTAATTTTATTTCCTATTGAAAATTCTGGACAAATTTTAATGTCGTATTCTGAGGATTGAATCTCTCAGCTCATATATATTGCAAGACATATATTTCATACAAGAATAAATTTGCAATACAGCATACCACTCTGAGTTGTTATAGCTGGGCACTATACAGGAGATTGACTGGTAATTTCAAGCCATCACTCAGCAAACAATTTAGTAGTGCGTTGTATGATGTCTTCCTTCACTAGAAAAGTGGAGGGAAAACAAGTAGAGCAAGCAAAAAATATGGCTTTCATTTGCAATTGAGGCTCAACTAATTATGTTTACAGAATGAATTTTAAAATTTTCTTGCAACTCAAAACTTTAGTCTGCTTTTAATTAAGACTTGCATGTTGGTTGAAAAAATAAAGTATATTTGCATAGAAATAACCATGGCAAGCAGAAACCTTAATTTTAAGCAATTTTAATCACTTTCCTGGACTAGTAATTATTTCTAGTTTATCCATTTGAAGTAATAGCTTGCAGCAATTGAATATATTCACACCAATTGAAGTTTTCCCTGGGAATGAGAGATCATGTGCATATGATATCTCTGGGAGGGGGAAAACTGTATTTTTTTATCACAGCTTAACAATTAACAGCAATTCTTAGTCCATCTTGCTTGAGCTCTGAAAAAATAACATTATAATTACTTGTATCTCTAGGTAAGGTAAATATTTGATGTTATAGTGGTGAATCAATTTTAATGATATACAAGTCAGCTCATGATATGTATGTTCTGAGCCTTAGCCTTTAATAGTACTATAGATATTAATAAGAAAGGAAGGTCAATTCTACTGCATCTGCTGTTGCTGCTTCATGCTACAGGCAGATAACCTGGGAGACAGAACCAGCAGAGAGCATCCAGTTAATGAACTCCCTGGAGACTGATGCTTTTCATACGCTGAAAAACAGAAGATTGCTGGAACCACAGTGCTGGAAAAATGGTTAAGAATATATTTTGCTGCTAAAATGTCTTAAGAAGGTGACGAAATTTAATGCTCTTCAATGCAAAAAAATGTACGATGTTCTAATTTAAACCTGTAATTCTTTCACAAGCTGAAAACACTGAACAAAAACTGGATTTCTTCAGAGTTCTTATGAGTGTTGCTTTATATTTGCTTCCTCCTGAAATTTTCAAAGAAGAAAAAAAGGGCATATTATAAACTAGAATAAACCTCCCCATTGTTAACTGTGAAAGAACAAGAAACTTGGTCTGGAAATCCACTGATGCTGTGACAATTCCTAACTGACACTGATGTTTTGGGGTCATGTGGAATAACCGTCTAGCGCAGTGAACCAGAGTTTTCCAGAGCACTGTTACTTCTCTATTAAAAAATATACTTTATTAAGAAAACTTCACTAATAGATGGAACATCCACAGAATAAGTTAGCCTAGTGCACTACACTCAGAAATACTAAATCAGGTGTTTTGGAGTAGTCTGAAAATATTACAGAGGATGTCTGATGCAGGGCTGATGGGATTTACAGACTGAGAGGTATCAAAGGATGTATCTGAGTCTGTAAACATTGCAGAGTTATGTAAGTTGCAATGTTTGCATCCCACTGCAATTCCTGCTTTTTAATTTAATCTTGCATTTAGCTGAGCATTTTGTAGGATTGCTTCACGTATTTTTATTTTACAGATTCACATAGAGCAGGCATGAAAAAAGCAAACACGTGGGAAGGAAGTCATATGGACTTGAGAGTTTAATATGGAGGAGGTGAGAAGAGGAAAGGAAATTATGACAAAATGAAATATCTTACATGCTCACAAATGTCTTCAAATTTTTGATTATATTTTTAGGGTTATGTCTGAAAGATATCAAACGAAAAAATGAAATAAATACATTGCTGAAATATTTATGGCAAATTGGGAGACAAAACTTCAGAAAATGTTTATTGCAGAAGAGAATGTTTGTGAAAAGAAGTCTTTATCCCAAGTGTGAATGGTGGCCTGGGGGAAAATCCCAAGCAGCATTTGTACTCTGCTTATCTTACTTTCCCTATATAGCAACTCTTCAAGAAATTAAAATTACTTTCTCCAAAAATTAGGAAGGAGTAACTCAAAAAGATTCAGGCAAGCATAGGAGTCTGAAAACTTTGCCAGAGAAATCAACATGAAGTCAGTATGGAAGGCAGTGGTTAAGGAGTAAAGAGGAGGAGATAGACAGGAGTTCAGATTTCACAGTTCTTAAAAATCATTAATTTTGCACAGGGATAGCATAGTCCTAGACAGGATTTGCCACTGAGGTCTGTTGGTAATGCATGTTTTGCAAGAACATGAGAATAAGGAAACTGATGCATGCTTATCGGTCCGTCGCTTGGGTGCCCACCTGGATTCAGGCAACTGCAGGCTGACACGATCCGGAGTGCCCCTGACCCTTGGAGGGGGTGGGACTCTCTAGAGGGTTCAAATATGACCCTGCCAGTGGGCTGCTCGCTTGGCAGTTGGTGCGCCAAGAGCAGGGGTAAGCGCAGCTGACCGCTGAAGAAAGGAGAGAGGGACTCTGGTATGGGTATTCTGTGCAGGGTTATTGAGGAGCCTAGCACAGAGCGAGCCCACGGACCAAAAGCCCCAAGCACCCCCTGACACGAGCTTATAAGGGAGAACAAGAACCAATCAAATGAGGATCCAGGGGCGGAGTTAGGGAGGCTCCAGGGTAAACCATCCAATAGGGAGAGAGAGGGGGAGGAGTTACAGGGAAACAACAAATCAGCAACCGAGTAAAGAAGAACTTTCTAGAACAGGAGGGGTAACTGACAAACCAGGTGGCCAATGGGAGAGACTTAAGCATAACCGCCAAACCCTGGGCTAAACCACTGTCTCCTCCATCCCCAGGGGGAGTTCTCTGGTCCCAGGAGCCCTCCACCAGGGCCTCCCCCATCCTCTTTGGGACCTTCCGAGGCCTTTGGGCCTTCAACGCAGCGGCTCACAACCACTACACATGCTGTTGGCAATATTTACTTATCTGCTTCTATAACTATAACAACTAAGTTCAGGTTTATTTTAGCACACACATCAGGACTAAACTCAGTTTTGTCTTGATGCAAGAGAAGCTTAGGTTTCTTCTCCCTTTCCCCCCTTTTTTTTCCTATTTTATTTTATATTTTTGTTTCTATGTCAGAGATCAAAGGCCAGAAAAAGAACAAGATCTATATTTGGGGGGAAGGAACAAAGAAGGAGACAGAAAAAGCTTTCTTGGATAAAAGCTTTCTGGATAGCTTGCAAACTGTGATGGTGGATAGAGAGATGATAACAACCCTTCTCTCTAAATGGTTGTGCAAAGTGCAACCTGAAGTCCCATACCTGGATTTATAATCTCCAGTGTGTTTAGGATGAACCAAATGGAGAAGCTCCATGGAAAATGCAGGACCAGACCATACACACTCCAATGTATCCCAGAGTTATACCTGGGACAGAATTCATGCTGGATCTTCTTACATGCATTCCTTTTGAGCATACAGCCCAAGAGACTACTACTTATCTGGTCTCCAAATAGAAACAGTGACCCTTCCCTACCCTTCAAATAAGGGAATCAATCACAATAACATAAAATAAGATTTGTGCAAATTTCTGAATGTTCAAAACATTTTTAGCATAACATATACTTGAGTGCCTGATATTGAATGTTAACTTTCAGGTCAGATTCTGTGTCCTGTGCAGCAGGGACCACAACTACTGGGCTTCAACACACGTGTAATTTATAATAAATATAGCAAGAGTAATTAACACGATATTATCTATAATCCTTTTTCAAGGCATTTATGTAAGGTGTACAGAAAGGACAAGATTAGGTAACAGACTTCTGTGTCTTTGTATTTAACATGTGTGCAAACTCAGAATGAGACAGAGGCCCCTGGATGCAAATCTTTTCACTAACTTCACTTACTTGGAAGGGTAAGACTTAGGTATTCAACATCTTTCAATAAATATAAAACTAAGTCCTATGTATTAGTGGATCCCTTTGTTCTTACTTTTCTCTATGTGGATTCAAGATGCATCAGAAATGGCCCAGAGAGTTTACATTTTAACTGGATGACTGGCTTTACCTAGTTGTTTCAAATGGAAACAGAGAATCAAAGAAAGTAATTGTTACATATTATTTGGTCATAAATAAAATAATGGCAGGGCAGTTATATTCTTCTGCACTATACAGAAAACTTTTCATATGTTTTTTATGGTATATGAAATTATTTGAGGGAGGAAAAAGGAATTATTAGAAGTAATGATGTTGTCAGAAGAAAAATGGATTTTTTTTAATAAAAATGATCCTTAATTTCACTTTTGATTGTTAGCAACTACAATCTAACTAATGCCATAATTCTGTACTGCATTTTAACTTTAATTGGTTAAAAACTGAAGTGACTGTAAATTATCTTTAATCTCGTGAAAGTCGTACATAAAAATATTAAAGAAAATAATAGCTTTACGTTAAAAAAAAGATCACCATAGATCTTCATTACATATAAATGAAATACAGAGTTGGAGAGCTAAATGCAATTCTTAAAAAGGCCTGTCTTGATTTTTAATTCTAGAGACTCACATTATATGTAAAACAAGACAAAATGTGCATTTTTCCATCAGCCTTCTTAATCATCATAGTAGTTACTCTTGGCCAGACAAGTTGAAGTATGGCATTGCTGTCGGCAAAACTATTTATCTGTATGACACTGTATGTCACTTCTGAACTTCGACTTGACATCCATAAAATTACATTTTCATCATGCTGAAAGATCAAGCTTTCTGTGCCGACTCACTTGGGTCAACATTTTGCAAATTACTGGATTTCCACTTGAACCATAAACCCTTTGTGAATAATTTTGTGCATTGATGTCTGATAGCCTAGGGCACAGATCATAATTTCTGAGCTAAAGAAGAGGTGTCAAAGCAAAATTAATTTCTTTTTTGCATATCAGATTACTATATACTATTCCCACTTCCTTTCTCATGTGGTGATTATTAAATGTCTTACATACTGTTAAATCAGATGAATTTGCAGACTCCCTAAAACTACCTAATTCCCTCAAGACTTATATTTAGTATCTTTAGAGTAGTTTGAAAGATCAGCCACCCCAGTAGACTAAAAGCTTTTAATTGGTAATGGATTTTCTTCCTGGTGGGAAGTCTTTGGCTTGATTTCCAGGTAGTGTTTACAAACGCAGCAGAGACATGAATTTCAGATGAGCGTTCAAAGTAGAAAAGCTGCCATTTGTTTCAATTGACTGGAGTGATTGGTGGTGTTTCATCTGTCTGAGCATCTGCAGCTTAGAGATGGATGAGATGTAACACACAGCTGGATAGCTGATCTCAAAAGAGCCATAGCCCATTGTGCCCTATATGCCCTGGTTTTCTGAAATGCTAGCTGGAAGTCTGCACAAAACTATTATATTAAGAAGTTTTATGTAAGCAACTTCAGGTCTTGTCTTTTTTGGATAACAAAATATTTTCAGTAAAACATAGCTGCACTGAAAAGTACTAGTTATCCAGGCTTTTTGAAATGTTTCCCTCAAAACAAAATTGGTTGCGCAAGCTTAACCACAGCCCACAGGAGGATATCAGGTGACTGCCTAGGATTCCCTTAAAAGAAGTTTACACAGATTGAATGTTGGTAGAAGTTGAAGAATCCCTTGGGAACTAGTTTAGCCCAGAACATCTTTATGCCCCCAGATAAACCAGCCTTGCATTTACTGGCAGATGTTTTGTGAAACTGATATGCTAAGACCACTTCCATGAATATCTTTTAGGAAAGTTTCAAGTACTCCAGTCATCCGTTCCTGCAGGCAATGTTTTATCCAAGAAACAGGAATGACTTGCAGTAATATCTCACCTAGAGCTCTATAGCAAGGAACAGGAGTGGGCACATTACCCCACTTCACTGTAATGTCACTGTGTATGACGTGGTTTCTACACGAACATGCCAAGTCTCAAGCTTGGGTTTTGCTTTCAGACATGTACGGTCTGTATGTTCATCCATCCTTACAGTATTGTGCTTTGTATTTGCAGCTAGGACAGTGTTGATAACACATGGATGTCTTGGCTACAGCTGAACAGTGCTCCAAAGCACCAAGGCTGTCTTTTCCCACCTACATCCCCAAAGACCAGTAGGCTGGAGATGGGAAAGATGCTGGGAGGGGATGCAGGACAGCTGACCCAAAAATGACCGAAGGGATAACCCATGTCATGTGATGCCATGCTTAGCAACAAAAGATAAGAGAGGGAGAGGAAGGGAGGAGGCAGACTTTTGTCTTACAAAGCAACCACTACACACAGAAAGGCCTTCCTTCCTAGTGGCTGGACATCCCCTGCTAAAGGAAAGTAGAGAATAAATAATTTTGTTTTCCTTTTCTTCTATGTGTGGCCCTTTTCTTTTCTTTACTAAACTGCCTTTTTTTGACATTTGAGGTTTTCATCTTATTTTCTTCCCCTGTCTTGCAGAGGAAAGGTGAGTGATAGAGCTACTTGGTGGGCACACAGGGGCCACCACAGTTACATGCAAACTCACTTTATTGCATTCTGGAACGCAATTGGCAACACATCAGAGAACATGTTGTGCCTTCACCAGGCATTTTGTACAGTTTATGAAGGTATAAAACTTCCATTTCCCTTGTGTTTCTTACATGCCAGTGCAAAGAAAGTGAAATATGAGCTGCCAGATGCAAGCATGAAGAGACATTCTGAGCATCAATAAACTCAGTTACTATCTTCTATAGATGAATGAAATGAAAATAGCTACCCACAGATGTAAAACTAAGGATGACTTGAGGAAAAGAAATCAACAGACCTCTTGAAAATGAAGTAAAATTGGGAGTGTATTTGATGTATGACTGAGCATGATCAGCAAAATTAAAAAATAGAAAAATTATAAAATAGATTATGCACACGAACTTGCCTTCTGAGCCTTACTATTACTTCAGGGCAGATGATTTGAGGACACTTACTTAGGATTTGGACTCTAGCTCCCTTCTTTCCTCTTCACACACCTATTGCTGGATGCCAAATAATCCCAGAGAACTCAAGGTCTGTAATCCAAGGTTTCAATCAGAGATGGACTTTTACTGTGTATGAGTACAAGTCATGGTACAGCCTCAAAAGTGGGTGAAGCTTCCAGAATCCTTTTCCCTCACAGCCATAAAGCAAATACAGATTTTCTCCTCAGCAAAGGGGAAATATAGGCCTATCATTAATGTATCATGATTAATTGTATAGGATAATTTCTTCACTGTAGCCATTCCTGTATCTTCTTTGACCTTAAAGGATACCTGAATTCACTGATACCCCTGAATCGGCAAGACTGTATCTGTCAGGATGAGGAATGTGAGTCTTTTTGTTACTTGAGAGATGGTATTGGGAGTGCTCTGTCCTGTTTTGGGTACCTTTAAGTTTATATTAACTATAATTATGTTTTTAATAATATTAATATTATCATTTTAACCAGTAGGCACTTTCTATTTTGTTATTCTTTCTGAATTACTCTCTTTCTTATATAATACAGGATCCTTTATTTGCCATGAAGCTATAGCAGAAGCCATTTGTACACATACAGCTTCCCATTAAATGATATTCAAAGTTGAGAATTGTTTTCTTGTATCACTGAAGCTTTCTGAAATCTCCCTCTTCATTTCTAGTAGTTATGTCAGGAACAGCAAAATCCATACCATGTGGCTGCTTACAGTTTTTTCTACCCACTTACTAGAAAATTCAGTTTTACCACTCAGTTTGTTGCCTGACAAATTAAACATTCATAGATTCTTTGCAAACTCTATGCTGTAATCCACAGATTGAACCAAGAGCATCATTTATTGTCTGTGGTTTCTGCACTGATTTTCACTTCTCCTTTCCCCCAGTTTTCTGCAGCTTCTTAAAAGATTGATCTTGAAGCCATGCATGAAAGATTGCTTCTCATGATGAAAGCACATGGGCATTGTTGACTGCTGTGCCAGACTGAAGCTAATCTGTTGTCTAGGTTCTGACAAATATCATCTGTACATGGTTTATATATGTAGTTCAGGTTATATGGTTATGATGGCTCCACTTACTATTAGCGACAGCAGTCATCATCCTCAAGAGTCTAGTCAGTCTGTCAGCAGCAGTCTTTATATGACCTTGTTTTGCAAATAAAGTACATTCAGCCCCTTAATACATAGTTTAAGTGTTCTGTAAACTAATAGTGCTTTGATTTATGTATTTCAGATACATCCTCAGAAACAGTTTCATGTTTTCATTTAAAAATTTGTAATCACCAGTTGCTTTGGGAGAAAGTTATTCTGCAGGATGCCTCCACATCAGTTATTCCTTTTTCTAGGTAGCTAATAAGGACTATGAAATCATCAAACTGAGTGTGAGTTTTATCTCCTACTGGATGTCATAAAATTACATCTTTTTGCCCAGTAGTTAAATTAATAACAGTTACATATTGTGGTAAGCTTCAGTCATGGAAAATTCTATCCTTTCCTCAGCTATCAAAGATTTATTTTTGCTTGTAATGTTCAGACTAGAGCTTCTGCAGTCATACATTTTCCCCAGTACTTCTAAATTAAAATCTCATCACAGTTGTTGCTTTCTTCCCCTCCACAGTAAATAAGACATGAAGGAATCACATGTTGTCAGTGGGATTTAAGAAACTACAGAATCCTTTACAGTGCTAAGTTTATATAGAAACATGAGGTGTGCTTGCTACTGAATGTTATACACATCATACACATATACAGCACCTTTCCGTGTACCTGCTAATGAAAGTCATTATTACATTGTAAATTCACTAAAACTCACTGCATCCTAACTTCCCTATCTCGATGGTCTCTAAACAGACACATTTACTGCTACTTCATGACATCCTTAGCTACATATTTGAGACTGTGACTGAAAACTGAATGCTTTTGTTAAATGACAAATGTTAAAATATGCATAGAAGGCAAAATCATTTGGATTCAGGACATGCAAAATATCAGTGTACATTTTCATGGTTTCATCTCACAGCAGACAAGCTGGAGTTTTTGCTGTTTATTTTATTTTGGGGGTTTTGGCCTGCAAGTGTTCCTCTCTTCCCATAAGTGTGAATGATTAAATTCCCTGGTCTGAACCTGCCAGCACCACAACCTCTACTCAGGCTGTATGGACACTGTGAGAAGCCTGGATCCAGCAAGTGTGACAGGACAAGGGCAGGACATGGGACTTACACCTCAGAGACATGTAGGTGACTTGGCAGGAGCATTTGCACTTCTCACAGATTGCAGAGAGCCCTGGGGACTCAGCCCAGGAACATCCAGGTCTCCTCTAGAAGAGATGTCCAAGGATGTAACCCACACTGCTGGGAAGGGATGTGCATGCAACTCACATTGCTAGAAGGACGAATGTGACTACTGGTATTAGAACAGAATCACAGACTCAATCACAGAATCACAGAATGAGCAAGGTTGGAAGGGAACACAGTGGGTAAACCTCCCTGCTCAAGCAGGGTCATCCCAGAGCACATTGCACAGCATTGCATCCAGGCAGTTCTTGACTATCTCCAGTGAGGGAGACTCCACGATCTCTCTGGGCAATCTGTTCCAGGGCATGATCACTCACGCAGTAAAGAAGTTCTTCCTCAGATTCAGGTGGAACTTCCTGTGCATCACCTTCTGCCTGTTGCCTCTTGTCCTATTGCTTGGAGCCACCAAGAGCCTGGCTCCCTCCTTTTGACACCTTCCCTTCAGATACTGATAGACATTGGTGAGGTCACCCCTCAGTCATCTCAAGACTGAGCAGGCACAGCTCTCCCAGCCTTTCCTCATAAGGGAGATACCCCCTTCCTCTGATCATCTTTGTCACCCTCTGTGGGACTCTCCAGGAACTCCGTCTCTCTGGTGCTGAGGAGCCCAGCACTGACACAGCACTCCAGATGTGGCCTCACCAGAGCTGAGTGGAGGGGCAAGATCACCTCCCTTGACCTGCTGGCAATGCCCTTCCCAATGCACCCTAGGATTCCATTGGCCTTCCTGGCCACAAGGGCACTGCTGGCTCATGGACAGCTTGGTGTCCACCAGGATCTCCAGGTCCTTCTCCACAAAGCAAACAGAACATTTTTGGAAGCATTATATTTGGGCAGAAATTTATAGGTGCATATTAACTTTTATAAGCATCTAATATTGTGTTTTACCTTTTGTATTGTGCTTTATGTGTTGAACTGCAAGTATTGATCTTGCTTACATGGTTCACTGATTGCTGGCTAATTATGTGTTAATAAATCAATAAACCACTTTGATTCTGATTTGGTTTAAACTATGTGGACTGAGAAGTTTTTGCCTGTGACAGCCATCTGGTGTAGGAGGCCAACTGCATCCTGCTCCTTATTTTAAAGAAACAAATGGCTCCTATGTAGGGCAGGAGCTAGACTCCCCCTCCCCCCAATACAGTTTTCTGCTCAGTTCTTATTTTAACTCTACATAACAGTAAGAGTTTTCAATACTGCTGACTCATTAGTAATCAATGTGAATTCATTTTTACCCTTCTGTATGCTAAGGAGAAATGAGTTAAACCCAAGTGCAGCCTAGGAAGCTGGTAAACCTAACTTTTGGAGTCATTACATGCTTTAAAATGGAGGAGTACACTTACCAGAAAGTAATGAGGTCAGATCAAGTCATATCCTGATATACTGTGTGAAACATACATGTGTATGTAACTTCAAGATAACATTTCTGTGTTAATTCAGACAGAAAGTTTTCTTCTCTTTACAGTGTAGTTGATTGTTGTTCAATGAAAACGTTTTCTTCATTAATATAATACATATACATATAATTCTGGGCTATATTATAGTCTGCTGAATGTCATAAGGAATAGTGTTTACTGTCAGATTAAATGTACTTCATAAGTACTTAATAAGCACAGGCCTTTGATGTAGTATTTCCAATAGGGTCATTCTTCAGGTAGCCAGGAACTGTTTCCTGTCTGATCCTCCACCCTGACCTTAAAACCAAACGAGGCCCCAGCCTGGAGGATCATTTTTCATTCTTTTGCGTGATATCTGTCCTGAATGACAGTTTTAACCCAATTAATATATTAATCCAGTTCTACCTATCATTTTCAGTGTTCCCATTCAGCATGAAATAATTTCTTTTGTTCATGGTTTTCAGAAGAATGCTTGCTGAGGAAGGCCAGGTCTGGACAAGGTCCCAAGCTTGCAGCTCTGCTGTCCCTGCTGGGTATCCAGGCAGTGTGGCTGAGAAAGCTGCTGGTCTGACAGCAGAGAGGGAAAACAAGAGAAATCAAAGAAGTAGGGAGACTGGAGGGATTGGAGAGAGAATTAGAGGAGGGAAGGAAATGGGACCTGGGCATACAAGGGGAATTGATCAGGCTGGAAGAACTGGAAGCTGGAGTGGGATTTGTTTAAGAAGATAGGTACTGGGAACAGAAAGTGGGACAAAAATAGAGCAAGAAGCACAGGGGAAGTGGAAGATGACAGTCACTGTGTGGCTAAAGCTCTCACTTGTCAGAAAGTAATGAGCACTAACTGTATGCAAGTGAAGATCTCAAGCCAACAACCAAGAAAATAAAGAAAAATACGAGCATTTAATCTGATCATTAAATAATTTGTTTCATGTCATATAGGAGCCCTGTAGCAGCCAGTTAAAACACCCAGGTGTTCAAGGTATGTACATCTGCCCTCCTCTGGCTACTCTTTTCAAAACTTGCTTTATTCCATACATGCTTTGAAGTTATTGCTAAAGATGAAACAAGAATGTTGTAAAGAATTACTACATAATCCTCAGAGCTCCAGCCATCCTGAGCACTAGTTAAAGGAGCAACTGTAAAAAAAAAAAAAAAAAAAAAAAAAAAAAAAAAAGGAATTCTGTAATAAAAGACTACATCCAGAAGTAAATAATCTGCTGAGAAAATGAATCTAAATGAGGAGTTTTGTATCTTTTCAATCTTACTAACCTCAAAAATTTATTTTCTTACTGGGAGGTTTCTTGTCTGAAGTTAAATGTATGTGTTACCCCCAGAAGCCCCAAAGTGTTTACAACATAAAAGGACAACTGTTGGTACAAGGATGTAGTCATGTAAGGTATCACAAAACTAGAAGTCAAGCATATGCTGATCTGCTTTTGTCACCACTTTGGAAAATTGGCCAGCTGGCAGCTGGCAGGGCAGCTTTATAGGGCAAGGGATGTCTCACCAGGGTTGCTGCTGACCGTGGAAAAAGGAGGCAGCAGATGATACCTCAGAGAGACAAATAACTAAATTAGAAGACGTAAGGCAGGCAGAAGGTAAAAGGAACTAAATCTTGATTCACTTGCAACAGAACTTGAGGGTGGGGACAAGGGCTTTGACCTTGATGTGGCGGAACAGGAAAAGCAAGAATTTAATCACCCATGCAGCATCTTAAACAGCTGTTCTGGTCTTCATGCAGGTATTCATACAATCTGATAATTTGGTTAGCCTTTCAATTAATAAAACATTTTATGAGGAACCAGTTGAATCTCCAAGTTCTCATCTTTTATGTAGGTTTTAATTTGTTATTAAACACTTGCAGTCTTGCTTGGACTATACATGCTGAAAAATAGCCTGGCCTTTCTGAAATGAATCATTAAGAATAACTTTGCACAGAATTTCCCATCAGATAGAAGCACAGGAACAGTCCCTGTCTCAATAAAGTGTTAAAATCCTGGGATATGGTAAATATTTATTTTCCAAAGGTTTTTAGTTTTCCTGAGATACCTTTCCTTAAACTTAATTTAAAGATTGCTTGTAACATAAAAGAAGAACATTTTCTTCAGGAATTATCCAACCATAGCATTTCCTAGAATTAGAGAGAGTTCCTTATCTACTGATGGTACTGTTCTGTTGTGCAGAAGCACAGTGACAAGTCTCTCTCAGTTCTCAGATGAGGAGATTGGCACGGTGCTCCTACTAATCTGCACGCACACTCTCCGTACACCAACAGCTGCACAAAGGCCCAATGTTTGAGATCAGCCAAAATGAGTGCTCACAGGTGTTCCCAACACATCACCTGCCTCCAGTCCTTTGGTATGACAAATCACCCTTTGGTCCCAGGAATATTTCACACTAAAACAAACCCAAAGGGTTATTGGGAATTAATTTTAAATGTTTAGGCATTGATGAAACTTCAAGGCAAAAGTGACGTTTAGAAAATGCAATGCAAAAAAACCCAAACATTTGGTCTCCAATTATTTTGATAAATAAAAGTGTAGAGCAAGCACTTCATGAAATTTAGGCCAATATTTAATGACATATATTCATACATTTTGTCTAACATTTTAATTCTCCTCTTACTTTTGTGCCTAAAATATGCATGTGAACTATAGCTGATGCTGAACAGAAATATGATTAAAATGTCATTTTAAATCTCTTTTTGTTTGGATTCAGAATCCATCTTCATCAAGAAACACTGTTATAATCAAAGAGAATATATATTTGATAAATCTTTCTCTGGAAAAATATTGTTACCCTGATTTTTCTAGTGCTTGCTCAAGAAAAAAAAAAATTTCAAGAAGAATTCAGGGCTGCACTATTTAGATAATTTTTATCAATACTATTGCAGTAAAATATGTGGGATTGGAATTAAAGACTTTTTAATAGGTTGAAAACAAACACACCATTGGTCTGGAAATGAAAACTTAATCATTAAGACTACAGAAAAGCACCATCTTTGATGTCAAACTAATAGTGGAAAGGGTTGGGAAAATGAGGAACAGCAATGACGCTTTCATATTTTTATATGCTATTATCTCATTTAGTAAGTATAGATAAGCATTTTGTACCTTTTTTATTGTGATCAATCCAGATTTCACAGTGACTCTGCACCACAGCAATCCACCACCACAAAAATCCAGAGCAGGATTTATACGTTTCATAAATATTAACAGATACAATATAACCTTTTAAGAAATAATCTGACTAGATTTGTTTGCTGTAAATCACAGCCATAACCTCAAGAGTACATTTTCTTAGTGACAAACACACAGGAATTCAAGAACAACTTATTATTTTGTACAATATATTGAGCAAAGCCTTCCTTACAGCTCAATAAAAATGATGTATACTAATATCTTACCTTGTAATTAAACCAAAGAGACAAATATAATTGTACAAATCATATAAACCCACATTACTGGTTTTCTCAGCTGCTCTATTTTCTCTTTATTTCTCTGTTGAGTTGTTTCCTTAATCATTAGATTTGTATTGATGATCATTTCTCATTAATATGTAATGCAAAAATGTATTATGAGTATATCAGTGTTTTTTTCACACTATTTGATTCCTGCATAAATAGATTAACTTTTTTATGCAAAGACAGCTGCAAATTCAGATGACTTCTAGAATGGGTGAATAATGTTCAATACCTATATTAATTAAAGTTTGTGTCTTAGTTTATACACTGACTGTAGCAGGCTAAAAAACATATGTAAATATATGTAAAACATACATTTATTTTTGGCTCTATAACTAGTTTCTCCAAATTATTTTTGCTTCTGATTAATTTGTAAAGAGCTTATTAAAATATAAAATAGGAAATATTGTTTTGTTCCACCCAGAGGGTAAATTTCTCTTATTTGATTAATTTCATGTCTGCATTTGGTTTTCCAATGCAAATGCACCTTTTTCAGTAAAAAATTATTATTTATAAATAATTTTCACTAAAATAGAAATCAAGTTTAATCAAACAGTGTATATATAAACACATAAGAATGCATTTAGCATGACTGAGCAGTGGAATATCTACAAGCAGGTTACATTTCCTAAATCTCATTAATTATTGAAAAAGAAATTATTTTTGACAACTTTTAAATATACAGATTTCTTGTAAAGATTTCTCTGTGATCATATAAATAGTAAGTAGAAAAACGTGTGTTTACTGACCAACAAAGTAGATATGCTTTCAGCCCACCATGTGGTCCTGTTTAAATTTTGCCCTGATTTATTCACACAAGTACCTTTCAAGCTGGAACCAAGCTACAGAAGAGAGAGCACAGTGTATGCCCCAGCATGGACTCAAGGCTGGGCTGAGAATTCAAGAGTTAGAAGAGACTGCTGGGCTAGATGTGATCTCTGCTGCTTAGCTGTCATTTCTCAAGGTAACACAATTTTTTCTTCTCTCGCCTAAGCATGCAATACTTCTGGGTGTAAATACTCATCTTTTAAAAACACTGTGCACTTCATAAATGTAAAGTTAAATTTACACAAGGACTTGCAGTAAAGTTCAATATTTAACTATCAAATAGCCAAATAGTAAAATATTCAGGGCAATCAAATAAGGTGAAATATGAGTATAGATAAGTCAAATAATTTTTTAAAGTTTATTGCTGAAGTTTGCTGTTTATTGTTACATAATAGTGCCGCTGAATCTCAGGAAATCCTCCCCATGAATCCTTGCACAGTTTGTTTCCTTATAATACTGTCAGTGTGTTTGGGACACTGTTGCAATTTTAAGAATGGTCCTCATAATCAGCTGTGTCTTGCTGTTGTCTATTTGACTTAAAAAAACAAACCAAATACTGGAAAAATAAGGAAGTATCATTTTAAGATTTTCATCATGCAGGTGTTGTGAGCAGAAAGATTTAATTTTTTCATTTTGATTTTATGCTGGAATTAATTTGCTGCCCTGAACATACTCAGAGATACTGACAGATATTCAGGATGCAATTATGAGCACATCCAAAAACAGACAGACCAAGCTGAGTGCTACTTCTCTCAGCTGGGAATTGGCATAGGAACCAGTGGATATACAAAGACATGATGGAAAGGTGGCAGGAGTTTCTGGCAGCAAGAAGCATCTGTTTATCAGATTGCAGGATTTGCCTTCTTAATGACTGGATATAGATAACTATGCTGCTGACATGATATCCAAGTATGCTGCTACAAACTTATAGCCCTGTTTAAGTGTCTTTTCACTTCTCCAAATGTTGCCTGGACTTGTGAATTAAAATTAATATTTTAGCTGCAAGCACTTGCTTTGTCATCTTTGATGAAGAGGGCTACATATTTGCAATCTTGGCTTTTATCAATCCAAGCACTGCACAAAAAACTGCAGAGAGGTATCTGTGGGAAGGAGGAATGCCATGACCCTCTTAAAAGATCTTATTAACATTATTTCATCGGATATGCAGTTTTTCCATTCCTTTGACAGTCTGGCTGTTAGCATTCCTGTCAGTATTGCCAGACATCCCCCAGAACCACATGCCCACACTCTGAGCGTGTTGGTCTGCCAGCTTTTGCAAGGAGTATTCCCCAGTAGAGAATAACTTCTTTGTTTAATCTACAGAAGTGGTAAAAATGTAATACCATCCAGGTTTTAGGAGCTCTTGGATTTTAGTTCTACTTCACTCAGATAACAGAGGAATCTTCTTTTCAGGACCAAAAATAAAGAGTCTAATTTCAGAGTAGATGTTATGTTCTTTTTTTACTAATGTTTAAATTTCATCCTACCAAAATTAGAGAAATCTACTCACTCTTGTCTTTTTTGTACCATTTTGTTGTAATATACCATCCAAGATCCAGCCACTATGTCTTCATCTATTTAATCTGACAAGACACATATAAAGATTCAGTCCAGTGTTTATCACAGTATGAAAGTTACAAAGCTCTGAAAAATGTGGTTTCAAACGTAATAGAAATGGTGACATACCCTAACCTATTGTGGCAGTAACAACACTGCTATAATATAAAAGGTTACTAAGACATATTGGCAGTCAAGGCTGCTTGCACTGCTATGATTGCTCTTTTTATAGGTATGGTAATGCAGCTCAGTTCCCAAGTATCACATGTTGGCAAATGAGGGTATAGTAGTCAGGAAATATTCATCCACATGAAAAGATTTTTTTATTTGTATCTTAAAGCACTGGTAATGACATTTTCTGAGCTGCAAGGCCAAGTCTAGGAGAAGCTACCGATCCAATCAGTGTTAGTTATATCTCTCATTCTAGGAAGAAAAGTGCTGCTGAGGAGAAAAGTTTAATGTTGTTTAGCAAAAGGCTAAAGACAATTAAGGGTGGAGAGTGACAAGTTTTGAGGTATGATAATGTCTTTTCTCCAGAAATAGAGAAAGAGCTTCTAGAGTACGTGATGCTGGTATGCAAAGTACTGCCAATATACAAAGAGGAAAGTGATAAAGAGGATACTATAGTTAAAATGTCAGCATTATTTTCACTGTGAATACAGTAAGGAATATGTAGGTGGAAAAAGGAGGAATATAAAAATGAAATGAAATTTTCAAGGATGCTTGCTCCTAAAGATGACCTAGGGCTGCATAAATTTGTATGTAACGAGTAAAATTAAAAGAATAGTAATAAAATAGTGTAATTATCCAGGTGCCAGAGAGCAAAAGAAGATAAGAAAGTAATCTACCAAAGAGTTGGGCATTTTGTCATAAAGTCTCCAAGACTACCCACCCACAGCTAAATAAAAGAGCCCTAAATAAAAGAAAGCTACAGCCATTCTGCACAGTGCTAAGTCCTGGGTGTCCCCCAAGTCCATGCAAATAAAACCTTGTGCTTCTGAACCATGGCTCTCATTCCTGCTGTTTTCTTAAGTTTAAAGGTCAGAAATATTTTAATTTACAGCCCCTTATTGTGGCATGTTAGAAGTGTGAAATTGACCGTCCTTGCTTTTGAGGTGTGTTGTGTTTTACTCTATTAAGTTAGTGATTAAGAGATTATAGTTGTTTGGGAAAGTCCTGGAACAGTTTTGGAGACCTGTCCTGAGAGGAGAGAAACAAAACCTCATTCAGTCTCATGCGTATTGATTTTGATAATGGTCCCTGTTGCATAAAATCCCCCAACCCTTGCCCAGCATCTCTCAAAAAGTGCTAATTGACCTGGGTCATTATCATGACAGTTGTGTGCCAGTTACTTTGTAACAGGCATGATGACAGTCCAGCACTCTAGCTGATTCCTACTTGCTTTTTAGCAACAGAGACACAGTTTAAAATTCTAAAGACATTACTTTAATTCCAAAAATCATATTAATGGAATAACTGGCACACAATCCATGAATAAATTTTTAATTATTTCTCCATGCTTCTCCTGTGTGTCATTTTTTTCCATACAATATCTTGCCTTCTAGAAAAACTGACCATATTTCTCACCCAAGATCTCATTCAGTCATTATCTCCCATTTGAGCTGTAGCTTCAAGGTTCTGATTGTCTTTATTTTTCAAGACCCTAATGAATGTTCATTGCTATTAGAAAGCTACATTAGTTCTTGTGTGCCAGTCACTGAGAGTACTGCCATCAACAATGACATTATGCCCTCCAGCAAACCCTCAAACTGTGAAGAGTAGGAGGCCCTATGTGACCAGACTTCAGCTGTGTCATTCCTATTATTACAGATGGGTCTGAAACTTTTTGTTAATTTCTGAGCTTCCTCATAGCAAGCAATAGTCATTATTTCAACACTGACAACAAAGTAGCAGGATATGCTACTATATAATTATAATTGATATAATTATTCAACAAGTAATTTTTTCATCCAAGGAACAACAAATATGTTGAAAAATAAATGTAAGTTGACAGTGTAACACATCAGAGTAGCAGCACTTACAAGCAGTTGACATGGGGCCATCAGTCCTTCTTCCAGTATCTGCCAAGTTCCTACTAAAACAAATTTAAAGAGCAGAAAGATATTCCCTCTCCATAGCTCTAAAGCTCTGTCAGTGCACCCCAAAGCTGGTGCTAGCTCATTTTTAGTATTGTAAACACCTGTGAATTCCTGAACTCGTGGTAATCAATTGTAACATGTAAGTTACACAGAATGATGTTGGCAGCACACAAGATATCTAAAATAATCTTCAATGTCTCTTATACTTTCTCCTTTTTCTCTCTGTTTTCTCCTTATGGACAAAGCTATAGATCACAATTATTTCTTATGGCAAAACAAACCTATTCAGGGTTTTTCCATAAGTCACCTAATCAAAAGCAGACACAGTCAGATCGGGTGGCCTCTGAAAAAAAATTTTGAAGGTGAGATATTACTAATTGCGCTCATGAGGAATTTCTGTCTTTACCCAAGGTCCATCTTTCAGAGCAAGCAATAAGTATAAACCTGTGTTGTGTGACAGCCAAAAAAAAAAAAAAAAAAAACAAAAAAAAAAAAAAGATGAATGGAAAAGAAAGTACGTTACCTTTTTAAAGAGCAGGACTGGAAATAAGATTTTGGCCATTCAATCCAGAAAAAGGGCTGGGCTCGATGAAAAGAGAGGGAACAACAGGAGAGGGAATATTTGAACCATAAAAGTTGACATAGTAAATATAGGATTTTACTGTCTTCTTCTATAATTGTACATGTTGGTTTATTCCAATTATATACAAAGGACATTATCCAAAATTTCCCAAGCACTGAGAGTATGGAAGAAAGGAACAAATTGTGAAACCCTCGAAGAGCAGGCATTTGCTGATGACAAGAGACTCCTCTCCTCACTCCAGAGCTGAGCAGAAGGAGAAAGCACCAAGAAGAGAACAGCTCCTTCCAAGTGTGCACAGCAAAGCTGTCAAACAGCTGCACATCCATGATGACCAGCAGGTTCCTGTGGAAAACGTGACTATGGCATGAGAAATGGTCTGTGAACCTAAAAAAATGGGGTTCTCAAATACTTCTGGAGTCACAAAACTGGAATTTACTTTCAAAAAACTTAGACTGAAAAATTCTTCATTATCACTTTTCAAAAATTTGAGCTGCTATTTTCATTCTCAATCCCTCAAGGCAAAATGGCCTTTCCCATAAGAGGAACACCAATGCCATTACCAAAACATAAAGTGAATGAGCCTCATTTGTACTTTTGTGTTCAGGTGCTTCAAAAACTAAAGGATTTGAGATCTGACAGTCTTTTTTTTTCTACCTAGATCCACTGATCCTCCTTCTTAACTTTAATACATAAATATATGATGTGTCTGCAGACATACACAAGCACATGTATCTATATTTCTGTACACACGGACACACACACACTGCCATTATGCTAAGGGACATAAAAGGAATGGTTTGAATATCTGATCCAATTAACTTTTTTTTTTCCTCTTCTATATACATACTGAGGTCCCCAAATTAGATTCTACACATTTTCAAGATTTACGTCTTTTTCGAACTTTCTTCTCCTGCCTTCTTTTTATTTGCAATGAGCACCAACAGAATGAATGAGCCTGCAGAATGAATTTGTCTTAGCAATGTAATTACGTGGCATGTACTTAAAATGAAATTAAGTACTCCTACAATTTATGCTGGAGTCCTTTGACCATTCCTGTGTAAGGCTGGTACCAGTAAAGTCAAAAGATCTTTGATAAAAGTAAATAGGTCCTGTTATGTTCTGCTACAGATTTAAATCAAGTAGTTCCTTTGAACTGAAGGATTTATATCAACATAAAATCCATATAACAATCAAAATCCAAGCCTATAAAAGGTAAACTATGCCCAAAATTGACACAAGTTATTTAACTCCATTGATTTCTTGGCAGACAGTCTGGGATGAGAGAATGGGAAGCATTTTTTCTTTAAACATGTTCTGGAAATTCTGCCTGCTGATCTCGGCTTTATGGGTTTTTTTACTTTGGCAGCCAATGAAAAATGGTTAATGTTGAGCTCATCAGGAACTAAGGCCAAATTACCACATACCAGACCATTAATTCGTCTCATTACTCAATTAAAGTTTTAGTCCTGAGAGAGGCTCAGTATTCTCACATTTCTTACCTACTCGTCAGGTGAAGGAGTCAACTGAAGTAAAATGATATCACCCAAGCTCCTGTACCACACATTTTCTGAAGCTCCCTACAGTGCCTCTGCCATTGCAGTTGGTATGTGTGGAATTATGGGCACACTTTTGGCTCATTTAGGAAAGGTGTAGTATTAGACTTTACAACAGACTCATCCTACCTTGTGGGACCATGGATGCAAGACAGGCACTACCCTGTCAAAGTGGTTAAACCAGATCTGCAACTGCCTTCTCCATGATAATGATGAACTTCAGAACAGGGGCTCTGGCACATTACAAACCTGTGATGTGTGAGAGCTCTGGGTGGGTTGGATCTACCTTTATTCACAAAGAAATTATTTTTAAGGCATCTACAAGGCTTGACTTGTTAGGAAGAAGACTAAATATTTCCAGCTTTACTTGGTTGCTCATGTATAGGTCTTTAACACCACTCTAGATGTCTCAGTCTGTCTCAATTGGAAAGTTGGAAGTATGAATAACTTTTGGGTTAGGGGTTATGTCTGGCACCTTTATATAGGTATCTCTCAGATACAACAAGGTATCTACCTCAAAAGATATTAAACTCTTATTTTTAATTACTAGATCAGCCCCGTCCACAATGGAATTCATGCCAAATCTTTATCTTGAATAGGGTAAGTAAATCACAGTGGCTACTTCTTGTTGTTGTCTGAAGGTGCTTTGCTTTCTCTAGGTGACATTCAGACAACAGAGAAATATAAGGTGATTCCTCTAAATGTTTCCAGGATGAGGTTTGTGAAAGCCTGATTTTTTTCTAAATATTTAGATTATGCTCTTGGAATTTGGGGGTAAAGGTCATAAACTATGATGCTCCTGATGCAATCCATCTTCCTCACCCTTTCCCAGTTTCTCTAATAACAGTTCCTCTACTTGCAAAATGAGGAACCAACATTCCCTCTTTAGGACTTATGACTAGAAAACACATGCAGGAAAATAAGAGTTAGTATCTGTACAGACTCTCTCAGACTTCTAGTATTTACTTATTGGAAGCAGTAACTCATTAAACCACACTAAAACAGGATACAATCATCTTTCTCTGTGCAAAGAAATTGACCTGGTTTAAATATTTTGGTACAATTTCTTGGGCAAACACTGTGCTCCATGTTACACTGCCTTTTCATTTGGAATAGGGTGACTGCAACAGGGATTCTTGGCAGGTTCAGATTGAAGGGAAATGAGGAGCAAAGGTCTTCCTGCATCAGCATTGGATGGATGAGGGCATATTTCTGAGTCATGTGACATGGATATATCTACATAAATGCTTTCTCCAGTCATTCTTATGAAGTTGCTTTTTCATTCAAGGGTAGGAAATGACAATATACAATCCTCTAAATATTGGTTCTGACCATTTCTCTGTGTAAAGCTCTCATGGAGAAACAAATGATTTCTGAATCTAATACTTTCCAATTAAAAAAATAATTTTTGAATTTCAAGTAATTCTATGGTAAAAATGTATAGAAGCCCTGACTAACACCATATTCTGGTAATTAATTTTCCCAGAGAAAACAAATGGCACAATTTCTAAGTGTTATGAGTGGAAGACATAAGCTCCTATAGTCTCCAGCATCTAGGTCTGCTGAGCACAATGGCTGTTACGAAAGGTTTCTGGCTGCCTTGAAGAATAATACTGAGCATGAATTTAGGAAGAGAGAAAGCAATGAAAAATGTATAAACCCATTCTTTAAAAAAGAAGGTAGTCTCTGCTGGTTCATATGCAGAGTACAAGGAACTTCTTACACTATTAACTCCCATCTCCTTTTATCATAGGTGATCAGTTTATATGACCTGATACATAATCCCATCATTCACTGTCTTAAATGTAGGCAGGAAATACTTATCTGAATATTAACCTGCTAAAGCTTCAACAGGACTGGTGATATACATTTACTTTATGAGGAAACTTTCCATTTGACACTTGCAAAAGCACAGGGAAAAAAAATCAGTGTTCAAGTGCTTCAACATCAGGTTTGTTCATCATTTGTTTATCAGTCTTGGGGCTATAGACACTGGTATGAAGGTATAGACTTAAAATAGATCTATCCATAATTCAGTTGCGACAGAAACTCAGTGCTAAGAGAAATAGGTATCCACAGAATAATATGCTTTTATAAACGGTATAAGCAACAGAAGATGAAGGAAGCTTTTGCTTCATTACCTCAGCAGTTGTGATCTGACCTTTTGGCTGCAGTTGGTAAAAAATTCTTTGTTCTTTGCATACGAGGAATTAACATTTTTCTAAACTCCCTGATCTCAAGCTTAGTAGATTGCAAACAGTTTTTCAATGTCACATTTCTATAAGAATGTTAGAGAACAAAACTAATTGCTGCCTGTAGTGGATGCAATTCCATTCACAGCAAGATAAATTGGATTTCTAAACTGCGGTTTCCATTGTGTTACCTCCATGTATCATAAGAGTTACCCTGATGGGCACAGCAGTGACTCTACTTACTTATACACTGCTTTATGCACAAAGCATCATTTTGATTTGCTCACCAAAAGAAAAGACAAAAGGAACACCGAAGTGTAACTGTAGACTGCCATCTGTTGGAAAGGTTTTAAAGAGAGTCACAGAATTGTTTAGGCCAGCAAAAAGACCTCAAAGACTACAGAATGCAAACATTAATCTCACACTGCCATGTCCACCACAAAACCATATCTACATGTCTTGATAGATAGGTACAGCGGGATAGCGACTCCAGCAATTCCCTGGGTAGCTTGACCCAACACCTGGCCATTCTTTCAGTGAAGAACTTTATCCTAATATCCAACCTAAACCTCCTCTGAAATAAATTGAGGCTATTTCCTCCAGTCACTTGTTACCTGGGAAAAGAGATTGAAACTCACCTCCTACAACCTTTTTACAGGCAGTTGATACATACTGGCCTCTAATCAGACCCTTCCTGGAGTGTGGTGGCCATCGAGACCACGACCGAGTCCTAAGAGGACTCAGAGGAACCTAAAGGAAGTAAAGGACCATAGTGGAGGGTGTCCTGGGTCTAAGAGATCCTCCCCTGGCTCCTAGGCTGCTGTGGTTTGGCCCACATGATTGATATGATCAGTTATGTTAATTAAGTCTTTGCAGTTGGTCAGTTGCGCTCTCCTCCCCTTATGAATATGTATAAGTTTCTAGAAGGTTCTGTATACTTCGGTACCCCATTGGCTAAGACTCCCTCGCTCCTCCCCCCCTTTTTCCGTATTGGTCAGTGTAACCTTGTCCCACCCTTGCTCCTCCCCCAGACCCTCATCTGATTGGTTCTCTATTCGCCTTAAAAGTTTGTGTTCTCCTTAATCCGCGTCTGCAGTTACTGGACTCTTTTGAGCACGTTGACTGTAATAAAGCCCTCGGAAGGTCATGCTGAAGATCCCTCCCTTATTTCCGCCCCTGGCTAAGCTGCTTGGAACTGTCCCCCTGCGCTCCATCGGCACAGTGAGCCGGGTCCGCTACCGGAGCTCTCTGCAGCACCGCCTGAGCGGCTCCACGAGGGACGCTCCAGGAAAGTGCTGTCGGACTCTGTCCGCTGGACGGTCTGGAGCAGCGACATTGGAGGAGTAGAAAGTATGACTTCTGCTCATGGATTAATGAGCATTCTATTTCAATGTTGGAACTGTATTTTGGATACTAGGACCAATTAATATATTTTTCTTTGATTCTCTGGCTGGAAGAACAATGTTTTTCTCACATAGAATTCTAACTCCTAACATCAAAAAGATGTACCAGGCAAATTTTTAGTTTCGATATTTCACAAGCTTGTACTGTAATTGAAAGAAAGGAAGAAGCAAGAGCAAGCAAGTAGTTCTAAAACTCAGGGGGGAAAATCAAAAAGGATGAAAGCTTCTGACTTGGCAGGCTCAGAGGTTTGAAAATAGTGGCACAGTTTTGAGCTGGAAGCCAAACATTAATGGTGTGACCACAGTAGTGGGAGCGATATTGTTAAATTTATTCATGAACAACCTGGAAGATGGAACCACGAAAATCCTCACTGAATTTTGAAATGATGCCACACTGGGATAAGAGGCTGATATACCAGAGAGTCATGCTGCTATTCAAAGGTACTTTGACAGGCTGGAGAAATGGGCAGCAGAACCCCATCAAGTTCAGCAAAGGGAATTGCTGACTCCTGCACCTGGGGAAGAATAGCCTCAGATACCAGTACTGGCTAGCTCCAGCCAGCTGGAAAACTACTTGACAGAAAAAGCCCCGGTGATCCTAGAAGGCACCAGGCGGTACATGAGCCAGCATTGCAGCCCTGCAGCAATCCAGGCAAACAGCCACCTCAGCCCTATCAGCAAGAGCCTGGCCAGCAGGTAGAGAGGTGACCTTTCACCTCTACTCAGTGCTGGGAAGACACACCCAGAGTGTGGGGTCCAATTCTGGGCTCCCAGTACAAGAAAGGCAGAGGCATACTGGAGCAATGTGCTGTGCTCCAGTGGTCAGTCACAAAGATTGACGAAATTGAAAGATTGGAGTATCTGTCATATGAAAAAAGGCTGAGAGAGCTGGGACTGTTCAGTCTGGAGAAGTGAGGTTGCAGGGGGATCTTATCAATGCGTACCAATACATAGTGGAATGGAGTAAAGAAGATGGAGTCCAACCCTCTTAGTAGTGACCACTGATAGGACAAGACACAACAGACACAAATTAGAGGCCATGAAATTTTATCTGAACATAAGAAACTGTGAGATAAGTGAAATATTGGAACAGTTTGTCCAGAGAGGCCATGAAGTCCCCATCTATTCTGTACACAGAACCTCACTTGACACACCCCTCAGCAGCCTGTTCTAGCTGCCCCAACTCTGAGCACAGGGTTGGACTAAGGATATCTAGATGTCTCTTCCATCCTCAGCAATTCTGCCATGCTTAAAAAATGGCTCAGCTGAAAATCCAAATAGTTGTGGCTTTTTTATTAGAAGCAATTGTTGTTTTGAAAGACTAAGTTTGCAATACTGCAATGCCACAAACAGGTTATTAGTTCAACACAAAACTACAAAACACTGCATCTGATTATGTGCAATAAGATATATCTCAGGGATTTAAATTCAAACCTGTAGTCTGAAAAATTTGCATGAACAGTATAATTCTGACCATTATTTACAGTCAAATGTACCAATGGACTATAAGGTTCCATTTCAATTTAAAGAAAACTACTGTCATGTATAAAGAAGAAATGATATTTTGAGCCCTAGTATTAAGAAAGAAATTCTTGAAGGATCAGATGACTTAAAGGATTATCAGCAAGGATAAAGGACTCTTGATTGTCCTGGACGACACTGAACAAACTTCCTTATAATTTCATATCTAGGTGTTGAAGTAGAAAATGTCTTGAAACTCTCACTTTGTGTGGACACTGGCCACTGCATTAACACTGCTCTAGAAGAGAGTGTGTGAATATCAGAGCTCATTCAACAGGAGTTATGTAGGAAGAACAGAATTTTCTTCCATCTAGCAGGAAATATACCAAAATATTATTTTTCTATAACACTAGCATCAATGACTTTCAATTTTGTGACAATGAAAATCCAATTCAAGAGGAAGAGACATCAGGAAGATTAGGGGAGCTGTGAGGAATCAACGAAGTAAAGAGCATTAATTTAGGCATGAATTTTGTCCAAAATCATGACAAAGAAATTTTATGACAAATTAGGACTGAGATGTTTTCATAAAACAAAAGATACTTCTATTCCTCTTAAAGTGTTTGGCAAGATGCTCTTAAGTTAATCAGTTTCATAAGGCAAAGAATAACATTAGAAACCATGAAGATTAGAAATTGCAAGAGATAATTTGCTATTTCTTAACACTAAAAGCTTACTATTAAGGCTGTTTGCTTTGTGAGTATGTAACTATGAGAGCCTCGATCTGCAGGGGTTTCCCAACCCACAAGTTGGTCATGATAGGATTCAGTAACACACGAGCACACAGAGTTTTTATTACAAACTACTTATAAAGTATACACTTGTGATTAGCGAAGCAAGCATATATATATATATAAAAACACACACATAATTATATATATATATATTTGCAAGCTACTATGAATTGCCACTAGTCAAGAAAAAGTTGTTTAATATTTATATGCATGCCTATATAAATATTTTTCCTTCATATTTTTACCAATACAGTCCATTTAGCTGCTTCCAGGAATGGGGTAAAAACAAGTGTGTAGTTAAGTTCACACAGGGATACTTCTTGGAGAGAACAGCTCATTTTGGAAAGACAATGACTTACTTTTATATCTTTAATACACGTACATAAGTGGGCGTAGGACACCAGTTCTTGTTGCTGAGCTCTGCTTTCTCAGGAGGTCAGTTTGTAGGTTATAACAGTTTCTTTGTTCTGCAGGTTATGGCAGTTTCTCTATTTGTGCTTATCAAGCATGCTGCAGAGCCCCAGCTGTACCTATCAAGGCCAACCCACGCTCCCACTTGTGCTTGTCAAGGATGTTCCAGATTCTCAGGCTAGCAGCTCCTACGCTGGCAGAGATTTGGTCTGCCAGTATTTTAGAAATGTCTTTTGTCAGTAATTTTCCCCATTATAACCAGGTCGCCTTTATGGCTGCTCTGACAGAGTATATCTTTTCACTGATATTAACTTGGTAACACACAATGAGGGAAAAACTAGAAACTGAATGTATGCTGCTTTGTTTATATAATGCTTTCATTTCCCTAATATCACATTCTTGATGCTGAACTTTTCCATTAAATCTCTGATTTACAATACCTGAACCTTTAAAGGGCTCGTATTGAAGAAAATAAAATATAAAAATTTACCTTTGAAAGCTTACCGACAAGCAAACCATTCACACTCTAGGACAGGTGCCTTTAGAAATAATAAATATAACTTTCAGTTCCACCTGACATTCAGTATTTATGGGGAGACCAGGCTGAAAAGCCAGTTTTGTGGTAAATTCACAATAATGTTCTACACAAAAATTTTTCAAACAAGTTGTATCACTGAATATTGCTAGCAGCTCCTACTGAGAGTCAGTAACACACTAATCTTCCCAGCACTTATCACATGTTTATTTTAATACAAATCTGAGACTGAAATTTTGATTTGTCTCCAGCCTCTGCAGAAACATATACAAAACTACAATGCATGCCTACAGTCAAAAATTTGCATCATCTAAAGCCCCCAAAACAGACACAAAGGTTTCAGAAAATCTTATAACATTCAGGCAAAGTTACTGTGATAATGACTTATATACCATGTTACTTTAATATCCTAATGTTTGGGCTGGAATGTTAATTATTTCAAAAAAGTATCTTTGTAGTTTGTTCATGTCCTTTATGGACTAACTGCTGTTCAACAGAGCAGACAACATTAAGTTTATTTCCACTCTAGCAGAAAGGTTCCAATTTTCCTAAGATAGGACATTTGCTTCATGTAAGGAAAGGGAAAAACTGATTGTAATAAAATAAAGGAATAGGTATAAAAGTATGATAATAAGAATCTGCGTGGGAGGGAAAAACAGAAAGTGAAAAGAGAAGATCTTTTATCTTTCACATTTAATGAAAAGTAAACTTTAGTTTAAACAAGTTTGAAACAAACAAAAAACAAACAAAACTTTATCTAGTTGTAATAAGAAAGGAAAATGAAAAATTTATTATCTGGCTAAACTGAAACTGGAATAAAAACCTAGCTGTGTTTTTTATTTTACAATTTGCAAAATCTTTAATTTAGCAAATTAGCTTCAAATTAATTGAATCGTTTATATGCTGCTAACGATAATGTCCTATGGTTATACAGCCAAATATATCCTTAAAATAATGGACAGATTATATATTAGAGCCATAGCCATAAGAAATTTCAGCAGATGGAGAATCCTATTTTTAATCATAAAGCACTTAACAAGGAAAATGAAATCAATGTCTGAGCACTTATCCTGTAGATGTTTGTGTACATTTTACACTTGTTGTGGTGCACCCAAATTACACAATCCAAGACTATGACTTCATTTTTTCAGTATATTGTAGATGAGTAAATGCAAAAACTCCACAAGCCATTAATTTTTTAACTGGCAGGATCTCTAACATTACAGAAAATACAGAGTTGAGGAAGAGAAGACACAAAATACAAACACCAGCTATGCCAAAAAAGTGAAGTCTGGACATAATAATCGTAATAGCATATTGCATTTTGCATGAAAACATACAGAAAATCCCATAGAAGTTGCACAGAAGCATTAGAAATGTGACAAATCCTTGCCAAAGTGGTAGCAGAACTCTTTAAAGCTCACAAAAGCAAAGTAGATTACCATAGTGGAGCAAAACATATCATGGCCCAGGGCTAAATGACAACTTTTCTGACAGCTGGATGTTCTACAGGAAAAAGTCCTTTCAAGGATGTGAAGGCCCACTTGCCTAATGGAATTTAAAAACCAACTCCTACTGTGAACTGGCTGGAAACTAGAAATTCTGCTTGACTTTTGTTTTAAATTTGTCCTGAAATAAAGAGAAAACAAAAATCTTTTCTTTCCCTTTCCTCTGTGGTATAAGTATTTTCATTTGTCTTTAGGGAAACAAAGGAATTTTTTAAAAAGCTTTATTCAAGTTTTGGTTTTGGTTTTTTTTTTTTTTTCAGTTACTCTAAAACCATAGTGGACCACAAAAATAGAAGTTCAGGAGTATAGTGTTTTTCTAAAATTAGAAGCAAAAGGACGTTTTGTGGACTCTGGGTCTGTGTACTTTACTGCAGAACACCCTGGAATTGGTTAAGCCCAGGAGTCCTTCTTCAGAGAGCACAGCAGTCAGGGATTTGAGAACAGCAATCTGACTGAACAGTGCTTTCTAGGGTGAAAAAAAAGTCTTTTTATTTATTTATTTCAGTGGACAGAATTTGAAATTTCTAATAACAAGTCAGTTTTGATACTGATATCTGTTCATTATTTATTTCAAAAGCCTAGTTTCAGCTCCTTCTTTGAGGATTTAGGATGATGACAGTGCTCCTTTCCTAACAAGACACATTTCTCACTGGATAAACTAACCTGCATTCTATCTTCTATATAGCCTGGGAGAGTTTAAAAAAAGTTTTCTCGCTGCAGTCAAGGTAGATAGGCCCTGCTATGAAAATATACACCTTAAAATGTCCAATCCAAATTTAAAATACACAGTCACCAGAATCGTTGTTGAGATCTAACACAGTTTTAGGAATAAATGTGAATATAGGTTTTTCCAGCTGGGTCTTGAAAACTTACAGGGAAAGAGGTTTCCCAACCTCAGGAATTCTGGGGAATGGTTCTGCTGAGTAACAAAAGAGGCACTGGTTTCAAAACAGGACAGCTGTTTATGCATGTTTTTCATTATTTTAATTTTCAAATGTATTAAAATATGCAGCTGCGGGGAAAAAAAGTTTAGATGTGTATTTTAAGTGAAATAGGACTCATATGAAAGCATGATGCTTATCGAATGTAAGATTCAGCATGCTGACATATCAAGGAATTGTCTTTCCAGATAATCGAAGTGCTACTGAAAAGAAAATCACCATTCCTTTGTCCCAGATCCTGTTTTGAGAGCCTTATTTCCCTAGTTAGTTTTATTCTGGGTTTTTTTCTGCTTCTTGTTCTTTTTTTCTTCTTAACAAAGCTGAATGTTTATGTAGAATAATTTATATTTTCTAAGTATCAGCTATAATACAAAGACGATAGTGAAACTTCCTTGACACTTGAAGTGCAGTCATTCCTCTTCTCATTATTGCCTTCCTAGTCAATCTGACTTGTTTACAATCCATTCAAGTAATTTATAAAGATAACAAATTGCGAAAGTCATTTGGAAGCCTACACACATCCCACATGGTAGAACTTCAAATGGATGTGGTCTTTCTCCTGTCAAATAGACTGCTATATATTCCCTGTTTCTTTTGCAATTCTTGATTTTATTTAGCCACGCACTTATTGATGAGTCAGTGTGGAGTTCTTTGTCAATCAGCCTGTTATTCCATCATTGCTTATGTTCTGCTCTTCAAATAAGCATTTTCAGGGGGAAAAGATAAATTGAAAAGAAAAAAAAAGAAGTCTGTAAATACATCAGATGACAAAAAAGTGACAATAAATGGGTAAATTTTAAAATGTGATTAAGAAAAGCCCAGTCTGTGACAGAAGTACATTCCATTTGTGAGGGATAGTTTCAGTAGATGACCTAAAACCAAATAAGACAGATTTAATACAATGAACACTTAACATAAATCATGCCAGATCAAGGCTTATAAATGCCTCTGGGAACTGTGTGTGATATCCTTCTGTTTCTCATTAAAGAGCCCCTTTATAAACTGCCCACTGTCAATATTGCTTGTAAATTGACAACCAGCAAAGATAAGCTAAGTTGCTAAGTTTGACCAGACTCCTTATAGATGAGTTTCAATGCCTTGCAACACCTTGGCAAGCTGCAGTACCTGGAAAGCTGATACATCCACAGATGACTTCGCTGTCTCAGTACTAAGCTGATAACAGGCCAGAGCAAAGCAATAGTGAGTAACCACTGCTCTGCTAATTAGGGGTCACGTTGGAATTTAATGCGTTATTCAGACTGTAAGTAAGTAAAGAGACATGCAGAAAAGCTACCAATAGCTCTTGTGGTGACACTTGTGCAGATGGTTTGAGCACTGAGGATGGCATATTTATACATATTTATGTGCAAGTTATCCTGATGTGAAGAATAAAATATTTTCTGCCTGTGAGATATTATCTTGCCAGAGGCAAAGAAGGAGATCAGAGGACACTGCTAGAGGAACAGCTGAACAGTGACCTCTCTGTGGAGTCTCCCAGTAAATGATTCAACACAACAACCAGGTTATTCCCCAGTGAAGAAGTTACTGGCCTAATATGCAGATATAGAGAGGTTCTTTAACATGTTGGTTTGGAAAAGGTGAAAAAGGAACATCAAACTTCATCTTAACTGTTCAAGATAAACCTCTGGCAGACGGAGAAGGAAAGGCTGCAGCTGGACCTGTTATATTTCCTTTCTTGGCCCATGCATGGAACTAATCTGGATCTACTGGGGCTGTGGACAGATTTTTGTGAAGGAAATATTTTACTGTATTAATTACCTAGATGCCAAGTTCCACCTGGCTAAGACCAGCAAACAGTTTGGGATAATTTTAACTCCTCATTCCAAGTAATCTGGCACCTAATTGATTAACAGAAGGGAATTCTAGGACAAAGGCTCCTTCAGCAACTAGGGCAGGAAGTGAGATACCCTCATCATCTCACCAGCACATCCCACAAGCAGACAGCAACTCTGCATTTAAAGAACAAGTTTTGGTCTAATGAGTAAATTATATACAAAAATGGGAAGGAGTGTGACTTGATAAGTAATGTTGAGGACACTCATGGAAATCAAATTGCCTCCAAAATGCTAAGAAAGCTGTCCCATATGATGGCCACATCCTCAAAAAACTACTTCTATGTCCCACTCCACTAAATTTCTGAACTTCTGGTAGATATGTGACAAGGGCATTAGTCTGCAGACAAGGTTACTTCCTGAGGACATGGCATTATGGATGACACCAATGGAATTTCAATCAAGAAAGTAACACATTTTGATCTTTCTCCTTCTCAGGCTTCAACATCACACAGTAGAAACTGTATTTTTTTGTCAAGTATTCAGCGACTGTGTTTTTACAGCAGGGGCTAGAACCAGGAACGATGCTGTGTAGCTGAGTCTTTTGAAAATGAAGGTTGAGGTTCACAAACCACAGGCTTAGGAAATCTTTTATAATTTGTAGAAAACTAGCAATGAAAACTCCTGCCTGCTAAAAGAGACACAGGTTTAGGTAAGGCATCATAGTGGTCTCTTTATGCAGTCAGGACAGACTGCTGTAGTCTGTTTAATAGTGAGCACTGAGAAACATGTAATGTTGCCAAAAATCAACCCACTGTGTGCACAACTTGTGTGTGTTTATACAAAATAAATACTAAACCAGTAGATAAGGACTTTCTGCTTCATGTTGTAGCTTTCTCTATCACTCCTTAACAGGTAATCTGCAGTATTTAGACCTTATTTACATCTATTTCAAATTCTTGTTTCAAAATTATTGCTGGCAACCATCCCCAGCCAGCAAGCTTGCTGACTTATAAATCTAATTTTGGAGTACTATTCACAGCAACCAGCCAAAACATCAGTTTTCAGTTTATAAGTCATTGTTTAATGCAACTAATAGAATTTAAGCTCATTTTACAGCACATTTTGTTTTGGTTTTCAAAATATACATTTGCTGGTCACTAGACAATAACAATTGTTTAATAGCATAATTAATTAGGCTTTGATTTGTAAGACATATGACTTGAAGTCATATGATTTCCAGGATTCCAATAATTATTTTTAATTCAGGATATAAAATTCCATGCTATATTAACCAGCAAGGCTGGGAAAGAGTCCAAAGACACAATTTAACTTTTTACAGTTTAAAAAATCTTATTTTCCAAACTCTGTTCAACTCCTGTTTTAGTAGACAATTTGCTATGCAGATATTTCAGTATTAAATCCGTGAAGTCTAGTCAGCACAAGTTTAGACTGAAACAGAAATCAGTTCTTTCACAGACCAGCTGCTCTATAGACACAGTTTGAGAAAGTTTAAAAGGCTCCATCTTCAATGCAGCAACATGAGGGATTCAGAAAAGCAAGGTATCACAACCAGTGGGTTAGGAAAGGCGACTTTGAGTTGAGGGGATTCAGCAGAAATCAACAAACCCATGATTTGTTGCATTTCATGCAGGCCTTGAAGGGTGTGTCAGAGGACCTTTCAAGCTAAAGACAGCTCCCACAGACTTATTGCCCACACCTATTTTATCAATGCTTACTGCTTTTAATCTTCCTATTGCACCTCAGCTCCGATTTGCCCCAATCAAATCAAAAAAACCCCAAAACCCAAAATTTTTTTTAAAAATATTATTATTTACATGAAGAGCACTTATTTTTAGGGGAGTCTTAAAAATCCAGGTCTGAACTTCTGTTTATAGGTGGCAAGTCCCCAAGTGGTCCTTCACAATGTACAGATAACACCTTTTTCCCTCAATCCATTCAGAGACAACATTTAGGGGGGCTATTTCTCCTGTACAACAGAAACCTGATGTATTGAGAGGAGGAATTTTATGTCAGGCAGTAGTATTCACTTTAAACTATTCTAGATGTGGAGCAGAACTAGTCAACTTACTCTGTGAGGTTTTCAGGCCCTCCTGCCCTCTGTCCCAGCCCTGCAGTGGCCACCAGTCCCTGGCACACTGGAGGCAATGCTCCACACCCACCTCTGGAGCCCCAACCCAGCTCCTGAGTGGCCAAATGACCAGAAGGCCAACCTGGGGAAGGGCCCAAGAAGGCCAAGGAATATTTAAAGTAAGACACAAAACAAGCACGTTACTTGATCCTCCTCTTAGAAATTCTATCAGCTGGATGCTGCTGGAACCAGGAGTGGTAGTTATGTTTGTTCTTTTGTATGCCTCTTCTGTTTTTCTTCTTTAAATTCCCTTGGAATTTTTGAGTAACTTAAGATCAACCAGTCTTACAGTTTGCTAAGTTGAATGGACTAAGCTAATGCTTTGGGAAGTGTTTTATGTTGACTGAATGTTGTTCTAAACCTTTAGACAAAGTGCTTTGATTTTCTAAAGTTGCCAGTAAAGTTCTTTTGTTATTTTGACCTCCTGAGAATGTCTTGTTGGTTTTTCTCCCATACATCTGATTCAGAATACATGAACAACTGTAAGTAATGCCTTTTAAAAGTCTCATTCAGGAAGTTTTTTGGGGCCTTACAAATGATGATGATAGGGCACACAAATCTGTTCTGTTAAAGAACAGAACTGATACAAGTTCTTCCTGATGATCAAAAGCTCTTCAGTGTCAGCAACCTGTTTTCTGCATCACATAAGCTGGCAGTTTAAGACATTAAACACACTAAAATCTTCCTTCTCTCTATAATGTAAATTTGAAAAAATCTCTGTTACATAGACTTTGAACATGGTATTTTTCATTGCATGATTTTGTCATGCTTCTCTTTACTCCAGGCAGCCCATCTGTGTTCAGCTTATCCTCTTTAATTTTTGCAAATATGACAAAAATCTCCATGGCTGTTAAAAAAAATTAAAATTCTCTCATTTTTTCCCAGTTTTAGACAACTGTATATAACTTTATTACTGTATTTGCTGAGAAGAATTGAACAGAAATGCTAGAATTTATGCACAAAAATTTTCAAAATGCATTTTGTGCTAAAACACTTTATGTTAATGAGAATTGTAAAATTATTACTGCCCATCAGTTTCATTATGCAGCTTATTTTAAATGGGGCAGAATATTTTAATAGCCCAGGCAAAAACATGTTTTATAACTTGCAACTAGAGATATATCTGTGATTTATTCCATAAAATATGCATGAATGATTTTTGGCTCCATTTAACTAATGTGTTTTGAAAAGTCTTTGCAACAGTAAATGCAACAAATCTCAGGCAAGACAAGCAGTAATGTGTAAGGGTGGTTAAGAGTAACTTTTCATTTTGCAGTTCAAATTTTGGACCACACATTTCCTTACATAGATAAGATTCAGTATTATTCTGGAACATTTCAGAGTGACCACCAAGTATAAAATTTCAAGCTGTGTGAGACAATAAAAATGCCCAAACATTATAAACTACTCACAACACTTTTGTTAAAGGAAAAAGAAGTGTGTACATCCTTATATTGACTGGGAGACCCTCTGGGAATTATAAGGTACTCCACAGATTGATGCAAAAGACAGTCTTGTCCTAAGACAGGAGCTGCTAAACACAGAGGGAAAGATAACAGAAGTCACTGAGAAGAAGGGGGGATTGTTTGGTGCTGCCAAGTGCAGATCAGCATGGTCTAAGATCTCTTAAAGTCTCAGAATCCCCAAGACATCTGGGCTTGCCCATCTCCAGAGCATCTGCTACGGACAGTATGTCCCACCCACTGCTGTTACCTCAACTCCGGTCAGCAGCGCTGGGGTCTGGAAGGCTTCTTCCCATGTTTTCTAAAGTCAGTGGGAACAGCCCAGGTTCCTAAAACTGAACAAAGAACAAAAAATGCAACTTTGCAAATAGCTGATGTGATATGTCAAAAAGGACTTTAAATATGTTGTTAGTAATTACCTGCTCAAAGGAGGGAAAGTTGTCACATCAGCAGTGGTTGGCTGAAGCTTCAAAACTGAAAACAAAATTCCTGTACCCAGAGTCACCCCACTTTCATCAGGTATATAAGTTAAAGAAACCAGCTCAGGAAATGAGCATCCCAGATGTTTCTTATGATAAATATCTAGAGCTTATCAGCTCTATGGACCAATTCAGCACCTGAAAGAAGTGGTTTTTACAACAGATCATAGAAGAAAACTAAACAAGCTCCAGACAAAGGGAACAGAACCACAGTTCTGTTTCACCTGTAGTGAATTTGTAAATTACTTACTTAGAAATATGCCCTCTCTTACCTATTTCAAGATCTGTGATTTTTTTTTTACTTGTGTCTACTCAGAAGTTTAGTTTCAAGAGGCAGAATGAAGGGTATTTTTGGTTTGGATCCAGTAGGTTTTGTTATTAGGACATAATTCTAGAGCTTGATGAAGCATCTAATCCTGGAAATGATTTCCAGGTACTTTATGGTCCTCAGAGAAGCTATGGATATACCTTCTGCATGAGCATACAGTGAGGTGGACTGAAAACTGGCTAATGGCCTGGTCCAGAGGGTGGTGATCAGCAGAACAAAATCTAGTTGGAGGAGAGTCAGTAGTCATATATTCCAGGGATTTTTACTGGGTCCATTTCTATTTAACACGTTGGGGGACCCTCAGCAAATTTGCAGACAACATCAAACTAGGAGGAGAAGCTGGTATGCCTGATCATCCTGAGATCCAGAGGGACCTCAGCAGGCTGGAGGAATGCACTGACAGGAACCTCCTGAAGTTCAACACGGAGGAGTGTAAAGTCCTTCACCTGGGGAAGAACAACACCAAGCACTAGTATATGCTGTGGGCCACCCAGCTGGAAAAATGCCTCACAAAATTTGTACATCTGCAAATATTGTCAATATATGTGGGTTTTTTCAGTGTGTGAAAAACTGCCTTGATATATTCTGTTTTCAGATGTTACAGCAAAAGATGAAGAAACAGTATGAGAAGTATAACGTTATACTTTACATGATTGGTAGTTTTGAAATGAAAGTTTAGTTATACAGTCATCTTCTCTTTAAAGACTTGAACATTGCTATTCATAGAAAGGTGGGATTGAAAATTCAGCAAACAGAAACCTAGATAGTAGAAGAAATATAACTCATGCAATGGCAAATGCATTATTTATTACATGCTAAATTACCCTATTAGCACATCTTTTTTGACCTTGAAATATCACCCTGAAGACAAAAGAATAGTTCTGCCTCAATGCTCTTTTTTGCTTTTTTGTTTTCATTTTATGTAGAAAATGACAAGGTATCTGGGATATCTGGCCATTATAAGTGTATCTGTTGCTACTCCTTGTCAAGAACATACATCAAGCATAATATTCAGATAAGCAAAGTGTGAAATAAAGGTCAACTAAACAATATTTGAGCAAATATAGACTAGAGATTGATCTAACATTCAATTTCCTAGAATGAGAAAAATATTTGAGGATTAAAGGCTTATAAATTAGGTGTGCACGTTATGTGTCACCTCTGCATGTAACAGAGGTTTTAAGATCAAAAAGCAAAAGAAAAGTCACCACTACCTGGAATGTAGACTTTATGTTTGCTTTCTTGTGTCAGATCAGACTAGCACATAGCATAAGGCACCTTTATTTCCAAAAAAACCCACAAAAAAACCCCCAAAACAAAACCAAACCAAACCAAACCAACCAAACAAAAAAAAACCCCAAAAAACCAACAAAAAAAAAAAAAAAAAACAACAACAACAAAAAACCCAACAGCAACACAAAAAAACACTACACAAAAAACCCCTAACACTACAACTATTCAGATATCTATTCCAGCGTAAATAAATTAGGTGACTAAGAATTAGGTCAACAATGTTAACTACTCTGATAATAAAGGAATAAATGGAATAAAATTATGGAAATATTTTGCAAGTAACAATTCATTTTACTATGGTGGATGATAGGTGTTGATGGTTGATGATTTCTTTTTTCTCTTCATGAAGAAGGAGGAGGTCAAACCCAAGAGGAGTAGCAGAGTTTTGAGGAGCATTTGGCTGATTTCCCTGTATTACTCCCCTCTAAATGCAAACCTAAAATTAAGAAATTAGTATATGACAACAACTGGAATGGAGCCAAGGCAAATGCTCTAGGCATATTGCCTGCATACATTCAGATTTCAAGGAGGTGGTGTCGGCTTCGCTGAGTATTTAGTCAGATGCTTATATTAACAATTTACTCAGCCCAGACTCCTATGTAGCAGACACAAAAATACTATCCTTTTTTCCATGCTGTTAAAACTGTCATCAAAAACTTCTGTTTCAACACAAAATTTGAAAATTCAAAGCATTTGCTCAAAATTTTGCATCATAACTGTTAGAAGTTATAACTTCAACGCAATTCCCAATTCAATGTTTTGAAGATCTTATGTGGATCTTTATGTGTCTGTGGATGATAAAATGTGTATGTGCATGCATATATGCCTGCATATAAAAGAACAGGTACATATGATATAGTAAGGACAGTTTAAAACTGGTGACACTATGCTACTTATTTGAGTACCTGAAATAAAATGTGGTATATAAATATCTCTTTGATACCAGAGGCGTGCCAATATTTTTTATTCTGGACCAAAAACACACACAGGACAATGCCAGTAACATGTTTAATTTCAATATTTCTCTGCCCCAAGAAAGTTATCTTTTTTTTTTAACAAAGGAAAATATTTGAAGGCAGTAGCAGGAACACAATTTGCAAATAATGTTTCAGAAAAGTTTTGCACAGTGAGAGTGAAAGACAATAAAGACATTAATTATCCTCAGAATAAGATATGGATTTATAGAGGATATAAAAATCAGTAAGTATGGTTGTTGGAGATACGTCTTAAATTACAATTTTTTGCTATCTTATGTATTACTCTAATATATGAGAACTGTGATTATTTTTTGATGTGAAATTGGTATACAGAATCCTTATTTAAAGTTAATTATTGGATTTTGCTAAAGTCCTTGAGAACTTTTATTTCTAACTTGAATAAGGTCATCTCTTCATCTTTTACTTTTCTACCTAAGATACATCTGATCTACAGAGTTATTATAAGTAGTACCCTTTTTTCATATCCTGTTAATATAAACTGGAATTTACAGGTTCTTTAACTGAATATTAGGACTATTTTGCCATATTGCATCAATTATAGAAAACCTGTCTTAGTTAATTTATTTTTTTTTTCCAAATAAAGTGACATTGCCATAGCCACTCTCCAAGAAATCATTGACTGACATGATAAAAATCATGTTTACTTATTTCATTAACTAAACTTCAGGTCTGGGAAAGAAGACCCACTTTTAGAGGTATGACTTCCTTTTAGTAAAAATGAACACTTCCACAGCCTGTTTCGTCTGCAGTTTGGTCTACAGCCCATCCGCAAGGCAGGGCCGTGTGAGCAGTGCAGCTCGAGCTCACATCCTTACCCCTTCACCACTAAAGCATTCTGCCTCCCAAGAACCAGCTTTTAGAGGATGAAATATATACTGGTGTATAAGAAGATTGCTTTTATTGATTTTTTTGTTACATAATTTTGCTTTAAGTAAAGGAAAAATAAAGAAGAAGAAACAATTATAATCAGTGAATACCCAGGCACCCTAAGGTAAGGAAGATCTCAGAAGCAGTTCTGAATTCATCCAGTAAACTCAATGAGGTAACACTTATAATCCATTTTTATTAAGGGTATAAAAACAGATGTAAATATTGTGCCAGAAGTGGGCTAAGCACAGACTAAACACAACACAAACTATGTTTTTATGTGTGTTGAGCTACGGGGTTTGGGATCAAGTAACATGGCTCAAACTAAATTATTCATACTCCACCTCAATGTGTCTAAACCCCCATACAAGGCAGATAATGTTACATTGTTAAAAATATTCTTCATTTATGGCTGTTATCTCAATAATTCCTGGCAAATCTTTCAGATAATCTTAAAAAGATACTCGTGAAAGAAGAGATTTTAATATGCCTGAACAAATACATGTTTGGCGTTAAGAGCATGTTTTATAACTTTCTTGATGCCTTGAAGAAATAAAAGTTGGTGTGAACATATAACCATTGGGGACAGGAAATATACCCATACAGTTATTAAATTAACAAAATATGATCACAAGATACTACTGACAGGGACTAAGTCCTTGCCAGTTTATTAAGCTTTTATGTAATTAAAACACTGCATGCATAAACAATGAACCTTAAAGGTCTGTAAAGAAAGTAATTAATGTAAAGCACACAGTGGTTGAAGATTTAAGATTTTGTCATGTAATTTAGAATATACAAGAACAGATCTCTCCACATTTTCCATGAACCTCTCTTCTCCCTTCATCACAATGCTCAGTTTCTTCATCTTCCACCATCAGCACCACTACAGCACCCTCAGACCTTCAATGCAGTACCTGTCACCCATCCAAACTTATTCTCAGCCACTTCTGCTGTTCTCAGTTCTTTCCACACACACATTTGGGGGGCATGGGAAATAGATAGAATGGATCCATGAACAGCCACATCACACACCTGTAAGCCATATTTCCTTAGTGAACCAGCTTGGATGGGGCTGCCCATTCAATATTTTACAGGCATCCACTACCACAGAACAGAGATAAACATCTGTACCTCAGAGTTCACTCACAGATCCAGTTCCTCCACCACCATTCTTAGTGTGCCCAGGCTCCTGGTCAAGCCATTCCTGAAAATTCAGGGTTCAAAATTTGAAGTGTGCATCTTGCAGATCTGATGGTGCAACCCTTTTCTTGTCTATGTAGACCCACAAATATCTTTCAAATAAGCATGTCACAATAAAATCTGGTGTTAACTGCAGTGCCTTGTTATTGAACACTTTAACCAGGGAAAAGAGTGAAGTACAAAAAGGGATGAAATTGCATAGTATCATTATGGCATTAATTTTTCCACTTTCTCTCCAGTTTGTTACACAACTTAAAGCTTGAATAAGCAGGGACATCCTGAGGGCTGTGTGGGTGCTCTGTGCAGCTAATCAGTGTATGCCTAACAAGTCTAGTTAAGGACAGTTTTAGCAGATCCACAATGTGTGAGCAGACGGTCTCTGCAACACCTACACAGTGGTCAGCTCATTCAGAAAGCAAGTGCCTACCCAAGGGCAGTGGATTCGACTAATCAAGCATGCAAAATATAGATGACCTGGACACAGACAGCTGTCATTTGTCCTAATTCTGTTTGAGGGCACTCAGAAATGCCCAAGAAAAGGACTAACGCTGACAGGGGACTAGGAGGTGAGACATAAAAACAGTCAGCTACTGCCAAAAGCAGCAACATTAGCAGGTGTGTATTCCCTCATCTGCTTCTGAGGCAACCTGGGTAGGATCATTGTAAAGTTACAGGCAGGACACTATAAAATTGCAATGCAGTAATTACTGTACAATACAAAATCCTGTATCCAGTCATTGTCTCAAGCTAGCAGGACTCTTGCTGTAGAGAAAAAGTAGATACTAGAATCATGCCTATCAATTGTGTTCTGTAATTTCTGGCAAAATTACTACATAGCATCCAGCTAAAGGTCTTCATGCCTGTCTAAGAGAGGAATCTGGCCTGTTATGTTTTTCCCAAGTATTTGTCTTATGATCTCCATGCTTATTATCTCTCCTCTTCAGACTGATTTTATCATTTTATTTAGTGTTCACTCTTAGACAGGTCTTAGTAACAACCACCTGGCACAATATGGCCATAAAATATTTCTCAGTATTTGCTTTGTAAGGTTAAGCATTAAGATGGTTATAATGCTTCCTATTTTTTTATCAGGAGCAAAACTGGTACAGCAAACTCCAAAACACTGGTATACATGGCTTAGGTATGTGCATGTGAGTATGTTCTCCAAACAACTGACACATATTGAAATGTATTAGAACCCACAAAAAATAACATACTAAAATTATAATATCTGTTTTTTAAAGCATGCAAATTGCACGCTTGTCTCAATAGGTTAGAAACAGATGGAGTGTTGTGTTTAGCACATTTCTTTAGAGTTTCTAAAGCTGCCTGATGGGAATTCTATTACCTGCACCAGCTGCACAGGTGACCTCTTTGACTTCCACTTGCTAGGCTCTGAATATATAAGACAGTGCTGGCATGTTTTTAACATAAAGTATATGCAAATATGGACATATTTGACATGTTGCTGTAGCACCTATTTAAAATGTATGCCATCTGGTTTAACCCTTGCACCCATAATCATAAAGTTTTTCAAACTCTCTGTGCAATAAAATGTTTCTATGTCTTTCTCTTGATTAATCTACTTTACTTTTTTGCATAATCAGAATCAATTAAGATTCCTTTTCACCTATGTTTCTTTTCACTGGGAAATGAAACTACTGTACTCCTAAAGGTGAATTTTTCAGGAACTAAATGTCTAATTCCCTCTCTAGTTGCTTATGCTCAGGAAGATCTTGAAAGCCTTCCACATTAGGAATCTTACCACACAAGAAGTAATATAGCACACAAAATATTCCTTCTTCTGTTTCTGTCTCATTTATTTGAAAACGCTAGAGTGAATGTATCCCTTTTACAGTGTTTCAAATACTCAGGCCCATATTGAAGAATTACCTGCAGCTGTGTTTGTCTGTAGTCATTTTCTGGCTGAGAGCAACCACACACTTGAGACATTTACGCTGTTACACAAAAGACAAAATGCTTCTCTCCTAGGAATATAAATAACCTGATATAATATAATAGGCCTGATTTTAAGAAACCTAAAGTCAGGCAATTTCCTTTGCTTTCAGGGGTTCAAATTAATATGGTTTTGAAGGAACATATATGGCCCCTGTGAAGTTATGAGTGATTGATAGAGTACAGGTCAATGATTATGTAGTGTTCGACAGCAGATCATAGAATCATGGAATGGCTTGGGTTGGAAGACACCTTAGAAATCACCCAGTTCCAACCCTCTGGTATAAGCAGGGACACCCTGCATTAAACCAGGTTGCTCAAAGCAACCTGTCATTCAACACTTCCAAGGATGGGACATGACCTCTTCAGGCAATCTGTTCCAGCCCACGGAAAAAAGCCCTGTCCCTCCACTTCAAGCTGGTCTTTGGAGTGGTTTTTGACAGTTTAGCAAGCTACAGGAATAAGGGGACAAACCCTCTTTAGTTCCTTGGACTCTGCCTCTGATCTTTGTCCATTTCCAGCAATTACTGTTGCTATGTTCCAGATTTTGTCAACAAGCAAAGATGAAATACATCTTGTATGAGAGCCAGGAATTTGCTCAAAACTACAACAGTGTAATCCAAGAAATATTTTTCAGTTTAGATCTAATTATTGCGGAAAGACTACTTTTTAATGGGGAAAAGTCTCTGTTGTAATAATAGTAACAATATTAATAAATAATAATAATCTCGTCATACAATTGTTTCTACCCCTTCTCCTAGTGTTACACACACCCTCCCCTCACTCATGCAGGTCTTGCAGTCAGTGGTTTCAGCCTGGCAGCAGTGATGGGTAACATGATTAGTGTCAGTATCTGGAGTATTTCACCAGTACAAATATCATGTTCATGTTGGTCGTGTCTTCTTCCTCAATAAGTGATATACCTGAGAACATTTTTATATGTTTGCTAACATGTTTTTACCCTTTCTTTTTTTCTTCAATGATCTGAAGCTCCACATTACAACCAAATTAATATATACATTTCCTTTTACTTACATAATATACCATTTATCTGTTCTCTTTGTTATCCCGAAAAAACAGGGATACCCCTAAAAGCAGTCACAGATGTTGCTTCCTTTACTTGACCACTGGTGAGTAGTTTACAGCCCTGGGTCGTAAACAGCCCCAGTGTCAGCCTGTGCCCATTTATCATCACATCTGCCCTCCTCTGTTCTGCATTCTGCGTTTCCATTTCTTGATGCCTCCGCTGTCTTATCAGGCTGGTATTTTTATATACTACATATTTATGGCAGCCATAAATGTATCATTCTACATAGAACAACTGCTTATTATTGCTGTCTCAATAAAACTATGATTTAATCCTTTACAAAGTTAAAGGAAAATAGAATGAATTAGTGACAACCATCTAGCCGATAGAAAAACTAGAGAGTGTTAAAGCCAACTCAAGTAAAACCACAATTCAGAGAGGTCAAGCCTGATGCACCTCTGCTCTGGGCCTTTCAAACTCATTTCAAAGTCTGTGGCCAGATACAAACAATGCCAATGCTGTATTGCAGGTCTACAAAGTCACAGAGTTAAGTGTATGTTTTGTGACTATACAACTTCCCATGAGAATCCCCCAGAACTTATTTTTATTTTGTGAGGTAGTGGCTGCTTCAGATCACTCTGCTTTGTACCAAATTCCCCTACTGGATTATTGTCTGGCAAATTTTCAGTGTCTGGACTTTTACAGAGCTCTTCTGTTCAGTGTGCAGAACACATCCTGATCTAACACACCCAGTTGGTGCCTGGAGCCCTCTTCTGTCTCCAGTATGCAGTCTGTGAGAGACCTGCCTCCCTGCTGCTGCATCAGCTGGGACTAGAAATTTGCACAGTAAAGGGAAGACAGATAATCCAGGCAACCTTGGGAAAAAATTAAAAAGGAACTGATGTGAGGCAGAAATAGGATAGAAAATGGGATTAAGCAGGTTTTAGGAATGGGATAGTGGGAAGAGCAGGAGGTGTCAAAGAGTCTGAGCTCTTAGGAGGGAAAGAGACATGATGAGCAAGAAAGCTCAGTGGCTGTTGCATGTGAGGCAGAGAACTCACAAATGTAAAACTAGCACCTTCAGCTTCACAAACCACATCTCTGCAAGATGTATAGAGATAATTCAAATACCAGATGAGTAATAATCTTCATGAAATTACTAGATGAAATGGATGATACATCACCTAAACTAAATGCAGCAAGCTCTACAGATCCACCCAAGACCTGAAATGTGATACATTTCGTCTGACTAGCACTAAACCTCTCCATATATTTCTCAGCACTGGTTAATTTAAAAAATATATTTACTTTCAATCTTAAAACAGTCAAGCAATTAAAATTCTAATCTAAATTTACATGGATCAAGTAACAACTTACAGGAAGTGTTCTATTGGGGTTGCAAAAAACATTTATGGTTTATGATGGTCCAACAAATGCAAAAAGAGGCTATGCTTGCAGACCATGAAAAAGAAGCCAAAAACTTAATATTGTTACTATGAATTTGACATATAGAAATAAAAGTCATCTTTAACCTAAAATAATCTACAAAAGTGATTGTAACATTTTTGTTAAAAAGTCTAGATATAGGAAGAGATTTGTAGTTTCTAAAGTCTGATATCTAAAAATGAAACAATAATTATTTAATTTACTTTGAAAACTACTACTTATTTTCCATCAAAAACCAGTTGAAATGTGCAAGAATTTATCTTCCTTTAAAAGTCACTTTGAGCAACAGCAGTAATCCTTTTTTAGATGGAGAACACTGAAGCTACCTGTAAACCAAATTGCATTTTCCACAGATGACAAGGCAGCTCAGTATAATGGAACCCAGGTGTTAGACTAATTTCTAATTTAACCATAAATGAATAAAAGAAAAATATAATCCTCAATGCAAGTTGTTGTGATATTACAGAATCCATCAAAATGAAGAAATGCCCCCACTTTGCACAAAGGTTAACTGTACAAATGGTATTGCATCAACAGAAATGTTAATGAGTTTGTGTGGCAGCAGGTAAGCAAGAGCTGGCAGAAGGAAGTTATTGTGGTAGGCAGATAATTACAATGGAAGTCATGTCTTTGGTAATGACTGGGATTCACATCACATTTCTTTTCAGTCACAGTACAATTTCACTAGCTCTGTTTATGGTAATCTATGGGATTATTTGACAGCAAGGTGACACTTTGACTTTGGAACAAATTTCTTTCATAGACAGCACAATTACTGATATTGTGACATTCAATTAGACACATCTCTGTGTATAATTTTGATTTTAGAAAATATACAAACATATGGTATATTTTTCATTAGTACATGAAGTTTTTTTGGTTCTCAATTTGTGTTTCATCATGCTATTGCTTTGATCTTACTAATGTGTAAGAGTCGAGACAAATTTAAAAGCTGGGAGTTTTTAACCATTCAGATACAGAATTAGTAAACAAAAAGGAAAAATTATGCCTTACAAACATACGATTGTCTTAAAGAGAAGGAAAATAGATTTCCAGGCAATGTTTATCTGTTATAAACTCTACTACATAACAACAAATCTGTAATATGCTCTTCAGGAGGGAATTCTGACAGTAGCTACAAATGCTTTATCATATTGTAGGCCAAATCCCCAGCTAACCTATTTGCCTCAATCTCACAAAACGGTTACAAATAGGAAAATATTCAGGTGAAGAATCAAATCTGTGTAGCCCATTCTTCTCTTTACAGAAGGAATGTGAAATAACAGGGAGAGGACAATATTGACAACAAATGTGGTGAGTACCTCCTGAAGTTCCACCCTGTCCTTGGTCTGTGGCAATAAGCAGGGTCTCACTCTGAGTATCATTGCAAAATCAGAGAACACAGCACCCATCAGTACTTGCATGTAAGCGTTTTATACTCACAAGTGACTATGAAATTCTATATTCATGAGTGAATATGTACTTTGGTAAGCAGAAAGCAGTCTTCTGTTTGAAATTCTTCAAGAAATTCTGTATGCAAATGAAGTTTGGCTTCTGGGATGCAATGTGTCTAGTCCTAAAGCACATTTTGTTACTTCAGTTGTTTGAGTAGCTGACCTAATTTTAAACAACTGCCTCACCTGACATGTCTCTTGATTCATAAAATCCTATCTTCATAAATACAGCATTGTAAATATTAAATTTATGAGGAAAAAGAAAACAGGAAAGGAAGATGCAAGGAGTAGTATGAATATATCAGAAGCAAAACCTTCTTTAGAAGTCAAAAGCACTTCTACAAATGCACTGCCTTACTATAAGCTCTTCCCTTACTATGGCTCTTACCCTACCAGTGATCTTCCTTCTGCCCTTGATGTAGGTTTTACAATTTAAAGTTATGTATCAGTCTTCTGCTCTGAATCAGTGTGAAATGCTTGTTATTTTAGGTTATGAGATCTGAGTATTAATCAAAGACCAGTTACAAGGAACAGTCACTCTTACTGTACACCATTCTTCCATTGAACTTAGGTGTAAACTTTTATACTGAATTTGGATTAGAAAAGTTGGCTTAGGTAACTTATTTATAGTCATGATGTGGGAAAAACCAATTTGCTATCAATATTCTGTTATTTCCACTTCTGCTGAGAAATTTGTGACTTGAATGAACAAAACCTAAGGCCTTAATAGGATTTTTTAGACTGGTCACATTTTTCTCTCTCCAAGGAGACAAGTCACAGTCGTAATGATCTTAATTTTGTAGAGTGGTTTTCATGCCAAAGAATGCACAAATGCTTCAAAACTTGACTAATTATGCACATGAATCTTAGGGTTCACCATTGAATACCAGCAGCCTCTGTTGTGAAAGGTTTTTAATAGTACACTGAAAAGTTCACTTTAGTACAAGATATGACTTCTATAAAGCATGAAGGGTCTCAGCAGACAGCCAATAACACTTTAAATGGAAATATAAAGAGGCCACTGAAGTTAACATGCTAGTTAGGAAGTGTGTCACATCGATTTAATGACCTTCCTTTTGTGTTTTGAGAGGACCATACATGCATCAGCTCACTAAGCAAGTTCAAGTGCACTTGATGTACTTAGAGTACTGTTCTCCAAGGTGTTGGGTACTGTGGTTTACAGGGCAACAAATGGAAAGTCTGTAAAAATGACGTGATTAAAGGTAAGTAAGTTCTTAAGTGCTTCATTGATCAGAACCTCCAGAGCTGTATAAAAGAGCTTGTGTCCATGAGAGTCTGACATTCACATCTTGAAAGTAGGATTCCTGAAGGAGAGAAATAGAGGCGGTGAAAAGGTTTGGGTTTTTTCACTGGCATAGTTTACAAAGCCAGAAATAAGTAATTTCTCCCCAAATCCCTTCTCTTACCCATTCCTTTAGAGTTTTCTTTATGAGGCTATAGCTCATAAGAGGACAAGGGCTCTGTTAAAAAAAACAAACAACACAAAACAAAGAAAAACAACAACAAAAAAACCAACTTAAACCATATCAGAAGAAATTTAGACAAAACCAAGATCTCTAAAAGACTTCTACACAGCTGTTAACATAACTATAGAGATACTGGTTTCCATCAACATCTCCAGTGCTGCAACAAAGATTGTACAAGAGGGAAGTTTACTCTAAGCACTATTTTAATAATTTCTCAGGTAGAGGCAAATGTGCCTGAAAATGGATAGGTGCCACAGCCGCTGCTGCTGAAGGGGTGGAGAGAGTGGGCAACACTTTGATGAGACTCTAAGGAGATAAGGAGCACGTCCAAGAGTCTTGAAGAAGCAAGAAAGAGAGGCACCACAGAGAAGGGTTATTTTGAATAGGAAAATCTATTATCCTGGTGTTTTCCTAAAGTTCATGCGCAGGTGCTTCAGTCAAGTCCCTTGGACAACATGGGACCGTCTATTCTCAGACACCCAACCTCTGGGACCAGATCTGTTGCCTTTTATGTTATGATTTGAATTGGAATTAGATTGCTCACATTAAGCATCTAATGGTGACAGGTATTTGTCTCAAAAAAAGTCTACAAAGGCCAATGTGCCAAGACAAAAACAACCTAAACTAATACCAATACTTCCTAAATATCATACTTCCTAAATAAAATCAAAAAGAATTGTTAAAGAAAGTGATAAAATTTACTCTTTTTTTCCCATGTTATGACACAGTTTTAAGACTGTAGCACTGCACATGCAGTATATGACTTACTTCATGGTGATATATGCAATGTAAAAGTTACATGCTCAGCCTCACTGAAAGGGGCTAGCAGATTTCTAGAAAACATCTTCAGAAAAGTGAATTTTCTGTGTGAGACAGGCACTCAAAAAGGCCTGTGAACAGTATGATTTCTAAAAGCCTAACTGCACGAAAGACTGAGCTATCCAAGACTCATTGAACCCAGGAAGGTTTCCTGAGCCCATGTGTCTGGAGCACAGAGCATGTCTTTATTTCTGAACAAAAGTCTTAAAGGTTTGAACCTGGATTTCTCACCTCTTGGGGAATATTATGTCAGAGTATGGGTCTTGTAAAGAGAAGGAAGGGGACACTCTTGGTATCTTTTCTTTGCATGGAGTAAGTAGAAGCGTACAGGAACCAAAAAGGATTTATATGATATCAAGTCCACTTCAGTTAATGGCTGGCAGAAAAATTCACTCTATTGGAGCCATCCAAAGAGCAGGAAAGGATTGCTGTGTTAAAGCTGTCCTTTTAAGTCTGCTTTTACTCAGCAGTCAGAAAAATGCATCAAGATGGAAATAGGTACCTGTGACCTTCATTCCTTGTATTCCCAGTCCTACAGGTAATTAGTCTCCTACTCCTCATACCAGAAGGTCTAAGGCAGAAGGCGTGAAACCTGAGGGTAATATATATTCTGTGATACCAAGGAATGCTTCAGTTCCCATGAATGAATATTCAGCCCTGACAGAAATTCAATTCAGTATTAGCATGAGGTCTGACAGGTAATCCCCATCCCTGGCCATGGTTCCTATGGTAAAGAAACATATTCCCCAATGGCTTCCCAAGTGCATTCCAGTAAAGTGTCAAATCAAGAGACTAAAATGTTGTGAGACACCAGCTGGCATCAACAACAGTTTGGCATGGATGCAGGGAGTATGAGGGCAGCTGAGGAGCAGGGGAGGACAGTAGCAGGAGCTGGGGCACAAGAGAAGTGGGAGAGACACAGTCAAGATAAGTACAAGTATCTAGGTTTATTCATGGGCATATGATCAGAGGTGAGAAGGAAGCTCTGTAATATAGGGCCTGGGGAAGGGGATTCAACTACTCATTCACAATCTGATCCTGCGAACTCCCAGCTGGCTCCCACCTGACCAGACTGAAGCTACCAGAGTAAAATCCAATGCTGTGACATTAGGAGGTGGAAATTAAAAGAGGGCTCTTGGAAGAAATACCCCTTGTTCTCACACATGTAACAGCAGATTCGTTCCCCAGATAAAATTTCATTTACTGTCTCCTTTGTTTGTTGGAGATGCACAGTGGGACAAGAAGGAGGTAACTAGTAATGAAAGGAAAAGAAGGCCTTCCTTTACTTGCACATGCCAATTGTGGTGGTGCATCCCCCATCTCCAGGCCTCAATATGATCTGAGAAATGCTTGTCAAGACTCGGCCCCGACCAACAGCACCTGGGCCAAGCAACTGTTGAGATTATCAGAAATACCATCTGCTCTCAGGAGCTTGTGCTGCCTAATGAGCTCCTCCCCTTGTTTTTGAACAACCTTGGAAACTTTTTTTGCCTGAATAGCAGCCCAAGTGGAATGATATTTTTTTTCTCACACTTTCAAAGTGACTTCACTGACCTGAAGTGCGGCCAAGATGAAACATTGCTATGACTAAAGCTGACCTTCTTGTGGCCCTATAAACAGTCTAAAATGAGACCCTTTGAGCTCTCCTGGACCACAGCAGGCTGTGACCAGCAACCTCCCTCCGAGTGGAACATCTCTCAGAGCCAGCAAGCTCTCAGTTATGCTGTGCTCGAAGGATTGCTGAATGACGATAGACCTGATACCCTCACTCACTGAGGTTCAAGCCTTCACCCAATGACAAGAAGAAAAGGCATCTGCAGTGAGTATTCCACTACCTTCAAGGGTAATTTTTCATGGGTACCTTGTACAGACTCTTTATGTCTGTGTGCATGTAAAAGTGTGCATATCAAACATGGGAGAAATTCTGCTCTCCTAGATTCTTAAATGCTTTGGATTTGTAAATCAGTTAAGCCGGTAAGTAAATTACTGTTGTGGTAGAGTAAATCCTATATGAATCCTTTGCCAAATTGTGTAGGCTACAATGTAAGTTAAGTTAAATGTTGTTAAGTACTAGCAAATTTAAATGGTGTTAAATGGCTCTTAGGGTTTGGATTGCTTGACTCTGAATTTTTTTTGTTGCTTTTCCTTGGTGTGCCTTAACCATCTAGTAAGAAGTAGAATAAACCTTGCCAACTAACTTTGTCGTGCTGTCACTTTTATATTAAACCTGTTCTTACTGATGCCTTTGCTGGCAATTCTTTAAGCAATCTTAAAACACTCTTTCATTATACACATATCTAGGAAGAATTTGAGTAAGAAAGAGGAATAGGTGTAATGCATTCATGGAGAAATAATTCCCTCAAACAAGGAGAAAACAGCAGGATAAAATATGGAGATGAAAGAAAATCATTCAAGTGTGAAAGACCCTGAGACTGGGAAAGGTGCCCCGAAGGGCTCCACTTTGCACTTGGAAGGAGTGAAGGGAGTTGACCAAAGTGCCTGGATACCAGAGGTTTCCTGTTGCCCCTGCAGCCATCACGCTGCCCAGCTGTTTCACAGCCTGCCTTGTTTACAGCCCTTTCCCCAGCAGAGTCTGTGAGAGGAGAATATGTGTGTAAAACCTGCAAACACGTCAGAACATTTTGCTTAGAATGGGGTCTCTAACCAAGATCTCTCTTCATATATTGGTTCCTTATTCAGCAGAACAGAGTGCTTTGTGTGTGCCCTTCTCATTTTCCCTACTTTCATCTTCTCCTTTTTCCTACTTTCATCTTTTACTCAAGGAAAGTGAGAGAAATGGTTTAATTCTCTCCTAAGCTCTGAATTATTTTCTCATGGCCCATTAAAGAGCTACGGCTACAACAAAAATAGCAAAAAAACCTCAAAAAACAAGCAAACAAAAAACACCCAAAACAAAACAAACGAACAAACCAACCCCAAGTAAATATTTGCTTTCTAGTTTTCTTTTTATTTAGGTGTACAGGCAGGCTAAAGGATGAATGCTTGTTAGGTCATTTGGGTGGATTTCCAGTGGATAATAACCTTCTGGTGCTGAATTTTTAAAATCTAGCAAGAGATAAGACTCCCGGACGATGCCCTGAAAACTTCTGGATTTTTTCCATATTTCAGAGTTGGATTTCTCTGTTTACTGATGATTTCTGCTTGTTTTGCTTATAATTGCTACAGTCTCTAAAACACTTTTAAAAGACTACAAACAATACATGAAGGCTCTTGTGGTAACTGAGATACATCCATGCAACTGAGAGCTAGGTGCTACAAACTTTGAAAGAATTCTGCCAAGGAGCTATTCAGTGAGTTATGTCACAGCTAGCACTTTGTCTCCAGCAGAAATAAAATACCTGAAGGCTCTTTATTAAATTACTCTTCCATGTAAAATTATATATCATTACTATTTGGATGATGATGTTCTTTTGGTCAAAACTTGAAAATCTTTCAGATTTAAAAGAAAAAATGAAAATCTTATGAAAATTCAGGCATGAGGAATAAGGAATTAAGCTAATGTAATTTGCATTATTGCGATTACCAATGATGGGTCTTTACAGCTTGACATTTTGGTCTGCCACATGCAACCCAGCTTTTATCTAAGTGTCCCTGCGAATGCAATCACACTCCAAAACAGCACAGGTGGGAAAAGTATTTCCATATGTCTTTAAGTGGTCTTCTAAAGGAAGCAAATATTCTGCACAAACAAACAAACAAACAAAGGTGATTGAAATATGGTTTAATTTTTAACCTTTTTTAATATTAAAATTGTGCAAGTTTGATTAAAACAGAAATTTAAACCAAGAGTGAACTGCTCATAGAAGAACAGCTGTGCATAGTCTGCAGCTGATTTTCCACAGCAGCGTACTGTTCCACAGTCCTTCAGCTCCCTCTGCTGCTTACTCGATTCACAAATTTTTCATGTTTGCATGGAGTGTTTACTCGATTTTGTTAACCTCTGTTTTGAAGAGAAAAAAGGATGCAGATTAAAATTGCTCCTGAAGCAATGAAGTGATTGCTTGAATTGATAAACAGTGTGTGCAAAGTTCCATGTAATTATTGTCCCTCCTTTTCTCAGGGAATGACAAGAAGCCCATCAGACTGCACTGATTGCTTTCTGGTGACTTGCTGTGCATATATTCTGCCATTATAATTTAACTTTGTGTTTCTGAAAAATATCTGTTGCTTAAACCACCTTTTTCTGGATATACAATTTTATTTCATAGACGTTATTATGTAAAATCAAAGAATCATTTAGGTTGGAAAGAACATTGAGTCCCACCGTTAACCTAACAATGCCAAGTCCACCACTAAAATCTATACCTATGTCTTCCAAATACTTTCAGGGATGGTGACTCAGTCATTGCCCTGGGCAGCCTGTTCCAATGCCTAACAACCCTTTCCAAGAAGAAGTATCTTCTAGTACCCAATCTAAACCTCTCTGGCACATCTTGAGGTTGTTTCCTCTTGTCCTGTCACTTATTATTTGAGAAAAGAGACCAAGCCCCACCTGGCTACAACCTGCTTTCAGGTAGTTGTAGAGAGAGATAAGGTCACCCCCAAGCCCCCTTTTTTTCAAGAACTCCAATTTCTTCAACTGCTTTTTATATGACTTGTGCTTTAGCTGCTTTGCCAGCCCTATTTCCCATTTTTGAACATGCTCCAGCACTTGAAGTGAGAGGCTCAACACTGAACACAGAATTTAAGGTGTGGCCTCACCAGTGCCGAGTACAGGGGGACAATCCCTGTCCTGGTCCTTCTGGCCTCTCTATTTCTGATACAGACCAGGATGCCACTGGTCTTCTTGGCCACCTAGGCACACACTGGGTCACGTTCAGACAACTGTCAACCAACACCCCCAGATGCACATTTTCACTCTCCCCCCAGCCTGCAGTGCTGCATAAGGTTGTTGTGACCAACAAGCAGGACCTGGTTCTTCGCCTTGGTGAACCTCATACCAGTGACCTCAACCCATCTATTCAGTGTGACCAGATCCCTTTGCAGAGCCTTCCTATCCTCCAGCAGATCAACACTTCCACCCACCTTGGTGTCACCTGCGAACTCACTGAGGGTGCACTTGATCCCCTCATTCAGATCATCAATAAAGATATTACACAGGACTGGCCCCAGCACTGAACCTTGGGGAACACCATGAATGACCCACAGCCAACTAGACCTGGCACCATTTACAACCACTCTCTGGGTCCAGCCACACAGCCAGCTTTTACCCGCTGAACAGTGCACCTATCCAAGCCAAGAGCAGCCAGTTTCTCCAGGAGAATTTTGTGAGACAGTGTCAAAGGCTTTACCAAAGTCAGTGCTGAATGCATCCACTCAGTCACCTTGTCATAGAAGGGGATCAGATTGGTCAAGAAGGACCTGCCTTTCATAAACCATGCTGGTTGGGCCTGATCCCCTGGTTGTCCTGTATGTGCCATGTGATGGCACTCAAGATGATCTGCTCTATGACCTTCCCCACCCCAAAGGCCAGGCTGACAGGCCTCTAGTTCCCTGGATTATTTCGACCCTACTTGTAACTGGGCATCACATTTGCTAACCTCCAGCTAACTGTGACCTTCCCATTTGACCATGACTGCCAATAAATGATGGAAGATAGTGCAGTGAGCACTTCTGCCTGCTCCCTCAGTACCCATGGTTGGACCCCATATAGCCCCAGAGATGTTTCTTGTGTCCAAGTGGTGTAGCAGGTCACTGAGCATTTCCCCTTTGATTATGAGGGCTTCATTCGGCTCCCTGCCCCTGTTGCCCAGCTCAGGGGGCTGGGTACTCAGAGAACAACTGGTCTTACTGCTAAAGACTGAAGCAAAGAAGGCATTGATTACCTCAGCCTCTTCCTCGTTCTTTGTTACTGTGTTTCCCCTCCCACGTAATAAAGGATTGAGACTCCATTTTGTCACAAACATATTTATTGAAACACTTTTATTGTCTTTTATACAGTAGCCAGATTAAGTTCTAATTGGGCTTAGGCCCTTCTAATTTTCTGGCAGCAAAACCTCATGACATCCTTGTAGTCCTCCTGAGCTGCCTAACCCTTCTTTCAACTCTCCTTTTTTCTCTGAGTGCCAGCCAAAGCTCTCTGTTCAGTCAGGCTGGCCTGCTCCGGCCCCTTGACAATTTCCTTCTTGAAGAATGTCCAGCCTTCATGGACTCCTTTGCCCTTCAGGACTGCCTCCCAAGGTACCCTGCCAACCAAGCTCCCAAACAGCACAAAGTCTGCCCTCTGGAAGTCCAAGGTATCAGCTCTGCTGAGTCCCCACCTTACTTCTCTAACAACTGAAAACTCACAACATTTTGTGATTGAAGTGCCCAACATGGTCTCCAGTTGTTTCATACTGATATATATGTTAATAATGATGTCTCTATTTAGCTCAATGTCCTCTTTATTACCAGTATTTCTTGCAGATATCTCTGGAACACTTTCTTTCCAAGATTTTCATCATGTTCACCTATCAAAAGTGCTAAAGAAAAACAAAAAGCAGATTGTATGCTTACGTTTTCTAGTTTTTATTGCTGTATTTTTCATTTCTAAGTAGACTTGATAAAGCTTACCCCAGACAGAAGATAAATGTATATATTCAAACTGTGTATTGGCCAAAATACAATAGAAATGCAAACACACTCATATTCATTAAAGTAGAACTTTGGTTAATAAAGTATAATGAAGGGAAGGAATTATCTGGCAGATATGTGTCAGAAGTACAAAAAACCCAGCATTGTACATCATACTGAATAAAATAGTGACTTGAAGAGCAGTAAAGGTCAATGGAATATTAACACACACTATTATGTTGTTTTCAAGGCATCTCTGATCCTCAGGGGATTTTGGAAACTGCAGGTCTGCAGAGTACATGGAATATGGGAAGCTTAGAACTCAATGTGTAATTTTCTCCATAGGTATCTAGGGCATTACACCCATTTTTTTCTGTTCAGATATATCCCCATGAGATAGTCACCCCAGTGATGTCAGTCACTGATTAATTACCCCAGGAAAATAAGATTATGAAATCTCCATTTAAAATTCTGTAAAACTACTCAAAGCACAGGTTTGAGGAAACTTAGTCAAGACCCAACTTCCTCCAGTACAAATGGGATGACTTTCTGAGCGATCTACATTAATCCTTAGCCCCAGAAGTAATGGTTCCTGTAGGTATGAATTATGCTACACCTGGCAATAAACGCAACACATGCATAGGTCAACACAAACAGAACTCAGGCAATTCAGGCTTGATCAGCTCTCTCAGGCACTTGGTGTATATTCTGCTTTGTCCTTTGTGAGGACCATGCTCAGATTTTAATCTTCTCAAAGCATTTGCTGCTGATCAGGAAAAGACAACACACTGTTGTCATCTTCAGGCATCTTGCTCCCGAGTAACACTTTAGAAGCAGGACCACTGGGCTGGAGACTTATCACTTGTCTGTATATTTCCCAGGAGCAAATTACAGAATGATGGTCAGATCCAAAACATTGTAGGCACGTGAAATAAATAGGTGCATTGCAGGAGCCCAAGTCTGCAGTCAAACAAGAGTCCTGTCAAAGGCTGCCAAATTCTGGAGGTACTTGGGTCTAACTCCCCCTTTAAGCTGTAGCATGTTGAAATTTGTGCACGTGCTGACATTCCCCTACCTGAGCAGTTCAGTGCCTCACGCCTGCTCAAGTCTCACCAGTCTGCTGCCCCACCACAGCAAAATCTCAGCTATGTATTGCCTGAAAAAGCTTCATACATTGACAGTCCTGTTGTGACAAAACATACTGGAACACAGAACAGAAGGCAACACTGATCATCATACCCAGTAATCCACTATCATCTTTTAAAACAGTGATGATGTATCAAGTTCATGACTGTGTATCGAAGGTAGTGAAAAGGTAAAGATTTTATGAAAAGATTTATTCAGTGACAACAAAACTTTCAGAAGCCAAGTCCTAGTCTATCAGAGTGATAAAAATTAAATGCACATTGAATTGTATTTGACAAGTCATTTGGCATACTAAATTATTTTTCCAGAATAACAGGTGAGGAAACACAGCTTTTAGTCTTGTTCATTTACCCCATTTACTCCCATGAAAGTTGGCTCAAGAAAAATGTCTAAAAATTAATTGATACGCTTGATAGATCTGCCCTTTCCACCAGCACTGTGGGCAGAGATGTAACTCCAGATGTTACTGAACCATCAGGTACTAATATAATTTCTCATGTAGCTTTGCCCTCCACCCTTACAAATTAGCAGTATAGCGATCTCTGTTCTGAAAGTCTCTGTAAGCACGTTTTGCATCTGCTTTGTTGTGTGGGATTCTTCCAAAAGGTTCCAGATCATTGAAGCAGGCATCAAAAACTTCATCCACAGCTTTTTCTGCTGTCTCTTTGCTAACTTTTCTAACAGCCAGAATGGAACGAATTGCTCTGTCTCGTACACAAGTCTTAAGTGAAAAATAAAAAAAGAAAAATCTGTCATTATTAGCGTAATTTTTTTTTCAGATTTTGTCAAGTATTAACTCCTATTATATAGGCAGTAATTTTGTATGAAAGAAGAGTCAAACAGAACCTGTAATAAGCATTAAAGTACATTTTAGTTCCATCAGGTGTAAACTATGTGCTTTAGTTTTCCATCAACACATAAAATAATTAAGAGACATTCCTTAGAACAGGAATAGAAATACAATTTGCCATTTGTTGTAGGGATTAAATAATTGCAAAACTTGACCTGAACACAAAAAAAAAAAAAGTCAGAAAGAAACAGACACAAATACCAGTTAGGTACTTTACAAATTGAAATGCTGTAAAACAAAGGAATGACTTCTCTACTGGCCTTCATTTTGATACCTCTCTTTATGGTAACTTTTTCTAACACAGTTTGTTTACCAAAAGACCAAAAAATACATAAATGTCATCTACAAGCTAACTGCCACTCTAACATGAGCAACTACTTGGGTCTTAATCTGTAGACTTCATTACTATTTACAAAAACTACATCCTACAAGACTTAACACAGATGGTTATTTAGAAATCTTTTCATTTTGCTTCCTTCAGTTTTCAATGACTTTTTAAATGAGTGTCACCCACTTACAGTGGGTAAGGTGTTTCCACTACATCTCCTGTAGACCCTGCTTTTTGTTTGGTTTTATTAGCTATCCATTGTCAGTGGTAATGCTTTAAAACATAACTAAATATTCAGCGATTTCACTCAAAAAAAACAAGGTGGGAAAAAAAACCCCAATATCAATCATTAAGGGTTAGTTAAGAGGAAACAGCAAGTCCATGGCATTTATTTATTTTTCTGAAGTTTTCAGCTATGAAAGTGCAAAAGGCTGAAACCAAGTAGGTAAAGATGGCTCACAACAAATTATTAGATTTTAACATCCACAGTCTTTACCTGATGGTGCCCTTTCAATCCAAATTTAAACCTGGCTATTTCATTCATCAATGTACAGTCTCCACTGAGATTAGCAGCTCGAATCTATTGAGAAAAATAAAGTCACAATATCAGAGAAACACATGAAAATTCAAAGTCAAAAAAGTTGTAATAAATGCTTTTCTTCAGTACATTTCTGGTGACTGCTGGTAAAGAATATTCCCGAGACCACTTTAGCTTCTTAAGTACCTGTTACTACCATACCCTTTACATTCCATCTCTGCCTCAGTGAAGTACAACCTTCAAGTTTTTCCAGGAACTACATCTCACATATCCCTGAAGTTTAAATAAATGAGCAGTAGAGATTATATGTATGTGTGTACGTATACATATGAACTGCTAGAATAACATGGAAAGCAATAGTCTTCCCAATCTGTATCAGAATCTGTTACAATAGTCAGGAACAAAGGCAGATACCTTTGAAAGACTACAGCTGCAATACCCAGAAGAGCAGTAACCCATCTGTTTTGCAAAAAGCCACATTTAAAAGAGCATGTATACTTTTGCTTAACTTGTCTTGTCCAGAATTTCTTTAGTCTGCTAAATATTCTATACCCCACATGGTCTGTTAGGAAATGTAAACAAATCCTGATTTCCTATAATTGAGTATCAGAGTGAAAATAAATGCATGGAAAATATGAAAAGGTAAGAATTAAAAAGCTGTCAAGAAAAAATGTAAATACCATATAATTAAGTAATCAAAAAGTCCTGAAGTGAACAAATAATCCTGACAAGAGCAAGAACATACACGATCTTTATTTATATAAAACTTATATGCTATATTCTGCACCATGTAAATGCTTGGACAAAAAAAGATAAAGTAGATGACAGTTAGTAATTCAGAATTATTATATTGTGTTTACATGGTAAAATGTTGGCAGTGAGAGGCCAGGGTGGCTTCTGTTGAGACTGGAAAAGTGGCTGTCCCTATGTCAGACAGAGACTGATTTAACTGGTTTTAAAACAGACCCACCACGAGTCAAAGATGAGCCCATCAGTGGTGCTGGTTGTATCTCTGTGATGACATGTTTAAGAAAGGATAAAAAAAAACTACAGGGCAGCTGTTAAGACAGGAGTGATGAAAATGTGAGGGAAACAGCACTACAGACATCGAGACAGTGAGGAAGGAGGGGGAGGAGGTGCTGCAGGCATCAGAGGAGATTCCCTGGCCCCTGCGGAGAAGACTGTGGAGACAGAGGTTGTCTCCCTGCAGTCTGTGAAGGAACACAGTAAAGCAGATATCCACACTGCAGTCCAAGGGAGATGTCATGACACGAGAGACAAACATGCCCTGAAAAAAGCAGCAGCTCAGAGAGAGCCCATGCAGGACTACATTTTCTGTCAGGAACTGTAGGCCTTGGGGGACCAAGGCTGGAGCAGTCCAATCCTGAAAGACTGCATGCTGTGGAAAGAACTCAAGTTGGAGCAGGTCTTGAAGAATAGCAACCCAAGACCCATGTTGAAGCAGCTCACAAAGGACTGTATCCTGTGGGAAGGACCTCAAACTGGACCAGGGAAAGAATGCAAGGATGAAAGAACAGCAGAGACAAAGTATTATGACTGAGCACAGCTCACATTCCCTGACTCCCTGTGCCACTTGGCAGGGAACAAGATAGAAGAATCAGAAATGAAGGAGTGAAGCTGAGCCTGGGACAAGCTTTCCTGTGACCAAATGATATGGATTACATCTGAAATAAAATAAAAGCATGCAGATTCATACACACAGCACCTGTGTCACATAAACAACAGGAATCCTTCCCAGCTTGTGATCTATTTAATTTCATCTCCTAAAGCATCAAAAATGAAGGCCTTTAATACCTTAAATATCCTCTGAAACCACAGAATCATAGAATGGTTTGGGTTGTAAGGAGTCTTAAAGGTCATCTAATTCTAATCTCCCTGCCATGCAGGACACTTTCCCCTACACCACCTTGCTCAGAACCCCAACCAATGGACATGGATTTGTAACTACAGTGTACTAGCAGCAATATCACAATTACTCAAGAAATTAATGGTACAGGAAAGGACAAGTTTGTTGTTAATCAAAAAAACCTAAACAAAACCAAGGTTACTGTGATAACTACCCAACATACCAAGACTTGCATGAGATTAAAAGAATTCTGTAAGCATTTGACTAATGTGTGAATGTGTTTTCACTTCTAACTACTCTCTCATTTGTCAATAACCACTTCTTACTCTCACAGTGATCACATTCTACTTAGTATGACATTAACTTACTAATATTTGTGAAAACTAAGTATTTGTTTTCTGAACAAAACTATTTAGGTTGACCTGACAGAAAGGACAAAATGTATTAACAGGATAAAAACAAATGAATAGTGTGTAAGAGACCATATAACATGAAACAACCCTAATAACCAGCAGTAATTAATAGAATGACAACATGAAAAGCATTTTAACTTACCTCTGAACATGCTAAGTGTTTGACATTTTTAAACCAGTCAACATGTGCACGGCAGTGATCAAATGCATGAATCAATTCATGTGTGACCACCCGGTTCATGTGGGATTGTTGGCGAATGTTGTTCTGACACAGAACAATCTGCAGATGAAGAGATACAGGTGGTCTCGTCAGCAAGTTTCAACAGCTCCCTTACTTCTCAGAGACAAGCACACACCACTGACAGCATTTAGGGTCTTTGGACTGGTGTTTTTCAACATTAACAGCCTTATCATTCTGAAGTGTACTAGTTCCAACACCATGAAACGTCTTTCACTTATCTTGTTTTCATGACTAACTCAGGTATCAGCATTTAATCCTAGCAATCAAACACTAAATAAACTGCAGTCCTTAGAAAGGGACTATGTCCAGCACATACCTGAGATGTGGCAGCATCAAAACCTCCACTGACACAGCCATCACAGTTTTCACAAGAAAAGTGCCGGTCATTGAAGACAGTGCTGGAAGGCCCAAACAAACAAAGTCACAGAAAAGAACTGGAAAAACTTCAGTCACTACTTATCACAGTGATGTTACTACACAGAACCAGACAAATCAGTTTACATACCAACCAGATTGCTTCAGAGCCTCAAGGAGAAGTCGAGCGTACGGATCTAGAAAAACATTGCTGCAATCAATTTCTTTAGACAAAACTTTTGAAAATCATCTATAAGCAAAATATAAAGACAGTCAAGGAAAAAAACCAATCAAGAAAAGGTCAATACATGCAAATTCATACTTTGCAGTATTTAATCCTATTGCAAAGCAAATGGCATCTTTTACTAATCAGACTATGTGATATAGAATCATAGAATAGTTTGAGTTGGAAGGCACCTTAAAGACAATCTAGTCCCAATCCTGCTGGCTTGGGCAAGGACCAGGTTCCTCAGAGCCCCATCTAACCCGGCCTTGGAACACGCCGAGGGATGGCACAACCACAGCTTCTCTGGGCAGCTGTCCACCCTCCCACTAAAAAATTTCTTCTGTGTATCTAGCCTTAATTTTCCCTGTTTCAGTTTGAACTCATTACTCCTTGTCCTATCACAATTCCTGATGACGAGTCTCTGTCTGGTTTCCATGTAGGCCCTTTCAGATACAGGAAGGCTGCTCTGAGGTTTCCATGCAGCCTTCTCTTCTCCAGGAGGAACAGCCCCAACCTTCTCAGTCTGTCCTTGTAGGGGAGGTGCTGCATTCCTCTTATCAACTTGGTGGCCCTGCTCTGGACTCACTCCAACAGTTCCATGTTCTTTTTATGCTGGGAGCACTAGAGCAGGATGGAGTACTTCAGGCGGGGTCCCAAGAGAGCAGAATAGAGGGGGAGAATTGCCTCCCTTGACCCACTGGCCACAGTCTATCTGATGCAGCCCAGGATACCGAGTAAAGGCTGTTCAGGAATCAAGTCAACTCTGACATTATTTTATTAATAATAGACATAAACAGAGCAGCCTATAGTGGCCATCGCTTCCTGTTAACACTCACAGTCCACATCAAACAGTGAAAAGGGCACGAATGCACAGAAATTGACGAATCATCTTAATTTCTCAGGAAACGAAGTAGAGGAGAACTTTCTCGTAAGAAAGAAAAATATCTCAACCACTTTCGAAATCTTATTTCGTCTTAACCCAAATCAGCGTGTTGCTAAAGCAGCAGCCGCACGCCGCCGCTGCTCGGGCCCGGCCGCGGGGGAGCTGCGGCAGGAGGTGAGGGCAGGGTCGTCCCCGGCACCAGCGGCACAAGGTCACCGCCGCCTCGGCACCTCCGCTGCGCCGGGCCGGGCCGGGCCGGGCCCGCGGGGATCGGGAGAGCGCTTACTCGTTTCCAGGGTCAGCCTCAGCATCAGCTGGCACTTGTTGTGGAAGGTGAAGAGACTGCGGAACAGGAAGCTCTGCGGCTTCTTATTCCGGTCCGGGAAGAGCCGGTAGCCGAAGTCATCCTCCTCCTCGTCCGGCGCTTTCCTCTCTGCCGCCGGCGGCGAGTCAGGCTGTCCTTCCCCCATGTCGGGCCGCGCCACCCCGCGCTGCCGGGGCCCCCGGGGCCGCGCCAATCGCCGCCTCCGCTCCCGGCACGTGGGGCGGAGGGCCGCGCGCGCAGGCGCTGTCTCGTCCCGCGGCCCGCGGGGCCGTGCCGGCGCGGGGCGCGCTGCACCCTGGGAGCGGGCCCGGCTGGCGGGCGGCGGCGGCGGGAGGAGCCGCCACACGGCGCAGGTGAGGCCGCGGCGCGACGGGATGGGCGCGGTGTGCTGTGCCCCGGCTGCACCGCCCCGCAGCCGCATCCCTGTCCCTGTGCTCCACGGGCGGCTTGGCTGCGCGGGGTGGTGAGGTGAGGCGAGGGGAGGGCGAGCGCACCGTGACGGAGTGAAGGCCTCGCTTGCACCTTGCGGGCGGCGCAGAGGCGGCGGTAGAGGCTCAGAGGGGCTGCTCTGCCTCGGGGCCTCTGCGGCGCGGCCTCGGCACCCGCTCCAGGGCGGGCCTGTGGTGCGGCCGCTCCAAGGGAATCGCTGGAAACAGCAGCCCTCGGGTGTTGCAAAGACTCAGCGTTAAGATTCGAGTAAAAGTGCCTTGAAGGATGTAAGAGCTGTGCCGCAGGGGCTGCTGTCAGTGCGTGGATTAAGGTCGTTGCTAAGTTGTGTGCGGCTAGTGGGTAAACGGAGCAGCTTGACTTTATACACTTGAGCAAGATACTTTGGAACGGCAGAGAACAAACAGCCAGATTTCGTGTTAGATTTTCACAAGCATGAGAATACTGTTGTAGTCAGTGAAAGGAAAAAGAAAAGTTCAGCTGATTACATGGTATTTTCTTGCATCTTTTAAAGTATATTGTTCTAGCTACGTAGAAATGCTAGGCTGTATGGAATACTTGATGTGTACATGCCCAAGTTGCATGAAATTACCAAACTGAATATTACAGTGGTAGGTCGGTGTGGGACAGCAGTTGAGGGTGGCAAAAAACATAGTAAGCTCCTTAATTGGAAATGTGATGAAAGCTATATATTTTTGGCTTCACTGAAAGTGTCTTTCTGTTTTGTTTCAAATAGTCCTAATACGTTGCTCAGGATAATCATGTCACCACCTGTGTATGAACTAGGGAGAAACAGACCTGCTGCAGCAGGGTGCCTACTCAGCTGCTTACTCCTGAGCATGCAAAAACATTTCTACTTTGGTAGCATTAGTTCAGTAGTAATCATGCAGTGTGTTTTTGCATCTCTTCGAGACCCTTGTTTGTAATTATGGGCAGCACATAGTCCCACAGAAATCATTAGCTTTGTTTGGCTCTCAGATTTTTATATTGTTGTGCTACTAGGTTATTGCACAGGTGTGAAAAATAATGTTAAATAAAGCATGTTAAATAACCTAGACCTTTTCCTTCCTTAAAAGCTTTATGTGTAGTATCTCAGCAAATAGCTTATTTATACTTCCATGCAGGTTGTAACAGATCCTGAAGCTTGTTATCAAGAGGTTATAGTTAGCAACCATTCATAACTCTTTTTGTCTAAGTTTGTATTTAGCTCATCATGACTTACTTAGTCATGATTGCTTTCAAAACATGTTTGCTTCATCCTTTCAGATTTTTGTGCTATAAAATGTACAATGTGGAGGGGGTTTTCTGAATTCTAACCAAGATTTTTTTAAGGTTACTTTTTAATTGTGACTTGATATTTTTGTGATAATAAAACTTCTTTCACTTTAGACAACAAAATTGAGACAACAAAATGTATGAAAGACAAACAAGTGTTAATAATTATTAAGCAGTGTTTTAGGGACTTGCTTGCACTTTCAGGATTACCTTCAACTTGTTGAGTGCTTTACCTTACATTTAGTTAGGAAAACATGAATTGCTGTTTTTTATGATACACTTTGTTTTATCTGAATAATACGGCTTCCCTTCATTTTTTCAAAGACTTCTAAACTGTGTTTCTTCTTTGTGTCTTAGTGTTTAATGTTCCTACTATGCTGTTGGGAAGCCTGACTGGCATTAAGTCAGACTTCTTAATTTTGAAGTAGCTGGCTTCCTTCACTACGTACTTCCAGCTTCTTTTTAGAAGGCTTTTTTCCTTGAATTTTGGCAGATTACAATGAGTGCACCAAGTAAAGCGATAGAACTGCAGCTGCAGATGAAGCAGAATGCTGAAGAGCTGCAGGATTTTATGAGAGAATTGGAGAGTTGGGAAAAAGATATTAAAGAAGTGGATTCTGAACTCAGGAAACAGAGTGGGGTCACAGAAGAGGTAAAAAAACACAAAACTAGTGGCAACTCAGCTATTCACACTGTGATAGTGTTTATAGTAATTATGTTTTGCTTTAGCAAAATTACATTTTTTGACTTAAAATGTCTGAATAGAAGGCATGAACTAACCCATGTTGCATTCTTCATCTGAAGTAAACTGCACCACCAACAGAGCTGTGGGGCAGTAGCCGCTGAAGGTGACGAGGCCAGTAAATTTTTTATCAGTTCTGGATCAATCTATTAGAATATTTCTGTTTGCAGCACCAATATTGCTAATTTAGTGCTGGTATTTAGTATACTGAAGTGATTCTTCAGTGATACTCTGAAGAGAGTTGTCTTCTAAAACTCAACTTCATATCATACATGTAATATTTACTATTGTGTGTTGAAAGATTTATGGTTATTGTTCTTAGTGATTTTGTAGAGCTCATAAGAACAGCTGGCTGGATGGATTTCTAAAATAAAACTAGCCATTAGATAGATACACAATCTAGATACAGGTACTGTAGATTCTTCAGTACAAGTGATTTTCATGCATCTGTTTTACAATAAATGACTCAATTCTATTTAGAATTTGCCACCAATTCGAAACAAGGCTTTTAAGAAAAAGAAGAAAAGCAAAAATAAAGTCCCTTCAAAGATAACCTCTGAGGAAAACAAGAAAAACAAGATCAAGTCTTACGATTATGAAGCATGGGGAAAACTTGATGTGGTGAGTCTTAATATTTGCTTTGCTGAGTCTTGTCCCCCATTGATTCTGTGTTAAATGAGATTTTGTTACAGTACTGAGAATTTGATCCACCAGTCAGTATCTTACTGTGCTGGGTACGGTATGAACATAAGGTCGCTTTCTGCCAAAAAGATCCTGTGTTTAATATTTGGGATGTTGATAAATACATGGTTTTCTATTGACTGTGCTTTCATCCAGCAGATTGAATTTAAGGGGGAAAAAAAAACTTGTTTTAACAATAGGCCTATTAAAAGGTCATAATTATAGTAGAATCTAAGACTAAGCAGAACTGTCAGTATTGGAGGACACATTAATAATTCTCCTAAAATCTTACTTGTATTATTTTGCACTGTCATATTATAATGAAGGCAACAGTTTGTGGTTTTTTTCTGATTCCAGGATAAAATACTTGAAGAACTTGATAAAGAAGATAGTACCCATGATTCTGTATCTCCAGAATCAGACTCTGAAGAAGATGGAATTTATGTAGATGCTGAAAAGGCTCTTGCAGAGAAGGAAAAGGTTATAGAGTTATAGATGTTCATTATTGGTAAAGTAGCAATTTAGGTATAGGAGTATCTGCAATTTTCTTTTAAAAGTTCACCCAGTGAGACCCCACATCTGGTAAAAGAACTGCCTATTTGGAAGTCTTTCTGTCTGTTTCCCTGCCCATTATTCCAAAATAGAAAATTCTCACTGCAGTTCTATTCCTTCTCATTGTCAGTAGCAGCAAGCCTGGCAGATTCTAATTAATGTATGCTTGTGAGGACAAATGTATTGGTGATGTTTTGCTTTGAGAAGTTGAATGGCTATATAGAATTGCTATATAGAGCAAATGTTTTTCACCTGGACATAGCATCTGAATGCCCTAAACTAAATCCACAAGTATTTAAAAATACTCCCTTTGTGAGGCTGGTACAACTTTACTTTGCTTTAATAATGGCAAGTTCACACAGGTTCAGTTTTATCTAGTAAGGTAGGATATAGAGAGAGATTTTTCTCTTGCTTCGTTGCCACGAGAAAGACTCTTAAGTTGTGTAACAGCTTATGTGTTTTTGATAAACTTATTTGTTTGTAAGCAATCACCTAACCCGTCTGTCAGTCAATACTTGATTTCAGTAGTTTCAGGTTTGGTTTAGGTTTTTGTGGGTTGGCTTGTTTGTTTGTTTGTTTTAAATTGTCTGCATGGGTGATACTTGTGTTCTGTTCCTGCTGCTCTCAAAATTCATTGACATGTAATCTGCAGTCTACACTGAGAAACTGAGGTGTCTTTGGTCATTATCATCTTGGCTGCACTGAAGTCGATGAGGGGTACATGAGATAAAAGTTGTGTCCCAGAGGAGGCAGAAATGAGGACTTGGAAAGCAAAGATGCTAAGCCTAGTTACTAAAAACTTTAGAAAAACCCATTCAGTCATTTAAGTAGCTATGTATGTACTTGTTACAGGTTTCTGGAAATGACCTGGAGGTACTGAAAAGCAGTATTTTATAGACCCGTGTTATAGAAAATATAAAGAGAATTACTGATATGATGCACTTAGAATATATTACTTAGAGAGCGTATTTCGAGGTAAAGCAGTTCTTCGTGAGAAATGTTGAACAAAAATATTTCAGCATTTTAAAATAAAACCTTCGATTTTTTAGGGTTTTTAATTAGCAATGTGTCTGCCAATGTGCAGTAACTTGGTGAAAATGCTTTTCTCTATTCACAGGGTAATAACTACTTTAAACAAGGAAACTTCGATGAAGCTATAAAATGCTATACTAGAGGGATGCATTCTGATCCGTACAATCCAGTATTGCCCACAAACAGAGCATCAGCATTTTATAGAATGAAAAAGTAAGACTTGCATTGTTAAATCTGTAATATTTTAATACTTGAAATACTACGTTCAGATTTTTGGTCTAGTTTTAATTCTTGATTTATGCATCATACTGTGATGCAGTCTGTATAAGGCTATTGTTGCAACTGCCTTTCAGTTTCAAAGTAAAATTGGAATCACCAGGAGAAGCAATCTGGTAGTCTCCCTCATCAGTTTTTCCTCAGCTTGCACTCTGAAAGTTCACCATCTTTTGTGTTACAGTGTTAGACTTGAAGAAAAAAGAGGAAGAGAAAGTTAAATAGCCTTTCAGATTCAGTGAGCTCTATTTCTAAGGCTTTGATTTGTTTTGGGTGAAGAAAGGATACAGGAGAGTTGGTTATTCTTTCTGGGGCAGTAGAGATTCTCGACCACTGCTTTCGTTTCTTGTTTTAATGTATTCTGAATCAAGCAATGTGTAAATACCTGGTTTGTGACCGTTTTGAAGCATGTATGATTTCCATGTTACCAAGAACCTGGAGAGGTTCAGTTAAAAAAAACACTGAAGTTTTGGGGTTTCTTACCTAGGTGTGTCCAGACTACTTATTCATTCTTTTTATAGGTTTTCGGTTGCGGAATCTGACTGCAATTTAGCACTTGCTTTAGATAAAAATTACATAAAGGCTTACATGAGAAGAGGGGCCGCTCGCTTTGCATTGAAAAATCTTCAAGGTGCTAAAGAAGGTGGGTCTTTTTTCAGTTCTATTCTTAAAATGCATACAAACTTGTGTGATCTGCTTCTTTGATGTAGGAATTTCATTTTTGTTTCCTATAAACAAAGAGATGAAATACCATGTTGCATGTTCCCAAGGTAAAATTCAAGTGGTACGTCCAAATCATACCTGTAGATGTTAGTAGTTCTAGAATAATTCAGCTTTAACTGTTTTAGAATGATACGTTCTTTGAAATAATCTCAGGCTTCTTGGGTAATACGAAAAAGGTTTATCTCAAAATAATGCTCTGCTTACTGGTCTGTGCTTCCTACCTGAAACATACTTTTCTGGTCTTCTGATAGATTATGAAAAGGTTTTGGAGCTGGATGCAAACAACTTTGAAGCAAAAAATGAACTGAGAAAGATTGATCAGGTAATAAGATTAATAGGCCCTAACATAAATGAATACATCCTGTTCAGTTTATATGTGTGTCAATTTTTATTTATAATAAGAACTGATGCAACAAATTCTCACATACTTTTTCTGGCATCTGAAGTTCGCTGAAGTCAAAATCTTTAATGGAGTTTCTTTTGGAGAAGCTCACACGTATGTGAACATTGGTGTAACAGTGAATCAGCAAACTAAGACTATATATGTGCACCATTTGGGGATTTTTTGGGTTTTTTGTTGTGGTTGGTTAGTTTTCTTTGGTTCGTCGGGTTTTGGTGGGTAGGTTGGTTGCTTTATTTTTTAATTTTTCCCCATTTTCTACCTCCTGTGTTTCTGCTTTTTTCGGTCATGCTTAGTATTTTGGTAAGGCACAGCATAAGTCATCCCTTTCATGACAGGAAGGGAGATCTTGATTATGATGACCTTTGTAAATACAAGATCACCTGTCACCTGTCTGTATGTACTTACACCTCTTCAATTGTATTTTTGAAAATGCTTGAAAAATTTACTTTCAGAATGAAGACACAAAGTCTTCATTGAAAAAATAAATGGTATGTGAATTGGACTGTATACAAAGAGGTTCCAAGAGTCATTTCACACTGTGCTTTAGAAGTTACATATTTTTTATTTACCAGAAATTATTCTGACTTGCAGTCCCTCATAGAAATACATTTTCAAGGAACAATTTAAAATTGTTTTTAAATTCACTTCAGTTTGCATTCAATTCACAACAAAGGCTTGGCAGATTTTCTTATCTTAAAAGCTTAGAAATTATAGTTGGTTATGTTCTGAAAATGTTTAAGTGGGGAAATACTTACTGAGGGGAAAAAATATGCCTTTGTAGGCTCTGTCATCAAAGGAAAGTTCAGAACAGAAAGAGTTTGAAAATGGGGCCGGAACAGGATTAACAGATGAAGAGAAGCAGCACATTGAAGCCCAGCAGCTCAAGCAGAAGGCGATTGTAGAAAAAGATCTGGTAAGTCACAGGTTCTGGTGGAACAGGAGAAACCTAGCAAAGAAAAGGGTTGTGTTGTGCTGTTAGTTATGTATAAATTAAACCTGATACTGCCTTGAACTTCATGAATGCAATGTCGTTGATGTTACCTTAATTGTTTCCCATTTTGGGCTCTAAGAATGTGAGTGGGACAGTAAGATCTGTTTGGATTTGTCTGGGGGAAAAATTTTAAAAGGTAGCTTTTACAGCCCAGATTGTATATGCAAAATTTCAAATACGTCGTAAGACAAGTAGAACTTAAACTGCACTTTACAAAGATCTCATTTCTCCATTATTGTAAGTATCTTGATGCTTGCTTGTCCCAGCTGAGTTGTGAACTATTTCTTGTTTTCAAACCTCTGACGACGTGATGAATAGTAGTTTTAAAGAGGACTTTGGGGGTACAGGCAACAATGACAATAAAATGTATTTCTAGATACATAGTCTTGACTCACAGTTGGCTTACTGATTTCTCCCTCTCACCACTCTTTCAATAAATAAATAACATTACCATCTAAACCAAAATTTTTCTGTTCACTTACCTAGCTATGTAACTTCTGACTTGTTATCATTATTCAGGTTTGCTGTACTGGTTGTAAGAGGTAATTAGTCAGATAAGAATGAAAGCATGCATTAAGGATCAAGTGTTTGAATAACACTGAAGACAAATTTCAATCTAATGCAATACTTCATTGGCAGCAGAGCAGACTCTCTGCAGGCTTGTTCCTGACCACATGGATCCTGTCAAGTCTGAACTGCAGCCTTTCTTTTCTTTATTAGTCAGTAGAGTTGTAGCAAAGAAGATGTGTACTGAGAAGCAAAAGATAATTTTAGTCCTGCAGAAACAAACAAAAAATTATGTAGTTTTCTTGTTTGAAGCATTAATTAGAAAACAACAACGTTTGGACCCAAGTAGTATTTGAGGGTTAGTTTTATGGAGCAGGAGAAAGATGAATTTGTGCAGGGCAAAAAAATCATCCTGAAAGGTGAATTGTAAAGGTTCAGCTTGTGTTTAAATTCAGGAGCTACAGTGTAGGTTATCCTGCACATCCAGCATAAAGTTAAATAACAAGTTATACACTTAGAAGTCTTCATTTGAACTATGTGTGTGGCAAAGTTTCTTTTTTAACACTTGAAATATTAGAAATTATTTCTGTGTTCTGCCTCCGTCACTTAGATAGGAAGAAATATGCTGTAACTGATAACCCTGGTGTGGGTGTTCTTTGCGATTCATCTTTGTAATGTTGTGACCCTCTCTGCTAAAAAGGGTAAGAAAAAGTTCTTTGCACTAGATTTTCTCAATGCTGGTTTTCTTTCTGACTTAAATATTCCAGGGTAATGGTTATTTCAAAGAAGGAAAGTATGAAGCTGCAATAGAGTGTTACACCCGTGGTATCGCAGCAGATGGCACCAATGCACTACTGCCAGCTAACAGAGCCATGGCCTACCTAAAGATTGAGAAGTAAGTGGAATTCCTCATGCTATATTGTTCGTTTGTTGTAAATCAGGAGGAAAAATGAACCAGCAGATTTTCACTCAAGTTGAGCTATTATCACTCCTTCTAATTTTAGTAAGAATTCATTGTGCAATAAATCACGTTGAAAGCAGTAAAGGAGAAGGAACAAATCTGTATGTGTGATCTTGAAATGCAATTTGTAGGAAACTAGTTTGGAGAGAATGAAGTAGCACCAGTATGAAATAATTGTTTCTGAAATTGGATTTTCATTCTTTTATCGTGCAAAATTCAGATATTCACCCTTCTGAAAGACACTGCCCAAAGCTTTGTCTCTGACTATGAAACCCAGTCAGCTACTAAATGTGGCACTGTGAAAAGAAGTGGATTATAAGTTCTGACTTTGCAGGGAATGAATAAAAGCTTTTTCTGGAAATTGTTACCTTTTAAATTCGTTTTTTTAACTTCACTGATAGAGGCATGTATGTGTTGTTTGTTTATTTTTAATTAAGTTTTTTCCAAATAACCAAAAAACTGTAGGGAAATTCATGCTTTCTAGAAAATTAGGTAAGTTCCAAATGACCAGTTTTTAGGTACGAACTTCTTTTGACTCTGTGATGGTGTGGTAATTTAAAACTTGTAAGCTGGTAGCATGAGAAGCAGAGGGTTATGTTGGTCATCTGTTTTAGCATGACATGGCTAAGTATCTGTAGTAACAGTGCATTGATCTGAAATTAGGGTAAGATGGGTTGCATGGATAGTATTTCTGACACAACACTTGTAATTGAAAGGACATCGTAGTGCAAATAGCCTCCTGTGAGATTCAGAGGAAGCTCTTTGCTCACATACTTTGAATGACCAAGCAAGAAAATTGATTCCCTGTGATAAATCTTGTATCGTGAGTCTTTACATTTCAAAGAGGACCAAACATAAAATGCAACAAAAGTCCATCGGTATTCTAACAAACTGCTAGTACTGATGAGAACCGCAAATAAAAATAAATTTGCATAAATTTAATGATAGTTTGAATGTGGAGAAGAGGAATGAATGAAAATACTTTTAATAAGTAAATAGTGGAATCATGATCTGATGTAACAATTTAAATGGGATGAGGAAATTTAATGTTAAAATGAAGCAAATCACATTAATGTAAGGATATATTGAATTCTCATTCTGAAATAGTTAAGGACAAGTCACAGAATTCCAAATGTAGAGAAATTTTTTCTCATGCATACATGCTTCTTGTTTCTGGTACATTTTCTTTGTTATGATATTTCTGGTTTTCAGAAGTACAAAGCCATGGTACTAACTTTGATTTTGAGGCTGTTGTTGAATTTTTTAAGTGGACTCTGCTCTGACAAGCTTTAAATTTTTGGTTTTTTGCAAAGAGTCAGCACTTTGTTCTGACATACCAAAAGATACGACTTAAATTTCAAGGTGCTGAGAAACCATATTTTATGGGAGTTTTTATTTTGCATTTTAGCTCAGTGATACATTTATATTTTAATTTATTTGGGTAGCTCTACCTTTTCAGTTGAAACTGCCTCTTGACACTGATTATTGATTTTGTGCTACACTTTTGCTGAGGTACAAAGAGGCAGAAGATGACTGCACACAAGCTCTGCTCTTAGATGGTTCCTATTCTAAAGCTTTTGCCAGAAGAGGAGCTGCCAGAGTTGCTCTTGGAAAGCTAAAGGAAGCTGTTCAAGGTATGATTTTGAGTTAGCCTAAATGTGGCAGGTAAGAGATCAGTATAAGGACATCCTTATCTTTTTTGATCTGATGTACTGAGATTATCAATTCAGAAGTTAAGAACTAGGCGGTTTCTGCTGGATTTCACTGGACATGTATAAAAACTCTTGTGTTGGTACCCACATAATGGGAAGACAGTTTTGAGTGAAACTACAACTGTTGCTGTTTAGGATAACTAGTAAGAAATAGTTCGAAAAGTTTGTTTAAAAAGTAGATCATGATACAGGCATTAGGATGACTTATAAAGGGACAGTGACATAGATTGAGAACTGTCTGAACAAAGATCCCAGAGGATCTTAATCCATGACATGGGGTCTAGTTGGAGGCCTGTCGGTAGTGGTGTCCCCCAAGGTTCAATACTGGGCCCATCGTGGTTTTGACTTACTCATCAGTGACTTGATGTAGAGGCAGATGCATCCTCAGCAAGTTAAGTGATGACACAAAGCTTGGAGAAGCAGCCGATACTCCAGAGGGCCGCGAGCCTTCCAGAAGGACCTTGACAGATTGGAGAGATGGGCAGAGAGGAACCTTCCAAAATTCAAAAAGCAAATGCAGGGTCCTGCACCTGTGAAAGAATAACCCCTGCACCAGCACAGGCTTGGGGCTGACCTGCTGGGAAGCAGCTCTGTGGAGAAGGACTTGGGGATCCTGGTGGACACCAAGCTGTCCATGAGCCAGCAGTGCCCTTGTGGCCAGGAAGGCCAATGGAATCCTAGGGTGCATTGGGAAGGGCATTGCCAGCAGGTCAAGGGAGGTGATCTTGCTCCTCCACTCAGCCCTGGTGAGGCCACATCTGGAGTGCTGTGTCAGTTCTGGGCTCCTCAGCACCAGAGAGACATGGAGTTCCTGGAGAGTCCCACAGAGGGTGACAAAGATGATCAGAGGAATGGGGTATCTCCCTTACGAGGAAAGGCTGGGAGAGCTGTGCCTGCTCAGTCTTGAGATGACTGAGGGGTGACCTCACCAATGTCTATCAGTATCTGAAGGGAAGGTGTCAAAAGGAGGGAGCCAGGCTCTTGGTGGTTCCAAGCAATAGGACAAGAGGCAACAGGCAGAACGTGATGCACAGGGAGTTCCACCTGAATCTGAGGAAGAACTTCTTCACTGTGTGGGTGACCAAGCACTGGAACAGATTGCCCAGAGAGATCGTGGAGTCTCCCTCACTGGAGATAGTCAAGAACTGCCTGGATGCAATCCTGTTTCCTTGCCCTCCAGGACGACCCTGCTTGAGCAGGGAGGTTGGACCAGATTGACCCAATGGTGATCCCTTCCAACCCTGCCCATTCTGTCATTCACCTGCCTTTAATTATTTTTAGAGCTATGAAAGGAAAATAGAAGGTTTAAAAACCTGTCACGTGTACATTGTAACTTGAAATATATACAGTTTGTGTTGTTTTTCACTCAGATTTTGAAGCTGTTCTGAAGCTCGAACCTGGAAATAAACAAGCAATAAACGAACTCACAAAAATAAGAAATGTATGTATGCTTATTTGGTTATAGTGGGGTTTTGTTTGGGAGTTTTTTGTAAGACTATAGTACTAGAAGGTTTTTATTCTTTATTAATTTATTTTTAACATACCTTGTATTTATTCATCAAATATCTGATCTTTTGGACAATTTGCCATTTTTTCAGGAATTAGCTGAAAAAGAGCAGCAGACTCACCAAGAATATCCTGCAGTATTGATAAAAGAAGCGGAAATTAAAAATATAGTGAAAATGATTGATAATCCATTACAGATTAAATCAACAGTAAGTTACATGAATTGCTTTCTATAATGACAGGAAAAGTAGAGCTTAAAGTTAAAATCTACTTTCTATATTGTAGACTAGCCCCTGATAGATAGCCTTGCCTGTGGAAAGCCAAAAATGTGTAATAAATGTATCTTCATATATACATTTTAATGTTATATTTATATAAATGTATATACATTTAATATATAAATATATATTTACAGAAATATATATATACATTTAATATTATGTAAATATTAAATTTTTATATTTTTCAAGAGCATATACACGCATGGGAATGCTGAAGTTCATAGCAGTGATGGTGTAAGCATTCAGCCTGCAGTACCACCCTCTGCAAACACAGTGTATGCATACATTAATAATGTGGAAGAGGCAGGCAGCCCCACAGCCTTGTCTTGTGCCCATAGGTAACATTGGAGTTGAGAGTAAATGGGAGAGAGTTGAGAAGCTCTGGGTAAGCTTTCCTTAGTTTCTGCTGCTGTTTATAGTTTTTACAGCAGCCATAGTGGCTATAAGTTGTGTTGCCTGCTTGTGTTGTATGCCACTGTCATGTAGGGCTGCTTTTCAAAGAGCTTTGAGCATCCATTTTCAACTGTAGGACAGCTGGATATTGGTTTTCAGTAAGCAATGTATCAGTGGTTATAGTCAGATCAATGAGTTATAGATGAAAATATGTAATACCAGGTTTCTTTATGTATTAGGCTTCATCTTTTAGTACATTTAATCTTTATACCTTCAGCAACAAGTTGTGTAAATACAAAGTGTGCTTGTACTTTGTATGTGTATGCACTCATATTTGAGGACCTTTGTTTACCCTCATCAATTACATAATTTAGATGGATAGTTTTAGTAGAAAATGTGTGACTAGTTTGCTCCTTTGGGGGAGGGAGTATTATATCCTCTCTATAACTAGATGCAATATTTCTTTAAACCAAAATTAGTTTATTGTGAAGTAGCTGAATTACTATAGCCAGTTATGTTTTTAAATGTTCAGTTTGTATGCTAAATTAAGCAAAGGTGGTTGTACTCCTCTTGTTACTCTGTTAAGGTAGAATAAGTATAGATGAAACATCTGTGCTTTTTAGTACTGTCATTTCCTAGAAGTCTAAATTGTTGAGAATGTTTAATCACGAGCATATGCATCTTTATTTCTAGAGCAGTATGCAATATGTTCATGTTCAGGAAGTGAAGTTCTAAAGTAAAAAGTGATGAGAGGTTTTTTTGTAAGACCTGTGAAGGTGGCAGTAGGTGATGGGCAGAAATCATGCTGAGATTAAACAAGCTGAAACATTTTATCATGTGGTGGAATTAATTACCTTAGGATGCATGTAATTTGGTCAGTCAGCAGGGCTGAGTTACAGATATTTGTTAAATCAAAACTTTAAGTTGTGGGCCAAGGCCTGTGTTGCTGGATATTTTTTTGTTTTGCTAAATTACAAAGCTTGACCACATAATGGGACAAAGTATATGATAGATCTTGCCTATTTAACCTTAGTGGGAAAAAAGTATGCATTTTTAATTATTACTGGAAAAACAGACTGCATATAGAGATCCTGTAGGGTAAGGATAGGTTTATGAGGGTAAAGCAATAAAATTATCACATCAGGCTTCATGTACAATTTTGTGGTTTCCTGGTTTTGCCATTTACCTTTATTCAAAGCGTCTTTTCTGTACACCACTACAGAGGTAACTAGTTATGATACAATTATTTTAAGTTACACACAGCTGTGTCTAGAATCTGTTTAAACACTTCTGTTGAGTCCACACATAACATGAGGTCTGTGGTCTGTCTAGAAGCCATTGCGAAGAATAGATATTGAAGAAGTTGATGATGATGATACATCAGATGATGACTTGCCCAGCACTACTTCTTTAGCGAATAACTGGAGGAATTCAGTGAGTGTTGCAAAAACAGCGACTCTAGATCAGGATGATCTGTTGACTGCAGTTGATACTCCAAAAGCAAAGCACTTGAAAATAGAAGAAATCAGTGATACTTCACCATTACAGTAAGTATAATAATTCTGATCCTCTTTTAAACAGGTAAATGTAGTTGAAATGTAATCTTCATTTCCAGATGTCTGCATGTGGTGGGGTAATGAAGACACTTTGGAGAATCTGCATTAAAAAGGAAATGTTGAAAGAAACTGCAGTTCTTGCACATCTGCCTCTTTGATCATGCAGTGGTTGAGATAAATGTGATCTATTTAGCATCAGATGGAAAGCTCAGTCTTATATTGCAAATATAAAGAAATTCATAATATTTTCCTGCATGCTGTACTCTTTCTTGCTTGGGCAATCCATCTTCCCTGTCTGCATTTACAGTTTTTATTTGTAGTGTTTTAGAATAGATTTTGAACAGAATTCTAGCATTCTTTGTACCCCAGCTGTGTGAGAGAAGAGGATGAGTGTCACCACACTTTTCTGCTGAGGCAGGTGATAGCTTCAGATGTGCTCAGTTTGTAAATCACACTGTGTTAATTAGGCAAACTCAAGCCTGTCTTACTGAAACTAGGCTGAAGTACAGAAGCTTCATCCTTGCTCAGTGTTAAAACTCTACTTGTCCACTGCTTTTACACTGCCTTGCTCTGTTAATAGTAAATACTTTTTAAGGAATTCTGATCAAAGAATTTCTGTGAAAAGCACTGGCCCCACCCACCTTTCCCAGCTCAGTTAGATGGATTTACTGTGAAGTATTGAAGAAAAAAGTATATTCTTAGCCATTTCTTAATTTACAAACAGTAAATGGACTTAAATGACAAATTATAGGACAAAAAATAGATCTTCTGCTATCAGTGTTGTAACTAGTTTATTCATATGACATTGTTACTGTTTTGCATTATGAAATTGAAGAAAATGTGATTAGGTTTTTTTGCAGGTATGTATGGGAAAAACCTACTATAAAATGCAGTTATTTCCAGAAACAAAGTAGAGTGAGGTTGAGTAAATTTAAGTATTTGCAAATGTGTTTTTTTGGAAAAGGTGAATTGAATATAAAGCTTGTTAAAGGGATTTTAAAATACCTGCTTAAACTAAAACATTTTTGGGAAAAATTTCAGTATTTTGGATTTTAATGAATAGAAAGATCTCCAGTTAGATCTCACTGTAGGATTTCCTTAAAAATTGTTTCTTACGTGTTTCAAAATACCTTTTCAGGCTGCCTGTAAATGTGAAAGGAATTTCATCAACAATGCATCCATCTTTTCCTGCAAGCCAGCAGAAAGAAAAAGAAATCAGAAGGTCATTTATGTCTGCTTCTCCAGTTCCTCCCATTCCTACAAATTCTTTCCAGCTTGAATCTGACTTCAGGAAGTTGAAAGACTGCCCTGAAAACATGTACTTGTACCTGAAGGTATGGAACCTAGAGTATCAACAGTACTTGGAGAGTTTCTTCAACATCAGTTGAAGAAACAGTACCTTTAGGTGGAAGGGATAGCTATGTTTACAGTATCTTAAGTGTACAATAGTCCCTTTTCTTAATTGTCTTCACATAATACTAAATCTGATACACATTTGAGTTTTCCTTCTCTTGTGCCTTTTTATTTGCTTTATGTACAGTCTCAGTTTTTTTTTTTCAAATACAGGCTTTCAAATACTTGTTCTTTAAAGGCTTAAATACATTAGTAATTATTAAATTCTAGTTTTTCAAATGAGTGCCTCCAGGATAATTAGACATCGTGACATTTTTAAACTGAGCAAATACTTGAAACACAGCAATCTACTTAATGCGTACTTATATATGTTTTGAAAAAAAATCACTTAGAATTCTTTTAAGGGAAGTTAGAAATTAGCATCACCAAAAAACCCAAACAAACAAGCAAGCAAAAATTGTTGTTTGATGTCAAATAGCTTGATTTGGTTTTTTTGCTTTCATGCACTTCAGCATTGTCCATGACATTCTAAAAATGCACATGTAATTCTGATTACTCAATTGTATTTTTTTGTGTAAAAATAACTTCTTTAATTTTCCATAGCAAATAGAGCCCTCGCTTTATGCAAAGCTGTTTCAGAAATCCTTAGATCCAGACTTGTTTAACCAGATCCTGAAAATTCTACATGACTTCTACATTGAGTAAGTTTAACTCCGTTGTTTTTTGTTGCTTACTGCTGTTCTGAAAGTTTGGGGGTTTTTTGGTGCGGGAGGTTGTATTTTTGTTGACCATATAACGTTAAAACGAACACAATCTAGGAACTTTCTGTATGGATAAAAATGAAGGCAACTGTAATTGGCTCAGTTCTTTGAGCTTCCTATGGCCACAGGTGGTGCTTCCTTTCACACTACCCCTGATAGATATAAAAATAGTGATGCTACTGCCGGGTGTAAGCATTAAATCGTGTAGAAGGTATCCTGTACATGACCAGCAGTCAGTTTGCATTGGACTAGGTTTTTGTATTTCTTCACTCTTGCTCAGTAGAACAATAATTCCTACATAAAGGTTTCTGGATATTGACTTTTTGCTTTGTGAATGGACAAATGAACAGGAAAGACAGAGATAAGGAATATGAAAGAGAAGGGAGTTCTGTTGGTCCTTTAATTTCTTGTTCCTCAATTCTTTAATATTGCTTGCAGCTACTGAATCTTTCTAATCAACAGTTATTTTTATATTTGTAATAATCTTCTTCAGGAAAGAGGAGCCATCGCTCATCCTTGAAATCCTCCAGAGGCTCTCTGAATTAAAAAGATTTGATATGGCAGTAATGTTTATGTCAGGTTCAGAAAAGAAAAGTAAGTAATTTGGTAGTGTCTTTGTAAACCTATTTTGTGATACTGTAGAATCTAGCAAAAAAAATATAAAACTTAGCACTTTTCTTGTATTTCCATATAATAATCTGTTCATGTGTCTAGCTTTTTATTATTTTAGAAGTAAATGTGAATGTCATGTAATTTTTCTTAATCCTTTGATTCCTTATTTATTGTTTAGACTAGAAAACGGCAGCTAAATCCTCTTATTTTAATCAGTAATACCACTGCATTTTATTCTGATAAAATAAGCTTTGCCAGCATGTCAGTTTGTAGCTGGTAATGTTAAAAATTTATGAATTTGTGTGAAATCCTACATCTTGGATCTGGGGTATCCAGATTATACAGTTTGCACAATTTATGTCTATTTCTTGGCAAATCCTGACTTTCTGTTGACAAAAAGAATGCAGACATCTCTAAAGCGCTCAGCCTGGTTGTCTGTCCTGTTCTGGAGGCATCATTCACATTAATTTGCAATTTTCTTTGACATTTGTCATGGCTTGAATTCATGGTTTATAAAAGTGGGCTTTGTGTCAAACTTTTTCGTTATTTACCACACCAGACAGACTATGTAATAGTGAGACGCAAGCAAAACATTTTTCTGGGACCATGTAAATTTAAATTTACTATCTACAACTGAGTTTCACTAATAACCATTATACTTTAAAATTTTTGAAATGTGAATCTTCTTAAAATAAAATAACTTGACTTCCTGAAGTGCAGTGCCTCTTATAAATGGCATTCATGCCTTTACCTGCTGTAAGCTTTATGTGCCATCTGGCATTAAGCTTTTGTCTTCTGCAGGTAGAGGCATAGTGTCAAGAGAATAAACAAACTAAAAGCTGTCTGTTGCCTGATTATACACCTATTTAATGAAGTATTGTTAGGCAGTTCCTGGGCATTGAAACAAAGTGAGAGTTTTGCTTTGCTACTTTTGTTCATCCTCCCAGTAGTTCTAAAAATGTATTTGTATTTCAGTCGTATAATCCATACACCCCTTACTCTCACCGAGGAAAGAATTGGACTATTTACCTTAAGACTGTGAATCACAAAAGCAATAGTTTATGTTGGGATTTTCTTTTTCAGTTACACAGGTATTATTCAATCATGTGAACCACATGGGATTAAAAGATGCTTCTGTTGAAGAATTGAAGAAGAAATACGGCATTTTCTCTTAGCAAGATTGCTGATGTCAATGTCTGAATTTCCGCTTTTTTCATCAGCTGGAAATCAGCTAAGAAGGCTACAAAGACTGGCATTTTGTTGCTTTTTATTAATAATGAAACTCTTAAACTTGGGTTAGCCAAATGGCAAGTGCCTGAAGAGATCATTATTTAGTTCTGCAGAACACTTGCTTTCCAGTACCTGAAACAATATGGATCTACATTTTCTTCAGTGGAATCTGTTTGCGTGAAAAACAATTGGGCAGATTGGCATTCAGGATTTGGACTGTGGATAGATATTATTAAAAGGAAAAAAAAATATTTATAAACATGTCTTTAGTAAGAATCAAATGCTGTATATTAGAATTATGCTTGGGTTTTTTATTTTGGAAAATAAACAATGTTGAATTGAGCATACTATATTTTTAAGGAATTTTTTTATTAAGGTGTCTAAATCACTCTTCTGTAAAGATCCATCACATCAGAACTTTTACTGTGCAAAGTGAACCTGAGGTATGATGGCAAGAAAATTCCAGAATTTTTACTTGAGTTTATCAAAAAGTGCAGTTTTAGCATTGGTAGCTGAGAACCTCTGAACCTATTCCTGTGTACCTCAACTGTAATTGCAGAGTAGAAGGAAGACAAATACTGTAGAACTAAACTAAAAGTTGAAAGACAAACACTTTCTGTCTTCTTTAAAGGGTACTTGTAAAACAGTCTGGTGAAACTTACCTTGTGGGTCAGTTGTTCCTGACGAGGTAAACTCCTTAAGATGACTCAGGAGGCTTAGTAAAGTACCTTAACAGTAGAAGAAGGCAAAAGCATGAAATTAACTGAAATTCTTAGATAAGAGTGAGCATTAGGCATAATAAATTACATGTACTGTTCACATGGCCAGGAGGAAATAACAGCACTTGTCAAGTATACTTTAGCTGTTGTATCGGAGTGGTGGTGTCTAAAAATTTGCCTGTGTCTCTAAGCTTAACTGCTGGCTCTTTCATCCTGCAGATGCTAACATCCTGTCAGTTTGCTTTCATCTTGATTCCGCTGTACTGATGCTTCTCTGAAAGTTTTGGTTTGGTAGTTGTGCTGTTTTTCAGAGGAATGATTAAACAGCTATAGCATTCAAAAAGACTTCAAACTCCCTACATGGATTAGTAGGAAAAAGTGTAAATGTTGTCTTCATGTAGTCAGTATTAAAAAATTAATTTTAAACCATTTGCAGCTGTGTTATGTCCTAGTTCAGATATAATCTACTTAAAAAAATACTAACTGAGCTACATCCTCAGGCTGGGTAGCAACTGCCAGGAATGGCATTAGCACTGGATCCCTAAGGTAGCTTCCAGTTAGCCCTGGACCTGAGCACCAGAGCAGACAGTGCTACTCGGGCAATGGAAGAGCCTTTATGTAACACTGCTTGCAAACTACCTGCAGTAAGAATTATCACTCCTATGTGTGTCCCGAGTTACTGATAACAGGCTTTTTATTCCCCTTATTGTAAAGCTCTTCGGATAAGGTATTGGGGTTACTGCTGTAACTAATAAATGGTTGGGGATGGAGTAGTTACCTGATAATTTTGTAGGTGCAGATTTTGTTGATACATCGTACCTTCCTATGGACTGTTACAAGTTGCTCAGTGTAGAGCGGAGGCGTTTGCTTGACTAGGTTATACTAATAAACCATTCGATACCTTGCCAAAATCTAGTTTTTGAAAATTGTGTTATGAAAACAGATGATTGGAACAGGGACCTTCAAAAGTAAAAGCAAGATAATGGTGGAATGGTTTGAAACTTCGGGCCAAGAGTCACTTACAACTCCACTGTGCTGTGCTCTTAATGAAAATTAGCTGTCATGGTTGGGTTTTGTCCACACTGCTACTTTTACAGAGCTTTCAGTTCAGGATTTGTGCATGTTGAGGAGGGCTGATGAAGTTTTTCAAGCATGTAGGTGGATGAGTAGGCTTGATTTTGTGTTGCTATTGAATTTAGGCCACCAAGATTAATCTTGCAGATTATATGATACTGTAGACTTTTGCTTTCATTTTTAAATGCAACATCTGAAGTTACTTTTCAGTGCATAGAAAACAGTGCAAGATGGAGAGCAGAATGCAGGTATTCAGAGAACTGCCAGCTCCACCTGCTCCAGGAGATGGCAGTGTTTTTTGCCTTCTAAATAGTTAAAGACTGCTAAAAACACTGAATAGTAGTGTTTCATAAAACATGGAGAAGATTCATAGATGTGAAGCAAGTAAAAAATCCTTTTTGGGAAGAGAAGTGGATTTTTTTCTTTTTTTTTTTAATCCAATGCACTCTTCAGTGGTTATAACTGTTGTGTAGGGGAGGGGAAAAGTTACATAAATAGTGTGAAGCAGTTAAACTGAAATATTTGCTACGTTACAGCATTCAAGGTGTCAAAAATCTGAGATCATGTTTGCTGCAGTGATGGATTCAGGCTTGAGTTTTAAATTATTCTTTTACTTATCAGTATTAAATTATGTTTTTCTAGATAACTTTTTAATTTGCCAAGATAATTTTAGTAATTTGAATATTGTCCTCTGGTAGATCTCAGAGACACTCAAACTCCATATTGTCTATTGATTCCATAACCTAGACTGTTAGAATATTGAGGGAACTTATCCTGGGAACTTATCCTAGGAACTTACTTGTGCAGAGCATCCCTACAGCTTTCCCTTTTGAGAGTGAATTGTTTTGTTTTTTTGGTTTTTTTGTTTTGGTTTGGTTTGGTTTTTTTTGGGTTTTTTTGGGGTTTTTTTTTTTGTTTTTTTTTTTTTTTTTTTCAGCAACTCTGGGTTGCTCTGCATTTGTAAAGTAATTGTTTAATCACAGCTGCATTTGTCTTGCTTATAAGGATGTCTGGTCACAGTCACACATCAAGATAAAGACACTTCATTTACTGCTTTTGCATTACACTACTGTCAAAAAAAAGGTTTTAACCTAACTTTTGCTTGCTAAAACTTGTCAGTTACTGTGGAAAACATAAATATAGTTTGAATATAGTTTGAGTACTTGTTCCAAAAGATTTTTTAGGACTGAAAATTAATGGTTGTGACACTGCTCAAGAAGATTTTGCTGCTTTTCTTCTTTGTCGTTTTTAAAAATAGACATTTCAGCTTGCCAGTTCTCATATCAACAGCTACTGTTGCTTTTGAAGCTACTTTAAAAATAATTTTATTTATATAAATTTATATATATTTTTAATAACTTTAGTATTAGTATAAGGTTAACATACCATTTTTTGATATTTAGAGTATAAGTCTTTACTTATAGAGAACCTGTGAACATCAGTTTCGGGAAACTTAGGTTCTAGCTCAGTCTTCTTTACTAGGCAGAGATCTTTCTTTTTCAGTGATGTGAATACAGTTGCTTGTAGGTGCCATCACTAGGGAATACTAAAATGGAAACAGATACTGAACAATTCATTAGCAGTGTCATCAGCTGTCAGTTGCTGTCTTCCATCTTGCATGACTGCCATTTCTGTTGTTCAGGGCATTTTTTTTTTGTTTTCATGCTGTTGCACTTAACAGTGCAGTTGCTTCTTACTTCTGTCAACTACTGCTTATTTTTTTTCTTCTCTTAGTTCTGTGTTTTCTTGTTACTGCTACTTAATAATTATTAAACAATCTGCCCTCATTTCCATTACTTACATGCTTTTCTCTTTTGAGATCATTGAAGAGCTCTTTGTTGTTCAGATTGGTCCTTTTTCACACTCGCTATCCTTTCTTTCCATTGCCATAATTTGAGCTTGTTATCTTGATCTTGTTTATTTGGTAAGTGCTAACTCACATGTACCCTTTCCAGCCCTTTATATTTTCCTCCCATGAAACCTTAACGAGCAATGTTACAACTGAGGAAGTAGAGAGAATGTGAAGTAAATGAAGCTTTTAAAGTTGTGTTTAGGTAGTGGGATGTCTGGGCAGCTTGAGATTGCTTTACTGTCAGAATTCAAGAGTGTGGAGCATTAAATACACATCCTCTTTTCTCTCCTTCATCTGTGTCCTAGGTAGGGGCAACTGTGAGGCAAGGAGTCTGTGCCAGTCTCTTCTGCCACTAGGTTTTACTTGTTTCCAGTAAAACAGTGCTTTTCTACGAATAGCAAGAAGGACCTTAATAAAAGCATAGGGCTACACATTTATTGGCTCTTACTTCTCCCCAGGTAAGATTCACCCTGTAGCTTTTCTTTTGGAGCAGCTGTCAAGCCACTCTTTCTCATGACTTAGAGAGCAACTAGTGTTTTGAGCTGCATTTTATCCATGTGACTTTTGCATTATGCTTTTTTAACTTCCTTAAGGTGTATTTCTAATGGTTGTATTATTCAGAGGGTGATATTGCCCTGCAAAATCCTTTGTTCGTGATTGCCCTTGAGAGAGCAGGAAACTAGGCTGACCTCTAAGGAGCACATTCTAACCTGGAATCTAGTCTTCATGCAAGTCTGCCAAATGACCTGGAATTGCATTAGTGATTGATCTGACCTTATTTTCCTTGCTGGTTAGGCTTAGGGAAAGTACTAGCTTTTTGGGATAAAAGGTGGAAGTGTACTTTTCACTTCTCTTAAGCATGCAGCTTAGACTGATTGCAACAGTAAATATATGGGTATGTGTATGGGTTCTATGCATCTGTCACTTTGTACCATTTCACATAAACCATTTGTATCAGATCTTGCTTGTTACATCTGTCACTATGTGCTGATTCGCTCTCTGAATTTGTCTTCATTTTCACTATGCCCTTTCTGTTCAAAACACTGTATTCTCCACTGCCTTCCCTCTCCTGTCATTATTTGCAAGCCACTCAGCCTCTGAAAGTGGCATTTGAAGGCCTCTTCTAGTTTTTAAATATTTCTGCACAAAGCTCTTTGTTCCTGAAAGCTCCTTCTAACCTTGCTTCTTCAGGCTCCATTTTGTAGAAATATTCTAAAGTCTTTAAAGTCTGACTTTATAAACTGAAGCAAATACAACAAAAAACCCAAATTCCTTTTTTTTTTTTTTTGCTTTCTGTTCAAGTGATTGCCAAATTCAGTTGTGGTTGATACTTCAAAGTCTTCTGCTTTCTTAATAATAGCAGAAAGCAGTGTTTTCTTCAAACTTCAGACCTTCCAGTCTCTCTTTTGGCAATTGTTGCATTAATAAAGTTTAAGATGACAGCAGAAAAGATAGACTTGATTCCTTGTCCCACGTGAGTCTTCCTGTTTTTTAAAGCAAGAAATATACCATTAAGCACAAAAGGTGTTACATTTAACCAGCAATTGAATATACAAAAGTCTTCCTTGTCCTGATTCCTTATAGGGTAGATTAATGCCCTGTATGAGCAATTGAAGTCCTATTTTGTGGCCCCTTCTTTAGACAGGTTTTCCACAATGAGCTAAGTATCAGATCAAAGTGAGGAGATCCACAGAAACCCCTGTGAGAAACTGAAGTGTTAGTGGCTCAAACCATGGCCATTTGCAAGGTGCTTTGCTGAGGCCAGGTTTGCATCCCTCAACCAAAGGGGAGGAGGAGAGGTCTTTGTGTGTGGTGGGGAAACCTCCAACCTACAACAGACCAAGAGGGTACCATCCATCACCAGAGAATGACCAGGACAAACCAACCTTTGTTTAGCAACAAACTGGATTTTGAGCCAGGTAAGGGAAAAGATCCTGTGAAAGTGGGCTGATGCTTTTTATCATGCCAATGTGGTTTACACAACTGGCTCAGGTGTAAAACTCCCCTGAAGGTATTCATCCCTTCTGACAGGGCATACCTGCCACAACTACAGTGATGTGAGAGGCAGTTCTTATGTCTTAGAAGGAGTCATAAACCACCAAAGACCCTTGAAGTGCTCCCAGACTCATTTCTGGAGCCTTCTACCAGAGGATGATCTACAGAGAAACAGAGAATGGTTTATAATGAATAGCTGTCACTTTTGGAAAATCAGTAACACCTTGCTGACTTGAGATAAATGTACCCCTGAGCCTTTGTTGGAAAGCGAAAAAGCTGTTAACTCTTTCTAATATAGCCTGAAGTTCAGATGTTTGAAATAAAAAGTAATGAGCTAGTGCTGTACACTGGAGCCTGTGTGTAACTTCACATAGCACGTGAGCCTCGAGGAGTCCGATTCTGTCCTTCCTGTTAAGATTTCTTTGCTTTTTGTGATTGGATTCTGGTGGTTGTGAAAATTATTCAGGCTGTATTACTGGGTTACCTGTTATTAAATGCACTATTTAAGTGAAAGTGTGTGTGTTTTTTTCAAAAGCTGGGTAAAAACATTTTACAGGATACCTCCTGAGCTGAGAGGGGCAAGATGATGGACATCTCTCTGAGCTCTTGTGGAGGCAGGTCCATCATCTGGCACATTGTATCATCTGAGATGCAGATGTACAAGAATTCACCGACTGGCAGCTGAATGAGAAGTGAATTTCCCTTTCAGAAGATTCCAGATCAGCATATTTTGTCAAGCTTTCAGAATTTCAGCTCAACATTTCTCTGTACTTCAATAAAATCTAAAAATTGCTGAATGTTTTTAACATGGGATTTGCAGAAGCTATGAACAGGAGAACAAACTCCACTAACCCTTTTTTAGTAACTTCACTAGCTTTCCTCTCAGAATTACATTTTGCCCTAGTCTTTGTCCTTTCATGCTTATACCTGTCACATACTGGGTTTATGTGAAGCCAGCTGTACTGAGGACAAATTCCTGCAGTCAGTGCTTCATTACCGGACTTTACCAGGACAACTCTGCTGCTTCAGACACAAAGAAATTCAGTCCCAATAAGAATGCCCACATGCTGCATATAAAACACCCAGGCTTTGACTGTATTCCTACCTGGTTTGTGCTGGTAGAGACTGGAAGCCATGATACCACACAGTCAGAGCTCCAGTCTCAACTCCTTTCACATGGCTTCTTCCTCCAAATGCAGTAATGCCAATGCAAAATATCAAGGGGATCAGCTGCCGTGCTCAGAGACTGAAGAAGGGGCTTGTTTGTTCCTGTTCAGGTACCTGGGATTACAATATGTGGCTCTTCATCTTAAAATCTCAAGCTTAAAGAGGTTGATAAAGGAAGTTTGTTTATCATTCCCAGTTGCCTAATGCATAAAACAGAGTTTGTTCTAATCTGCTAATTCCCTGTGCTGATAATTTGCCATCCTTCAGCCTGCCTATGCTCTCTGTCATTGCCAGTTCCTGGCTGAATACAATATGTGTTTGTCAGAGCAAGGAGGATGTTTAGAATGGGTGGAATTAAATCAGAATAATATACCAAAGAGTATTTTCAGGCACCTCAGTGTATTCAATATCCGTGTGTACAGTAATGCACACTGACAAATTTTAAAACTTAACAAGATAGATACTCCCAAACTGATGAGCATCTGTTGGGACATTGCCAAAGACATGGAACAATTAAATGTCCATGTGCATCTAAATCTCAGGAAAAAGCAGCTGCATTAGAGAGCCTATGGGAGCAGTACTACGTCCAGCTTTACAGTTTTATTGCAGTCCATAGGCACATTTGGACTAATCAGTGCTTGGGAAAAGAAGGGAAACTGGGCAATGAAGTGAGTGATGAGACCAAGCCGTCCATCATTATATTCCATGATTTTAGGGAATTGCCTCATGTTGAGAATTACCCCACTTTTGTGCATGTCTCAGGCAAGTTCCTATCTAGAAATTACTCCTATAAGTTCAAGATTTGGATTTTTTTGTCATCATACCTGTACACATACCTTGTGTGCTATCACTGCTGCATTAGAAGCAGATTGTCACCTGTGAAACTTATCATAGGATTACAGAATAGTCTGAGTTGGAAGGGACCCAGAAGGGTCATGAAGTCCAGCTCTTAAGCAAATGGCCAATATGGGGATTGACCCCAAGGCCCTGGTGTTATTAGCACCATGCTCTGACCAACTCAAGTGGAAAAACTGAAGCTTTCAGAGACAATCAGGAGACTGTTACCCAAGTGTAGACGTAAGATTCTCCTCACTGGGGAAGGTATAAATGTTTTTTTCTGATGGGGGAGGCAGCTCTGGGTCTGCAGGAGACTTGGGGCAGAGGGAGGTACACTGAATTGTGTTGGGGAGGATTCTGGCAGGAGCCAGATGGAAACTGAGAATTAGAATGAAAAACCTTGGAGCAACTTTTGAGCTCACGTCACAGCTAAGAGTGCTACTCACTGAAGATTGTATTTGATGAAATTTACATGAAATATCCTATTTCCTTCCTAATTATACAGCTGGCATAATGATTCAAGGGAATCCGTGGACTATTTATTAAGTGAATATTGTGATGGGAAAGCTATGAACTATATTTGATTTGTTTAATTTATTTGACAAGCTCTGATTCTGACCCAGCTTGGGAGAAAGGAAATGCTGTGAGGAAAATAGAGCACAAGACCTTTATCTTCACTGAATTATTTCTGCCAGCAGAGAAAACCTTTGGCTCTTCAATTATTTCAGTCCCATCCTGGCATTTGTTTCCTATCACCCAGTCCTGGATCATCTGACTTGTCATATAGGACCATGGTTGCTTTTTCCTCTTCTTTTTAATACTAAAAATGAGAATCTTGTTTCCCCTCCTTACTCAACAGCCTACCAACAAGACAAATTGTAACAGGAAATTTCAAAACTTCACAGGATTACCTAAAATCCAGCATCAGGGGATCCTGATGCCAGACAGTTAGGGCACAAACTGGAAATTGGTCTTCCAGGAGTAACATGTCTTGGAACATGGCTGTTGCTACTAAAGAGCAGCACAAGAGGGTTAGGCACGTAGGGAGTGTGTGAACGCCAGCCTAAACAGATAGAAAGAGACAGGAGTGGCCAACTGTTGGCTCAAGGGAAGACTTTCTTCCCTGAAATGACTCACTGGCGCTATTCAAAGGCAATAAAGAAGTCAGTAGAGAGCCACAGCTTTCTGCTTTGACAGAAAGAGCAAATTTTGCCACAGCTCCCTGTTCTTTCTGCCCTGATTTAGTCCAGAATCCTCAAGATACCATACTAGCTAATGCAGATTTCTTCTGATCACTGATTCATTCTCTCAGTGTAAAGTGTGTTTTATGGATAAATAGGAGGCATTGGCTACCTACTGATCATGCTTGAACACAGTCATGGAAAAAATGCTTCTTCTTAAAAGAATAGAAGTAGAATGGCAAAGTCAAGCATTCAAAGGGCTCAAATTGCTAGTAATGCCCAAAGCGATACTTGGCTTTATTCAGCCCATTTGTGTATTTTTCATATGATGGTCTAATCTTTAATTACATGCTTCACCAAATTTCTTACCTTCTAGCAGCCACGCTTTGAATGTATTTATCTTCCAAACATGGATGGTTTGTTTTAAAGACTGCAGTGTTTTTCCAGGAAGATTTTTGGTGCCTGTACTTAGCCATCCAGAGGGCAGCCTCTCTGCAGCACAGTTCATACCTTTAAGCTTTTCATAATACAGTTGTTCAAAAATATCTAGCTGCGTTGCAGCTACAGAGAGCACAGTAAAATGAAACTAGTGGTCCTTCCTCAGCTGGGTTTTAAAAGTTTCTTGATAGCATCAGTGACAGCTGTGCACAGTTGCCCTGTTCTCCCTGTTGAAGTACTCCTCTGTCTCCTGGCTGTTTGGCACCAGAGAGGCACCTATGTGACAAACACACACACACACAGACACATTTATGTGTGTGTGCTGGTTTGGCTGGATCACATGCCGCATGTGTATCTGCTTTATGTTAGGCTGGGAATGAAAAATCACTGTAACATCTACAACATCAACATATTTTTAATTAATTTTTGGGTGCCTTGCTCCAATAGACCTTCTTTTTTTGTTTTTTAATTTCGTTTTTGTTGTTCTTACTGCTCTAATTTTCCTCCTGACTTTTCTTTTATTCATAAGTACTAATTAACTGTGCCTATGAGCCATAACGCTTTCCTAATGAACAAGCCATGAGCTTTGTGAAAGTACCTTAAAAGACATGGGAAAAACCACTTACAGCTGAGCCAAACACAGCACATTTCCTCATGTCAGTCAGGTTGAGAGCAGCTCCATTGAGTAGCCCTTTGGAGAGTTGCTGGAGCTGTGCAATTAAAATCAAGCCTGGAAGCAGCAGGAGCAGCAGTGCTCAGACACAGCAGCCACGGGTGAGTACCTTGCTAGGAGAAACACAGGGGAGCCTGTGCCACGAGGAGAGGGGTTTCCTGGGGGCCTCCTGAAGCTGTGCCTACTCTGACTTGTGACATGGCCCTCCAAATTCCCCTAAAAACTCACCACAATTAGGAAAAAAGAAAAACGTCTGAGGACAGAGTAAAAGGAAAATGTTTCAGGGAAGAGCTAGCTCAGCAGGATGATGTGGAGCTCGTGTAATTGGAGGTGCATGGTATGTTTATGCAGCTTCACAGGAAAGGCACTGTAAATGGAGAGGAAGGACTAGTCCTTTCTGGGAAAAGGAAAAATGGGAGAAATGGGTTGATTTACTGTCTCTACAATAACAGAAAATGAGATGCATCTGTATCTCCATCCCTTCTTTTTCAGGCAGATACAAAAACAAAACAGCTCTTCAGTGCTTTTATGTTCTGCAACATAATAGGCAAAAGAGAGCACTGTGAAGAAATCATCTAATTCACGCTATTTCCTTATTTTTTATGAATTTTCAGTAAAAGATCCTATGTTGAACTCTCTTATCAGTGTTAACATAAAAGTAATGGGAAAGAAAGAATAGAAATGGACCTCCATTTGGAGAAATTAAAATCTTTTAATGTAATACCAAATGAAATTGTTGTTATGAGTCATTGTGTAGCAGAGACAAAAACAATGGATGTTTGATTTGCAGAAGTCCCTGCTTTTCATTCAAGGCAAGTGAAGCAAATACAGTTCTATTGCATGGAGGAGTTTTTTTCAACTGGCTTGAGCTATTATGCACTTCATTTAGACCAGGCATGCCACAAGAATGAATGTTATGTAAAACAGGCATAGGTTGATGGAAAGCTGCACGAATGAAGCTGCATGGGGCTGAAAAATGCCTTTCCTAAATTTCTGCACTTCTTGCACATTGGCCACGGAACAGAGCATGGAAGAAAGCCATAAATAGCATTTCTCGGGCTGTGCTTGCTCTTCTGTATGGGAAGCATCTCTTGTGCCATGCAGCAGGGAGAGCAGAAGGTGAGGGATGGTGGGGGGTAAAAAAGGATCAAGACCTTCTGTTTGACTGTCAGACCAGTGTCCAACCTTTCCTATAATACCCCATTACTTGTTGAAATCATAGCAATTCTCCCTGTGCAAAGGCAAATTTGTGAAACAGAGAATGCTTGAAAATCCTGCTTTCAGGCACAGAGCTGTGTCACGCATTCCCCTCACCAGCTGAGGGTTTCCAATAGCATATGCAACACACATATTTCCTTCTGGCTTCAGCAACACTTTTCCTCAGTTAAAGACACCATGTGAAAACATGACAAATATGAATCTTTCATGATTTGGACTTCACACTACAGTCTTGCTCATGACACAAAAAAAACAAGGTTAGAGCAACACTGTTTTTTTTCTCATAATGCTCTTTTATGTGTGAACATTAATGGAGGAAAAGCAAAGCAATGAATAACTTTATATAAAAGCTTCCACCAAAGAGAAATTAAAAGAGGAAGGTGAGATTAAGCATGTGTAGTCACACCAAGTACACCGTGACTTTCTATTCTATTGTTATGCTGTGCTGGAAAAGCCAACATTAAACCTGGTGTAGAAAATCAACACACAAAAAGAAATGTCCAGTCAGAACAACCTGACTGCCAGCCTCATAATTACACTTGTAGCCTGTAACTTTTTTCTACATCTTCTTCAGGAAATACATAAAAAACCCGAATAGAATAAATAAACAAAATTTTCAAATAAAAACTAGTCTTGACCAAAAAAAAAAAAAGGAAAAAAGCACCAGCAGCAAAACAGGCATTATGAAAACAGCAATAAAACCAATAAAACAAGTTGAGCACAGTACAGTGTGCCCAAAAGCCCAGACTTTGAATGCAAATTAATGTAAAAAATAAAGTCTGGCTTTTTTCTTTTCAAACTGTTCTACACTCTTGACTTGTATAACTTGCACTCATGAGCACAACTCTTGCTCTTTCACATTTAAGAGGGCTTTTTATCCTGAGGCATTAAAATTACAATATTCCTGCTGGAGTCTCTCAAGTTGTTTAATAATTCCGTGGTTTAATTATTGAAATGATTGCAATTTACATTCAGCAAGTCCAGCAGCATTTTGGGGATTTGAAGGGTATGATATATGTATATTCTCAGCAGTAGAAGAAACATAAACAGTCTTCAGTCGTGTTGGCTTCTCCACATAAAATAATGATGGGAAGAGAGGCTTTTTAGAGGTTCAACAACACAAAGAGAATTTGAGACCCAAATTACCTGAATTAGCATATCTTCTTCTGTTCCACCCTATGAGGTAAAATGTCTTCAGCACATCAATTTCCGTACTGAATGTTCACAATCAGATTAAGTTCCTCACATGTAGACCACCAAAACCCAGGAAGGATAGAGCTTACCTGATGCTGAAACCAGTTTGAGGTACATCTTCCCTACAAACAGGGCTTAATCCTTTAGTTTAACCGTACCTCAAGAGAAAATGTGGTGCCTCCACACATTCCCTAAGATCACAGTGGATGAACATCAGAAGGAAAAATCCTGGTTCAAATATCTTTCTGGTCTTTACAGCACAAGCCAGTGCCCTAGAATATACTGGGCAGTGGGTCCTAAATGCCTCCAAAAATTCAACTTTGAATGACTTGATTAGATCATTGGATTATTGTCTGCTTTGAAAAAAGTGTGGAAGAATATGGTAGAAAACAAAGATACAAAACTTGTTCTCTCTTCAGCTGCTGGGAACAAGTTTCATAACTAGTTTATAAACGCCTAAATACTGGATTGATTGCTGCAGGAGCAATCTCAGGCAGGTGGGCCACATATCTTGTGAAAAGTCCCATGCTAAAACTGAGGAAAACAGAACAAGGTGTTATCTGCAGAACATTCCCTTGCCTTAATATTAGTTGTACTTGTAGCAGTCAATCTTGGTGTTCTTATTGGCTTTTTGACTTGGGTGTGTATCACAATCTTTGCCTCTCATCTCACTCCTTCTTCCTCCTGGGGAAATAAAACCCAGATTCAGGGGGAAAGGAACATGCAGTAGGTTCTAGGCAGACCTCCAATCTGAATGGTCAAATCCCAAATTACTAGTTGTGGTGGTTCTCTACCAGAAAACCTGTTCAATAATTTTCTTAGGCAAATCACTGAGGTCTCCACGTGCATTGTAGCACAAAGTCCACATTCGCAGGGTAGATTCCCCTAATTATCTCCAAAAAAATGAAGGAAGAGGGTTGATAAAAAACTGAAACATGCTGGAGACAAGAGTATGGGTAGTCCAATGTGTTTGTAGGCACAGTAGGAATCCATGCATAGACATAAATTATCAGAGAGAGAGAAAACACCTCAGCATCAAAGCCATGTTCAATGCGTGGGAGAGTCTCAATATAGCTCAAATATAGCACAGTGAGCAGATGTCTTTACTACCATAAGTGTGCTTAGACCAGCCTGGATTTACAGCAACAGCAGAGAATCACAGCCTCTGTCATTCAAAAATTATAGCAAAAATCTATTTTGCCAGCCACCTTTTCTATCAGACTAGGAGGCTACAACACTCACCCACAGTAAGAGATCTGC